>OZ037736.1:5045250-5675594 GCA_964035505.1 Watsonalla cultraria | reverse complement strand
TTCAAATCGTCAGAATGACACAATTTACAGGATTATACATGCTACCGCCAGGTTCGGAAGGTTGCTTTTACTGAGAAGAACCTGGCAAGAAACTCAGTAATTAATCTTTTCAAAAATATTATACAATTTAAAAAACAACAAAATAAATCATTTGAGAAATGTAAGCCTATGGACACAGTTCCAATGTACAAATGTCGATAAAAATTAACATAAAGAAAAGTCTAGTAGTTCTATTTATATCTAAATGCGTAGCTTGAGATGACCAGCCCCCACAAGCAGCACCTGTTCACAAGTATGACGAGAATGCCAGGTGGATATTATAATATCACTGATGTAAGGGCACGCAACAAGCAACAGAAATCGTCAGTTATCTTAACGACGCCATACTTTGGTCAACGTATAGACGGATTCGAGCCACCAGCATCGGGCAACAGAGCCGCTATTATACTTTACAAAGTAAACATTTCTTGCGTCGTGTTTTTTCTTAATTTGGTAGGTTGTAAAAAGGATGTAAAAGATTTTTCATACCCCTAAGTGATAAGGGTGGTCTAAGCTAATTAAATTATAACCACCTACTATAAGGCTCTTTTCTATGATATTAGTAAGTGACTTGCCTAACGTGAGCGTCTTACCTTAGACTCCATAATGACTGGTGGTGGCTGTGTCGCCCTAGTGGTGGAGAGTGGTGCACCCGTGGAGACCACAGTGTCTGTGGTGACCACCTCCACGAGTGGTGACTCTACGTTCTTCCAGAAGGTTGCGTAGCTTTGAGCTACGGTTGCTCTGTGGAAGAAGAATAATTCATTATTTTTATTTAGTCCTAAGTTTAAAATAGTTTTTTGGTTTTTTGGTCGGTAGGCAGCGGGTTGTGGTGATTTTTGATGGTGACTTGGGGAACGTCATCTCTGCCCTCAGCTGGGGTCGACAAACATGCGATACACTGGTTTTTAAGCATAAAATATGCGGTAGTTTCAAAATCAGCATGACATGAAATTTTCTATCTTAGCATTGTGCATACACGTATAAAAATATATATATTTAATTCCAAAACAATAAAGTCCAAAGATTACCTAAACCCTATCCCTCCAAGGAAATCGGTAGGGGCCTGCCATCTGAAGGTCATGGCAGGCTTGTCTTCAGGCGAGGAGTGTGTCACTGTGTCATTGTCTGACGCACACTTCACTGTGTGAGTCGATGACGGGTCTGGCACCGACGTGAACTTGCCCACTATCATATCTGGGTTCTAGAAATAAGGACAATAAATTCGGATGGTATGTAAAGGGTTGTAGTAGCTGAAAGATGTTTGATTACCTAGTCGTCTGCTATGCAAGGTACTCTTTCATTCTAAATTCTCAAGCGCAGAGATGTCACACCACGAGTTTTTCGGTGAAGGAACATTGCGAGGAAACCTGCATAATATATCTGAGAAGAAATCCAAGGGCGTATGTATCACCTCTTGACACGTTGACTAGATGCCAATCATCTTTGGTGTAAAGTAGGAGTTGTAACATTACACCCCTGCCTCTCAATTCTGTCACATCTTTAGGGACAGGAACACTTTTATTTCTTTCTTATCTTTTGGGTAGATAAGTCGCAGTTGCTATACGAATATCAACCTTACTGCCCATTAAAAATTCAAAGTTATCTAACCTGTATAGACCTCGCTTGCAATATAAACCCTCCAATAGGCAAAGGGGCGCCCTGAGGGCTTCCCAAGGTGACGTCAAGGGTGTCTCCTTGCCGCACTTGGGCCGTTGAGGTCCGTATCATATAAGGTGGTACTGACGACTGGAAGGGAATGGATTCGTGACGCGGCGTCTGGTCGAAGCAGGCCTGGAAAAGAAAAAAAAATACATTTACACATGACGGTCCATACCCAGTTTCTTAACACTGACAATTGATGTCTTGAGAAGTCGTCTCAAAACGCATTACAGTACTGTGCCCCGCGATTTCACCCGCGTAGACTTCATTGCATGGGTCTTCATTTCATTTTTTCGAGGAACCCCTAATTTATTTTGATTCAGTGATTATCAAAAACGAGCAGACATAATATACTTTAATGTAAGCTCTGTATATACTTTTATTCAATGAAAAGCTGTTATTTTGCAATTGCGAATAGATACTCCATTTGTATTTATCTGTATGGATAATACTTACACCAGAAGGAGCTCCGGACCCATATTGGTGTGACGTCTTGATCAGCAGTAGAAATGTCAGCAGAATGGGCAGACTTCTTTTCCTCGGCAGCATCTTGTTTCTGTAAAAAGACAACGGGAATGTTAACTCGTAAAATTAATTAGAACAAAAATATCAACCTAAATTCGCGAAGATTTGTTGGTGAGAGAATCACTTGCCAACGACTCGAACGATTTGAATATATAACGGTTTGGGGATAACTGAATGATCTTTTCTATGACTTGTCGTATGTAGGGAAGTGTATCCGAAAAGCTACTTGCTTGGATTCTCTACTTCACCTTTAGGTAGATAATAAACTGCCTTGTTGGTATTTTGGTCGCAAGTGCTGCTATTGAACGCGAGGTTTACGATTCGACTGCCGGATCCGGTAAAATGTACGTAGGTTTTTCTATTCGTAATTTCTGCGGAGGCTGTGCCCCAAATATCGTACGTGTCATGTTCGAACGTGTCAAGTTTTGCGCTTAAAACTTCCACACAAACACTCGCCGCTTGAGGCGCTTTTAACGTTCCCATACAAAATGAGGAAAATACGCAGGCGATATCGTTAACGTAAAAACATTTAGAAGCCTATATTTGGGGCACTGGATTAGTGCTCGCTGAATGGCAGTATGCTCGCCCCCTTTTCATGGAACTTAAATACATGTCGGTGCAATTATTTTTTTCCGTTATGAATTATAGTACCTACGTCTGGATGACGGAGGTTTTCTCATTTTATACGTTTTCTAAATATGAAACCTAGCTAGATCGATTTAACTGTGTCCATGGGCTTACATTTCTCAAATGATTTATTTTGTGTTTTTTTTTAATTGTATAATATTTTTGAAAAGAGTAATTACTGAGTTTCTTGCCAGGTTCTTCTCAGTAAAAGCAACCTTCCGAACCTGGCGGTAGCATGTATAATCCTGTAAATTGTGTCACTCTGACGATTTGAAAGTGCTTTGTATAAAGTCTAATCGAATAAAGATATTTTTGACTTTGACTTTGACTTTATCGCCCCTAAACCCTCCAACCACCTCCTGCAACCAAAATTTTATAAAAATCTTCTGAAGCTTATACAAGTATTCCTCGTTTAAAGGTATTAGATTAAATATGTGGATAAAGTCGCAAAAACTCGGCCCACTCCTAAGAAACAGTCTAAAGTCTACATTACGGTCTCTAGATCAAAATATAAGAAATACCTTCATAAGTCAGTTAACGCCACCATAAAACGTGAGAGTAAGACGGATATAACAATTGCAAGTCAGTAGAGGGGGACAGAACAGCTCATTCGAGGAAGTGAGGTCGCTGGACAAGTGAAGGGTCTAGGTTCATGACCTTGGTGTAAATTAAGATCGCTTTTTAAATAAATACCTTTATTTACATTGTCTTAATAGCGCCGTGGCCGAATGATTGGAATACAGTATGAATTGTGAATAATTTATGATGTTTTTTTTGTAATTATTATTATTTTACTGTGTAATGAAATGTACATGATGCCAGCTGAGTTTCTTGCCGGTTCTTCTCAGAAGGCTAGTTTCCGAACCGGTGGTAAATTCCTCGACATTCATAAGTGTCTTACCCGGGCCTAAACTGAATAAATCATTTTCATTTTCATTTTCATTTTCACAGGTGCCATTTTGAGCGCGCAGTGAAAATAGTGGGGATTTGGCACATGTCTTTATTCGCCTCGCGCCATACATTTTGTGAGTCGTTTCTGTCTATATGAATGCGCATTCAAAGTATGTACGCGCTCATAACTATTCACGGGACTTATACACACACACCCATTGAAAAGTAGACTCGGATTTTTTTTTCATAGGAGTCGTAAGTTGGACTCATATCTTTGAATTTTGGGACAATCTGCGTGATAAAGCTCAACAGGCGTTTATTTTCAACAGTTTCAGAAGTTTAATGTAAAGTTGCGATACAATTTTAATTAATAACTAAGTAAGTATCAAGCACGAAGAATAAAGACTTTAGAAAAAGTGTTAGCATGAAATATGTAACATTTATGAAGCAAAAATCTTCATTACATCATCAATATTTCTGCGGAACTAGGGCAAGATCATAAATTTCTTGCATGGCGCCACGCGAATAATTTACAGTGACCCCCACTTATCTCGCTGAGCGCTCTTATATCGTGACGGCACCTGAACCTTTTATTTGATTAAATCAACTAGGTATTATAAAAGCATTGTTGGAGCTGAGGTAAAAAAGCAACCTAATGTTTTTTGCACGTCGGTGCTTCCTCATCTGTCAATGTCGCCAACCAGGAAAATGAACCGTTTTTATATTCTCTACAGGCTATCTGATAATAGCTACTTTCCATTCGTCACACTGTAATGTCTGCAAGTAGCTATTGGCTAAATTATTAGTATTTGAATCTGTACTAATATTATAAAGAGGTTTGTATGTTTGTAACGAATTGGCACAAAAAGTACTGGACCGATTTTAAAAATTCTTTCACCATTTGAATGCTACATTATCGCTGATTAATATAAGCTATATTTTATCCCCGTACTCCTACGGGAAAGGGAACTACGCGAGTGAAACCGCGTGACGTCCGCAAAATTGTTAGTATTTCAATAGGTACAGAAATGAGAAAAGAAAACGCGACGTCATTTTGAATTTTAAATACTCGTAGTTTCACAGTTCTATGAGTAATAAGGTACTCGGCTTTAAAAACCAGCTTGTCTGATTTCTAAGTTCCGCTTCCGGAACAGTCACATGTCATACATACACAATTAAATTTACATACTGCACGTACTTACTTACTACTGGGTACTCGTTCTTAATGATCTATTAAATCGAGATAACTGTGGCCCCGAATAAAACATGAATCTAAGATTGATTCAAGTATTTCTATAATATATACGTTAATTATGCGCTGCACCACATGAATTTTCTGTATTTCCCAAAGGCAGGTAAGCAGAAGTGTTGTAATAACAACACTCGCTCTTCACCGAATATGATTAAGTACCAACGTGACAGATGGTGAGTCTAGCGCCGTCTCATGCACTTTACATACGTCTTTGAATTACTTCTCAGACATATGCAGGTTTCTTCACGATGTTTTCCTTCACCGTAAAGCACGTGGTGTGAAATCACTGCACATAAGTATTTAGAAAAAGTCATCATTATATAAAAACTCGCTGGGATTCGATCTTGCATTGCTTGCAGCAGGCAACTAATCAAACCCCACGTTCACCTCGGCTCTTGACCTATACAATATTATAATTCTGCCAATGTCAATATACTTAAGATATAAAAGTAGATTTTTCCATACGAATTTATGGCAATGATTTACATAACTGAATATCCCTACTAATATTATAAATGCGAAAGTAACTCTGTCTGTCTGTCTGTTACGCTTTCCGGCTTAAACCTCTCAACCGATTTTGATGAAATTAGGCACAGGTGGTAAATTCCTCGACATTCATAAGTGCCTTACCAGGGCCTAAACTGAATAAATCATTTTCATTTTCATTTTCACAGACAATCTTTAGACCGTGAGAAAGGACATAGGCTACCTTTTATTTATTAAAAATATTAGGTTTCCATAAAGATGAAACTATATCTACGCGGGTGAAACCGCAAGTATTTACATAATTAATAACTTATACATGTAGGTATGTAATGTACTACTTATCTTCGTCACAAATGCTTATTTAATTCTGAACGTAAGATATTTATTTTCTTTGTTCGTAAAGTGTGACCTCGCTAATAATATAATTCATTTCCAATTCGAACACTTTTTTGCCGATAAGTACCGGTAGGTGACTAAGAGTCAGCCTATTCAGACTATTTTTATTAATAGCTTTCAATTATTATTCATAGAAGTATTCGCTAACCATTACTGTACGCTAGCTTGTCACGTTTGTATTAAAAACTACGCGGTTTCACCTGCGTAGTTCCAGTTTCTGTTGGAGTACGGGGATAAAATATAGCCTATGATTGTTGATTATGTAGCTATTAATTGCTGAAAGAATTTTCAAGATCGGTCAAGTAGTTTCAATGCAAACAAACAAGCAAACAAAAAACAATCAAGTCTTTCCTCTTTATAATATTAGTGTAGACTAGTTGTGCCCCGCAGTTTCACCCGCGTAGATTTCGTTTCATTCTTAATGTCGCGGAACCCTAATATTTTTAATAAATAAAAGTAGCTTAAGTTACTCCTTGAAATATCAGCTACCTGTCAGTAAAGTCTCGTTAATATCGGTCCAGCCGTTTCAGAGATTACCCGGAACAAACAGACAGACAGACAGAGAAAAATTTTAAAACTTGGTTTGTCAGTGTCAGTGGCGTGTATACTTTCATATGCATTTAGTGAAAAGCTGTAATTTTGGAATTACAAACAGACACTCCAATTTTATTTATCTGTATAGATAGATATAGGTGTATAGATGTATAGATAATGAATTAACACACATACATATGCTCACACCTGTATCCCATGAGGGTAGACAGAGACCACCGTTCGCCACATGCTACGATCTTTACATACTTCTTTCAAGTGCTCCGAATGAAGAATCAACTTATCCCAAAAACAATTTGGACTGGCATAGCCCTTTGATGTGGCAATGCCGCTGACTTCCTTGATATACTCGTATATTTCCTTTTTTTACTTAATTTGGGATTGCTATTGAACAGGATAATGCTGCCAGCCTTCTTGGCACGATCCCGAGAGACCATTTGGGCCAAGTTTTCTACTTGTAATTAGTTTTAAGTTATTGGGGGCCAACTATGATCGCTTAAGTAGTGCGTATTAAGAACTTCTTAGCTTCGATGTTTAAATTTACGGTACTAAAATAAAACTTCAAAGCTCAGAAGTTCTTAATACGCTCTTATTAAGGCAGGGACACCTGTTCCTCGTATGACTCGTATAATTAATGAATTATAGAAATTAAATAATTACTAAATAAATATTAGTAACCTTAATTTATTTAATAATTGCTTCTACTGCTTAATTTAATAGTTATATTTATTTAAAGTACATTAATAAACTTACAGCTAACGCCAACACATTTATTCATTTAGATTACCATTCAACAATGATATACGACTTTGTCTAAATTTAACAATAATAAACTATAGCATAATTATTATTATTATGCCATAATATAATTTTACTTTTCAAAATATAAAATTAATTAATCAAACTAATATTCTTTGACTATGAATAATGTCGAATGTGTTGACATTGCAACTACGCAAGGTTATGTTAGTAATAGTATGTTTGTATGTGTGTGTGTATTAATGGACCGGACGACCTCACACATAGTTTAGCATCCACAACAGAATTCTAACGATGACTGCTGATCTAGTTTTGGGCTGGTTTTGAAACGCGTTTGATGATAAATCCATAATAGTATTTTTATAAAAAATTTTCAAAAACTTACTTGTTCTTTTCTATTATAAGATTTAAAAAAATATTTTTATTTTATTACTCAACTTAAAAAGCAGATTTAATAATTTACAACTAAAAAATAAAACTACAAAAATGTTCACATTCATATATTTATTGCACAAGTTAGTTACATTTATACACGTCATGTATAAATTGAATTATATTATAACTTCAACAACCCTGTTAGGGCACCGCAATGTGAGAGGCATTATTATTATTACTACTGGGAGTACTTTCTTAAAGTGTAGTCAGATTGCTTACATTCTGAACAAGCTGACATGACCAAACACATCATGTAGAATTATTTAGTTTTTGATCGCTTTTATGAATTGATAAAATCGCACCGAATGTAAAGAATCGTGATAAACTACCGCATGGCACGCCAAACGTTGATGTGGGGTCTTTAAACTATACAAATGGAGAACCCCATTAGGTACCGATTTTATCGCAAATAATGGAAAACCTTATTAAGTACGGCCATCAAAGCCCATAGCTACAATGCAAAAGACCCTTCTGCCCTTGACTTCGTCCGCGTGGCTATATTAGACATTATTCAGTGGAAAATAAGTACCTACTGAGTAAATACCTACCGCCTTCCAAACTCCAGGCATTTATTATATAACTTAACCGAACCCGATCCTTAATCATCATCATCGCCCTAGCCTTATCCCATACATTGTTGGGGTCGGTGTGGCTCCATATTACTTAGTCGCAATTAACTTATTAACTCCTTGTCCGTTATGTGTGCCTGGTACTTCGTGTACCTACCATATCATCATCTCCCTGGCCTTATCTCATACATTGTTGGGGTCGGCACTTGATTCAACCCCATGTGGCTGATCACCTGAGTTTTATACGAAGCGACTGCCATCTGACCTTCGCAACCCCTTTTACGAGGAAATTTTCTGATCAGTGTTCAACCAGGTGTCAGACTCTTAGGCCTCCGACTGACCTGTAACGATTGCCAAAGATGATAAATTGGCAACCGGGACCGACGGCTTAACCCTCGAGGGAACTCTAGCTGCCACCCATCCAATTACTTGCTAGGGTTAGAGTTAGGGAGCTTCGCTAATTGAATGATATGAGCTCCACGAGAACCCGATCCTTAATATCCTGGTAAAAATATCAGAAAGTTTTCCGATGCACACTGCGGAATCACTGTAAATTGGGATATTACATGATTCGCACGAAATGTGCCTTAAGTACTTTCCGTCAATGTGTGCGTGTTCAACCTAAGATATTATCAAACATTTTCCTTTCCCAGGTGTTCCATCAAGTGAAACTGGCTTTGCAGTTTACAAATACAAAGTAAATACCCACAGTAAGCAGTTAGTATGCGTGCGGCGGAGAGAAAGTTACCTTGATGATATTAGCGCTATTGGTCATGCTGCTTGGTCCCACGTAATGGTACCTTCGGTCCTACATTACTTTCGGTGTCATATACAATGTGTATCTACCACGCTAATTATAATAATAGTGTTCTTCTATCGAGTTTATGGGATTAGCCAGGAGATATTATAGTGCACATGTGTGTGCGCAAACACAGGTGCACTCTTTATTGCATCACTCTCATAGTCCGATGGGAGGCAATCCGACACGACCGGAGAGAGATCACGCGTAGGACCAACGGCTTAACATGCTTTCCGAGGCATTTATTGTGAGTTTCTTGACACTATATCCCAATATCTTTTTGACCAGACCCGGGAATCGAACTAGGAACCTCCTGATCAGTAGGCGAATTTCCAACGACTAGACCAACGAGACAGTTATACTATAGCAACATTGTATCTAGTAAAACATGTTATGAAAATACACACACATGCATACATTCCCCGAAGGGGTAGAGACAGGCGTACCTATATTACATACGCATATCACCAGTTACAATATATTATGTCCCATGTGATATAGCTATAGATACTAACTGGGGAATTACAGATGGAAAAACCTAATGGGTATCTAACACACTAACCGACCCGGTTTTCGAACCTAAGGCCTCGCGTTCCGCAGTAACGCTAGCGACCAATGATGCATCATTGGTCGAGTGGTTTTGAGTTAATATGGAAGCTTAAGTAGGTACCACATAATACCTGGACGTAACCCTTTCGAAAGCAAAAAATAATCTTGTAATTTGCCATTTTTTCTTGAAAATTCCTAATTTTTTTTCTCTGTCCTCAAAGTCACATTATTGGCGATTCCAAAATAAAATCAAGGATACTCTACAATTACTTTTCCTAAATAGCAACTTTGTCAACATTCACTCAACAAGGCTGTTAATATTTTAAGAATAGAATTTTAAAATAGGTATAGGTATGTATATGTCTGAGAAGTAAATCAAAGACGTACGTATAGTGCCTGAGACGGCGATGGACTTACCCTTTGTCACGTTGGCACTTAATCATATTCGGTGAAATGTGGGTGTTGTGTTCGGGGACCCTTCTGGGATGGCGTGAGCATATTTTTTCTTAATTAAAATACATAGAATAATGTGAAACAAATTATTAACTTATTTTCTTTTCAAGTTGGTTTAAACGTAACGTGAAACTCGGAATCAAACACCAATTTCAAAAGTAAGTAAATAAGTGATATATTTCACATCATTTTATTTTAAAACTTTCGCTATTAAAAGACTGGTTTAAAATGCTAATGTGCTAGGCCAAAGGATCTAAAAACCAGTTCTTTGTCGTTCATTATATCGAATGACATTGAAACTAGCAATTTTGATGGTGACCTCCGTTGAGTGAGACACGTAACAGCGTGGGATTTTGAGCATTACGTACACTTTATTAACACTTAACTTAAAGGTTATATTAGTATGTTTATAGCTGATGATTTCAATCAAAACGGATCCTACTTGTTACAAAACGACTCAAACTCAAACTAAGACATAGTTCGTTAGGGAAGATCTGCCAGTCAGGCGGGTGTCATGCCTGAGGAACTGCGGATCCAACTGTTTTAGTTGGAAACTTGTATTTATACTGCAATGCACTTGAAAACTCTTATAGCGCGATTTAGGTTCTCGTGTATTTGTACTCGCACATTGCATTTGTTAGCAAGTAGCGCCATCTATGTAGCGAGTGGAGAAACGCTGATTCATGTCCACCCCTTTTTTGATTCGTATTACATAACTAGCTATGCCCCGCGGTTTCACCCGCGTACATTTAGATTCATCCTTATTGTCGCGGAATCCTAATATTTTTGATAAATAAAAGTAGCCTAAGTTACTCCTTGAAACATCAGCTACCTTCCAGTGAAAATACTACCGTTAAAATCGGTCAAGCCGTTTCGGAGATTACCCGGAACAAACAGACAGAGAAAAATTTTAAAACTTGGTTTTTTAGTGTCAGTAGCGTGTATACTTTCATATGCATTTAGTGAAAAGCTGTTATTTTGGTATTACAAACAGACACTTCAATTTTATGTATCTGTATAGATGAGATGTGTTATTTTTAAACCAAATACTATCCTAGTCTATGTTTTGTAATAAGGGGGAATGTGACTCCAAGTTAGTCGCAAGTTATTAGGTATTTCTTTGTCTGCTATGAGAGCCTGGTACTATTCCATATCTTAATATCCCATTCACAATTATTGGGATCGACGCCTGTCACGTGACGAATTTATGTCATTTTTATCATATTTTTTCATCGTTTATACCTACTTGCGCATGCGCGAGAGAATGTTACTTTGTCTAGGCTTACAGTATTGTTTCATTTCGTAGGTTTGTAAATTTAAAATCTAATTAGGATATTTTATGCAACAAAAAGCCGCGACGCCATACGAAGTATCAAAATCTATAAAGCTTTCTTTCGATAGTTCTGATTCTGTGGCATTCAAGCCACAAGGGTACGTTAAACC
This sequence comes from Watsonalla cultraria, assembly GCA_964035505.1. Taxonomy (NCBI): domain Eukaryota; kingdom Metazoa; phylum Arthropoda; class Insecta; order Lepidoptera; family Drepanidae; genus Watsonalla; species Watsonalla cultraria. The sequence goes on along the minus strand of OZ037736.1, from coordinate 5,664,157 downwards.
GCAGAGCCGCGTCGTCATAAGTTAACTGCAATAATGGAATTATCGTTTTTGTCTCAAGACACAAATGGTTAGTCACACAGTGTTTTGTTTTTTTGGACAGATTCGTGCTTTGAACTGCTTGTGGATAATACAAATTGTTTTTTTTTTCGGACGGACTAAAGTATTTTTTTTTACAAAAAACATACATACATGCTCACGTCTGTATTCCCCAAAGGGGCATAGGTGTCGTAATAAGAAAACCCTTTTCACCAAAGATTTTTAAGTGCCAACGTGACAGATGGTGAGTCTATCGCCGTCTCAGGTACTATGCATACGTCTTTTGAAATACTTCTCAGACATATGCAGGTTTTCTCACGATGTTTTTCTTCACCGTAAAGCACGTGGTGTGAAATCTCTGCACATAAGTTTTTAGAAAAACTCATTGATTGAACAGACACCACGGCTGTCTTTACAAAAAATACTTGATAATTTACACAAGCGTAACCAAATGCACAAAACATTTTGCTTGAACCACCAACCGAGGTGAGCAACACAGCGCCGATTTTCAACTGCTATCTCAAAGTGACGCACAGACGGAAGTACTTTATTATGCGTAACAAAATAATTATAATACTTGACTGTCCCAACTACATTTCTTCCTGTTGTTTGTTTGAAATGTCTTTTAACTATTTCTTCGAAGTTAGTCAAACGAATTACCTGTTAATTTCATTTTCGTTTTTCATTTTCATTGAGGGATTTTTCGCACCTTTTTTGATCAATATTGTTTTTAGTCAATCTTATTTCTAAATATTTATTTGTCCCCTCTATCGTAAGTTTTACCAAACATTAAGTAAGGGGGCGTCCATAAATTACGTGAGGTGTTTTCTTTCTTTTTTAGATTTTCTCCCTCCCTCCGCCGTTGGTGAGATTTCGTGAGATTTTGTTCAACGTTCCCTAAACGCGTTGGATTGTTATTGTAGAAAGAAAAAAAAAAACAATTTGCTTCGTACTTTTATTTACGACTAGTTAAGACTAGTAATCAATATTGCTGAGAGTTATAAATGTAATAAAAATTTGGATTGAATGGACCAAAATAGTTTTTTTTTTTGTTTCAATCAGAACAAAAATTGCGTTATATTTGTCGAGACCCTCCCTCTCCCTAACGTGAGATTATATGAGATTATTATTATAGTATTACTTCACATTCCATTACCAAACTGAACCATGTCTCAATGTATGCAAACTATTTGCGTTCTCCGGTCAATCTACATAACGGAGCTATGTAGTTCCTTAACATACGAAGGTGAGGCATAGCTAGATATATTGTACATACATAGCTATTGTCTACGGTTTCACCCGCGTAGACATAATTAAATTAAGGGCCTTTATTTCGCGGTAATATAAAAGTAGCCTAAGTAACTTAATTCTTGCAATATTACAGACACTTCAATTTTATTTTTCTGTATAGATGTATGTGTGTGTAAAGACCTTGACTTGATTAATGGTGCGGATCTAACATGTTAAGTTCATAGAAACGTAATGATTAATTTCATGCTGCTTGGTACTCAAGATTACGAATACCTGTAACTAGGTTAACTGGGCCATTAATAGCCTCGTGACGACGTGAATATTAAAATGTTATGCAATATTTTTATCGTTGTTAGTCCCAATATGGTTCTCATGGCGCCTGTGTTTCATAAACACTTCGATGATCATATTAAGAACTTCTTAGTGTTTCCACAAACCACGTTCAGCCGTTGGTCTCACGCGTTATCTCTCTCCGGTTGTGTCGGATTGCCCCATCGGATTACGAGAGTGAGAGTAAAGAGTGCACCTGTACCCCTATCACGAGTTTGCCACCGTTTCGTAATCTACACTCGCTAGCGTTTGTTGGAGGAATTGCACAGCGCCTCCAAGCGGTGACGTGAAGAACTAAATGTCATACAAATGTCAAAGACGCTAGCCAGTGTAGATTAGGTAAACGGTGACGAACTCATGATAGAGGTACTGGTCTCACTCCGGTCGTGTCAGACTGCCCTGCCGTCGGACTATGAGAGTGAGGCAAGAAAGCAGCTGTGTTTGCACACAGTTGTGCACTATAATATCTCCTGCGCAGATGGCTAATCCTCGTTGAGCTGCCGTGTCTGAAATTCGGTTAGGAAACCATCAACCTACATGGTCTTCAGCATTATTAATTCAACATTATCGAAGTCCAATCTACCCTGTCCCACATAAGACGTTGAACGACCCAGGTCAAGCAAAACGTTTTCAAAGGAGCCTCTAACAATGTATTATTAAAATGACTTATTCGGGTCATGATGAAATGTTGGTCACCGTTTTCTTTTGTCGAATTCTTATTAGATTTTGTTATTCAGTAAAGGTTGTTAACCAAAACATGTAAACATTACATTTATAGCTAACTGGTTCAATAAGTACTGCAATTTCTTACGACATTCCAGTAAATTTAAGTGTGATTTAAGCCTTGGTGGCTATGGGGTTTGAGCAGCCTGTATCGCAATCGACGCAAGTTTGAACCCCAGCGGGGCCTGTACCAATGAGTTTTTCAAAAAACAGATGTACAGTGATTTCACACCACGTGCTATGGTGAAGGAAAGCATTGTGAGGAAACCTGCATATGTCTGAGAAGTAATTAAAAGATGTATGTATAGTGCCTGAGACGGCGATAGACTCACCATCTGTCACGTTGGCACTTAGCTACGCAATATATTAATTATTTGCGGCCGGACCGGCTTCCTGGTATGAATGAACAATATTAATGTATCATACTACATCTTAGACAGTCTAAACCAGTTATTTAGATCGCTAATGATTATTGAGACAGGTACCAACTCCTATGTAATCCAAGTTTGCTACGTTACTAGAATGTGAACAGTTAGATGTGCTATAACAGGTTTTTAATCATTCTGGGAAAGTATACCTACCTTTTCTCGTTCGCGACTCGCTGAGACCCATTGAAGTTTTAATGCTACTCAACTTTACTTTTCTCAACTACGTAGTTAGTTGTTTTTATCTTGATCAGTGGAGCAGAGTGGAATTTAAAATAATAGGATAGTATGTTTTTTGTTACACTATAAATAATTTATATTGTTTAATTTAATCGCGGTCCATGAGGTCGAATAATAAGGTGGTAAAAAGCCGGTGGTAATTCAGCAGTGCTTTTTAACCCTATTGAGCTTAAGCTGAATACAAATTTGGTATTTTACATGTACTTACTTCTACTGACTTAAAAAATACACCTTTTATTTTCTTCAATCTAAATAACCGTTGCCTACAATCGCCCCATCATAGAATGTAAGTAATTAATTTAAATGAATATCTTCCGCTCCTAAACTGTCAGTTTTGACAGCTAACGAGTGAAGTTGTCAACAAATGCTTTTATTATATCGCATAGTTCAGTTCGGTTGCAATGTGCGCGAATCGAATCCAGTTACCCTTGAAACTTGTCTTTTTGCCACCGTGAATAAATCTGTACGTGGTAAAAACATGTACTTATTATCAACGCTTTACTGCGCTTAGAGGAAAAAAGAATAACAAAATAACTGTTGCTTAGTGTCTTGAACTTCGGGTAGGTAACTACTTTGCGTTCATTGTTATGACCAGGCATGGTCAAATAATACAAGGTTTTATAGGATCTAATTGCTCGGACATCACAAAACGTTATCTAGTCTCTCAAGAGCCGTAGTAGACTTTGGTTTATTTTCGTATATAGGTCGTTTTTACGCAAGTTCCATTCCCAGCGGGGCTTGTACCAATGAGTTTTTCTAAAAAACTTATGTGCAGTGATTTCACATCACATGCTTTACGGTGAAGGAAAACATCGTGAGTAAACTTGCACATGTCTGAGAAGTAATTCAATAACGTATGTATACTGTCTGAGACGGCGATAGACTCTCCAATTGTCACGTTGGCAGATATTCATCTTCGGTGAAAAGTGGCTACAACCTCTGCTTACTCTCTTAGCTCCGGGGACCATTCTGGGATGGCGTGAACATATTTTTTATTTAATTTTTCAAAATCTTCTAACCGTTAATGGCTTAATCCGCGTGTATTTTGTGGTCTCGCACCTTTTGTTACGATGTGTGGGGCCCTCTTAATACGCAGGAGCTGACGCACTACCATGACTGCTTTTTGCCATCATAGATTAACAATGATTATGAGACAGATGTATATGACGTGTATAAGTCTGTCACCTTCACAAAGTCAAACTATCATGGCAATAAGATCTTATGGTAATGAACTGGTATTAAGGTCTACTCTTGCTTTTAAGGTTAACATAGTACTGATCATAATGCACTATACCTATGTACAGGTCCCGTCAGCAGTTATGAGCGCTGACTTTGAAGGCGCAGCAGGCACTTTATAAGTATGTATGCATGGCGCGATGCGAACAAATTCACTGAGCGCCCATAACTTGTGACCGCACCTGAGTGCCTAGTGCAAGTTTTCTTAAAATCGTCGTCACAAGACATCGCGTCGACATAAACGCAGATTTGTATGGGCTCACAATAGTGTCATGTTTAGGCCGACAGAGGCGCTGTTCCGATCCTATACAAATCTGCGTTTAAGTCGACGCGGTGACTTGTGCCGGCGGCGGTAGAAAACTCGCACTAGCCACACTGTACTTACGAGAAATTATAGATGAAACAGTACGCCTCATATTTACTAACAATGGCACCGTATAATCGAGTAGCGAGGATTGAGACACGTAACCACGTACACAGGTATCATAATAATGTTCTCAAATTGGTATTCGATAATGTGCCTAATTACATGCTATTAAGGATGGGTTTCTGTTGGTTAACTTGAATTAATATTCTTAATTTGATCACATTATACCCTAACCAGTTCAGTCCAGAACCAATCTTAAGAAAAAATCGCAACGTCTTTTCAAAACCTGTGTCCTGGGTTCGATCTCCATTACAAGTGTGTGTGAAAAACCTAATAGTTCTTCGATCTCTGATCTGTCAGTTATAGCCCGGAGTCCGTATTAGTGCCCGATTAATGGCAATAGGCATATGTCTGAGAAATAATTCTAAGACTTATGTGCCTGAGACGGCGATAGACCCCATCCGTCACGTTGGCACTTAATTACCTTCAGTGAATGTACCCCTTCGGGTTCCTTCTGGAATGCGTGAGCATATTTGTACATACACATGCACCCGCCTGTAGTCCCCAAGGGTAAGGTATGGTAAAACCCACATTTCACCAGTTATGCTTAAGTCCCATGTAATTATTACAGCTGGCAGCTACCTCGGACAAAGAATTAGTTTGGCTATTCAAAGGGGGAATGCTGCCAGTATCTTCGGAACCTTGCCTACAGGGACTCCTTTTAATAATATATTTTAGGTTATTTTAGGTTACCAACATACAGTTAAAGATACGACGTTAAATAAATGGTTATCTTTGCGAATATATTTTATGTTATTATTAAGTAATAGCGGACGACACGCGGTTTCACCCGCGCAGTTCCCGTTTCCGTGGGCGAAAGAATTTTCAAGATCGGTGAAGTGGTTTCGAAGCCTATTCAATGCAAACAAACAAACAAAAAAATTATCAAATTTTTCCTCTTTATAATATTAATGTAGATTACATGGGTCACATATTTCCTTCACCGTAAAGCACATGTTGTGAAATCACTGCACTAAAGTTTTCAGATAAACTCTTTGCTACATGCCGCTGAGATTTGAACTTGTGTCGCTTGCACAGCAAGTAACTACTCAAACCCCACGGCCACCACGGCTTTTTTGCATGTGTATGTATGTATTTCCTTACCAATAACGTATATGCTTAAGGTACATTGTACGGATGTTCACACAGTCTAAGTACCACACCACACCTATTTATCATCGAACGATCTTCACGGAGGATGAAGAGAATTATAATTAATAGTACATAATAATTATGTAGCCGTTAAACAAACAATACAGTCATTCAAAGAATGGTTCTTAAGTTTCGAACAATATAAGCGTAAATCTGATGCTGACTGAAATGTGTGATCGTTTATCTATACATCTATACAGATAAATAAAATTGAAGTGTCTGTTTGTAATTCCAAAATAACAGCTTTTCACTGTCCGTCTGTCTGTCTGTCTGTTTGTCTGTTTGTTCCGGGTAATCTCTGAAACGGCTGGACCGATTTTAACGGGACTTTCACTGGCAGGTAGCTGATGTTCCAAGGAGTAACGTAGGCTACTTTTATTTATTAAAAATATTAGGGTATCGCGACATGAAGTATGAAACTAAATCTACGCGGGTGAAACCGCAGGGCACAGCTAGTATCGTAATAAGAACTTCTTAGCTTTGGCGTTAAATTTATCAGTACCAAAATGAAACATCAACCTCAGAACATAATACGCTCTGCTTAAACGACGACGGGTCCTACCATTACCTCTTATTGCCATCAAAGACTGACAATGATTATGAGACAGATGTGTAGCAGCGTTTCTCCACTCGCTACGTAGATCGCGCTACTCGCTAACAAATGCGAAGTTTGAGTACAAATACGCGAGAACCTAAATGGCGCAATAAGAGTTTTCAAGTGCATTGCAGTATATATACAAGTTTCCAACTAGAACAGTTGGAGCCGCTGTTCCTCAGACATGACACTCGCCTGGCTGAAAGATCTTTTCTATGCTGGGGATGAGCATGATAACTCGCCTTCCCACAGGTGTATATGACGTATATAAGTCTGTCACTGTCACACAAACAAACTATCATGACGATAATCGCTTATGGTGAGGCGTTTTTCTGACAGCCGCTGTAAAGAAATATAAGAATTTTAATTGTTCTCAGATGCTTGCAGTTACATACATTCTTTTCGACATAATGATTATGAAGTGTCAAAACACTTCACTTAAGATGATCCAGCGATCTTCACGGTGGATGGAGAGCATTACAAATTATTCATGTTACTGCTAAGCTGATAATATAGTATTTCTGTAAACTGTCTGGCTAATTATTTCTTTTAATAATAATGGTATTGTCCACAACAAGACAACGATTATTATGTAGAAACGTTTAAAGTTACGTATTGTAAAAACATTGTATTTTTAATCTAAGACTAGACCGAACTCAGATTGAAACTATGTTTATCCATTTTGAAATCCACATCACAAAAAGAGATGTACTTTTAGACCAAGGATTATGCTAGGCGATGTTTTAAGGTGTCGGTGCGTATGCATTTCTGGGTTACGTTCTCTCAAAAACATTTTTTTTTCCTGACCTAAAAATGTGTCTGTTTGATATCTTATTAGTATAAATAATTGCCTGGAGTTACGCGACATTTATATTATTATTATTATTATTATTATTAGCCTGTAGTGTCCCACTGCTGGGCAAAGGCCTCCCTTCCACTTTTCCAACTTTCTCTGTCCTCAGCAGTCTTCTCCCAATCGCTCCTGAAAGCATCAAGCTCATCCCGCCATCTCCTCCAAGGCCTGCCGCGTTGTCGTTTCCATACATATTATGCTCACGCCTGTATCCCACGAGGATAAGCAGAGACTACCGTTTGCCACATGCTACGATCCTTACATACTTCTTTCGCTTCATTATTCATGCATCTCTTCATACACTACCTTCGATTACGAGTGCTCCGTATTTAACCCAGGGGCGTGCATTCCATATAAGCAGATAAGCAGTGCTTACCATTTGTGATGACTGAATACAACCGGTTCTTGTGTGTCTATACTAAAACATGTACCACATTGGTATGTACTTAACCTACCTATCTACCTACTTATTGTTTATGCTTATCCCTCTGAAAATCCAATGCACGCCCCTGATTTAACCTTTCTGATAAATACTATTAATTTGGACATAGTAGTTCTTCCTTGGACGCCCTCAACTGACATTATGTATAAACTAAATTTTAAAAGATTCAACTTATTATTTAGACTGGATATAATACCAATGTCTGCTTGTCAAACTAGACGAAGGCTATTTAAGTAAAAATAAACATAACAAAGTAATGAGTGAAGCAATTAAAACGCCATAAACTTATACCTCATAAAATAAACAGTAAACCACCTGTTCCTACAATTAATAATTTTATCTACTCTTACCATTTACTAATCTATACAGATAAATAAAATTGTAATGTTGGTTTGTTATTTAAACTTAACGGCTTTTTACAAAATGCATATTAAAATATATTGTTTACAGTTAGGTCATCATCTCCCTGGCCTTATCCCACACATTGTTGGGGTCGGCACTTGCTTCAACCCGATGTCACTGATCACCTGATTTTTATACGACTGCCATCTGATTTTCGCAACCCCATTTAGGGGGAAAATCTGTGATTTGGGTTAAACCTGTTGTCAGTCTTTCTTAGGCCTCTAATTGGCCTGTAACGATTACCAAAGATGTTAAATTGGCAACCGGGACCGACACGACTTAACGTGTTCTCCAAGGCACGGAGGGAACTCAGGTCACCCATCCAACTACTATGTTATGGTTAGGTTTGCTTAACATCGCTGATCGAATGATATAAGACGATAGACGATACAAGAAGTAACATAGGTTAAAATTATTTAAAAAATAGAGTTCCGCGAAAGAAAGCCTGTCATGAAAGTATATGCAGGTGAAACCGCGAGGCCCAGCTAGTTTATTAACAAATGAGATTCTTAAATGGTACTGAATGTGTTTAATCTTAGAAGTCACTATGTAGGAGAAGGTAATTAAATAATTTACGATTATTTAATTCGTGACATGTTTATGACAAAGCAACTAGTCTCCTACTATTACTCACTATTTGACACTCGTTAAGATAACTTAGGCGTTATTATAGCACTGCAAACAAGCATGCTGCCCACCTGATGGTAAGGTTAGAGCAGCATATACTTCACTTTCAATATCAGGGGCCTTACCATGAGCTCTTATTGCCATGATAGTTTCACTCATTTATGAGACAGATGTATGTGACGTGTATACATCTGTCACTTTCGCACAACTGAATTAACATTGCAATAAGAGCTCATGGTTGGGCCCCAGTAGGCCTAGACAAAGTAACATTCTCTCGCACTTGCGCTAATAGAAACGATACAAAATGTATGGAAATGACATAAATCAGTCACGTGATATGCGTCATTCTCGTACATTTTGTATCGTTTTTATTAGCGAAGCGTGAGTATAATGTTACTTTGTCTACAAGCGAACACGCCCAATCTCACAAAATGTACAAAAACAATCACAAGTGTTTAAGTAGTTACAAATTTGTAGGTAATAGTTTGCACATGTGTGCACCACAAAATATACCAACAAGTGGCGTTTTTGTAGAGGTAAATTCATATGTTCTTTAAAATTTTATTCACAATTCTACAATTAATTGTATCACACTTTGTATTCACTGGCGGATAGCTGGTGTTACGAGAAGTAAGATGGTCATATTTTTTTGTAAAAAAAATATAGGAATAAAGCTAACTGCAAAATAAAAAAAAAGTCAGGTGAAACCGCGAGGCACGGCTAGTAGTTAAAATCTATATCTATACATCTATGCATACAAATAAATAATATTAAAGTGTCTGTAATTCCAAATTAACAGCATTTCACTAAATGCATATGAAAGTAGATAGAAAGTAGAAGAAAGTATATATAGGGTACAAAAAAACAATTTTAATGCTTTTTTCTTGTGTGCCACTGCCTGTTTGTTTGTTTCGGCTAATCTCCAAAACGGCTGGACTGATTTTAGCGGGAATTTCACTGGCTGATAGTCATTGTTACAAGGAGTAATATAAGACTTCCATTATTGAAAAAATACATAAGGCTTTCGCGGGCCATCCATGAAATTAACTCTACGCGGGTATAACCGCGGGGCATGGCTGTTAGTAATAAAAGCAATATAAAATCTATGTTTAATTAAGTAAGCCTTTATCTAAATATTGATAGTTATTGAGTATTCTAATTGAAAAATAACACTAATAGGATATAATGTGAGAATTGTGCTATTAATACATAATAGCAAATCTTATTTTCAATCGATTTTAATTTGATATGCAGCTGAATAATTATTGCATTGTTCTGAAGTTCACAGAACAGCCGGGAATGATTTTATACCATAGTCAGGGGCGTGCATTGCATATAAGCAGATAAGCACTGCTTACCATTTGTGATGACTGAATACGCTCGTGTCGTGTGTGCATGTTTTCGTTTGTGTGTGTCTATAACCTAGCTACACTAGTATGTTCTTAACCTACTTACCTACTTATTGTTTATACCTACCCCTCTGAAAATCCAATGCACGCCCCTGACCATAGTAGGTGTATTATGTGGACTGAATACCTATGCTACGTTTTGAATCGACTTTAAAACAGGTTATTAATTCGGTTTTGGTCCGTAAATGTGTCTTCATCTTTCTATTTCTACTCCAAAAAAGTTCGGGTATAACAATTTGGTTTTAAATAAACCACGACATAATCTATACTCTATACAGATAAATAAAATTGAAGTGTCTGTTTGTAATTCCAAAATAACAGCTTTTCACTAAATGCATATGATACTGACAAGTATACACGATACTGATACTAAAAAACCAAGGTTTAAAATGTTTCTCTGTCTGTCTGTCTGTTTGTTCCGGGTAATCTCCGAAACGGCTGGACGGATTTTAACGGGACTTTCACTGACGGATAGCTAATTTTACAAGGAGTAACTTAGGCTAATTAGATTTTTTTAAAACATTAGGAATCCGCGGGCAACCATGAAATTCAAATCTACGCGGGTGAAACCGCGGGGCACAGCTAGTAAGGAAATAAAATCTCCCATATTTTAATGTGATCTTATATAGCCTATAATTAGCGGACTATCAAGACATATTCAATGATGAACCTAATTTGTCAAATTATAATGATGATCATAAACAGATGAATATACTTACGATTAATATGCTCACGCCAGACCAGAAGGGTCCCCGGGGGCACGCATAGGTGTTGTAATAATAACACCAACTTTTCACCGAAGTTGGTTAAGTACCAACGTGACGGATGGGGAAACTTTCCGACAAAAAAGATCTCAGAAAATAAATCCTAAAGTTTTTGGTGTTTTTTTTTTGTTTTCCGAATTTTCATTTTATTTTGGTCATTTTACGAATGTACCGATTCGCCAGTTTGTCGGCGTCATGACACGACACAACTATGTCATTGACACTCCGTGCTGTGGATGGCGTGACAAAATTCTTGACCATGGCTGGCTATTGTTGTCATTTGTCATGTTTTTATACAGCAAGGTTGTCAGACAAGTTGTACGTCATCATTTGGAGTATGTCTTGATTTTGATACGACTTTTTTATTTATACTAGCAGACTGGGCAAACTTCGTACCGCCTAACAGTCGATTCTTAAATTTTTTTTTAAAGTGATCCTTAAATCTTATCAAACAACTACATCTGCCCCGAGGTTTCTCCAGTGACTGTAACATAGGTTGCATGCGGAGACCTAGAATGTGTACTTAATTCGGGTCAAGACCCACTGGGCCCCCAATATTCGTCCCCTAGACTAAAAGTTGTAGATTCCGCCCCTTTATAGGTGCCCATTGGTCCCCCGGGAGGAGTACAGACAATTTTTTAATATATTTTAAGGTCGTCTCCTGATATAAATGTTACGTTATGATTCTGACATAAAGTCAAAAATCATTGAAGCTATATCTTTAAACTTCTGCGCCCTAGTACTTTAGATAGATCAGGTGATAAGTGGGCAAAAATTTAAGTGGACGAGTGGGCAAAGGGTGCGAATTTCAGGGGATGAGTGGGTGCCGACATCTTTATTCATGTAAGAGAAAAGTAATTGCTTTGATTCGCCTCTGAATATGAGAATATTATAGCACTATAATTTCTATATGTAGTGTCGTAGTTTATAATACTTAGCTCCATCACGCATGCCTGCTCACAAAATTCCACTGTTCTTTTACCTCGTTAAATTGTAATTATGCATACTTAAAAATACCAACTGGCGTCTTTATATGTAAATTTTTAATAAAAATACCAAACTATATTATATAAGGAAAAATACATACAATCGAATTGAAAACCTATTACTTTTAATAATTCCTTAAATGCAAGTTGGAGCGCGCGTTTAAGTCTAATACAGGAGATGCTAGGAAACGGACAATTGTAGGGAAAACTGCAAAATAACTTTTGTATTCGTGAAATGATTTAATCTATTCATCTATACAGATAAATAAAATTGAAGTGTCTGTTTAAAATTCCAAAATAACAGCTTATCACTAAATGCATATGAAAGTATACACGATACTGACACTAAAAAACCAATTTTTAAAATTTTTCTCTGTCTGTCTGTCTGTTTGTTCCGGGTAATCTCTGAAACGGATGGACGGATTTTAACGGGACTTTCACTGGTAGGTAGCTGGTGTTTCAAGGAGTAACTTAGGCTACTTTTATTCATTAAAAATATTAGGGTTCCGCGACAATAAGGAAGAAACTAAATCTACGCGGGTGAGTTTTTATAATACGTATGCTCACGACTGTATCCCCCGAGGGGTTAGGCAGAGGTGAACTTATATTAAACCCACATTTCGTCAGTAATTTTCAAGTCCCATGTAATAGGGGGCGTGTCTTGTCACTAACCGCGCACTAATCCAGACCGGGTTGCTAATGGGCAATTACCAATAACATTTTGCCTGACCCGGGAATCGAACCGAGGACCTCGTGTTCTTGACAAGGCAGTCCTATATTTTTTATGTGTATATTTTATTTTCTATCTTTAAAGTTGTATAACATCTTGAATTTATGTATGTACTAGCTGTGCCCCGCGGTTTCACCCGCGTAGATTTAGTTTCATCCTTATGGTCACGGAAACCTAATATTTTTAATAAATATAAATAAAAGGTAGCCTATGTCATTTCTCAGGGTCTAAAGATTATCTGTGCCAAATTTCATCAAAATCGGTTGAGAGGTTTAAGCGGGAAAGTGTAACAGACAGACAGAGTTAATTTCGCATTTATAATATTAGTAGGGATTTTGTTTTGTTTTTCTGATAGAAAAATTCTTCATCAAAATCTCAAATATTTTGCGATAATTTTCATTAGCATAACGTCTTAAACGATATTTCAAATACAAATTGAAAATGTCTATTACAAAACTTTGGAAAGTATTTAGAAACTTACCTACAGGCGGGACCGGTCACACAAGGTTGTATGTTGAACTGAACAAACACACAAACCGTTTCAACACACCTATCGCGTACCTAAATAATTTAATTTCACTTCAAAAAACACTTGATTTCACACGAGCGCACTGAATACCGATGAATAATTTCACAAAAACAATTCACAACACGACAAAAAGCTAATTATTTGCTTTCAGAGTTAGTTTGTTATAGTTTTTGTAAGCAAATGCGAATTTATTTATTGAAATAACAAGTTAAGAGCGCGACCAGTCGCCCTGCGTGTACACAACTGAATAACCGGAGTTGAATGAATGAAAACAAATGAACGTCGCGCGTCGCGAGTGGGTTATTTGAATGAAATGACTCATAAGATCATTCACTACAAAAACCGGTCTTAACTCCTACCGCGTTATTCACTAAGGTTTCACGTCGCACTCGTCGTCGAGTGTCTGTTTTAATAATTTTAAAAAGAGTAAATTCTGAGTTTCTTGCAAGGTTCTTCTCACTAAAAGCAACCTTCTGAACCTGGCGGTAGCATGTATAATTATGTTATTCCGACGATTTGAAAGTACTTTGTGAAACGCCGAATAAAGATATTTTTGAGTTTGAGTTTGAGTTTGAAGAATTTATACCAATTTGAGAAGAATTTACAGAATTGAACTTTATCCTTTATGTGTTATGTATCAATTTCCTACGATTGAAAACAACGCTCGTCGAGTTTGACGCTTAGGAACCTTAGTGAATAACGCGGTTGGACAGATAAGTACTCGTGACGTATACTGCTGGGGTTTTACGTAGGAAGTCGTTTAATGGTAGCTTTTGGGGAAATAACGTACGTGATTGAGATAGGAAATTGAGTCAAGAATTATTTTGTAGATTCTTTCGCAGATCACAGTACTGCTGTTATGTAATGCATGTGGTGTTTGCCTGTAATAGGTTCTATACATAGCATAGAACCCCTAGGATTAAGTTTCTGTATATTGTTTATGTCAGAACTGTTGGCAAACCTAATATAATAAATAAATAAATAAATAAATAAATTTTGTGTATCTTTTATACGTAGTGAAATATTTTGCCAGGTTTTTACAGGTCACGCTCAACGATATTGTGGGAGTAACTATGCATGTATTATATTCGCGTCGTAATATACAGACAGACAGAGACAGACTCATAAAATGACTACTACGCATTCAAGGTCAGCGCTCATAGCTTGTGACGGCGCTTCTAAGGTTATTTGAGTTATTTTGGACGAGTGGTTTGAATAGTCACCAGCTATGAAACCGATGCAAGATCGTAACTAAGTTTTTCCAAACACCACGTACTTCACGGTAAAGGAAAACATCGTGAGGAAACCTGCATATGTCTGAAACGAATTTAAAAAAATGGTCTGAAGAAATACGAACACGAGGCGAGACTCGAACCCACGACCTCTGCAAACACTGCAGTTTCTCTGCCAACTGAGCTACTCGTGATCCTACCTCATGTGTAAATTTTTCCTACCTTGTTTAGCGGTTTTGGGGCCGCCTTGCGCCATCTAGGGCCATATCATGAGCTCTTATTGCCATGATTGTTTCACTCATTTATGAGACAGATGTATGTGACGTGTATACATCATCACTGTCGCACAACTGAATTATCATTGCAATAAGAGCTCACGGTTGGGCCCCTGTTGGTTAGTGTATCCAAACTCAACTGAGACGTCTAAAGTTACATTTCCCCCGATCCCTTTCGGAGACCCTTCTCGACTGGAGTGAGAATATATCTATGCTCTTTTGTATTTGCTAACATTTAAGATATAAAAGCCTAAGCCCCAAGGACGATATAGGATACTTCAAACTTTGATCCGGGATAGAAAGCAAGTGTTCCGAAATATAAATGATTACAAGATTAATATGTTTTTAATTATATTTTATTGATATAATTTTGTACAAATAACGGCGTATAATACATCGGACAGGTCTCACATATAAAACTAATTCTAGTCAAGCTATCAATAAGTCACAAGTTGTCTACTATTTATTTAGTTGTTATGTCTGCGTGTTTGTCAGCATTGATTTGTCATACTGTAAGTTACATATGATTAGTAATCTACACGGATAAATAAAATTGAAGTGTATTTTGTAATTCCAAACAAACAACTTTTTACTAAATGCATATGCAATTATATAAGGTACATACATTAAAAAAAATACCCTTTTATCTGTATATATGTATGTCTGTTTGTTTAGGGTTTCCCTTTTTTAAAATAATAATTAATCCTATGAAATTATGTCAACGCGGGTAAAACCGTGGGGCGCAGCTATAGTTCATAATATGTTTTCTGATATGAATAATTATGTCATCGGTAATTATATTTAAGGTTTGAAGTAAGTAAGCAATTATTTATTTTAACCGGTATACATAGGTTATAGTATCACAAGGATGCTATAAACTATGTGAGCCTCGCGGTTTTATTGTATATTATAGTTTATTTAAAAAAAAAATGTTGCCAAATAAAAAAAAACTGGTACTTATTTGCAATATTTTCTTTGTATTTTATAAAGCCTAATTCCTTGATGAATGAACTATGCAATTTAAAAATATTTTTTCAATTCAATTCAAAATAGCGTAGTCCCTGAGTAGTCAGTATTCAATTAATTTTTATAACATAATATTATTTACTTTATGAAACATAAAATGATTGAATATAATTAATTAAATTAAATTATTAATAAACCACGAAATTCAAATTTATATCTGCGGGAATATGATTTACTTGGAAAATCATTTCTTATTGAGGTCTGAGGGATACTTACAATAAAAATCAGATCAATGCTGACAAATGAGCAGGGGCCTTACCATTAGCTCTTATTGCCATCACAATCCCACTGTATGACAGTGACAGGTGATGTAACGAATGGCATTTTTTTAACATTCGCGAATGCGAATACGAATACGAATATTCGTTACATCACTAGGTTATATATTCTTTTTGTCTTTTAAGTTTTAATGAAAATTTAATTAAAAGTATAATAATGAATAAATAACACCAAGTGATAAAGTGAAGACTGTTAATGTATGTGCTTATGAGGTTAAGTTACTTTTCCTTGCATTAAGACCATAAGAAATGAATGGATTTCATGAACCTACCATTATCTTCAAATCGGTTTTTTTTTCGGTATTCATATTCGCAAAACATTCGCAGAAATATTGCGGATGGGAATGCGAATACGAATATCCAAAAATATGCGAATATCCGCGAATACGAATGCGAATGCGAATACTCGTTACATCACTATGACATACTTATACACGTCATATACCGTCTCATAATAAGAGTTAAACTATCATGGCAATAAGAGGTCATAGTAGGCCTATCTTTCATGAAGTTTAACGGTCAATTTACAAAAATGTTTATTATCAAAAGCGGTTCATAACGCAATCTGTTATGCAGTGCATAGTTTATTATATCAACATATTTAACTTCTAAATGTTCAGTATATTGTTTCATATAAAACTTTACTACTGTAAACAGTTTTGCGGACCTACTAGGTATTAAATATAAAACACAAAAAAGGTTTTAGTATAACTAAATGTAAACAATTTACAAAAAAAAAATTACCGAAATCTGTGTTTCTTCTCGCCATTGTGCTAAGAAGGCTGGCAGCATTACCACGCTGAATAAAATGCTGAGTATCTGTGCCCCAAATACCTAGGTTTGACAGGTTCGAACGTCGTCGCTTGACCTTGCGTTTTTCGCTTTTTTGTATGGAGTCGTAAAACTTCGTACACTCGCCGCTTGGGGCGCTTTTTAACGTTCCCATTAGGAAAATACGAAGGCGATATAGCCACCATAAAAACATATTAAAACCTATACTCGGAGCACTGGGAGGGCAAAGCCCCAGCCCGCTTGTCACGAGAGGCTTCTAACAGACGACGTGCAACGTTTTTAAGAGATGATTTGCATCCGGGACCGATGGTCCCAGAATTTGATATAAAATATCTGTGTAAATATATAAATGGTGGGTTGCACCAACTAACTTTAACTAAAGCTAATTGTTAAAGCCGAAAAAACAATTTATACGCCATTTTTAATTTGTCAGAAAATGTCATGAATTTAACAACACTCGTATCGGTAACAACTTTTCACATACTAAAATTACATTGACAGCAAAATTTGTCAGTTGATAGCGAAAGTTGGTCATCGTCAGATTTGTCTTTAGTTTTGGATTTGGCTGAGTTTCTTGCCAGTCCTTCTCAGAAGGCTAGTTTCCGAACCGGTGGTAAATTTTCGACCGTAAATGCCTTACCAGGGCCTAAACTCAATAAATATTTTTCATTTTCATTTGGTTTTAGCTTTAACAAGTAATATCGTGCAACCACCTTAAGTAAAATGGAAGTAAAATATGATAAAAAGTAAAATACATAATTTGACGTTATCAGTCCGTCACATAATTGCAGACATAGGTAAGCTTCATATTATGTTTTATATATTTAAATCGATGAAGGGAGACTCTGAGATATGTCCTCGTTTTAATAATTTCCACACCCTGTGAAACATTATACTTAATTGATAATTGACAGAAATTATTGGTGTAAATGAAAAACCCTAGGGCTTAAGGGTAGGTACAAAAGTGGTTTCTTCATTTTGTTTTTCGATTATTTCATGAAAGCGATTATAAATTAAATATTTCAATCAATAATGTAATTATTATTTTATTTATTCGGTTACAAATTGAAAATATATCTTATTATTTGGTGTTAGAGTTTAATTTAATGTTAGATGTATTTAATTAAATGGATCTTTCATTTAATAATCGAATTACATACAAAAGTTTCCCTTTATACATACAAAGCGCACATTGCTACCCGATTATATACTCTATGACTAAGTTACGACTAAATCTGTGCTAAAATATTACCTTTTGAGAAGCAAAGCAAGTGAAAATCGCTAAAGAAAATTATCAAAGGTTTTTCATTTATTTATTACACATGTCTTCTTAGAACAGCTTCTTTGACTAGTGCTGTCTGAAGAGCCAATGTGCAATAAATATAAACCTTACCACTCAATAAATAAGGCTTAATATAACTTTTCACATTATGGTGTTTTATCTACTTACATTACTCTATACCACGTCCATATGAAAATTTTCGATATACAAACGCTATGTATGTATACTTATTTGACTATTTTTTTTAATACATAACTATTTGAAACACATTATATTTAAAACAAGAAAAAATCATTTTACATTTTGTATTAAAATTAAAAGTTACACACCCATCCATTCGACGAAAGAAAATAAATTAACGTAATAAAAATGCGTGCAAACCACTCATACGACTAGAATTTCATTTTAATTTAACATTACAAATAGGTTTTTCTCATAACTACTAGATAGTAAAGCACTTGGAAAAGTTATTCCATTAATTAATGGAAAAATTAAATATTGTATTTAATATATTTTCATTCATTCCAAAATAAATAAGTTTAATTCAATCGGATCCGTATAGATATAGATATAAATTTATAAAATAAAGAAAAAAAAATCTCCTTATTCTAAATTGACTAGAGTATAATTAAATATAACATATAACATTATTTAAATTAAATTAATCATTCAGTTGCTGGCAATGATTGACATCGTTGTCAATTGATATATAACCTTATTGCCTTCGATATAAAATGTACATTGATATGTAGTTAAAACGCGGATTTGAAAAACAATTGGTCATTTATATGAAACGAGAAAAAAATTAATGAACGAACACACCTAACTCTAGACATTACCCCGTTGATTTAATACAAAAATGAATGAAACGGGTTAACATGGTAACATATGTATTCACTTAAATGAACGGGTTTGGTTCATTTAAATGAATTGCCTAGTTTTATGGTGTGCACCTGCCGACATTGTTGGTGATTGTGTGGGGGAGTTTTGATAACGACAATGGTATGTCGAAGTCACCACTGAGTGATATCTGGGACACACAGCCCACTAGGCCACTTTTATATTTACCCATCGTGTTCATTTCTATTGATGGTAGACCACCTGGGAACAAAATATAAAACTTTATTAGTATACAGATAAATAAAATTAAAGTGTCTGTGTGTGACACAATATTTCTCAAGTGATTTATTTTTGTTTTATAAAATTGTATAATATTTTTTAAAATAGCAGAATCATAAAAAGTTACTAAGGGACTAACATCTACAATTATTGTAATCATTCGTGAATCATAAATATGAATTGCACATAAGTCACTATTTTGTCATTTCGGTGATGAATCATATTCTGATCACATTATGATTCTCCCAAAGTGGCCTTTTTAGACCTACATAAATTACTAACATAACAAGTACCATAATAATAAAGTTCAATTTTGAAGGATAAAAACATTGCTGCCAGCATCACTTAAAGTAAAAACGAATTTGATACTTAAGTTCTAGACGTTAAGGTCTCAAGTGGTTATTTACTTACCAATATAGAGTCCGTTCTCTGTGTTCAGCTGTTTCAGTTTCCCCGGCGATATTTTACCAACGGATCCCAAGCCGTCTACTTCAAGGACTCCCGCTTGTCGGTTTCTATAAACGAAGTTTTTTTTAAATATGGTTTTAGTGACAGCTGTCATTTTAAACCTAAACTTGCTTTTTTTTTATATATATTACCCATTTGAATAACTTTAAAGAAGCGGCAATTTTGTTGGAACTAGACTTTAGTTAGTTTCGACTTAATATTCAGTCTCTTTACACTCGTCTTGTCTCGTTCATTTTTTGCAATCGATTTAGTTTTAAATTTCAGTCAATAGGGAATATCAATATTGAGCCACTGTAATTCAGATAGTATTTACGCATCGCTTCGTCTATAGATATAACCATGGTAGGAGGAAACTCGTCAAACAGGTACAGATTACAATATATACTTAATTCCAAGCATAGATTTACGTATGGTAACTTAACGAAAATGATTACCCAGGGTCGGAAAAGAATAGATCGATTGAATGTAATTTTACCTCGTCGCTCGTGCTCTGTGCCACAGCCCATCGTCAACTTTTGTGTGATTCGCTATTATAACCACTTCACCGCTTCCGAGGTCGTACCTTAACAAAACGTTACTCTTAATACCATGACATGGAACCTCAAAACGATAAATCGATATTATTTTGGCAGTAAATAAAATAATAAATTTTAAAACTGCAAGAGTTACAACCCTTACGCTCGATGGAGCAAACATTCTTCTGTCAAAAATTAGGCCTGGATTCTATACTGCTTAGTAAACTTATATATATGCATCTATGAACATAAATAAAATTTAAGTGTCTGCTTCTAACTTTTTTTTTAATTAAATTTAAATAGCTGTTTTAATTAATAGCTTTTCACAAAATGCATATGAAAGAATATAATACTTAAATATTTTTTTTTTTTTAAATTTAATATTTTACCGATAACATCAGAACTTTATCTGTTGGTAATAACTTTTCTGTAAATTTATAATTAATTAAATTCTTCCTTGTACGCCCTCTACTGAACGCTGAACGTCCACGTTTTACCAATTTTTTTTTCTATACAGTGCCGCCGCCTAGGGCTAAACTAAGCAAAGCTTCACCCTGCACTGTGTCGTCACTCGATATCGTCACGACAATCTTTCGGCGACGATATCGTCGACTAAAACGACACAGTGTGAAAGCATTTAGTAGCAACTACCTGAGTGCCAAGTGCGACTTTTCTTAAAATCACCGTCACAAGTCAACGCGTCGACATAAACGCAGATTAGTATGGTCTCACAATAGTGTCATCTTTAGGCCGACAGAGGCGCTGTTTCGATCCTATACAAATTTGCGTTTACTTCGACGCGGTGACTTGTGACTGCGGCAGTGAAAAACTCGCACTACGCCCTCAGTCCGACGATATCGTGTAGTTATCGTCACGGAAGAGATAGGGAAAGGCTGCAGGCATTTGAAATGTGGTGCTGGAGAAGGATGGAGGGTATAAGTTGGACAGAGATGGTCACAAACGAGGAAGTATTGGAAAGAGTAAAAGAAGAAAGAATGATAATCCGGACAATAGAAAACAAGAGGGGCAAGACGATTGGACACTTATTACGACATGACGCTTTCATTACAAACATCATAGAAGGGAAGATAGAAGGAAAGAGAAGAAGAGGGAGACCAAGGATTAGTTATGTACAACAGCTGAAGGAACAAGTCAGCATCATGTCGTACAAGGAAGTCAAAGTGTTAGCGAGCTATTGAAATCAATAGAGAGCTATTGTCCGCTAACGGTTGGCGATTGCTTCATCGACAAGAGCGTAGCTCTTAAATAAATGATGATAACGATGACCGTCCAATGGTGTGGATAGTTACCGAAAGACGAGGACCCCGCCTTCGATGGCCAGCGAGAGGAAGTCCCCCGCGGCCCCCTCGGCCCCGCGGCGCGCGCCGGCCGCGGCCCCCGACCACACGAGCAGGCCGCCCGCGCCGCGCTCCGAGCGGAACCGCACGTTGATGTCCAGCGAGTAGCTTAGTAATCTGCACACCACATACATAATGTTTATACTTAGGCTCATATTTTTGGACCATATAATACTATGCCTTTGTAACAGCGCTTCTCCGCTCGCTACATAGATGGTGCTGCTCGACCCAACCAAATTCTCATAATTGACACGTGGTGGCTGTACGATTTGAGAGAGGAGGAGTGAATTTTCACATTCTTTATAACATAGGGATTCATAGGTAGCCGCTTACCATCAGGCGGACTGCACGCTTGTTTGCCACCTTGGCTATATAAAAAAAGACGTATGCGAGGAATCTTGAACCAAAATTAAACGTCAAAGCTATGAAGTTAGGATAAGACGTCACTGTTAGAGCGATGATAGAAGGCCCCAGTATTATTATTAATCATACCGGCAAACCTGTGCACGGGAATTTCTAAATAAAGTACCCCTACCTTTTCATAGTGTCTTCATCATCAATATGTATAAAACTGTCAGTTCCAGAAAAACTAGGATACGTGTTCGTGTCACCCCAATTGATTTCATTCACGTTCAAATACTTCACTTGCATATAAGTCTCTCCGCCATACGGCCTCTCCGTCGCTTCATTCCCATCAAAGTACTTGCGTTTCTTACTGATAAAGTATTTCTTCTTTAACTTGTCGTTGTGGTGTTGTATGTGCTTTTTTGATTTGCTCTTGTGGTATTTTGATTTGAACCCCTTTTTAGCCACTATTGTGTGGTGGATGTCATTTTCTGTTAAGTTCTGAGGGTATATCGGTATTGGAGATAGCTTTTCTTTGCAGTGACTTTCACTGAAATAATAAAGAAAAACTAAATTTCATGAAAACGGTCAGAGACATTTTCGATTCCGGTTGCCAATTGAACATCTTTGGCAATCGTTACAGGTCAGTCAGAGGCCTAAGAGAGTCTGACAACTGGTTGAACCCAGATTGCCGATTTTCCTCGAAAAAAGGGGTGATGAAGGTCAGATGGCAGTCGCTACGTATAAAAATCAGGTGATCAGCCACATCGGGTTGAATCAAGTGCCGACCCCAAATACATGGGATAAGGCCAGGGAGATGATGGTCAGAGACATTTTCGAAATTCAGATTATATATATAAAAAAATAAAATAAAAAAGGGGTAGGCAGAGGTATTGTAATAACAACACCCACATTTCACCGAAGATGATTAAGTGCCAACGTGACAGATGGTGAGTCTATCGCCGTCTCAGGCTATAGATACGTCTTTGAATAACTTCTCAGACACATGCAGGTTTCCTCACGATGTTTTCTTTCACCGTAAAGCACGTGTGAAATCACTGCACATAAGTTTTTAGAAAAACTCATTGGTACAGACCCCGCAGGGTTACGAACTTGCGTCGCTTGCGTAGCAGGCGACTGCTCTAATAAATCATGATTCAGTCAAACAACTCACAAGCAAGTGTTGTTGTAGGGTTCGTCACAGTTGTCCACATTCAGTCCTCCAAGCGCTGATGACACCACTGACAGCTCCTTGTCATTTATCACCAACTGTAAATGACAAAAGATAATTTTACACACACACAAAAGCAGAAGAGGAGAAGGATGATACCACATCAAGTAAAAGAAGACTCATGAATACCGTGTCGGGTCCGAGACGAGCGTCGGCCGTAGCACGGTCAACTAAATCTAACGGAATAATAATACAGAAGTTTCGGTTTGTAATTTAAATTTAACAGCTTTTCACTAAGTTGATATGAAAGTATATATACGTTACCTACTTAATTGATAAAAAATCAATCTATACAGATAAATAAAATTGAAGTGTCTGTTAGTAATTCCAAAATAACAGCTTTTCATTTTTCATTTTAACGGAACTATCACTGACAGATAGCTGTTTCAAAGAGAACCTTAGGCTATTTTTATTTAGAAAGGTAATTATAAAACATGAAACTGAATCGACGCTGAGAAACCTTAGTGAATAACGCGGCTGAGCTTTGACGTTTCATTTTGGACCGTAAAATTAAATATCAAACTGAAAAGTTATTTCTACGCTGTGCTTAAGCGATCATAGTTGCCCCCCAAGTATAATAAACTGACCTGTTCCACACAGCCACTAAACGAAGTCCTCAACGCGAGACGCGCCGGCAATGGATGCGGTGCTCCTCCCAACAGCAAAGGCTGGTGTAGTGTCAAGCGTCGCGCTAACCCACGTGACGTCACCGTGCGAGCCTCGTGCGATGACGTCACCGTGCGGGCGTCCTGTGACGTCATCGTTTGTCCTGGTGAAGTGACTCGTAAGGAGGCGCGACGACCCGCTCGGCGAACGGATATTGTGTGCCAGGTGCGAGGTTGTAGGGGGGAGCTTGACCTGTAATAATTAGTGTATTTTTGTTTCAAACTGAAACCCCGGATAGTAAAATTCATGAACATCGTTGGAACAGTTTCTGAGTTTCAGAAGATGTGTATATATACAATAATATAAGTATTTAAAGGTATAATATAAGTGTTTTTTTGTAATTCCAAATAAGCAGTTTTTGACTAAATGTTTATGAAAGTTTACGGTACATAATTTATATTACGGTAAAAATATATTTTCAATAATTTTTATTATCTGTGTCCGTGTCTGTTTTTGTTAATGTTTGAAACTATTTTGATTTTAACGGCTCTTTTACTGGCAGATAGCTGTACCCCTATCAAGCGTTTGCCACAGTTTTTGTAATCTATACTCGCTAGCGTCACCTACAATATTTTTATGAGACGTTTTAGTTCCTCACGTCACCGCTTGGAGGCGCTGTGCAATTCCTCATGCAAATATTCGACGGAGATGCTAACGAGTGTATATTACGAAAATGGTAGCAAACTCGTGATATGGGTACAGTGGGCCTAGTGCGAGTTTTGCCACTGTCGCCGTCACAAGTCACCGCTTCGACGTAAACGCAGATTTGTTTGGTTTCGTAACAGCGCCTCTATCGGCCTAAACATGACACTATTGTGAGCCCATACAAATCTGCGTTTACGTTGACGCGATGACTTGTGACGGCGATTTTAAGTAAACTCGCACTAGGCACTCAGATGTTATAAGAAGTCACGCTAACATTAAGTAACATAGTTTTTATTGTGTATCCTACGATAGTAAAAGAGCAGGCACAGCTGAGTGTAAGAATAAAAATACCAACCTGACTAGTGCAATACCGGATCCCAGATCGAAAGCGAACTCAACATAGTAGTCCCTCAAGTGGAGGGAGAAGAAGTCCCCATCCCCGTCAGCTCGCTCCGAATTGTATAACACAAGTCCATCGCCATTTGTCGGTCTTATTGTTATCTGGAACGGAACAAACAAATGATTTACCTTATGAGTGGTTTCACCCGCGTAGCTCCCGTTCCCGTGGGAGTACGGAGATAAAATATAGCCTATGTTACTCACTGATGATCTAGCTATCTATTGCTGAAAGAATTTTCAAGATCGGACAAGTGGTTTCAGGGCCTATTCAATGCAAAAAAACAATCAAATCTTTCCACTTTATAATATTAGTATAGATAAGCGAAGGCAGAGGGAACTGCCGTAAGCTTTTGCTGTAATGTCGATGAATTTCGTGAAACGAAATGATTTGATACTTTTTCGAAGGCGGGTTTTAGTTGAATTCAAAAGATGGTGGGTTAATATATTTTATGGCATGCCAATACGCGTTTCGCCGCCACACATGTAAAATCAAACCAACTTTTGTGCAGTAATTTCACACCATGTGCTTTACGTTCAAGGAAAACATCGTGAGGAAATCTGACTGAGAAATAATTCAAAGAAATATGCATAGAGCCTAGGACGGCGGTAGACTAACCATTTGTCACGTTGGCACTAAATCATACTCGGTGCAATGTGGGTGTTGTTATTACAACACCTCTGCTTATCCCTTCAGTGACCTTTCTGGGATGGCGAGACCATATTTATATTTATTTAGTTTAGGCAGTGGTAATTCCTTTATGAACTTTGAAAAACTGACCACTAGCCTTCAGCTTTAAAGTTGGATACGAAATAATAAATTAATTGTAAGTATTGACTCAATCTCCAGACAGCTCAATCAACTTGATTGCCAAAAGCTTTAAAATATTAATTAAACTCCATCCAAACAATACAAATTACTTAAACCAAACCACAAATTAAACTCAAATCAATTGATTGGCCCGCAAAGAGCCTTCATAAATAAGTCCAAAGTTTTAATGAACAAAACTGTTCATTTGGTATCGAACGGAAGTTTTCTTCAATAACACCACTCTAGTTTAAGTTTGTTTGATAATAACGTACAACTTTCCAAGAAGTTTTGCTAATAAACGAGCCGTCTGCTACTTGTGTATTCATTTTATTCGTATTTTAAGTTCCTCAAAAGAGTTTTGTTTATGAATGAGGGAAATCTAAAAAAGATGAAAAGGAGGGAAAATTAATATGCTTACGCCATTCCTGAAGGGTCTCTGAAGGGGTAAGCAGAGGTGTTGTTACAACAACTTCTTTATGTTAATTTTTATCGACATTTGTACATTGGAACTGTGTCCATGGGCTTACATTTCTCAAATGATTTATTTTGTTTTTTTTTTAAATTGTATAATATTTTTGAAAAGAGTAATTACTGAGTTTCTTGCCAGGTTCTTCTCAGTAAAAGCAACCTTCCGAACCTGGCGGTAGCATGTATAATCCTGTAAATTGTGTCATTCTGACGATTTGAAAGTGCTTTGTATAAAGTCTAATCGAATAAAGATATTTTTGACTTTGACTTTGACTTTGACTAACATCGATGACAAGGGGTCACCGAAGATGATTAAGTACCAACGAACGTGACAAATGATCAGTCCACTGCCGTCTCATGCACACTACATACGCCTTTGAATAACTTCCACCTCACGATATTTTCCTACACCGTAAAGCAAGTGGTGTGAAATCACTGCACTTAAATTTGTTAGATAAAGTCATTGGTGCAGGCCACTAAGATTCGAATCTGCGTCGCTTGCGTATCCGGCGACTGCGCAAACCCCACAGTCACCACGGTGGCAAAAAGGTTTTGTTTAAGAATGTGGATATTATAAGGGGAGAGGAAGATCTAAAAACGATGATAATGATATGAAATGATGCTTAATAAAAATTAACCAGCCCTTTTTTTTTGAGTACTTGGTATCTCGATCATATAGTATTTTGGGAGTCTGGTATAGGGGAACAAGGGGGTTTTGGACTCTTTGTTTTATTCTGACGTGATGTTTGCTCAAGGATTTTTACTCTATCGACCTTCCACTCCGACAATCGTAAAATATGATTGAAAAATTACCTCAATATATAACCAAGACGCTGCCGAGTTTCCAAGTCCTGGCAATCGGAGGTACGATGATCCATTGAAACGGGGCACCTGAAATTTAGAGGAAGATTTTTTAACTAAAAGACGGTATATGAGTTCCCTAAGAATGTATTGATTGGCGCCTTATAATAAACTCTATTTACTGTGATAGTTCGATTGTGATAGTGACTTATATATACACGTCATAAACCTAAATCTTTATTATAATGTGGGTCAAACTATCGCAACAATACGAACTCCTAGGGGCCAACTATGATCGTTTAAGCAGCGCGTATAAGAATTTCTTAAATTTGACATTCAACTTTACACAATAAAAACCAAACGTCAAAGCTTAGAAGTTATTAATACGTTCTGCTTAGACCGATGATGGTAGGCTACCTGGTATGGCCCCGGCACGGAAATTTCATGAAGGGAACTAGTCTTAATCAGCTAAATATGAATCGGATTCTGATAGACTTGGTACCCTTTATAACAAAACGTCCCCTAAGATCTATCCAGGGTTGAAAGTAGTTCCGTCTCTTTTTGTAATACGAATTTCAACAAAGAAGAATTTTTGAAAAGCGTCTACGTTCTTCTCAGTAAAAGCAACTTTCCGAACCTGGCGGTAGCATGTATAATCCTGAGTAATCGAGTCGTTCTGGCGATTTGAAAGTACTTTGTTAAAAGTCTAATCAAATAAAGATATTTTGAATTGAATTAGAAGGGGTGGACGTAATTTTTGTCCGAGTTTGGTCTAGTTTTGGTTTAAACCATGGTTTGTAATAAAGGGTGGGGTGGGTTCACGCATCTCAGCATACACCTACTTATATTCTTCTACGTACCCACAAAGTATCTTTGAACTCAAGTTTCTAGATCGTGAATGTTTATGCAAGGTAGCACTCACCTTCAAATCTAGAGTAATCTCACATTTGTCACCAGCGTAGCCCAGTGGACAAAGGCAAACATTGGCCACACATCCGCCACCATGTTGGCACTCGCATGCTTTATCCCCGTCTTTCACCTTCAAATCATCATCACCATTTACTATGTCATTAACCCTTCTATCATCAACGATATGAATTTTCTTAGTATCAATAAAGGGTTCCACAGAATTATCAAGCTTATTATTTTCTTGGAGTTTCGACTTTGCATCCCTCATAACAAGGTCGTTATCTTCAAAATGGATTATGTCGTTTATGTCGTAAATTGCATGGTTGTTCGGATGGTGATGTGTTTCGCTGGTTGTTACTTCGTTAATGGGCTTCCATGGAGCTAGGGTTGGTGCGCATTCGCCTGTGGAAAAAATGTTTATACCTTTTATATTATATCCATGTATTTAAATTAAAACTAGACAGTTTACATATTTTATGTACAAGAATAGATTTTCGAGAGTCGTGGTGGCCATGGCCTAGCCTCACCGAAGATTAAGTGCCAGATGACAGTGCCAACGTGACAGATGGTGAGTATACCGCCGTCTCAGACACTATACGTCTTTGAATAACTGATCAGACATATGCAGGTTTCCTCACGATGTTTTCCATCACCGTAAAGCATGTGATTTGAAATTACTGCACAAGCTTAAGAAATCTCATTGGTGCAGGCACCGCTGGGATTCGAACTAGCGTCACTTGCTTAGGAGGCGACTGCTCAAACCCCAAGGCCACGGCTCTTTAGTAATATAATTAAAACCTAAAACAAAGTATATTTCCAATACAAAACATAATAGAAGCAGAGACATTACACACGTCGACGCTCGTTACATACACCCGCTCAGTATTCAGAACTCGCGAGAGAATTTCATTACGCCACGTTGCCGGAGGCATCGGTAATGATATTAAAATAAGGGATAATGTAGCATCGGATATCATGCTTGGTGTATTCATATTATGTGACAACAAAATACAATTATGATAAATATTGGATTAGACAAATAACTCTAAGGAACACAAATTAATCTATACAGATAAATCAAATTGAAGTGTCTTTTTGTAATTCCAAAATAACAGCTTTTCACTAAATGCATACGGTAAATACATGGAAAGGATACGGTAATGACATGAAAAAAAAATCTATATTTTTTTCTGTCCGTCTGTTCTGGCTAATCTCCTAAACGGCTGGACCGATTTTAACGGGACTTTCACTGGTAGGTTGTTGCTTGACACCCACTTTAAAAGTAAGTAATTTATTTCACACTTGCTGGTGCCCGCGACTCCGTCAACGCTAGATTTGATAAATCTTTATATATTGGACAGTTCACACAATATCTTTATAAATTGTAACCTATGTGTTATTCTGGTTATACACCAGCTATATCATAGTAAAGTTTCATTAAAATCCATGCAGTAGTTTTTACGTGAAAGAGTAACTAAACACCCTCCATACATACTTACAAACGTTCGCGCTTATAACATTAGAAGGATAATTTTAATTTCTCTTTTTAATAGCGGTTTAAGTCTTTTTAATAATTTTATTATTAATTAAGAGAGAATATCACAATTTATAATTAGTTAACTCTCTGTCTTTAAACGAAAGAACATTTTCAAATTAATTCGACACTTATCACAAAAGGTATAAGAATTACATCTTATAACATCGCCTGTTTTTGGCGGAATTTAATAATTGAATTACTTTTAAACAAGTTAGACAGTATTCAGTATATTCAAGAATAAATTATACAAAGTTAAGAATATAGCTAGTAAATAAGGTATTTAATTCAATTCGCGTGATAGTGATACGTTCAGTAGCAGACTGGTTGGGCCACAATATATACATACAAAAGGTCGACTTTGAGGCCCTGGCCTCTGAGTTCTGAGTTTTTCATTACCGCTGTCACAAGTCACCTCGTCGACGTAAACGTAGATTAGTATAGTATCGGAACAGCGCCTCTGTCGGCCTAAAGATTACACTATTGTGAGCCCATACAAATATTCGTTTACGTCGACGCAATGACTTGTGACGGCGATTTTAAGAAAACTCGCACTAGGCACTCTGTATAATAGTGGAGACTTACACTTCCCGAAGTCCGCGTCCGAGCGTCTCGTTCAAAATGACTAACTGGCGCGCATGGCAGAGGTATTGGGCCAAGTGTGCATTGGATGCGTTTT
Organism: Watsonalla cultraria; assembly: GCA_964035505.1. Classification (NCBI taxonomy): domain Eukaryota; kingdom Metazoa; phylum Arthropoda; class Insecta; order Lepidoptera; family Drepanidae; genus Watsonalla; species Watsonalla cultraria. Next base: position 5,634,170 of record OZ037736.1, on the reverse strand, counting down.
CGTAAAAAGCTGCTACACGATATTTCATACACTTTCATGCATTCTTCATACAAAATGTAGGAGATGATTAGTATTGTATTATAATATTGTCGGTCTTAGGAAAATCGCAACCTGTACAAAAGATGATGTTACAAGTATTATAAAAACTAGTACCTTTCCAATGTACAGCCGACTTACACGCTCGTTTTCACACACAGATGTAGAGAGCGAAGACTACTGGCCATGGTAGGAAGCCGACCTTTCGTTATATTTCTAGTGCTTTCACATAAAGCAAGTCTTAACTTCGTATATTACAACATTTAATATTATCACTTGAGACACGAGACATTAGGGAGGGTAATATCTTTAAGTCATTTAGGTAACATGATTCAATGAGACTTGAATATTTTATATTATCAAATCCGCTCAGAATATACACATACATACATATTATTGGGCTCACGCCTGTATTCCTGAAGGGGTAGGCAGACGTGTTGTAATAATAACACCCACTTTTCACCGAAGATGATTAAGTGCCAACGTGACGATGGTCCGTCTCAGGCACTATCTTCACACTTCGCACGTCTTTGAATTAAGTCTCAGACATAAGCAGGTTTCCTCACGATGTTTTCCTTCACCGTAAAGTACGTGGTGTGAAATTACTGTACTCAAATTTTTCTTAGAAAAACTCATTGGTACAGGTCCTGCTGGGGTTCGAATTTTAGTTGCATAGCAGGCGAGTGGTTAAACCCCACGGCCAACGCGGCTCTCTATCATCTAATTCTCGACTTTCCGCCTAAGCCCGATGTTGTCTGAGCCACTTCGTTAAGTATCACCGTGGCATCCATAGAACAGTGAGTGTACTCGATCTAACCTCCCGGGAGCTCTCGTGACTCGCATTGAGCGATGCAAGTGACGGCTACTTGACGAGAAATCTCATTTATCAGTATAACACTCTATCTTGCTTCCCGGATACCTCTTGGGGATGTTTTGGTTCAAGTGTCTGGGCCCATAACCTAAAATAAAACAACGTATTCGCGAGTCACGAGTGGCACAGACTATATTTTTTTTAAAACAATTGATTGTCAATTGTTTTAAAAAAAATATAGTCTCATGTCAATCATGTCTACCGGCAATGCACGACAAATGGCAGCACTAGTTACATATTGTGTAGATATTAGACTGTTAACAGTTTGTGCTGCTATTTATCTGAATCTATTCAGATAAATAAAATTTAAGTGTCTGTTTGTAATTCCAAATTAACAGCTTTTTACTCAATGCATATGAAAGTAACGATACCCTAGCTGTACCCCGCGGTTTTATCCGCGTAGACTTAACATCACGTAGGGTCCGCAGAACAAAAGTATTAAATTAAAAAAACTCAAAGGTGACTGACTGACTTAGTGATCTATCAACGCATAGCCCAAACCACTGGACGGATCGGGCCGAAATTTGGCATGCAGGTAGATGTTATGACGTAGGCATCCGCTAAGAAAGGATTTTGATTAATTCTTCCCGCGAGGGGATAAAATAGGGGATGAAAGTTTGTATGAAATTAAATTTACGCGGGTGAAACCGCGGGGCACAGCTAGCTTACAATAAAATCGTCAAAATTATAGTTTACATTACTTTAATTGAATTAATCCAGACTAATAATTTTGGTTACAGATTTTTACTATTTAACTGCCTAAGAATTGAAAATATTTCATCATGCACCGAAACGTAACTACATTCAAGTCAACGCTAGCATGTGTTAAAGTACAGTCGGCGATATAAATCACACTCACCCCCGACCATCTCGTAAATAACTCCCGGAGCGAATATTAAAACTTAGCGATACATCGCTCGCTAGCGAGGAAATTGATTTATCCCACTCAAATGTGAGCTACATAAAGTGGTAATGGAAAAGTTATAAAACATTATTTTTTTCAGGGAAAAATGGCGTGCCTTATCAACATGCACCTTTAAAATGTTTTTACAAAAGTATACTAACATATTCTTTTGTTTTTGCGTAGCCTGTTACTCGTAACTAATATTTAAAGTAGCCGTGTATTTTTTGGTTTTGACGAAAAAATACATGCATGGGGCTATATGTAGGTGTATGTCTTAGTGTGCGTGTATTATGTTAGTGTATTTCATTATATTTTTACATACATACATATGCTCACGTCTGTATTCCCCAAAGGGGTAGGCCGATTATATAAATAGGCCACTTTTCACCGTTGATGATTAAGTGCCAACTACACGTCTTTGAATTACTGCTCAGTCTTATGCATTCCTCACGCTGTTTTCCTTCACCGTAAAGCACGTGGTGTGAAATCACTGTACTTAAGTTTTTAGCAAAAGCTTCGAACTTGCGTCGCTTGCGTAGCAGGCGACTGCCCAAACCCTAAGACCACCACGGCTCTCATTATATTTTTGATACTACATATATTATAAGGTACCGTGAAAGGACCTACGTCACTAGTATAAGAACCTAGTTCATAATCTTCGCTACGGATCAAATTTTGAATAAGATATCGTAGCCACGAAATTGTCACATTATGCAAACAAAATAAAATCTTATTATTTACTAGCTGTGCCCCGCGGTTTCACCCGCGTAGATTTAGTTTCATGCTTGATGTCACGGAACCCTAATAATTTTAATAAATAAAAGTAGTAACTCCTTGAAACATCAGATACCTGCCAGTGAAAGTCACGTTAAAACAATCCAGCCATTTTGGAGATTACCCGAAACAAACAGACAGACAGACAGACAGAAGGAGAAAAAAAAAATTTGGTTTTTCAGTGTCAGTAGCGTGTATACTTTCATATACATTTAGTGAAAAGCTGTTATTTTGTAACAGACACTCAAATCTGTATGTAGTATGTATAGATGTATAGATGACGTACAAATTATCTTCGCAATTGTATTAGCCGACTATACATCGTGTGCTCCACCCCTCAAAGATCGTCCATAAGATCTTTTATCTAAGAAATTGAATAGAGATTATCTGAATAGGAAAATTGTAATGGAAATGCATACAAACGATAAACGGTGGCTCCCGCTTTCATTGTTTATGGTGTATTAGACGGGATGAATGGCATCAGTAATGGGATGTCGGTAGATATAAATAAACTGTATTTATTATGACGAAAAACAAAGCTACGAGACGGTAATGGTGAGAATAAAAACAGAGTGGAGACAAAACAGTTACACATTTTTATCATGGGCAATCGCCTGGTGGTTTTTTTAAATTAATTGTAAATTGTTATTTGTAATTGTTATTTTCAGCCTGACTGTAAACTGGCCTGAGAAAGCCCTGGATCGGAGGGATGGAAAGAGGGAAGGGACGCTTTTGCCCAGCAGTGGGACACGTCGGGCTCATAAAAAAAATTGTTTTTTTTGAATTAAAAACAAACACTTCTTTTTTATTTATATCTGTTTGCTACCGTTTTCGTAATCTATAGTCGCTAGCGTCACCATCGAATATTTTTATCTCCTGGCAGTGACGTGAAGAACTAAAATGTCATACAAATATTGCTGCAGACACTAGTGATTATAGGATTAGGATAAAGATGATAATTAATGTGTAATTTTTGAAAGTTTATTTGCCAGAGCATCGACGTTCATTCTTTATCATAGAACCAGCTTCTCTCAAGAACGATTCAAAGCTAGAAACTTGAAACGTCGAAAAAGCGAGTCAACAAATACACCTCTCGTACAAAATCGCAATTCAATGAAAATGTTCCTGCGAAAACATATTTGAACCGTTCCATTTGAATCGGTTCACCTCGATCGACTCAATTCTCAGGAGCTAGAATGGGAGCTAGTCCTAAACAGGTCGCAGATTTGTTTGTCGTGTCAAATGGAACGTTTAAACCCAATCGAGGCGACGATTGGTTGAATGCACTTGCGAGTTTCAAACACCCAATACTCTGACTGAAATATATTCGTATGTGGCCAATGGGAAACAGGACAAAGGAGAACATTTTGTTTCAGACTAGCTATGCGTTGGGGTTTCACCCGAGATTTAGCTTAATGCTTTATTTCGAGGAACCCTTACTTGTTTTCTAAATAAAAATTTCTATCTGCCAGTGAAAGTCTCGTTTAAAAAAAAAAAAAAAAAAATACTTTCATATCCATTTAGCGAAACGGTTGTTTGTAATTACAAACAGACACTTCAATTTTATTTCTCTGTATAATTGTATAGACTAGCTGTTCCGCGGTTTCACCCGCGTATACTTAATCTCAAGTTTTATTTTGGGGAACCCAATTTATTTAAATAAAATAACCTAAATTACTTCTTGTAGCATCACCTATCTGCCAGAGAAAGTTTTCTATAAAATCAAACCAGCTGTGATTAGCCGGAACAAAAATACAGACAGACAGACAGAGATACAGAGAAAAATAAAATAAATATGTAACCTTGAGACCAACGTGACAGTCTTTATGACGCCAACAAAATAAGACTTGACAATAAAATGCAAAATATCTTTATTCGTTTAGATTTTGAACAAAGTACTTTCATCATTATACAGGATTGTACATGCAACCGCCAGGTTCGGAAGGATGCATTTACCGAAAAAAATAAATTACCCTAATTGTGCAAGGTAGATAGTAAAATTTCTGTTGCATACAATGGAGTTCTGATTTCGGTTGTACATCCGGATGGCACGTGATCGTAATACCAAGTCTCATTTAAACGAATCTACTATTCAAAGCCACTGTCGAAACCTACGATATATACTTCCTTGTTGCTTGGATTTAAACTTGGGGCTTCAAGAAAAGAGTGTGAGTGGCAAGAAAAAATGGTACAGACACCCAGAGAGCCTGGTGCGAGTTTTTCATTGCCGCCGTCACAAGTCACCGCGTAGACGTAAACGCAGATTTGTATAGGATCGGAACAGCGCCTCTGTCGGCCTAAACATGACACTATTGCGAGACGTCGACGCGGTGACTAGTGTCGGCGATTTTAAGAAAACTTGCACTAAGCACTCTGGGGGCCTTCTAATTCAACGACATACGATATTTCGGTAGAATGTTCGTAAGTTTACACGGTTATTTGTTCTAAAATTACGTCCGAACGTGGTCCGCAAGAAAATTCTTTGACGGTACTTCGAAGCGTACTTTAATCAAATTATTGAACGATAAAATTTGAGTTTGATTAAAACAAAACGATACTGAAAATACTTTGGATTTTAAATCATTTGCGAAATTTGTCATCGGAAAAAATGCAATTTTATAATAAAATTATGTTAAAAGATATCCAAATTCATTATTATTATTTTCGCATAGAAATCACCTGCAACATAGATAATATACGAGTAATATAGGCTACACCCGTAACGAGTTAAGAACGACAAAATCATTTCGTATGAAAATGCCAACATCAAGTTACACTATTTAAATAATATCTTATTCAAGAAATGATTTAAGCCGAGTGTTGTAATTTTCATAGCTTTAATGGTGAAGACAAGACAACTCTAGATATCAACGCGTACAAGTTTTAAGTCGACTTCAGTCAGAACCCCGTCTGTGTAGATCAAAGTTTAACTTCGTAATAACTGACTTTAACTTCCAACTACGACAGATCCCACGCAGAGATTATCGGGGTTAAAACTAAACAATTGAAAGAGGCTTATTGTTCACCTTTGATGGATTACAAAGGTTATATTTAGAGTTGCGATTCCTCAGAGCAAAGTCATGGCTCAGTGTATATCTATATAATGTACATACGGAAGGTTTAACGTGAGGAAACCTGCATATGTCTGAGAAATAATTCAAAAAGACGTATGCATAGTGCCTGAGACGGCGATGGACTCACCCTCTGTGACGTTGGCACTTAATCATATTCGGTGAAATGTGGGTGTTGAAAATTACAACACCTCTGCCTACCCCTTCGGGGAATACAGGCGTGAGCATATGTATGTATGTATGTACATACGGATAAATAAAATTGATGTGTCTGTTTGTAATTCCAAATTAAAAGCTTTTCACTAAATGCAAATCAAAGTATTCATACTGCAAATTTTCACTAGCAAAGGAATTAATACCTACAAGATACTAACCGTGAAATCATGTAATGTGGTACAAAGCAACATCTTAAAGCACAGATAACGGGAAATTTGCGAAAAACATACATTTTTAGTTAAATCAAAAAATATCCCTGCTTTTAACTTCACATTAACAGCTTTTTATTAAATGCATATGCAAATACCTGCGGTAGTTATATATTGTTTGGCTAATCTCTAACGACCGGACCGATTTTAACAGGACTTTCACTAACTCATAGCTGATGTTACAAGTAATTTAGGCTTTTATTTAAAAATAAATAGGAACATAAAATTAAGTAAATTTTTATGTGAAGAAGTTATATAATAACTATATATTTTTAGTCCATTATAATCTCGTTACCTTAATTTTAATCAATTCCAAAGTGTATCCTTTAACAAATCCCACAGGCTCGAGCAAACAAAATGTAATTACTCGTTAGGCAGGTCCTAAAATTGACATCAGGCTTTATTTTCATTCTGTCTGAGCAGGGATTTAATTCCCGGGACGTCAGAAAGGATTCAATAGGATCTAGGGAATGGTTTTCAAGGGATTTTTTAATTCATTTATATTCATTTTGTGTTCCAGGCCATTTAGTCAAAAGCTTAAATTATTTTACGCAAATGGTAATTTCAATCTGTGCCACAAGTTTAAAATTTTCCGTTAACATTTTCGATTGCGATTTTTTCTCATTTTGTATGAGAAAAAGTCCTAGTGTAGGAAGTTTTACGTCTCCTTACAAAAAAACTCAAAACGCAAGGTCAACCGACGACGTTCGAGACCGTGGCAAATCCTTGGAGCACTGACTAATTCAGTGCTCCAATCTTATCTCCAATATCTTACTAATAAATAGTTACGTTCACAGTTTGAATATTGGTTCACGTTCTTATAAATAAAGTGAAGTAATGTGTAACCTCTCCATAAATCTCAGAATATATTTATAGCATTCAAAATACAGACTAAATTACTTATTTTATTACGATTATTAGATTTAAAAAATAAAATTATTATACGATTATTTTGTATATGTATGTAACTAACATAAACGCAATAAATAAATAAATATTTATTTCCCCTGTATCGCAGGAATAAGGGAAAGAAAAAATCGACGCATGATGTAGGATCACGAGTAGCTCAGTTGGAAGAGCAACTGCACGGATTACAGAGGTCGTGGGTTCGAGTCCCGCCTCGTGTTTGTATTTTTCTTTACTTTTAAGAAATTTGAATTAAACATTGTCATGAATTTAAAAAAATCTAATAATTGACTTATATCATATCAACGCACAAACTAAACCGCTGGTTTAAGATATATGAATTTTGGATGATATGTTAGATCGAAAGAAAAACAAAAGATTTTTTTCCAAAATTCGACCCCATATGGGAGGAAATTGGGGTTTAAAGGTTTTATGAGAAGCCTTCAATTCAACAGGTGGTAATGAAATAAAAATTGTATTATATTTTGTATTATACAAAAGTAGTTCAATCTCTACCTACAGAATGTATTAAAATTCGCTGGAGCGTAGCGGGTTTTAATCCATGATAATCTCGATGCAAAAAGATGCCGATTTCGCCCTGTGTGTTCTGAAAATGGCTGTAACGAACTCAACCTGATTTTTACTTTTATTAGGCGGGTTTTAGGTTATTTTTTTAATTATGAGCCATACTGAAACCCCATACGAAGCCCAGCCATAAGAAGAGATTGTATCATTAATTAATAGCCTCCTGTAAGCATCCCTGCCACCAGTACTGATTTTATTAAAGGTTATATAAATAGTTATATATATTTAGGTTCGTGATATTTCACGGCGCCTTATTACTTATTATTTAGGTACGTACAGAATCAGGGCTGTGGTATTTTGAAATAAAATATCTGAATTTGTTTTGAATGAAAATTCTAATATAATTTATTGAGATGGGATTTTGGCTGTGACTTCGTACCACAATATATTTAAAAGGTTACTAAGCAGTATGGAAACTAGACCAAAATTATGAAATAAGCACGTTTGCTCCATTGGAACGCGACGTTATCATTCTAAATGCAATGAAAATGAACTTCTTCATTTACTGTCAAAGTAAAGTAAATTAGTCGATTTGAAGTTTAGTTTTTTTTTTTTGTAAAATATGTAAATGACGTAATAGGAGCCGAGTCGCTTATAAATTCGTAGATGCAGGCGTCTGTGTAAGTGTGTCAATACAAACGATATGTTCCTAGTGTCTGTATTATAGTTAGCTTATATGTAAACTGTGGTAATACTTACGTAGCCAAATTAATACACGGATTTTCCATAATAACATTGTTGACAACTTACCAATATCCAAGGTGGCAACAGCATTCTTCATCAGTTGGTAAGTATCACCGTTGATTCTCAGAAAGTCGACGCATCCTAGGAGTCCGTCGGACAAGCCCAGTTTGTTCTGAAGGCCTGTGGTATTGCCCGCACCGCCGACCCACACTGGCTCTCGGAACGTCATACGCGAGAAGAGACCCTGTTAACAAAAGAATAACGTTCATATTACATTCTTCATGCCTTTTCGAAATAGTCTCTCCGAGTCACAGAACATCACCTTAATTTTACCGAAGATGGCGCAAACAGCCGCGTTACTCATTCAAAGTAGCCTAAGTTACTTCTTGAAACATCAGCTACCTACCAGTGAACGTCCCGTTAAAATCTGTCCAGTCGTTTCAGAGATTACCCGGAACAAACAGACAGACAGATAGACAGACAGACAGACAGAGAACATTTTTAAAACTTGGTTTTTTAGTGTCAGTATCGTGTATACCTTCATATTAATTTAGTGAAAAGCTGTTATTTTGGAATTACAAACAGACCCTTCAATTTTATTTATCTGTATATGTATATAGAGTATAGATGATGGTTAGCTGTCCCCAACAGACCAAATAAATTAAATTAATATAACAAACAAGCAAATCAGTTACAAAGGAGTTGTAAATTATTTACAGTATCAATCACGAAATTAACTTCTTACATGCCTGACTGGCTGCCCAAAGGTCGGGCGGAAGTGTGCCTGAGTGAACCCTTCCGACAGGAATGCCTACAATCTTCTAAAACATTACCCAAGACAGCTTGATGGAATTATGCAAAGCTGAAATTGTGCCTTGGGCCCAAATATGGTTTAAGTTATGACATAAAGGAGGTTTGTTAATGACTTGAATTTGAACCAGAATGAAAGCTTGGAATTGCCTAAGCCTAAACAGTAAAAGTACAGACACAGCACACATTTTTTTTAGTAGGTTAACGAATCTTACTTATAACTAGCTGTGCCCCGCGGTTTTACCCGCGAGATAATTTCATGAGTGTATGAGTGAACCCTTATGCTTATTTTTAAATAAATGTAGTCTAAATTACTCCTTGTAACATTAACCATCTGCCAGCGAAAGTCTCGATGAAATCGGTACAGCTGTTTCGGAGACTGGCCGGAACAAACAGACAGAGAGACAGTTTTTTTTTTTAAATTGCTTGTTTCTTTGTCAGTACCGTGTACACTTTCATATACATTTAGTGAAAAGCTGTTATTAAGGAATTGCAAACAGACACTTCAATTTTATTTATCTGTATAGATGTATAGATAAATACGTTGCGCCCAAACTAGACTACCTCGCTTGGTCTAGTGACCGCATGAGCTTTTGTGGAGCATGAAGTCATGGTTGACTGGCGGCGCCCAAACTCCTGTTTGGTGTGACTTGTACAAAGCACCTCATTAATAAATCCGGAATTATTTCCGTCTCTTTTTGCGGTTAAGATATACAAAAGCATAGACACAGCTCTATATAAGGTTAAAGGTTAGGTGGTAAAAGTACAATGTAACACAATGATCAATAAAAAAAGAATCAACGATTTCATATGATTTACATTGTATCAATGAAATGTACATGATGCCTGGCTGAGTTTCTTGCCGGTTCTTCTCAGAAGGTTAGTTTCCGAACCGGTGATACATTTTCGACATTCATAAGTGCCTTACCAGGGCCTAAACTGAATAAATATTTTTCATTGTCTAACTACTTTACACTACAGACACGCTGCCTTTTACGTACAAATCTATCATTAATATAGAAATTAATTTGATTAACTATTTCTTTCGTTACTTTGAAAGAACTATTGGAAACAAAAGAATGAATTTCGACAAGTATATCTTAAATACTCACTTATGATTTGTACCATCCCCTGCCTTAGTCCATTTACTGCAAACAACCCTTTGAATTCGGAGCTTCCTAATGAATCGATTGAGATCTCAGCTTCGAGTATTTTAGTCTTTTTCAACTCGAGAGGGAGGTAAATCGATTCAAGAGAATCTTTTCAACCGATTTTTCTTAAGAATTCGTCCTTTAATTCCCCTTTTAATTCATCTATGACTAGTACCTATTCTATCCCACTCTATTCGAGTTTGATGTTATGTTAAGCATCTGGTTTTATCAAAGGCTATTAAACCACTCTTTGGGTTTTATATACGACTAGCTGAGACCCGCGGTTTCACCGGCCTTTAATTTACCTGCCACGACAGGCTTTAATTTTTTCGAATATTGTATTGTTCTTTAGCAGACGTGAGCGCCATCTTGCGGATGCATTCAAACTCAAACTCAAAAAGTAAACTTCATAATATTTATTATATCCAAAAATTCAAAAATATTACACGATTACAAAAATAGAAAATAAATTACATCACATAAGTAATGTAAACCCATGAACACTGTTTCAATGCAGCATCGTCGACAAAAGTTAAAATAAAGTAAAATTCTTGTGTTATTGTAAGCGGATAAGCGGTCATAAGTCATCATCTCCCTGGCCTAATCCCATGTATTTGGGGTCGGCACTTGATTCAACCCGATGTGGCTGATCACCTGATTTTTATACGAAGCCACTGCCATCTGAACTTCGCAACCCCTTTTTCGAGGAAAATCGTCAATCTGGGTTGAATCAGTTGTCAGACTCTCTTAGGCCTCTGACTGACCTGTAACGATTGCCAAAGATGTTAAATTGGTAACCGGGACCGACAGCTTAACGTGCTCTCCGAGGCACGGAGGGAACTCGGGCGGTCACCCATCCAACTACTGGCTAGGCGTATGGTTGCTTAACTTCGCTGATCGAATGATATGCGCAATAGCAACTGTGCCACGAGCTCCTCTAAAGGAGGATAAAGTCATAAGTAATAGCTAGTATATCATATTTAAGAAACGGCTTATGTTTGTGTACTTCGTTCACCGCCTTGATAGGCACTAATTAACTGAATATTTTAATGAGCAATTAAGTAATTTCACTCTAGTATTTATAAAAGGTTTTGAAATTAAAAAATAAAGCTTTCATTACACAAAAGCTACGCTAATTAATTTCAAAGTTCTTACAGCGAATTCTACAGCGAAGTTCCAACTAAATTGCTAATTTGGTTGGAATTATTATAAAGAAAATATTATTAAAATTCAACGGCAGCCTTTTGGGAAGTTTTACAAGTTGAAACAGAACCTCTGAATTTCAGTGTCCGTTTTCAGCAGTCTGAAAATAAATGGTTAGCTGGCTTCGGGTTCATTAGCCAATGGGCTGACGGTATACGATGTTTGGGTTAAAGCATTTTACTAATGCTATAATGCGTGTTGAGAGATTTTCGATTTTTTTCTAATCTACAAATCGACATTACTTTTACAGTAAATTACGGAATAAATTTTAAAATTAATAAGAGTGACAGTGCTCACGCTCGATGAAGTAAACGTTCTTCATCTCCCTGGCCTTATCCCATGTATTTGGGGTCAGCACTTGATTCAACCCGATGTGCCTGATCACCTGATTTTTATACGGAGCGACTGACATCTGACCTTCGTAACCCCTTTTTTGAGGCAAATTGGCAATCTCGGTTAAACCAGTACTCAGACTTTCTTAGGCCTCTGACTGACCTGTAACGATTGCCAAAGATGTTAAATTGGCAACCGGAACCGACGGCTTAACGTGCTCTCCGAGGCACGGAGGGAACTCGGGCGGTCACCCATCCCACTACTGGCTAGGCGTATGGTTGCTTAACTTTACTGATCGCATCATATGCGCAATAGCAACTGTGCCACGAGCCCCTCGATGGAGTAAACGTTCTTATTACAAAGAATTTGATTCTACATTCTATCCCCTACTGGGACCCCACTCGCTTTCTCCGGAAAATGAAGGTTAAGCCGAATATTCGAAAGATTCCTACTACGATTCTTGTTCGTTCGAAAATTCGGCCGAACGAAAACGTTTGACGTTTATAATCTTCCTAAGGTCAAGCCCGAAAGTTCGTTAGATTTTCGTTCGTCTCCGAAGTTTCGTTTTCGGAGAAAGAGTGTAGGCCTCCTGGTTAGTAAATAATATAAAATACTGTGATAATATGCTGTTTGTATACAAACATGGAGTTCATGAAAGACACATTTTGACTAGTCCCGCTCTGAATCCATACAGACAGACTTACATATTTGCAATGCACTCGAAAATTCCGTGTGTTAAATTATGAAAACTGCAGATACAGTCGCTAACGTACGAGTGTGCTTATCTATATGCTGTTATACATGTGTGCGATTAAGATTTGGCGGGTACAGTCAGTCGTAAATACAGACATTTATGTATGAGTTAAGGGACGCAACCATTCACTACAACTTGGTGCCATAGTGTGTTTCTGAAAAACTATACAGAAAAATCTATAAAGTCACTGATTCAGTTAACTTGACTGATGTCAAGGTGACTATAGAACGGCTAAGGTAACCATAAGTGATAAACTTTCATAGGAAAGGTTTTTGGGGGTTAAGAGTTTGTAGGTGTGTGAATTATTATTGCCACGCAGGCGAAGTAGCGAGCTTAAACTACTACTAAATGAAGTGTTCGCTATAATTCTGGAAGAAGAGGCAAGTTGTGTTGCCAAATGATACGACTATATACAATTAAGAAAGAATAATTCAGACCGAACTAGAACTTGCTTTCCATAAACTCAACCACGTTTTATATTTGCAGTTACAGGTCTGTAGTGAAAATTTTATCACCTATCTTAATAACATATTTAAGAAACACACGCGTTTAACATACATATCCCTCCAACTTTTATGAAGTTGGAGATGATTGTGTTATAAACGGTATTCAAATACAACGAATAATGTTCAATTTTATTGAGAACTCTGAATACTCATCGTTTTACTGAACACTATTGAAGTGTCCATAACTCTACAAATCCTTACTCTTTGATGGTAAGATAAAAAAAATTGCTACACAATTCGAAGAACAAGAACACGAGCTCCAACCAATTTTGTCCACAATTAAAACTTCTGTCATGTACTTATTTGAGGCTGACTGTACTCTCATGGCTGTTTGTAGCGGGGAGTTCTGCGAGGTTTTATGAATAAGTTAAAACGTACAAGAGTTCCCCCAGGACGCTAACATGGATTATCTACAGCTTTGTCTGCTATTAACTTATGGAGGTGGCAACTTGCGGGAGTACCTATATATACCTATTTACAAGTGTCGAAGCATCCTTCGTCTTCGTACATCATACGTACTTGGAGGGAGAGCGAGTGATCATGCTCATCCCCAGCAAAGGGAAGATCTTTCGGCCAGGCGGGTATCATCCAACTGTTCTATGTCTTTGTCACGTTAGTACTTAATCATCTTCAGTGACATTGAATTGCCTACCTCTTCTGAGCAAGCGTGAACATATGTATCGTTACACGGTGTCGTAGAATCGGTGGAGATTCAGTGTTGAATAATAAAACTATTAAATTGAATAATACATTTCCCTGTAGCAGTCCGGAGCCTGAAATTGTTTCGGGCTAATAGCAATCAACTCGCCCCATATTACATTTTACTTCAACTGAACTGATGAAATTTGTGACGAAAGTTGTTCTCAGTAAAAGCAACCTTCCGAATCATGTCATTCTGACGATTTGAAAGAACTTTGTTAAAAGTAAAAAAAAATTGTTTGAGTTTGAAATGTCGGTGTACAAACCTCTGCTTACCCCCTTCGGGGAACGGGGGAATGCACGTGATCATAATAATAATAAAAATAGGAAGTTGATACAATAGAAAGTCACCTGGTTGAACTTAGATTTGTAGTCGCGGGGTCGTACAATAAGCAACTTAGATTTCTGGTCAAACTTACCTTAGACCGTCCTCGAACCCTCTTCCCATTGTTGAGCCTCAGCCATGCGTCCCATCGGTGTCTGTACACCGATATCGTGTTCCAATGACCCAGTCGGACTGGCTCGGGCGACCGGAGTATACCCGCCCCGCTGCCGCAGTCGAACCTGATAAGCATACAATTACATATAATGAAAATGAAAATAATGAAAATTTACATCTGTCTCTAATAGATCACACGCATAGAATTGATTCCGCTGCCAAAGGTGCATGCTGTCTACGAAATTGTATGGGGAAAACATCAGATTGAATAGACGCACAAACGACTCGTATAACGCTCGGAATTGGATGCATGCCTAGGCCATTTTAACCCCACTATTTTCTAGGACTACATGTATTAGTTTTCTCGATATGTTTTCTTTAACACGCGTCCTTGAGGACCAACAAATGCATTTTTAGGGTCCCACTAAGCTTCCACAGTGACTTTAGTCACCAGAAACACAATAGGTACTTCTCTAAAGTAGCATTATTTGACTGCAATCTTCTGTAAGGTCCAAGTCGAGAAGTTCCAGAATTTCGAACATCATGCCCGCTCTTTGCGAACTTCTAAGCAGTTACTTTACATTAAAATAGTTTGACTTTTTCTTTCAAGGAACTCCTAAGTGAATTTATCATCTCTTAAAAGTTATTTATCAACAAAATTGCAAACCAATGCTAATCTTATCCCTTCACCATACTGCGCGATATAAATTGTTTGTGCACCATCTGCCGCTAAAAGTTTGACGAAGAATCCAATATTTGAAGTTTGCTTCAAGGTGGCTCGTTGCTTCGATAAATAAGTTCATGTCATTATGTGGGAATTTAATATTTCGGCTTGCTTTTATATTTACAAGTTTTTAATTAAATATTTATTTATGATATCGTGAAGATATCTCCTGTCAAGCTTAAATTTGGAAGCGGTGGTAAAAAAATCTTACTTTGCTTTGAGGCTAAGCTTCAGATATAGAGTCATACGACTCTCATAGTGCAGATAAGGACATATCATTTCATAATTTGTGAAATTCAAATCAATATTTGACTGTGGGATCACAGTATAGCAAACTTATTATTTGAACATGAAATAAATACATTTCATAAGTGCCCTTGCCACCACACACCACGATAATACTTCGTGCAACACCATGAGAACAGTCTTCAAAAAAATATTTCAGTTTGTGTTCAATGTGTACCTTGTCTGGTAGAGATCGCTTTAGCGATATGACCGCCTTTTGTTACCATACTTTAGTAATTCTACCTTAAGTATATACTCTGTATTATGGTGTGCAGAATATATTATTATTATTATTACCTTTTCTTTATAGAATAAAAGTTTTTGATTTTGATAATGAGAAAGTTATCGGCAGAAACTTGGTAGGTACTAAGTACTGATTTTCTTGAAACATTTTACGAGAAACTCACTTAATAAGCATATCTTATTTACACTTTCAATATTAGTAAGTTTGTATAATGAAATGTTATAAGTTAGGTAAAAGCCGTCTATCTTGTTTGAAAGTTATTATGAAATCTTGTCAGGGATTCGTAGGCGGTGTAATAAGTTTCGCTTCTTTACCTTTTTGTTATTTTTACGTGAAATTGTGTTAGATTAATTTGAAAATTGTATTTTATTTTATAGCGAAGAGTGCCATTTTGTAAGTGAATGATTTATCAAACAGTCTATTCTACAACTCTAAAATCACTAAAATCCGAAAAAAGATTGACGCTTCCATTCTTCTGTAGTCTCCTTACATATATTCATATTCTCCCGTCAGCAGTAGCACGCCTCGTGCTTTCTCAGAAAGTAAAGTATAACTTCGGGTTTGAAGCCTTCCAGAACCTTCGAGAAATTTACCTTTGTTCCGCATGCCCATTCGTCAGCATGAGAGCGAGGTAATCACCTGACAGATCTTCATGTTCGTCCGTCAGCAGTAGCACGCCTCGTGCTTTCTCAGGCCTGACGTAAATTGAAAACAAAACGGGTCTTCGGGTTTAGAGCCTTCTAGAAGCTTCGAGAACTTACCTAAGTTCAACGTGACCATTCCTCAGCATGAGAGCGAGGTAATCTCCTGACAGATCGTCATGTTCCCCCGTCAGCAGTAGCACGCCTCGTGCCCTCTCAGGCCTGACGCGTATTCTGACACGCACTCGTTTGTACGCGCCTCGTAACGCACGGAGTGCCAGCCACGATGTACCGGAGAAACGAGGAGTTGATATTCGGGGATCTGTGGACAAAAATTACGAAATTAAGAAAGTTGGTAGGGTAGTTAGTATAGTGTTCTTACTACCTTCACTCTTTCTCGAAAATAACGATAGTCAATCGCAGTTTCAGCATCGTTTTATCAAACTCAAAAGTTCATTCGTTAACAAATTCAGTCAAAGTAGGTTATTAACGTTAAAGAATTTTCTTGCGGACCACATTCGGACGCTATTTTAGAACGAATAACTTTGTTCGAAACTTCGTATTTCGTTGAATAAGTAAACTTCCAATCCATAATGTAAGGTTATGTTCATGTCATGTTAGGTCAATGGTGTAGAGAAATTTGAGGTGAAAAATGTGATAGTGACACCTCATGTTTTTATAATCTTTGTATCATAAGGCACTCAGATCCTTGTCTGGGGTAATTGCTCGTTATTGAGCGGATTTAATGGCATTGCGAGATGTAAACCAGATTTAAACGGGCTTAAAATTTGCTTAAATATCTGTGCTAATCATACGACTTGTCGTGTCAATTTGAGTCAACTAATCGTAATCGGCACAATTTAATCGCGTCAGATTCGCCTCTGTGTTTGAAGCTTTACCCGCGAAAGTTTTACTCAAGCACCACTCGAACCCATGTCGGTATAAAAGCTGTTGTGGAACTTTTGGATTTCTCTATTCTAGTCGAGTGCGGTTGATATCAACCCTTTATAACCGACTTTTTGCAAAGGTTATCAATTCGATCCGATTTGGTTTCTATGGAAAGAGTAGCAGCTCCATAAATTTTTGAAAAATATTTCTAAAAATATGTTATATGGTCAATGACGACAATGTGGCTAAATAAGTTTTAAGCGTGAATGCTTGAAAGGTTACAAGGGAGAAGAAGACCTAAGAAACGATGAATGACTTTGTGTAATAAATGATGAGAAAGGGAGTGAATACCAACATGAGGCAGTTGTAAGATGACAGGGAATGGAGACAGAAAATCGAAGAGTGGTAAATACGATGCTTGGATTTGCATATTTATCTCAGCCTGCATCCCCAGGTGCACTTTTAGTACAATTCGCAAGCTATGTTCAAGACTATATAACAGGGATATATAACAATAATATAACAGGGAGTGAGCCTATTCTGCCGTCAGATTGCTAAAAGACCGTTAAAGTGAGTGTAACAAATAAAACGAAAAAGAGGGAAACATGTAGGAATTTATGTTTCTGTAAGTGTGTAGCTGTAGACATAGTTTTCAGATCTCATTATTGATAAATGATAAGAAAATATAACCCAGAATGCCAATCTGGGTAGAGAATTAGCAGAATTGTTTGACGGTACAAAAAAATTACACCAGACACCGGGCATAAGAAACATGCGCAGTTACCCCCACTAACCCGTGACTTATACTTGTAGAAGTCTCTGGTGGAATAGCCGTAGGGAAAACTCGAATCATTTGAATTATTGCTGTGGAAATTCCGTTACCATTATAATTGATGGCTCGGCAATTATTCCATAAATTGTATTAATGTTTCACGATTTGGTTGATTATAGAAGGTCGAAGTTAATGGTGCTAATTCATTTGAAACATTTCAAATCTTTGCCCTTCAGTCATTAATATATTCTGGCAGAAATGTATTATACTTGATTTTCTCCACGACTGCTCTTGCGTTAAATTTTTTAATGTACCCATTGTCTGTCATTTGTCACGTTTATTGTTGAAAATACTTAAGCTAAGTTTGAATGACAGGATATACTTGATGTCTAAAGTTCAAGTTATTGTATGAATTAATTATATTGAGTTGAGATCCAGTGCTCCATGATTTATAATACATTTTCTAGCCGCACTAATACACAACGAAATTCATCAACATTGAAGTTATTGAAACATGTCAAAACCTGAACGAGCCGTGGTGGCCTTGGGGTCTAAGCAGTCGCCTGCTACGCAAGCTACGTAAATTCGAATCCCAGTGGGGCCTGTACCAATGAGTTTTTCTAAAAACTTATGTGCATTGATGTCACACCACGTTCTTTACGGCGAAGGAAAACATCGTGAGGAAACCTGCATATGTCTGAGAAGTAATTCAAAGACGTATGGATAGTGCCTGAGACGGCGACGGACTCACCCTCTGTTACGTTGGCATTTCTCATATTCGGTGAAATGTGGGTGTTGTTGTTACAACACCTCTGCTTACCCCTACGAGGACCGTCTTGGGATGACGTGAGCATATATATACATATGTCAAACCAATACATATGACTTAGCGTTAGTACGTGAAAATGGAAAATAAAATCATTTATTCAATTCGCTCCAAAAAACTGCAATCAATTTTCAGCTTAATTTACTTCCACCTAAGGTATTGTATCACATGTTTTAACCTAGAAAGTGACGGACGGAAAATGTTACGTACATTTCCTCATCAACAACTTTGTGAGAATGTCGGGATTTAGATAAATCGAAAATCGTACGTGACTGAAATCAATTGTCACGGCGGACCTTATTCTCTCCTTTATACCAATCGTAATAAGGACGTATATCGCTTAGCAAATCTTGATCCTTAAATTCATTGGCTTAAGATCGACTCGGAAAGCTATGAACGTATAGTTGCAATTGATATTCGACTTTGTATGGATAGAATTAAGAGTGGTTGTCGTGTAGCATAAAGTGGTTCTTTTGTTGCTTCATTTCAACAACCATTGACCCTTGCGTATAGCTACGTAACCTGTAGGAAAAGTGGGAACCTCACTATATATCTCTGGGAATGTGCGAGGGGAAACTCAGAATGAAATGTTCTATTCAGCGAATGCTATATTAAGTGTTGGGTGGCAATTTACCCCTAGTATATTTGTGATAAATGTGAACTACCATTTTTTAAGGCAATCATCAAACAACAACTTTGTGAAAAAGCAAATTGCAGTGTAACTGAGTATATTGATGATAGCGAAGCATGGCATGAGTTGCTCACTCTTCTATTAAAATGTACTAAAACAAAAAATCCCTATGTATAAAAATGGGACACATGTAAAAAAAACCGGGGAATTGGTTTCGCCGTTTCTTCTCCAAGCGTAAGAAAAATGACGTTCTATGAGTGTTCCAAGTGTCCCTTAAGTTGAATAAAATATTTTAAATTTTGCAAATAATATGATGATTAACTAATGTTGACCTAGACAAAGTAAAATTATCCTCGCGCTTGCGTGGATAAAAACGATACAAAATATATGGGCATGTCATAAATCACGTGTCTATCACGTGACAAACGCAGGACGAATACAAAGTTGGTGGACCATGTCCCTGGATATTCCGTTCGCTCAACGAACCATTTGTGCATCTATTCAGTCGGTTGTTTTCCCCATACAATTTCGCAGGCAACATGCACCTTTGACAGTTGATAGCGGCATCTATTCTATGCGTTTGATCGTTGGCTCGACGGACGATCACGATGAATCGTGATCGATCGGAGACAGAGATTCATTTAAAACGTATGCTGTATACGTATAGATTTTGATAAATGTTATGGTGACAACTTAGTACCCCCGGTCAACATTTAGAACAGTAGGTTATTATACCTACAAAGTACAGGTACAAAGTACCATTTGTATTTTCGTACATATATTTGTTTTTACACAAATTTGTTCACACCTGTATTCTACGCCAATTCGCCAGTTATGTTCAAGTCAAGCAGCAATATAAGCGAGTGAGCCTATTGCCACTGACACTAATCCAAACTCCCGAATCCTAGACTGCGACAAAGTAATTACAAATGGAAAAATCCAATAATAATTTTCCTGACCAAATTTCAAACCCACGACCTAGTATTCCACGGTAGCGTTTGACAACACAAGACTAACGAGTCAGTCGATATTTTCCTTCACCGTAAAGCTCGTGTGACAAATGACTGTTTATGACAGTTTCAAACTCACATATTGACACTTTGCAAGCGACTAATAAAATAATATTTCTTTATTCCCCCAAGTACACAGTTAAGCTTTAACTTGCAAATTGTATTAGACGTGAAAATCAATTTCGAAGTACATTTTCTCAAAAGGTTTTCTTTCAACCCCCAAAAAGCCCCGCTTGAACTATATTACTCCGAGAACAAATACCCCGGGGACTTCAAAATTTTGGTATTGAAAGTACTGAAAAGAAGTTCGCTTAAAAGTCTAGCTTTTACGGGATCTTATCCCGAGGGAAGTGGAATTCAATTTGTTATTTAGCTCTAGTTTTCATTGTAAATGGACTTGCGTTTGTGAGACGAGATATCATTATACATTTGTAAAGATATTGTAAGGGGTAAAGGATTTGATTTAGTATAGGTCACAGAATGAATACAAGCAGTACGGAGTCTAGGAACAAATCATTCGAAATGACACACTCACACGTGCGTATTTACGAGATAACAAGCGGATGCGGCGTAATTTCAGTAAGGTGTGTCACGTCATGGTCGTGGATATGGATGTGACTGATCACATGGTTTTTATACGAAGCGACTGCCATCTGACCTTCGTAACCCTTTTACGAGGAAAATCGGTAATGAAGAAAACCAATTGTCATTATCACTGATGTTAAATTGGCAACTGGGACCAACGGCTTAACGTGCTCTTTGAGGCACGGAGTGAACTCCGGCGGTCACCTATCCAACTACTACTGGCTTGGTAGCTTAACTTCATGCGATGTGGAGGAACACCGTGGATGTTTAGTGAGTGGGAGTCCCACATAACCCCCCCTGCTGCCCCCGTGGCAGGGGTGCGTATCCATCTAAAGGATTATACCACGTTAAAAAAAAAAGGGTAGCTTAACTTCTCTGATCAAAAGAAATGCGCAATAGCAACTATGCCACGAGCTCCCCTTACCTGTACATCATGAGTACTTAATTAAACAATTCTGTTCATTTAATTCCGTATTTGAAACCACAAACTAAATAGAAGCGTAAGTGCGGAATTCCTTCGTTCACAATATCCATCAGGAGGAAATGTTGAGCTGTGTTTTCGATTACGCGCCCCTCGTGGGGTGTACCCTAATCGAAGCAACTCAAGAATGCAGCCTGTTTTATTAAACCACTACCTTTGCTCCACGTCACTTTTGGTTTCAAATTGGAGGATGGAGGTTTATTGGGAATATTACGATTCTGCCTCGTTGGTCTAATGGTCACAAAGCGGAACATGAGGCCTGCGGTCGAACCCCAGGGCCGAGCAAAATGTTATTGGGTTTTTCCACCTGTAAATTCACAGTAGCAGCCCGGAGTCTGGATAAGTATCTGGTTAATAGGCTCACCTCTTACTACGTAGAACCTTAAGCATGATTGACGCTATGTGGGTGTACTATAAGTACCCAGAATCCACGTAATTGTATTAGAAGTAACTCATCGTGGAGTACAGGCGTGACCATGTGTATGCATGCTCGTCCCGTACAAAAATCCGCGTTGGTCCCACATCTATAGCGTGCGCCCGTAGCTCCGCCTGCGTGAGTCAGACTTCAGGTAAACTTAGACATGGAATTTCCGAAATCCTTTTCTTCAGAGACACCTCACAAAAACATAACCTACAAATTTCATATCTCTAGGTCGGTTGTGCGTTGATTTATAAGTCAGTCAGAAAATCGGTCACGAATTCTGAATTTTCTATGAACAGATAGTTATATAAAGCCTAAAACAATAATAATATTAAAGTCGAGTGTATGCTTTTAGGTCTAGCAAACATAGTACGTACCAAACTTACATCAATATGTTTTAAGGGTGAGCAACATACCATAAAGGGGTTCAACAACTCAATAACAACTGTCAGATACAAGTTGGAACAAGTTACCGACCGTCGGAAGTGGTCCCGTATTCCCGTAACTGCCTCCCGGTTGTAGGCTGGGAGCTAGGGACACTGGGATAACCCAGTTCCTTCAGAATACATATATTATGCAAATGTTATAATAGTCCCTAGTTGCAAATATCGATAGATCAACTATTAGCATACAATGATCTGAGCGAGTAGATGAATGGATTTTACGTATCTTGTAGCTACAAACATATAGGTACTATAATGTGTAGCTGTGCCCTGCAGTTTCATCCGCGTAGACTAAGTTTTTTATAAAGAAAATTATATCATCGCAGATTCGCTGCCGTCGCTCATACAGAGTTTGAGAATCTATTTTAGTAAATTGTCTCTTTTATAATTTTCTTTTGGTTTTATATGTAAGCGCTTTGGCAATAGCTGTAAGTTTATATATTCAAATTATAAATAAATACATATATTTACCTATTTTACTCCTTGAAACAACAGCTATCTGCCAGTGTAAGTCAAACTAAAGGAATCATCCAATATATGTAATCCAGAGTTGACAAAATGAGCACTACTTGCGCTTGGATGTTTGTGTAGCAGCGTTTCTCCACTCGCTCATAGATGGCGCTACTCGCTAACAAATGCGAAGTTTGAGTACAAATACACGAGAACCTAAATCGCGCCAGAAGAGTTTTCAAGCGCATTGCAGTATATATACAAGTTTCCAACTAGAACAGTTGGACGGCTGGAGGCCCTTGGGTCTCGCCCTATAGTCCGGTTAAGCAGTGGAGGTAACTCCCCCCTACCAACTGCGAGAGACCATATCCAAAAAAAAAAAAGAAATTGAACAGTTGGAGCCGCGGATCCCCAGGCATGACACCCGCCTGGCTGGAAGATCTTCCCTTTGCTGGGGATGAGCATGATCACTCGCTCTCCCCACATTTGCAATCTTTGTAGTAAAAAAATGTGCCCACTATGCGAGCGTAGTCGCAAGCAAAGCTAGTTGACCTAGCGACGAGAGAAGAAAGACCACTGGAATGTTACTGAATTTGTAAATTAATTATCATCGGATAGAAGCTTCTAGTGACAAGCGGGCTGGGGCTTTTCTCGCTCAGAGAATCAGCATTGCTATTCAACGTGGCAATGCTGCCAGCCTTCTTGGCACGATCCCGAGAGACACCGATTTGGGTCAAGTTTTCTACTTGAAATTAGTTTTCTGTTCTGTTCTTTATTGACATACAATAATTAAGTAAATAAGTAATGTTCTTTGTTTATATAATTAAGTTTTTATTCAATAAATAAAGTAAATTTATTCAATAAAATGTTTTTGTCGAAAAAATACTCCACTCTTTTGAAATGTTCATTCATTTTAATCTTTAACTTGAGACATTACTTAGTAACTTAAGCTCCCTACCTATAAATGTAACCAACTGGAATGTTGAGGCAAAACGGGTTCGCACTTCTCAGGGTTGTTTTTGAAGGTAGTCAAATATTTGACATAGGTATTACTAAATCCTTCAGTTGGTTTCAAAATTGAGTGGGTGTAGGATTTCTGCTGAGAATTTAATGTAACCTAACAGCGTAGACCTTTACAATACTTTGGCACAGATGCTCATACTAAATACGTTAGACGTGGTTTGGTAGCCTCTCATGACAAACTCGAAATATTCTCGCACACAGGATCAGGGGCCTTACCATGAGCTCTTATTGCCATGATAGTTTCACTCATTTATGAGACAGATGTATGTGTCGTTCATCTATCACTGTCGCACAACTGAATTATCATTGCAATAAGAGCTCATGGTTGGGCCCCAGATCGCTTTTCAGCGTGACAATATTTTCAGCCGTGAATTGGTTCGATTCCGAAGAAAATAGATTTAGTCAAGTTCTTTATTTTCAACTGGCAGTGTTACTCGCGTAGTATTTGCTTAAAATAAATTTAAAATTACTCCTTGTAACATTATCTATTTTCCAGTGAAAGTCCCGTTAAAATCGGTCCAGCCATTTCGGAGATTATCCGGAACAAACAGACGGACAGGCAGAAAATTTGAAATTACTTTTTTATCTAAGTACCATATATACTTTCATATGCATTTAATGAAAAACTGTTAATTTGGAATTAGAAGCAGACACTTCAATTTATTTTTTCTGTATAGACATATATTAAAAGAGTAAGATGGTATGTATTTACTGATCTAAAAGTAACCAAAAAAACACGAACGGTTGTAGTACATTATAACTTTACCCTCCGATAACTAAGAAATGGTCGGATAATTATCAAAGTTTTTGTATTCCACGACACAACGCAACGTAGAAATATTTACTTACAAAAATTAAGCAAACAAAATACAAGTACTTCACCAAATAACTGTGTAACCAATACCGTCCGCCATCTTGTTCAACCGACAATAATTCAAAATGGCACCCTGATTCGTTGATAACTTCCCGACTCTTTGCCCTCAGCCATTATCTTTGAAGGGGTTAAACTTAATTACATTCTCAACCGGAGTTTGTTTGAAATTCGCTGATATCAATGAGAAATCTGTTGAAAGATATTTTTGTGCCTATATTTAGAACCATAAATCTGTAAAGATAGACTTTGTTAAATTGCACGATTCGAATGCTTTTATAATTAAGGGTACGTTATTTCTTAACTTAGACGTATATATTTTTTGGCCTTTTAGCACAGTTAGTATAAATATGAGCACGCCATCCTAGAAGGGTCCCCGAAGGCGTAAACAGTAGGGTTGTAACAACAACACCCACATCTCCCTGAATATGATTAAGTGCCAACCTGATAGAGGGTGAGTCCATTGCCGTCTCAGGCACTATACATACATGTATCTGAATTCCTTATCAGACATATTCATAGTTTTCATTCATTATAACGCACGTGGTGTAAAATCATTGCACAAAGATTACAGAAAATGCATTGGTACAGGCCGCTGGGAATTAAACTTGCATAACACGCGACTACTTAAACCCTACGGTCAGCACGGCTCTTTATTTATTTTTCTGTATTGATGAATATAATATGATCCTTACTTGTATAGAAATAAGGTTGAGACTCACCAGTCTTACACTTCCCACAGGAGCATCGTTCGCTGCACGTGTCACAGTCACAGGGCTCCACAGCCGCCGTCCACGGGGGTGAAGCTGTGACACCTGGGACCTGTCCAAACACAGAATATTTAGAATCTATTCTAAAGGATATGTTCGCTTACAACTAGTATTGCAGAGAGGGGGGACGCTGTGTTCATCTTACGATATCTTGTGCGTGTGACACTTTGAACTCCATGTATAGGTAACTAGCGGACGTCACGCGGTTTCACCCGGGTAGTTCCCGTTCCCGTGGAAGTACGGGGATAAAACGCTCACCAGAGATAGTGTAGCTAACCAACAGTGAGCCTATTCAATGCAAACAAACAAAAAACCAATCAATTCTTTCTTCTTTATAATATTAGTGTAGATAATATATCTAGGTATATCGTATTGGTGGGAGAACTTCGTGGCACAGTTGCTATTGCGCATATCGGTCGATCAGCGAAGTTAAGCAACCCTATTTTTCCGTGGGAAATCCGTCATGGATACACCAACCGCCGCGGGGGCAGCGGAAGGGTTATGCCGTACTCATACCGGCTAAAACCCACGGGTGTTCCTTCTCGTCGCTTTTAGCAACCCTAACCCAAGCCCGAGTTGTATGGGACACCGCCGACCCTCCGTGCCGGAGAAAACGTTAAGCCGTTGGTCCCGGTTGACAATTTACATTTACAGGTCACTTGGAGGCCTAAGAAAGTCTGGTTTAAACAAGATTACTAAAGGGGTTAAAGGGGTTACGAAGGTCTTGATAGTTGTTTCGTATACAAATCTGGTGTCTGTCACATCGGGCTGAATCGAGTGCTGACCCCAACAATACATGAGATTGGGCCAGGGAAATGGTGATTCATGGATAACCCACAAAATTATCATATAGTTTGTACATAGTCAACGATTTATGTATATTAATCCTCATTGAAACAATAATTTCTTGTTATAGTCAAACTAAATGATCGTAAAATAAATTGCTCCAATAAATAGCAGTTCGGTTCCAATAAACTAGCAGAATTTGTTGTATTTATTCCATTTTATAGGATCTGAAATGCGTTGTATTTCATGTCGAATGAATGAATAAACGAAATATTGTACCGATTTCGAATGCTAATTGGAGTTGCTGTTTAAATATTATTTCAGTTTATTGTTAAATTAAAGCAGGTATTGTGTAGACAATGTTTTGAAACATTTTGCTTTTGTGGCGAACTTGGTAATAATTATAATACAAATACTATAACAAAAATCTAAATAGAACAGAATTTATTTTAGTGTCTGCGGGAATATTTTCCAGCAAGCTTGTTGCGTTAACTCACAGATTGCTAAACTGATCCTCTGACCGAGGTAAGAACCAGTTCGACTGTCACCACAGACGTCAATCAGGCGTTTGGAGAACTTCTTAAAAAGGACTTTCGCATTTGGTCCCCATAGCCCCATAGTTTCAACTTCAAGCGGCAGGAATTTTTACTGATGCCTTTAAATTTCAAGTTGTGTCAAGTTGAACTTATGTATAGAATTATTGTTGCTATTGTATTAAGCTTTATAAAATTAACCACTTACTTTTTGTTCTAAGCTCGGCCCAAGCGTGGTAACTTTCTCATGTGCCTTGCCATCATCAGCAATGATATCCAGATCAGTTTTACTAATGCCATCCTCAATCAAACTTCTGATACCATTAACTTCTTTAGATTTCTCTCCAGTATACGTGTAATTTGGTTTCTTGCCACTTTCTGGTCTTTCTTTGATTAGCTTAGGTTTAGGATTAGGTTTACTAATGATACTGGACGGTGCTATTTCTAGTTCTGCTGAGAACGATACGTCTTTCTGGTATATTACATCTTCTTCAGCTGTTGCTTTGTCTGTACTCCTCGTAGCGTTCAGTTCTGTAACAAACATGTCTGTTAGAATGATGTTATTAAGTAGCTTTCTTGAATAGGGTCTGAATAAAATAGTAGTTTTGTTGCATTTTACTGGGTATTTTAGGAACATTTCAACCGAAAATTTTCTTTAGAGTAGATACGCCGTTGTGCCTCGAGCACATTTCTAGTCGCATGCAGCAGAAAAGCTTTCAAATTTTGCTTGAACTGCGGAGCTTACATGTAGGTAGGTATTCTACAAGTAATTTTTTCGTTTGGGGCTCGAACCCGACAAAATATATCACAGTGAACGGTGCCTTACATACAATGTAGATACAGATGCCGTCACTAGCTTTGAGCGCTCAGCTAAAATAGTAAGGAGAATTGCGCAAGTATTAGCTCATACGAGATCCAAAAATACACTCGCATTCAAGACCAACGCTGAAAACTTGTAACGCCAGGTATAGATCATAAAAGGTACTTCGAAGAACT
This sequence comes from Watsonalla cultraria, assembly GCA_964035505.1. Lineage (NCBI taxonomy): Eukaryota > Metazoa > Arthropoda > Insecta > Lepidoptera > Drepanidae > Watsonalla > Watsonalla cultraria. The sequence goes on along the minus strand of OZ037736.1, from coordinate 5,606,639 downwards.
CACCCAGACACCCATATCCATCGACGTGGAGTACAAACCCCGCCCCGCACCCGCACTCATAGGTGCCGTCGTGGAGCTCTCGACATAGCTGCTCACATGGACTACCTTCTCCACATCGACCTAGAACAAGCACCAAAGATTATATACGTGCTCGGCTATCCAATGCAAGCGCGATCTAGGTGCTGCTAACTTCGGGACAGTGCCATCTGCTTTTATAACTAGAACTAAGTCGACGGCCCATCATTACCTCTATAACGAGTTTGCTATCGTTTTTCTAATCTATACTAGCTAGCGTCTCCGCCAAATATTTGTATAAGAAATTGTTCAGCGCCTCCTAGCGGTGACGTGTAGAACTAAAATCTCCCATACAAATTGTGAGTGACGCTAGCGAGTACAGATTACGAAAACAGTGATAACTAGTAATAAGGTTATTGATAGTAAATAACAGTCGGATAAGGTAGCAAACACCAGCAAAGATTCCCTTCACACCATAGGTACTTGCAGAACCCACGCTGCGGTTTTCCCAAGCGAAATCGCAGAGTGAGTTTCTTCTAAACTATGTTGAGGAGGTAATTCCACAAATTGACTGTCCAGGAAAAGACCCCATTCGACATTCTTCTAAACTTAGTGCACTAAGTGGGATCAATTTGGTTGCAATGCGCTAATATTGGGCGATAAAAGGACATTTACAATGACAATTACGATGAAGTAAGTGAGGGCAGAGATTTTATCAAAGACGTAATGATCAATATTGTTCCCTACAAAACACTGTCACACTGCCCCAGCCTTACCTCCGAACAAAAAGTTAATTTTCGAAAGAACACGAAAATGCGTTTAGCTGTAAAGTATATCAACTGGCGAAAGTTGTTTCTCGACTGGGATCCCGGTCACGGTTATTTAACTTCCCAAAAGTTTTTAACGTAGAGTGACAAATAGGTTATATTATGCATATGTCTTGGAGGACAACTTTGCTATGTGAGATTTATACTCGAAATCCCTAGATGCAACCTTTATGCATTCATCGGCGCCCGGGAACTCATAAAGAACGCACCTTTGGCTTGCCACGTCCCAAGGGTATCAATTACGCCGGTTCAGAAACCCTAGTGGACAGAACCTCAATCTGATCAAACGCAACCCCGACGGCCCCCTCTTACGACACAGCAGAGTATCTAACCTAGCTAGACTTGCAGTAAAACCGTAAACAAAAGAAAATTGTGTATATTTGAGTTATTTGCGATGGAACTGAAAATAAGGCTATAAATCTTTAACCAAGCCCTTGAAATCTACATTTTCGTTCCTATATCTATCCTATATATTTGCAAATTTACGCTGATTCGTACTCTTTCTAAATCGTAAATCATTAGAAACTAGATTAAACTCACAGTAGCCCTCATTATAGAATAATTGTTATACTGAAAGAAACAGCAAACAATTTTGCTTCCTAAAATAAGGCAAAACGCAACAAATACATAACATAAAAAAGGGTTAAAAGAATTTATAATCAGTAAATCATATTCTATTTTAGAGTTTATGGCAAAACAAATGTAATTTGATTAGCTGCCTCTATATTTTGCATGCCAATATGTTATGGCAAAACATGCAGAACAAAAATGTTCGTTACATAAGATCCAGTGTACCTAACCTATCATGTTATGTGCAAATAAATACTTCTTTCTTTCTTTCATAATAAATAATGATTCCTGCAGGTTTCCAATTTAGACAACATAGACAATATCTACGTTATTTCCCAACTTCTGCAACAAATTGCAGAACATATTCAACAATAAAGTTGTGCCGGTAGTCTGTAGCGTTTAATGAGAACGACGGTTTTAATATGGACCGCTTTGATCTTTTGCCAGTCGAGTGGCTTGGAATAATTGACGAGCTTCAACCTCCAACTATGTGTGTAGTTTGCTCTTTAATATTAACGTATCTCCTAACCTATTCGTTTGTTTCATTTAGGTGCTCTTACACGTTTGCGTTTTAGTTTAAGCTAGCTATGGGTGTTCCGCGGAGCCCTTATGCTTATCTATACATCTATATCTATACTCTATACAGATAAATAAAATTGAAGTGTCTGTTTGTAATTCCAAAATAACAGCTTTTCACTAAATGCATATGAAAGTATACACGCTTCTGAAACTGAAAAACCAAGTTTTAAAAATTTTCTCTGTCTGTCCGTCTGTCTGTCTGTTTGTTCCGGGTAATCTCTGAAACGGCTGGACGGATTTTAACGGGACTTTCACTGGTAGGTAGCTGATGTTTCAAAGAGTAACTTAGGCTACTTTCATTTGAAAAAATATTAGGGTTCCGCGACAATAAGCATGAAACTAAATCTGCGCTGGTGAAACCGCGGGGCACAGCTAGTTTTTAAATAAAAGTAGTCCTAAGCAGTAGCTTATTACAAGTAGTTACAAGGAGTACCTTGTAACATTAGTTATCTGCCGGAAAAAACAGAAAGACAGACAGAGAAAAAAAATTAAAATTGGTTTTTTTTATGTCAGTATCGCATATACTTTCATATGCAATTTAGTAAAAAGCTGTTATTTTGGAATAACAAACAGACATTTCAATTTTATTTATCTGTACATTTGCAAGCAGTTATCGAACGGAGATCTCGACATGCTCATATTAGATATATATTATGATAGGTAAAGTGGATGTTATCAGAATATCCATTGAGCAAACTAAACAATTCAACTCGGTTCAAAACGATTTTCCTAAATGAGAAGATAACTAAAAATTATAAAGTAAACCTCTTTTCCCCAAGAAAAATAACCAAAAAAGGTGTCACGCATACGACTATCAATCAAACGTTGGCTAATTTACATAACTTTACACTTCGTAGAAATGTGAACCTTGTTCAAATAACTTTAAAGATGATTTATGATTGTAGCACAAACCACTCCTTAGACGTTGAAAAAACTCCACAAATTAATGAAGAAAATTATGGTCCATTCGTGTTCACCGCCATTACGGGCGAAACAATTTTTCTTCGCAACGAATTTTCACTTCGAGGTAAAGTTGCAGCTCTTTTGCGAACTCTAGAAACACTCATTGATACAGACATATCTTATACCTTTAAACGAGCAATTCTTGTATGTATATATATATAGAATCTGGATCTCGGGAACGGCTGCAACGATTTCACGAAATTTTGTGTGTAGGGGTTTCGGAAAATAATATTAGCCTAAGTTACTCCTTGTAACATTAGCTATCTGCCAATGAAAGTCCCGTTTAATCGGTCCAGCCGTTTCAGAAATTAGCCAGAACCAACAGCCAGACAGACAGACGAACAGACAGAGAAAAATAATTTATTGTTTTTTTTGTGCGTACCGTATTTTATTTCCCCGAAATAAAACCAACGCTGTAAATTTTATTTCCCCTAAATATGACTCATTGAAAAAATACAGAATAATATACAATATACGATTTTAAAATAGAACCATCAGACAACCCCAAATACCTACGCATCTTAAAATCAGCTTAGCCTAGCCGACCTTACATTCTATAACAATAATGTAACTCTCCAATCATGAAAGGATTTTTTTGACAAGGCCTAACATAATTCTCTTACATGCTAAAAAGGATCCTAAATACATTCTGGGTACTAGTATCTATTAACTGCTAGCACAAATAAAATTCCCCGCTAGCATTAAGACCCCACCTCAAATTGTTATTTGGGTTGTTGTCGGGTATATATCGTTAGTAATTAGTCCACGTCGAACCTTTTTATAGCTTCATAGCTTTACATCCAGTCTTGGAATGTTCCCCATACGAATCATGTTGCTAACCAAGACTAGACCAAACATTATCTTACACGATGTAATGTAACGAAAATGAAAATTATTTATTCATTTTAGGATCTACTAAGGCATACAAAAGTTGAAGAACTGACCATGGGTTCGGAAACTAACCATCTGAGAAGCTAACTAGCTAACAATTATTTCCCTTATTACCATTATTTTGTGTACAATGCTTTTTTAAATTTGTAAAAATTTAAACATTTTAATCTATCTTATTAATTTCAGATGAATATCGAAAAAATTACAACCAGTTCGGAAACTAACCTTCTGAGATCAAATAATGAGGGAGAGATTTTTTTTTGCTTTGAATGCGGCTTAAAATGGCCCTATACTCGAGGCTCTATCATGATCTATGACTTGTTATTTCCATCATAGATTGACAATGTTTATGTGTCAAGTTCACTATGCCAAATGTGAAACAAGTGCAAACCAATGTACTTATCAACGACGAAGTGTTGGACCTTGTTGAAACAACAGTTTTCCTTGGAGTTACATTGGATCATAAATTGCAATGGGGGCCCCATATAGCTGGATTGTCGAAAAGACTCAGTTCTGCAGCATTCGCAGTAAGGAAAATTAGACACCTAACTGATATAAACACAGCTCGGTTGGTCTATTTTAGTTATTTCCATAGTGTTATGTCTTATGGCATCCTTTTATGGGGAAATGCTACGGACATCAGTTCTATCTTTGTGCTGCAGAAACGGGCTGTTCGTGCAATCTATAAACTCAAATCTAGAGATTCTCTCAGAGAGAAGTTTAAAGAAATAGGGATAATGACTGTGGCATGTCAATACATATTTGAAAATTTGATATATGTAAGAAAGAATATAGATAGTTTTAAGAAAAATAGTGATATGCACAATATAAATACACGCAAGAGGGATAAACTCCGTGTCCCTGTGACTAGACTGCACAAAACTAGTAACTCTTTTGTGGGGCAAAGTATACGCCTTTTCAATAAACTACCATTAAAAATGTGTGAACTACCATTTTTAAGTTTTAAGGCAAGCATCAAACAGAAACTTTGTGAAAAAGCATATTATAGTGTAACTGAGTATATTGATGATAGCCAAACATGGCAATGAGTTGCTCACTCTTCCATTGAAATGTACTTAAACAACCCTATGTGTATAGAAGGGACACATGTAAAAAAAAAACCGGGGAGTTTGTTTCGCCGTTTCTTCTCCTGACAGGCTTACTTTTGGAAACGGTAGTAAAATTAACCTAAGTTAGCGTAAGAAAAATGACGTTCAATAAGTGTTCCAAGTGTCCCTTATGTTGAATAAAACTTTTTGATTTTGATTTTGATTTTGAGACAGATGTATGTGACATGTATAATTCTGGCAGTCACAAAAACTATCATGGCAGGCAATAAGAGCTTATGGTAAAGCTTCAGATAAAGCAGAAGTATTTTTTTCTTTAATATACACACTGGGCGGAATTCAGTACAGTTAATACGTACCCAGATAGAATGAATGGCTGGCAGAGCTTTAATTCTTCAGCTGGCATAGCCGAAGAATTTGCTCGTGATGACTTTGTTTGAAGCAGCTTCACTTTATGAGCGAGAGTAATAAAAAAACAGTCAAAGCTTGAGAATATTGCTAGGAATGTGATGATGACCACACCTAAATCGATGTTCGAGTTTAATGAGCTGGTTTCCTAACGAAATAAAATCGTCATTACCCGAATTATTAGTTTTAATTGCTTAATAACACTAACAATATAACAATGATTCCAACATTGTATTTCAAAAGCGTTAGTTATCCTTCCGTCAATAAATTATTCATACTTCCCATCCAATCTCTTGCTTAAATATGTATGGATTCGTTTCATAGATTAATACACCTGCCTTAGAAGAGCCGTGGTAGCCTTGGGGTTTGAACAGTAGCCTCAAGTTCGAACCCCAGTGGGGCCAGTACCAATGAGTTTATCTAAAAACTCATGTGCTCACTGCACATGGGTTTCACACCACGGGCTTTACGGTGAAGGGCAACATCGTGAGGAAACCTGCATATGTCTGAGAAATTCAAAAACGTTGGCACTTAATCATATTCGGTGAAATGTGGGTGTTATTGTTACAACACCTCTGCTTACCCCTTCGGGGACCCTTCTGGGATGGCGTGAGCATACTTATTTATTTTATGTTTTACCTACTAGCTGTGCCCCGCGGTTTCACCCGCGTAGATTTAGTTTCATCATTATTGTCGCGGAACCCTTATATTTTTAATAAATAAAAGTAGCCATAGTTACTCCTTGGAACATCAACTACCTGCCAATGAAAGTCCCGTTAAAATCGGTGCAGCCGTTTCAGAGATTACCCGGACTCTTCAATTTTATTTATCTGTATAGATTAGAATACATTAAAAAATCTATTAAAAATGCATTGCATTGAAGTGGCAGTGAAAACCTCGTTTAAACCGGCTTCACATAACATGAGCCTATTTCAGTTAAGTGTAATGTTACAGATACATTTAATTTGGCAGTATAATAGCTATTTCGAGCCAAATTGGAAATATGGAGCGCAAATTATAGGTACTGCTAATGTTTGTTAACACGCAAACCTCGTCATATCAATCTACCTCTCGTATTTGGACTGAGTTTAACTAAGTATATGATTTCCCAAGAGATTTAAGAATAGAGTGGACCGTAAGAGGATTTTCTGATCAAATTTGGAGTTCTCCACGGTTCAACTTGATATTTTATATCAAATCACTTTAATCTGTAACACTATGGTATATCCATTGCCGGTCTACAACGATTCACCGTGTTTGCCGTTTCCCTAATGTATACTCGCTAGCGTCTCCGCCGAATATTTGTATGAGAAACTGTACAGCGCCTCCTAGCGGTGACGTGAAGAACTAAAATATCTCTTATAAACATTGTCGGTACCGCTAGCGAGTATAGATTACAAAAACAGTGCAAAACTTGTAATATGGGCACTGATTATGAATTTCTAGTATCACTATACTAGAAGGGTATGTCAGCAGAATTTAATAATTAGATTCGTGACAGTCATGTGGATTGAGTGACTACGCAAATGAAGAGGTTATGAAAATTAGCTTAGGCCCTGGGAACGTCGAAGAACTGACAGCGGTTCAGTAACTAGCCCTCTGACAAGAAGCAAGATGCTTATTCGAATGATCTAATTTCTACCTAAAATCATTTAAACGAACATAAAACCCAATGAAATCAAAGCCGAAGTTACAGGGGCTATCGTAAGAATTGAAATAAAACACGGGATGAATCGTTACAGATCGTTGAAACTTCATAAAGGTTTTTACACCCCATTGGCGATAAAGTCGCTTGTCGGTCCGTCGTAAAACGTATATGATCCACGTATCCCCGTTTTATAACTCATCCCGATTTTATTTCTCGAATTTCTCGGGAATATATCGTAATTTTTAAAGTGGTGCTTTGATTTTATGCACTTATGGTCGATATTAGGTGCACCTATGCTATCATATGCTATTAATCTTTTGAGAGATTTTCAGATTCATTCATATCATGAGGGGTCTTTGATGTTTAGAGGCGGTTTGGAAGCCTTTGAACAGGTATCTACGTTCTACTTCAAATTTAAAATTCAAATATTTTTTTCATTTCTTGGGTTTCTTTTTAGTTCCGTCCTTCGTTAAACATGAAATTGGTAATTACTTATTTGTCGGGAGAGTCACGTCAAAAGCGGGTGAAATAATAACAGCATTAACAAATTACATTCAGCCACAGTCACTAGCCCCCTAATTAAAAAAATATGATTTAAACGAAGACTAGATCAAACTATGTCCATGCGTTTTAAAATCCGTATAAAAAAGAGCTACTTTTAAACTAAAGACTATCTTAGCCTATATCTATTTATCTATATATACAGATAAATAAAATTGAAGTGTCTGTTTGTAATTCCAAAATAACAGCTTTTCACTAAATGCATAATATGAAAGTATACACGCTACAGCATTATAACATCAAGTTTTAAAAATTTTCTCTGTCTGTCTGATCTACGCGGTTGAAACCGCGGGGCACAGCTAGTTTTCGAATAAAGGTAATAGAGTCCACGGTAATATCCAGTTAGATAGCCTACCTATTAACCTGAAGTGAACTTTTATCCTTCATCCATCATCTCCCTGGCCTTAATCCCATGTATTTGGGGTCGGCACCCGATGTGGTCGATCACCTGATTTTTATACGAAGCGACTGCCATCTGACCTTCACTGCCCCTTTTTCGAGGAAAATCGGCAATCTGGGTTAAACCAGTTGTTAGACTCTCTTAGGCCTCTGACTGACCTGTAACGATTGCCAAAGATGTTAAATTGGCAACCGGGACCGACAGCTTAACGTGCTCTCCGAGGCACGGAGGGAACTCGGGCGGTCACCCATCCAACTACTGGCTAGGCGTATGGTTGCTTAACTTCGCTGATCGAATGATATACGCAATAGCAACTGTGCCACGAGCTCCTCACTTGTGAACTTTTATACCTGTAGCACACAAATAATCTGTATAAACAGTACCACAAAAACCAGCTCAAACAACATTGCTGGAGGGCTAATAGGGTAATCGTGCTTCACGGCTCACTGGATGCGGTAAATCTCCTCGATCGATGCCTTTTCTTATTGGATTGGGAGATATTGAGTACTGGGACGTGTTATTTCCCGTGCTATTCTTGTGATTTAGAAGTTCTTATTGTAATATCATAGACGTTATATCGTATTCGGTGGGCAGCCTTGCGTTTGCAACGTTGGGGGTAAGTTAAGTAACATTGCCACCATAAATAAAGATTGCCGTCTAGAAATATATTTAGTTTTCAACTTACGAGATCTCAAAATACCCGCTATTAAAAAATTTAAAAAAAACCAGACTAATTCTGACACTATGACCAAAAAAAAATCTGTATCGCAAATGAACATAGAGCTAATTCAAAAACAAGGATTTACGCGTAGATTTATTTTCATCCTTATTGTCGCGGAACCCTAATATTTTTAATAAATAAAAGTAGCCTAAGTTACTCCTTGAAACATCAGCTACCTGCCAGTGAAAGTCCCGGTAAAATCGGTCCAGCCGTTTCAGAGATTACTCGGAACAAACAATCAGAGAAAAATTTTAAAACTTGGTTTTTTAGTGTCAGTAGCGTTTACATTTAGTGAAAAGCTGTTGATTTTGAAATTACAAACAGACACTTCAATTATATTTATCTGTACTGTATAGATTATAAATGTACGTTCACTGTTGTTGTTGACGTGAGATTTTACCTCCGCTTTTGACGTGACTCATGAGTTGCTAATTTCATGTTTAACTAAGGACCAAAACAACGTAAGTACGTTAAGTAGTAAGAAATAAATAAAAACAACATCGCGAGGACTTATGAAGGAGATTAGCAATGTAGCCGGTTACAATTAAAAACAGCCGCGGTATAGAGGGACCGTAATCCGTGCATAATTGCGTAGCTCCGAGACTATAGGGACAACTTTGTGGACAAACATTGAACATTTTTCATTAGAGAAAAGCTGACGAACGAGAATTACTTGCACTCCGTTTTGAAGTAGGTATTTAAATATGCTGACTGGTTTTTTGTAATACGATGAAGGAACTTCGTACACTTCGTATTTTTAGATAGGAGCGGCTGATTGCTTCGTAAGTACTTACTTTATAAATAATTCCTAGGCTCCTTTAAAACTTGTTCACTCTAGTGCCTGCGTAAATTAAAATATATAAAAAAACAAATCAGTCGAAATTATAACCTCCTCCTTTTTTTGAAGTCGGTTAAAAACAAACATCAATCACTGTTAGGTACAGTGATCGATCCTACAAGCAACACCCATAATTCTTTATTACACTCGACATTATTATTGATTTATTGTGTACCTAAGTATCCACTCCACACAAATAATTAAGGCCTCGAACTATAATGTCACACTAAATTATTTAGTGTAAGTACTGTGATATTATCCTTGAATGAATATTATTAGGTACCTTGAAAAGCGGCCTCGAACTGTATGGGCTCTTGTGTCGATGCGCCTGAAGACGCTGTGGCGAGTAGTAGCAGCGCGGCAAGCGACGCGACTCGCGGCGCGAACATTCCCGCATTACCGTGTGCCATCTCCGCCCATGCTCGGGGAATCGTTAACCTGTCGAAAAAAATGTAATCACAGAATTTGTGAAACGAACATAGGAATTATCAAAATAATGGGATGATTTTGATACCTAGAATTATATACGAAAGCTAATGTTCATAACGAAAAGCCCTTGTTTCACTTTAGGTTTACTTTAATTTCGTTATGTCAATCAACGTCAATGTCACCATGAATGTTATTATGTCATTTTCGAATGAACACACAATTCTTAATTCCATTCCATACGTCAACCAAAATTCAAAACAGAATTTATTTGTAAACAAACAAAATATATCGTGGTATTTCATTCATAACTCGCTTTAATTAAAGTCTGTAAAAGGTTGTAAAATTATTTTATTTACACAATTGCATTTGTATTTACTAAGCAAATATAAGTGTACGACCTTCGCATTCTTTATGAAGTGTTGTGAACATGTTGAATCCGCGCCGGTTGTTTTGTGCAATAACTTTGTTTATTTTTGTGAATGATGTGGATGTATTGGAAAACGGCCTCGCCAGAACACCTCCCATGGGCTGGATGTCGTGGGGATACTATGAATGCGGCATTAAATGCAAAACAAATCCTGCAAAGTGTCTGAAGTAAGAGTTGAAAACTTTATCTTAGTGCATTATTTTTACGATTCAAGCTCAGAAAGCCGATAAAACACCGGTTGCTTAATCGATGTTTACGTACACTTAATTTACAGTGCCATCTCTTTGACCTCGGCTAAAAGTACGTGTTTGTTTAGTTAATTTTTTCTCTTTAAAATATAATTTGGCAGACTTATCTATGATTTTTTATGATTATTACAGTGAAGAGCTAATAATGTCAGTAGCCGATACATTCTACAATGAAGGCTACCAAGAAGCAGGCTATGAGTACATTATAGTTGACGACTGCTGGTCAGAAATGATGAGAGATGATGATGGAAGACTGGTGGCTGATGCTGAGAGGTTTCCAAGGGGAATGAAGTTCCTTGCTGACTATGTGAGTTTGAAAATGGACTCTATAGTTCTATTTTTAAGAGATTAAATTGAGTGGTCATACATTGGGGGAGTCTGGAAGAACAAAAATCCTTTACTAAAGGATATTTCCTTCATGTGATCTAATCTATACATCTATACAGATAAATAAAATTGAAGTGTCTGTTTGTAATTCCAAAATTACAGCATTTCACTAAATGGATATGAAAGTATACACGCTACTGACACTAAAAAACTAAGTTTTAAATTTTTGCTCTGTCTGTCTGTCTGTCTGTTTGTTCTGGGTAATCTCTGAAACGGCTGGATGGATTTTAATGGGACTTTCACTGGCAGGTAGCTGATGTTTCAAGGAGTAACTTAGGCTACTTTTATTTATCAAAAATATTAGGGTTCCGCGACAATAAGGATGAAACTAAATCTACGCGGGTGAAACCGCGGGGCACAGCTAGTAGCTAATAAGAGTTCCATGGTATATTAGTGTACATTTTTACCATATTTCATTTAGTTCAAATGAAATGTGACAGATTGCGAGTCTGTCATTGCTTAGTAAGCTGTTGTTTTTTTCTCAGACATATGCATGTTTCTTTGCAATGGTTTCCATAAAGTTTGCAGTGAAAGTAAGCCCTGTTAAGAACATGGCCATTCATCAGAGTGTTAAAAAATGTTTTAATTTTGACTGTTATGTTTTTATGTTTGTTACCTGTAATTTTTAACTGGGTAAACCAATTTTGATAATTCTTTTTTTATATAATAGCTGGTGCTTCCCGTGTCCCGGTCCCTGTTCAATTTCAAGTGCCAGTTCTGACAGTGGCAAAAAATTGCATTAATTAAAGTCTGTTTTTTGCAATTTTTTTTTTATAAATCATACATGCAAGAACAAGTGTTCAGTCAACCTGTTTGTAAGCAGCCTATGTAACCTTATAACAGATGGAATCACTGTGTTAACATAGTATGATACAAAGAGTTCAACTATAGCTAGTACACCTCCATTCCTCCCTCCCCATACTTTGCTTATAAAAAATATTTTATGTCAAAGTAATTTCAACTTTCAGATCCACAGTAAAGGGTTGAAATTCGGTATGTACACAAACATAGCAGAGATCACATGCATGCATTATCCAGGATCAAAGCATTTCTTCCAAACGGATGCCATGACTTTCGCCGAGTGGGGAGCGGATTATTTAAAAGTTGATGGGTGTTTTGTTGGTGAAAATGACCTTAACACAGGTAGATAAGGTTGTTTTTCCATTGACTTATGTAAAATCTAAGACAAGATTTGAGTATCACTGATTTAGATTCAAGAATTTTATGCGTATCTTTTTAATTTATATATTAAAACTATAATATGTATTTAATATATAAAATTCTCATGTTGCGGTGTTTGTTATCAAACTCCTCCAAAACGGCTGCACTGATTTGTATGAAATTGTGTGTGCATATTGGGTAGGTCTGAGAATAAGTCAGCATCTATCTTTCATACCCTTAAATGATAAGGGTGATCTATCCCAAAAAATATATGGTAAAGCTAGTCTATACATCTATACATATAGATGTACACAAACAGACACTTCAATTTTATTTATCTGTATAGACAGATAAATAAAATTGAAGTGTCTGTTTGTAATTCCAAAATAACAGCTTTCCACTAAATGCATATGAAAGTATAAACGCTACTGACACTAAAAAACCAAGTTTTAAAATTTTTCTCTGTCTGTCGGTCTGTCTGTCTGTCTGTTTGTTCCGGGTAATCTCCGAAACGGCTGGACCGATTTTAACGGGACTTTCACTGGCAGGTAGCTGATGATTCAAGGAGTAACTTAGGCTACTTTTATTTATCAAAAATATTAGGGTTCCGCGACAATAAGCATGAAACTAAATCTACGCGGGTGAAACCGGGCACAGCTAGTAATTAAATAAAAATTGCTAGCCGTGTAATTACTCGATAGCATGGAGACGTGGTTTTCTTAACCCTTTATTAATGTGGATATTTCGGTGTATTTTTGTCCATACTAATATTATAAAGAGAAAAAAGTATGTTACTATGTTTGTAACGAATTGGCTCAAAAGGTAATGGACCAATTTAAAAAATTCTTTCACCATTTGAATGTTACATTATCACTAATAAATACAGGCTATATTTTATCCCCGTACTCCCACGGGAACGAGAACTACGCGGGTGAAACCGCGTGACGACCTCTAGTTAATTATATTTAAGTAATTATGATTTATCGACTGCTTAAAAAACTCCCTTCGTTCATCCTAACATAGTGTATACAAACATAATATTGAACATATTTTTTCAGGATACATAGATTTGGGACGTGAATTGAACAAGACAGGGAGACCTATAGTGTTCTCCTGCAGTTGGCCCTATTATATTGAATTTATACACAAACATGTTGTAAGTACATTACGCAAGTAAGACATTTTTGAAACAAATATGCTTAAAATAAAATAAATAAGTACATAAAATAAAACATTTACGTCGAAATTTACTGGTAAGTATGAGTGTACGTTTCGTAAAGCAAATGAAATGCCTATTGAAAACTAAAATCTAAAATAACCGATTTACTAAAATAACTGATTTAATTTTACGTTCACTCTTTCCTCCTTATCTATACATCTATACAGATAAATAAAATTGAAGTGTCTGCTTGTAATTTCAAAATTACAGCTTTTCACTAAATACATATGAAAGTATACACGCTACTGACACTAAAACACCAAGTTATAAAATGTTTCTCTGCCTGTCTGTCTTTCTGTCTGTCTGTTTGTTCCGGGTATTCTCCGAAACTGCTGAACCGATTTTAACGGGACTTTCACTGTCAGATAGCTGATATATCAAGGAGTAACATAGGTGACTTCTATTTATTAAAAATATTAGGGTTCCGCGACAATAAGGATGAAACTAAATCTACGCGGGTGAAACCGCGGGGCATAGCTAGTTTATAATATTTTAAATCCAAGACTAGGCTAATGATTAATTGAAATGATGTCCTTTTGCAAAAAGAGAGCACTAATTTTATAACTATGAAATTTGTAGGGTATGTTATTTGTAAGCTAAAAGTATCCAATAAGCAATGGATTTTCTAAAATTCCATTCCTAATAGGGTGAAATTCTTGGCATAATTTTCTACGCAACTTTAAAAACCTACAAGCCCACAATGTAAGCTGGTCTTACTATTTATTGTAGCCAGATTACGCGAAAATAAAGCAACATTGCAACTTATGGCGGAATTACCACGACGTACAAAAGTCTTGGGGCTCAGTGCATTACATCATAAACTATTACGAGATAATGTACCGGAACATAAGCAGATACCACGGGCCCGGACATTGGAACGATCCTGATATGGTAACACTGACATTAATACAATTATTCAATGCAATTCTATTCAAAATATCTTTATTTTATTAGACATTTAATAAAGCACTTTCTAATAGTCAGAATGACAGGATTATACATGCTAGCAATTACTTTAATCATCAAAGAAAAATATGTAAATTTTGATCGTAACATTAATTAAAATATGATGGACATAGTTTCAATGCTCTATCATCTCCCTGGCCTTAATCCCATGTATTTGGGGTCGGCGCATGGTTCAACCCAATGTGGCTGATCACCTGATTTTTATACGAAGCGACTGCCATCTGACCTTCGCAACCACTTTTTCGAGGAAAATCGGCAATCTGGGGCCTGACCTGTAACAATTGCCAAAGATGTTAAATTGACAACTGGGACCGACGGCTTAACGTGCTCTCCGAGGCACGGAGGAAACTCGGGCGGTCACCCATCCAACTACTGGCTAGGCGTATGGTTGCTTAACTTCGCTGATCGAATGATATGCGCAATAGCAACTGTACCACGAGCTCCTCTGTGTTTCAATGCTCTAATGTCCATAAAAATATAAATATTTAATATTAAAAAATAAATATGCTTATGCCATCCCAGAAGGGTCCTCGAAGGGGTAAAGGTGTTGTAGCAACAACACCCACATTTCACCGGTGATGATTAAGTGCCAACGTGACAGATGGTGAGTCTATCGCCGTCTCAGCCACTATACATACGTCTTTGAATGACTTCTCAGACATATGCAGGTTTCCTCACGATGTTTTCCTTCACCGTAAAGCACGTTATGTGAATCACTGTACAAAAGTTTCTTTAGAAACACTCGATTCGAACTTGCGTCGATTGCGTAGCAGGCGACAGCTCTAACCCCAAGACCTTGTTTTAAAAAAATATTTTTTTTTGATTCCAGCTCATCTTGGGCACTAATACGCTAACAGAAAGCCAAAGTAGGGTGCAAATGTCAGTATACGCGATGCTAAGCGCTCCTCTACTAATCAGCTGTAATATGCACAACATAGTGGACTTTGAGAAGAAACTACTGCTCAATTTGGACCTTATTGCCATTGCACAAGACCCATTGGGGATAATGGCCGAGCCCTTCACAGTATGTATATTACGTTACCAAATGTAACGACTTAGAAAGTTTGAATGTACGTGTGTTTGTAGTAACACCTCCCTTGACGAATTTTGAATTGACATACTTATACGACTATACTAGTATACATACTAGCTGTGCCTCGCGGTGTCACCCGCGTAGAGCTAATTTCATGGGTGTCCCGCGGAATCCTTGTTTTTTTTAAATTAAAAGTATTCTAAGTTACTCCTTGTAACATTAACTACCTTTCAGTGAAAGTCCCGTTAAAATCTGTCCAACCGTTTCGGAGATTACCCGGAACAAACAGACAGACAGACGGAGAAAAAATTATAACTTGGTTTTTCAGTGTCAGTAGCTCTGTAGCAGTAGCATTTAGGGAAAAGCTATTATTTTGGAATTACAAACAGACACTTTAATTTTATTTATCTGTATAGATGTATAGATAAAGCTGAATAGTTTGTTTGTTTGCTTGTACGCGCTAATCTCAGGAACTACAGGTCCGATTTGAAAAGTTATTTTAATATTTTTTAACGTTGACAATCATCATCAGCCGGAAGACGTCCACTGCTGAACATAGGCCTCCCCCTTTGCTGAACATAACTTATTTTCTTCATTTTGTATGGGAACGTTAAAAAGCGCCCCAAGCGGCGTGTGTAGGAAGTTTTACGTCTCTATACAAAAAAAGCAGAGTCGCAAGGTCCAGCGAGTTTCGAACATGTGAAACCCTATTCATGGGGCACTTGCTGGCTGGGATTCGAACTTCAGTCGCTGTCATAGCAGGCATTCATACCGCTCGACCACCATGGCTCTTATCTTATACATCTATACTCTATACCGATAAATAAAATTGAAGTGTCTGTTAGTAATTCCAAAATAACAGCTTTTCACTAAATGCATATGAAAGTATACACGCTACTGACACTAAAAAACCTTTTATTAAACCTTTTATTTTATTAAATTTTTTCTCTGTCTGTCTGTTTATTCCGGGTTATCTCTGAAATGGCTGGACCGATTTTAACGGGACTTTCACTAGCAGGTAGCTGATGTTTCAAGGAGTAGCTTAGGCTACTTTTATTTATTAAAAATATATGGGTTTTGCGACATGAAGCATGAACCGAAATCTATGCGGTGAAACGGGGCATAACTAGTTGTACAATAAAAATATACAATGTAATTCCCTAATATTTTTTATTTATTTTCAGTTAATTCCTACAATAACATTATGGGTAAAGCGCCATCTACCAAAGAAGGGTGACAAGTATCATGCCTTCTCTTTCTTACTAGTCAACTTGCAGAGAAATGAATATTCCGTCTCATTCACACCAGGCAACTATGGCCTCGATTACAAGGATTATACTGTTATGGTGAGTATTATATACTTTTTTTGTTATTATTTATTTTTACAGCGAAATATTATCCAGTTATAGATAAAGAAAATTGTCGCCCATCAAAAAATCATTGCAATTTTTAGATTTTCTAGTGGCTACCCAGATTACGAATATATTCATGAAAGTTCTCAATGTAATACGAGCTTATATGATTTGCATATCTTATATATTTAACAAATAGCTGTGCCCCGCAGTTTCACCTGCGTAGATTTAGTTTAATCTTTATTGTCGCTGAACCCTAATATTTTAAATAAATATAAGTAGCCTATGTTACTCCTTGAAACATCAGCCAGAGAAAGTCCCGTTAAAATCTGCCCAGCCGTTTCAGAGATTACCCGGAACAAACAGGCAGAGAATATTTTTAAAACTTGGTTTTTTAGTGTCAGTAGCGTGTATTCTTTCATATATTCATGCATTTAGTGAAAAGCTGTTATATTGGAATTACGAACAGACACTTCAATTTTATTTATCTGTATAGATTATCGGCTTGTTAAAAATCATATTTAATTTTCCAGTTATGATAAAAAAAATCAGAGCAAATCTTATTTGACAAATAACATACAAATTAAATGGGTAATTTTCAAATCATCGTTCCAGAACATATACACAGGAACGTTCCTGAGAAACATTACTAATAAGGAGAGCTTTGATGTAATCGTACCACCAGAAGGTAAGACTTACTAAACAATATATGCTCACGCCATCGTAGAAGGGTCCCTGAAGGGGTAGGCAGAGATTTTGTAATATCAACCCACATTTCACCGAATATGATTAAGTGCCAACGTGACAGATGGTGAGTTTATCGCCGTCTAAGGCACTATAGATGTATTTTAATTTCTTACTCAGTCATATGTCACGATGTTTCCATCACCGTAAAGCTAGTGGTAGAAAAACTCATTGGTACAGATAGGATTCGAACTTACGTCGTTTGCATGGCAGGCGACAGCTCAAACCCCACGACCACCGTGGCTCTTAAAGTTTAGTAGAATAGTGAGACTTATTTATTCTGTTTAAACATTGGCATGTATCGAAACGGTTGTGCTAGCATACAGTCGCGAAACTACTTGACTTTTCTTTATGTTAATTTTTATCGACATTTGTGCATTGGAACTGTGTCCATGGGCTTACATTTCTCAAGTGATTTTTTTTTTTTATTGTATAATATATTTGAAAAGAGTAATTACCGAGTTTCTTGCCAGGTTCTTCTCAGTAAAAGCAACCTTCCGAACCTGGCGGCAGCATGTATAATCCTGTAAATTGTGTCATTCTGACGATTTGAAAGTGCTTTGTATAAAGTCTAATCGAATAATGATATTTTTGACTTTGACTTTGACTTTGAAACAGACCTTCAATAATATATTTATATTTTGTTTCAGATTGTGTTATGTACACATTATATCCATTATAATATATAATATATCATCTATACTAATATATAAAGCTGATTGTTTGTTTGTTTGCGTTAACACGCTAATCTCAAGAACTACTGGTCCGATTAAAAAAATATATAATTTATTTCAGTGTAAAAGACTAAAGGCTATTTAGTATTTATCATCGCGCTAAGACCACGGATTAGCGTTAGCCCAAAGTAACTATTACTAACAAAACATGTGTTTTTTCATAAAATAATTACAATTTGTTGCGTACAGGTAAGGCACTACATTATAGGATATCATTATGTATGTATATACAATTTGAGAAGATATTACTTAAGTTAGCATTTATGGACACGTATTGTTTTTCCTATTTAATATGTTAAATAAAATAGATTACAGTATTATGTTTTCTATATTTTATTTATTAATAATAATGTTTATATATTAGTCAAAAAGATATAAAAGATGGGTATGAATAATTTGGTAAATGATTAAAAAACATAATATATATTCAAAACCTAGTATTTAGTTTAATAAATATTTAAATTAATGATACCTAGTATAAATCATACAATTATTTATTTATTTATTCAATAATTAGAACGGCATACAATGCCAATTACACTAATTCGACACAGGTAATATAAATTATAAACTTAATTATATAATGGCATATAAGTTATTATTGAAAAGACATCGAATTTTGTGATAATAAAGTAGTCAAGTGCTGTACTTAAGTTTTGCTTTTCTTTGTAGCGGTTAATAGATAAAAATAATAGTTTCTTGTAATAAGTTATGTCTATAAATTTCACTAACTTTCTAACTACCCACCGTAGAAATTATTGACTCGACATTTCGCCACTCGATGTAGCGCCACTCGTTGTAGCGCCACTCGTAACGCCACTCGTCGTAGACACGTACATCATTCGAGACATTTACTTAATCGGACTTTTCTGAAAACATTTCCCTATTTTGTGTTCGCTAATAAATGATTTTGAAATAATATTAGTATTAGCAAGCAAGCTCTTAGTGTGGCTTGGATCATCAAAAATCTTTTCTCTTCATACCATATTCCGTAGTTCCACTCAGAAGTTCCATTGGATGGCTAATACATGGATTTGCGAAAGCGGGGCGCGTAGGAAATCTTAGGATTAACTTAGTCGCAGCGAGAAATATTTGTTATGTATCATAGGTTATACTTAACTTACGTAAGGATGTTCGTACATTGTAGATTTTGGGTAAAAAACGTGACTTTTTTTACTAAGACTTCCCTGTCCGTCTGTCACCAGGTTGTATCTCAAAAACCGTGACAGCTAGACATAGTTGAAATTTTCACAAATGACGTAATTCTGTTCCCATTATTAATCTTATCAAATACAAAAAAACAGAAATAATTAAATACTTAAGGGGGCTCCCATACATCAAACGTTATTTTGAGCTCTTTTTATATAAAGGGTTTTCATATATTTTTAGAAATTCTTTGACGTTACAACATACATACAAAACTATACTGGGGGTATACAGTATAGAGTAGATGTTCTAGCATGTTTTAAAAGACTGCGGATTATAGTCGCAACACGAGTCGACAAATCGCAACTGTGTCTCTTACTTACGTAACACGTGTCGGATCAACACGGCTTTGTCGGACGTGACTCCACTGCATATTAGACCAGAGAATATAAGGAGACTCATTTATGAACCATGATTTAGACGGCTAGGGGATCTATTTACAAAGTGCTGGTGCAAACGTTAAGAGCATGGCCAGTTTATGCGATATATTAGGTAGGCAGAGGTGCTGTAATGACAACACCCACTTTTCAACGAATATGATTAAGTTTGAATTACTTCTTAGATTTATAAATATTTCCTCATGATTTTTCCTTCACCGTGAAATTCATGGTGTGAAGTCACAGCTCTTAAGTTTTTAGACATACTCATTGGCAGGCGGTTGGGATTCGAACTTGCGTCGCTTGCCTAGCAGGCGAGTGCTCAAACCCCAATGCCACTAGGGCTCTTGGCATCTAAAGCATGGATATATTAGTGGTTGTTGTGGTGACTGACGTTGATTAAAGCCTGGTTTTATTTTTTTCTCATTCATTTTGGCACAGACAGTCAAAATAATCGTAGTAAATTATACTAAGATAATATAATAACTTATACACATAACAGCTTTTTAATGTAAAACAGACAAGGAGCGGCCGATAATATTTCTTAAATTGTATTATGTTTTATGTCAAAGGCTCCGTATATTAAAAAACCCGCTTACCAAAGATTAGATTCAATAAACAACATTTTATAAATGCTTTATTTTTTTGGAGCCATACTTCTACCTGAATGAAGGTCGCAGCGAAACTATACTGCTCTATTTTTGTTTAAGGCTGTCTGTGTTAGAAAAGTTAAATAAGCAGGCATTCATTTCATACGTTTATTTCAACATCGTTTCTTCACCGATATGTAGGTTGGGAAAAAGCGCCGCTGAAGAGGCAAGTCCGTGTTTTTGTATCAAATAGAGTGAACATGAAAGGCCTATTAGCGGTGAAGTCTCTTCCAAGAACAGCAGCGAATCCTGTCGCCGCATTCGTAGCTATGTTTGAAAACCTTGGGACAACACCATTTCTTGGACCCCCCTCGGGTGCAGAGCGGATGCCTTTGCTGCCTATTTTGGCTGAGACACGCTGCAGATAGCCGGTTGGCATCGCTGGAGGACTTGATATGTATCTGAAGCAAAAGATTTGATCGCTCGAATCTACTTCTTAAAAAAATATTAGAGAGAGTCAGCTAGTTTGTGTTTCTTCTTTTAAAAGTAGCCGATAGTGTTGAGAGCTGGAAGTTCGCAAAGTTCCTATCACGGTTCTCATTCGTCCTAAAATTCCGCCAGAACGTGGACTACTAGAAAATTCTTTGACATTAAATATTCTAAACCTACTTTGATTAAATTATTAAACGAACGAAATCTTGAGTTATCAAAGAAAACGATACTTAAACTAGGTTTGATTTTCGTTCGCGAAGATTCGTTTCCAGAGAAAGAGGTTAGGCTCCCTGGATCCTGGAAGTATTAGAGATGTTAAACTCCGCTACAACTGTTTGACTCTTTCGGCTCATAGTTGAACTGGTCAATGAGGGTTGAGACTTAAATGTTATTTATCTGCATAAATATAGGTAAATAACTCACCTCGTAGCAGCAGGATTATTCCAGAATTGTCCAAGCCCGACTCCCTCCAAAGCCCTCCTGGCGTCAAACTCCGAAGCTATACCGAACCGTGGCACCGCTATCTCAATAGGTATCAAACTCATTTGCAAGCTCTCCAAAATATTCACTATGAACTTGCCTACGAAGTCTTGGATCGCGCTTCGAAGCGTCGTCTTGTCTAAACCAATTATGAAGAACATTGTGTATCTGCCGTCATTGCCGACGGGTAGCTCCAACACTTTCACGTTGATCAAAGGAACGTGAGTCATACGAACCTTCTTCTGCATTCTCATCATATCAACCATACCGATTTGCTGTCCTGCGTCATTAAAAAACGGTTCCCTTGAAATCTTAGCGTCAGAGAAAGCAGTCGTCCACAAAGCTTCGTAGTCTAAAGAATCGACAATGTAGGAGTTTCCGCTCAAGACAGGGTTTGACTTCGCATTGATGAACGATCGCAGTTTGTCTGAGTAAGCCATTGGATTGCTTCTAATTGGCCCTAACTTCACGTCTAAGATGCCAGCAGATTTGACGAAAGTAGACCATTTATCGTTGACCATCATGTTACTGTCGAGGACAAGCGCTCGTTTCCTCAAAAGATTGACGTCTGGTCCTGGTGTCTCAGCGCTTAAAGCGAGCTGATAGAACTGCTGTCTGGCACATAGCTCATCCGGCAGATGCAAGGATTGGAACAACGGTTTCTGCAGGTTATCGTCTGCGCCCTCAGCCAATGCAGCGATGGACAGCCAGATGCTGTACGGCGATATGACGAAATGGTCGCTGTATTGTTGGGCAACTTGCTTGAAAATCTTCGAGTTGAAATCGTAAATGGCTATTCTGTAATCCAAGGTGAGATCTCTCTCGCACGGGCCTCGAGCTAATACTTCATCGGCTATATGTCTGCCGCCGTGATACGATGTGTCTATTGCATGATGTATGGGACCGTCTTTACCTAACACCAAATTTACGCTTTCTAAGCCTCCTTGAACAACATTTTGAGCTCCCCCAAAGACCCCGCCAAATAATCCTTGGCTGTGCGTTTGATGGTAAACGGCACAGAACGCAACGATCACTATCAAAACTTTCATATTAACGGTGTTTAACTACGTAATATAATTAATGCGTCTGACTTATATTGCTTTGGTGTAATTGACAATGTAGTTAACGAAATGGACATTAGGTAAATACATCGATTAACTTTATTAAACGAGTTTTGTATCTACACGAACCGTAGGTACGTATACTCTTATAGGAATAAAATCATATTTATTATTTACTAGCTTTGCCCCGCGGTTTCACCCGCGTAGAGTTAATTTAATGAGTGTCCCGCAGCCCTTATTAGCCTACAACACTCCTTGAAACATCAGCTATCTGCCAGTGAAAGTCCCGTTAAAATTCATCCAGTCGTTCACGCGTGGTGCCGTGACCAAGGGACAGGGGGATTCATTTTTATATATATATAGATTAAATAAGTATGTTAGTATCATAGTATGTGCTAAACGGTGGTATCAGCCCATGGGATACTGGCGTGAGCATATGTACCTACGTACGTATGTATGTGAAAGTGTCTGCTCTTCTAATCGAAATAAAAAAAAATACCAGCATATGAAATCATACTCGATTTGAAAAATGTCGGTCCATTTATTAACGTTGTTGTTTTGACGGGACTTTTACTGGTTTGTTACTGGTTTGTTACGGGCAGCAACGTAACGTAGGTTTTTATTTTATAACAATAACATATGCCCGCAAAAAAATAATCCACGTAACAAAGCCTGCGTGGGTTAAATTGCGTGGCACCGTTAGTCTTTACATCTATACAGTACCGATAAATGAAATTGAAGTGTCTGTTTGTAATTCCAAAATAACAGCTTCACTAAAATATCTAATCTATACTAATATCATAAAGCTGCAGAGTTTGTTTGTTTGTTTGAACGCGAATTTTCGAATTGTCGAATATGTTATTCTCATAAAAATTTGGATTCCGTAAGAAAATTTCGATTTTGTACCCCAGGGTGTAAAATCGAAAACCTATTTATGCGTGCGCTGTAAAAACTGTTGACAATAGAACAAAATGATGTACTACGAGTTTGTAGGTCTTATTAAGATCTACAAAAAAGTCCGCGACAGCATATATATAACTCTCATACTTTAGTCACAATAACCGCTTTAATGTTCATAAAAAAAATTAAATCATCTGAAGAAAGAAACTACGTTAAATGTGTATCGTAATATTAATTCTTATCCAAATTAAGCATTATGCTATCAAGGGTATTCATATAGAAGTAAAATACTGTTTGTTTTATTCCAATCGGACATTTCGTTGAGAAATTATCACGAGTGGAAAGTATCACCTAATAATGAGTTATTTGCCAAAGACTTTTATCAACATGTGGTTTGTGTTCCGGGTAATCTCTGAAACGGCTAGACTAATTTAACGGGCTTTCACTGGAAGATAGCTAATGTTACAAGGAGTAACTTGGGCTACTTTTATTTACAAAGAACATTTAGGGTCCCGCGGGAATCAAATTAAATCTACGCGGGTGAAACCGCAGGGCACAGCTAGTGAAAGTATATACTGATGTGAATTTTTTTTTTTAATCTTTTTCTCTGTTTATCTGTCTATCTGTCTGTTTGTTCCGGCTAATCCCCAAATGACTGGACCGATTTTAACGGGACTCGCACTGGCAGATAGCTTATATTACAAGGAGTAATTTAGGCTACTTTTATTTAAAAAACACTAAGGTTCCGCGGGTCACCCATGAATTTAACTCTACGCGGGTAAAATCGCGTGGCACAGTTAGTTTTAAATGAATGTTGAATTAACCAAGGCTCTCCCGCTTCAGTTTAATGTAGACGTCATTTAGCCCCAATCTTAATTGGATGAAGTATTATTAATTACGGTGTTTGTTGCTCTCGCTGTTAGTCTTGCTTTGAAAAAACAAGTCGAGATAAAAGAGTTAATTATCCTAAAATGACTTGTTAACTTTTGGGTAATGTTGAAATTTCTCCAGCGAGTATTCCGCGCGAACTGAGCTACTTAAGTTTATACAGCATGCACAATACTCTATTCTAACTACTTACTTATCTACACTAAGAGGAAAGATTTCATTATTATTTTTTGTTAATTTCTTTGCATTGAATAGGCTCCGAAACTACTTGACCGATCTTGAAAATTCTTTCAGCAATGTATAGCTTCATCATCAGCGAGTAACATAGACTATATTTTATCCCCGTACTCCCACGGGAACGGGAACTACGTGGGTGTAACCGCGTGACGTCCGATAGTTGAGTATATAAATATGTTCCGCCTATCTATCTCAACAGAGTAGGCACTAGGAGAGGTGTATAGTGCACCCACATTAGCCCCATGCAATAGAGGGTGAGCCTATTGCCATTAACCGGGCACTAATCCAAACTCCAGACTACTACTGGGAAATTACAGATGGAGAAACTCAATAACACTGCTTTACCGACCCAAGAATCATCAGAAACGAACCCTGGACCTCATGCTCCATAGCAGGGGCGTACATTGGATTTTCAGAGGGATACGCAAAAACAATAAGTAGGCAGGTAGGCAGTTTAAGTATATACCTATGTGTCGCTGCCTAGGTACATACGGTTTAGTAAAGACGCACAAACGAACATAAACACACACACACACATGTATTCAGTGATCACAAATTGTAACTTCTGCTTACCTGCTTATATGCAATGCACGCCACTGCTCCATAGTCCTGCTTGCAACCACTAGGCCAACGAGGCAGTTAAGTATTCAGTATTTGTTTCGCGTGAACTAATGCTGCCTAAAACCTAAATACCTAACCAATGACCACGTTTATCAAACTCAAACTCAAAAATATCTTTATTCGATTAGACATTTTACAAAGTACTTTCAAATCGTCAAAATGACAGAAATATACAGGACTAGCTGTGCCCCGTGATTTCACCTGCGTAGATTTAGTTTCATGCTATTTTTTTAAATAAAATTTGCCTAAAACACTCCTTAAAACATCAGCTATCTGCCAGTGAATGTCCCGTTAAAATCCATCCAGCCGTTTAGGCGTGATGCCGTGACCAAGGGAAATGGGGATTCATTTTTATATATATTGATTACACATGCTACCGCCAGCTTCGGAAGGTTGTTTTTACTGAGAAGAATCTGTGCCCCAAGAATACGATGTAGCCTGCGTGTTTTCATTGTTTTGTATGGAAACCTTAAAAAGCGCCCCAAGCGGTGAGTGTAGGAAGTTTTACGTCTCCATACAAAAAGTTCAAAACGCAAGGTCAAGCGACGACGTTCGAACATGTCAAAACTTGCATTTGGGGCACTGGTTAGTAAAAATGATACCAAGCGTTGTAACTAACCAAAACGGCTCTTTTGTTTTCAAAATATCTTTTGTTCAATGTAGGTTCCAGTTAAGTTACATTTACGTAAAACAAGGAAGGGCATTTCAAAGGATGAGTTATTATATTACATTAACGCGGTCGGGCCGGACGCGGTGTGAATGCCTACAATTGGAGCTAAAATAATTCTCTTAGTGGGAGACCTGTTGGTGAAATTACGTGATATAAATTATAAAGTGCTGTCTTTGAATTAAGAATAGGAACCGCCACATAAAGAGTTTTAGCGTTAAATGGGTCAGGTAAGTAAAATATATTCGACAGTAGAAGTGTTTTTTTAATATCTAGTCATAAATGTAAGTGTATATTCAAGGAACAGTACTTAAAACTAATTAGAGGTAGAAAACTTGTCCCGAGTCGGTGTCTCTCGGGATCGTGCCAAGAAGGCTGGCAGCATTGTCACGTTGAATAGCAATGCTGATTCTCTGAGCGAGAAAAGCCCCAGCTCTTTTGTCACGAGACAGAAGAATATAATTAATTACAAGAACGCGAAGTCCAGCGGCCTTACCATAAGCTCTTATTGCCGTCATACATCTATACAGATAAATAAAATTGAAGTGTCTGTTTGTAATTCCAAAATAACAGCTTTTCACTAAATGCATATGAAAGTATACACGCTACTCTCACAAAATAACCAAGTTTTAAATTTTTCTCTGTCTGTCTGTCTGTTCCGGGTAATCTCTGAAACGGCTGGGCCAATTGTAACGGGACTCACTGGCAGGTAGCTGATGTTTCAAGGAGTAACTTAGGCTACTTTCATTTATTAAAAATATTAGGGATCCGCGACAATAAGGAAGAAACTAAATCTACGCGGGTGAAACCGCGGGGCACAGCTAGTCATACTGTATATCCTCATGTGGGTGTCATTTCAATGACCTCTAAACTTTCCATCACATCATGGATCAATCGTGTCTAAATATAAATATAAGGTTTCTTAAATAGAACTTAAAGTGGGATGTGACTCGTCGGATGGTACCTTAATAACTTTGAACTATTAGTACCTAATCCTTCTCATAAGCACGGATTAAATATCAGTTACTCCCGTAACCATAAGTGGGTTGTAACGTGCGACCCTCGTCATAATTTAAAGGGGTTATATCGAGGTATGCCCACTGAATAGGTACACAAACAATGTTGTATTTATTTATTTATTTATTTATTTATTTATTGATCACCAACAAGATGTACACCATCACAAACAAAAACAAACATTGTAATAATTTTGAGAG
The DNA here is from genome assembly GCA_964035505.1 of Watsonalla cultraria. Classification (NCBI taxonomy): domain Eukaryota; kingdom Metazoa; phylum Arthropoda; class Insecta; order Lepidoptera; family Drepanidae; genus Watsonalla; species Watsonalla cultraria. The sequence continues at coordinate 5,579,715 of OZ037736.1, read as the reverse complement.
CATGCTTAATGCCATCTTAATTATAGTTGTATGTTATGTTATGATACGGGGTCAAATGTTAGCAAATTTGGGGTGAGTGCATAATGTCACGGGGTGTATAGAGAATACATACACATGCTCACGTATTCCCCGAAGGGGTAGGCAGAGGTGTTGTAATAACAACACCCACATTTCACCGAAGATGGTTAAGTGCCAACGTGACAGATGGTGAGTCTATCGCCGTCTCAGCCACTATACACGTCTTTGAATTACTTCTCAGATGTATGCAGGTTTCCTCACAATATTTTCCTTCACCGTAAAGCACGTGGTGTGAAATCACTCTACATACGTTTTTGTAAAAACTCATTGGTTCAGGCCCCGCTGGGATCGAACTCGCTTCGCTTGCGTAGCAGGCGACTGCTCTAACCCCAAGGCCACCACGGCTCTATATATACAGGGTGTCGGGGAAATCGGAACAGCTCTTAAAATATGTGATAGGGTATAATTTTAGGAAGCAATTATAATTATTATGACAAAAATATTTTCTTCCGTTTTCGAGTAATTGATGTTCAAAGTTGAACATATCAATACCTTATTTTCGCATAAAAATTAGCTGTAACGTAGAGTTATTCACGTGAAATCTAACTACATTTTTATTTCTTTTCTCCCACTAATAAATATTGAAATAATCCCATAAAACCATTTTTCGAAACCATTAACCTTCCCCTTAATTTAAAAAGTTGAATGACCGCGTACGGAATGTTAGTAAACACGGCCGCGCGTTCATTCAATCGCTTAAGGCCGCGAGCTCTTCGGCCATAGCCTATAACTACGTTATCGTTGGAGCTAGATATTTTACGATTTCAATATAGTGATATATTCATAAAACCCTACAACTTCTAAAAGACAACTATTCCTTTTTCTCCGACACCCTGTATATATATAGAGTATGGAGCCTATTTCACTACGTAGTCGTATCACTGTTTGAAAAAGGAATTTGTTTGAAACATATAGTCTGGTATCTAAAAAAATGTAATAAGCACTTAGTAGCCAAAGTTCTAAACACCTCAAGTAACTAAGAATAAAAATACATTTGCTTTGCCATTTCCAAGTTGTTATGTGTAGTGACTAATCACAAACTCTTGGAGATAAGAGTCAGGTGCAGTATGTTTGAGATTCGTTCCTATCTCGGGCAAAGTTTGATGAGATCTCCACAACTTTCCGCCGTAAATTCGCAGTTTTAATCCATCAAATTCGTTTGAATTAAGCCCAAGTCTACTTTCAAAATCACATTAAACTTTAAGTCTTTCTACGAGGAAGATCATGGCTTTGGAAGGATCCCCGAATGGATAGAGATGCCAAAATAACAGGTATAGAACACGTAAGTCTTTGAATCACTCAGACATAATCAGTAGCCCGATTTACGTATTGAAAACCATTGAGTGTTTTTTTATTATATCAAAAAAAAAACAAAATAGGTCAGTCGTCGTCGCGAAAACGTCTATTGATATGAAGTCCTATCGAATTGCGAAAGCGTGGTAAAACAATTTTATAGAAATAGCTTATTTCTTTTCTTAACGTTTGGTGTATAATTTAGATGTTAATTATAATACCATCAAATCGCGCTATAGGACAAATGCAATTAATAATAAAACAGCAGGATAATCCTGAGGATTTCGTGAACCATCTCCGATTGAAACTGAATAAAATATGTTCGTAATTTATTATTAATAATAACGCTAGCGATACAATACCCACTCATGTCCCCTTGACAGGGTCGGATTTCGGGACGGAAAAATCAGGCGGAATTTTGGGCAATTCTTTCCTTATCATAATTTTAGCCTTTCTTTTAATTACACTAAAGTTGCGACTTAAAAGTTTTTCGTTCATTCGTCGCAAGCTTTTGGGTCATAAAATACATAAATCTAGTACGAATGCTATGCCGATGCAAGAAATGAAACTACTAGACGGTGACAGACTCACTATTTGAGACATATTTAATACCTAAAACGTATTCACGGTGGAAATCAGGTGTTGTCGCCTACTCCTACTAATTCAGGTAATCTTTGATTGGGCGTGAGATTAAACATATACAAATAAAACTATGTTGTGACATTCGTACATATGCTCAAATTTTTCCCTTCCCAGAAGTGGTACATTGGTACAGTAGCACATTTCGCCAGTTATGTTTAAGTCCCATGTAAGTTTCGGCTTACGAGTTAATTTGGGGTGAAGTTAACTTAAAGCAAATATTTAACGGGTTTCCATTTTATAGATTAGTTAGCCCACATCCCTTACTCCGTCCCTGTATGAACTCTGGGAAATCTTACAACTGTCGTGAGGGGTGGATCGTGGGGTGAATGCACTTGATGCATCTGTTACACAACACACGTACTTAGGAATAAGCTATGATCTGAACAGTCTTCAACTAGTTCTTATCGTGGTTTTATTACTCAATATCTAAACCACGATATTTAATATTAATAAATATTAAATTGACCCAAATCCTAGACACGTTTTGTAAATTGAACGAAGAAAACAGAGATGGCACTCCTCTGGTCTTGATTACGACTTTCCAAAGAAGTTATTTTCTCGATTTGAATACATTTTAATATGTTTTGATCGCAAAAAAATAGGGCTAATAGTATAAAAGAATTAAAATACAAAGGAACATCTCACAAAAACATAGGTTATTTCCATCACTCATAGCATGTACACAGAAAACCCAGAAACTACTGTGGCAGATTTTTGGCTCTTCATGCCGACTCTACGTAGCGCCACTCGACGTAGCGCCACTCGGCGTAGAGAGAATCGTGGTCACATGCATAAATCGACGGTCTAGTTGAAATGATCATCATGGCTAACGACCTAAGTGAATTAGTTATTACCTAAGTAAGTTAAACTTAGCATCAATATTGAGTAACCTTTACAACAAAAGTAGGGTAAGCATCACAGTCAACATTCATAAGCGTTTATCAACAACAATAAATGTACTTAAAAAGCCATAAATCATTGCCAGATTCCCGCTTCCCGTGCTTTTATGTCGCGGAAACGGAAGTAGTCGCTGCACCGGATATGACGCGAGCTGCCTGACAGTTAATATCCTGTCAAGCATCGGTATCCAATCGTATGTAGATTGTAATGAACTTTATTCCTTATGCGATAAAGGTGCATTTTGAATGGCAAAATATATTTTTGGCAATCGTGTGCAAATAATTTTTGATCATAGATTGTTATCTTTTGTAATGAAAGCTTTGCTTTTCCAAACAATGGTGGGTATAGTCTATTAAATGAAAATGAAAATGAAAATGAAAAATATTTATTCAGTTTAGGCCCTGGTAAGGCACTTATGAAAGTCGAGAATTTACCACCGGTTCGGAAACTAGCCTTCTGAGAAGAACCGGCAAGAAACTCAGCCAGGCATCATGTACATATCATCGAAACAATATAAATCATAATGAAATCATCATCCAAAATCAAATTTGATAATAGGTATAAATATTCACAATAGTGACAAATTGTATTAGCATGCAAGTCATTATAAAACAAAATCAAATGGATAAAAAAAATAACAATACCAGATAGATTTACAAGTGTTTGCATACCATGTATTTGCCAGGAGCTACTTGTGCAGAGTGATTTACCTAGTTCCATATATCCTTGTCATTTATATAATCCGAAATTTTATAATATGCTTTCTTCATCAAAACAGTTTTGACATGTGTTTTAAATTTATCATAATTTAACGCGATTATTGATTGTGGGATTTTATTGTAGAAGCGAACACAGTTCCCCATGAATGATTTATTTACTTTAACTAATCTGAATCTAGGAGCCACAATTTTGTGTTTATTTCGCGTACAAATCGAATGAACATCACAGTTTAAATTAAAGAGATGAATGTTTTTTTTCATGTACAATAAATTCTCATAAATGTAAAGTGAGGGTAAAGTGAGTATATTAATTTCTTTAAATTTATCCCTCTAGCATTCTCGGGGTTCCAACGAGTATATTGCCCTGATGGCTCTTTTTTGAAGTATAAATATAGAATCAAGGTCTGCCGCGGAACCCCATAACAGTAAGCCATATGACATAAGACTATGAAAGTATGCGTAGTAAACTAATCTAGCAGTATCGACATCCGTCATTTGTTTGATTTTCCTAACAGCAAATGCTGCTGAGCTAAGTTTTCTTGACAATGTTTCAATATGAGAGCCCCATTGTAATTTTGAATCTACTGTTAGCCCTAAGAATACCGTACTATCAACCAAATCCAGTTTACCACCATCTAGTGATATATTTGTAGCTATTTGTGATGTATTAGGTGGTGAAAATCGAATACATTTAGTTTTTTTAGAATTTAAAACGAGGTTATTGGCGTCAAACCAATTTGAAACAGATGTTAGTGTTTCATTCAGAGAATTAAGCTCCTTATCTTTCCTGCTCACTTTAAAAACTAAAGATGTATCATCTGCAAACAGAACAATATCACAGATACCTTCTACAATAAGTGGTAGGTCATTTATGTACGCTAGAAATAGGAATGGACCTAATATGGAGCCTTGCGGCACGCCTGTTTTAATTAATGACACTTTAGATGTTATACCACTGACGCCAACTTTCTGATGACGATTGGACAGGTAAGAGGAAACAAGATCGAGGGCGGTTCCGCGAATACCATAATATTTAAGCTTCAGAATTATCGTACGATGGTCGACGCAATCAAAAGCTTTTGAGAGATCACAGAAGACTCCTAAGGCGTCATAGGCGCCCTCACATGCCTCAAATATATGTTTTATTAATTTTGCCGCCGCGTCCGTTGTGGATCTACCTTTAGTGAAACCAAACTGGTGATCGTGCAATATGTTATTTATGTTAAAGTGGGCTAACATCTGATTTAGCATTATTTTCTCAAATATCTTACTAAGGGCAGGAAGTATTGATATAGGCCTATAATCAGAAGGATTTTCTCTGGAACCTGCCTTAAAGATTGGAATTATTTTACTATATTTCATAAGATCCGGAAAGACACCCTGATCAATACACGAATTAAAAATAGTGGCTAATGCAGGAGCGATCGTTGTTATAATCGATTGAATAACTTTAATTGAAAGTCCCCATAAATCCTCCGTATTTTTCATGTTAAGTGACTTAAAAGCTTTAATTATATCATTAGCAAGTACATGTTGAAAACTAAAATCTGGGACAATCGTATGAAATGATTGTTTAAGTAATCTTTCAGCTTTATTCGGACATGAGTTTAGGTGTTTAGTAGTTTCCGCTGGTATTTGAGCAAAGAATTTCTCAAATGCGGTCGCGACATCTAACTTGTCTGAGACAATATCATCATTAATTTTAAGTTCACTAACCTGCTCTTTATTTTTATTTCTTCCCGTCTCCCTATTTATAACTTTCCATACAGTTTTTATTTTATTATCAGAACGGCTTATTTCGCTACTTATGTGTCTCGATTTAGCTACATGGCAAACTTTTTTGAATAATTTGGAATACGTCCTAACATGGTTGTGAAAAGTGGCATTGGTTGTTTGGGCTTTCTTGTGGTATAGTTCATACAGGGTAACCCGACTTTTCCTAATGCCCCTAGTTGCCCAGTTACTAAACTGTAATTTATTATTTACTTTGCTTTGTTGCTTAGGACATGCCTTGTTAAATTCTTTACATATGACATTATGTAACTGATTAAAGTATTTATTTGGCTCGCTAGACTCTGTTTTTTTTATTTTCGACTCAACATTATTTTTAAACTTAAGCAATCTATGGTTAGTCAAAGCTCTAGATTCTCTAAAAGAGTTACAAGATTGCCTTCTGCACTGCAACTCAACTAGTTGTGCCATATGGTCAGATCTAATGCCACTTATCTGTGAGTGTTTTATGATATTTGCATTTGTTATTATATTATCAATGCAAGTAGAAGAAGTGGCCGTTATTCGTGTGGGCTCATTAAATATAAAGTCTAAGTTGAATGTTTTAAAAAGAGATATAAATAAACGCGCCTCAGAAGTATTTTTCAAAATGTCTACATTAAAATCACCACATATCAAAAGTTGTTTATTTGTCCTAAAGAGCTTCTTAAGAATAGCCTCCATTGTTAAACAAAATGAGTGAAAATCAGAGGACGGAGGTCTATATACACATACAATTATATAGTTGTCTAACTCTGCACAAGCCGCTTCACAGACCCGTACCACAGACAGGCTGGTAATATCCTTCCTGTCTTTGGACTTGATTTTTGTTTGATGTTACTATTCAGTAAAATAATAGCACCACCACCCTCGGCTGAGAGTCTGTTATAAAAACTGGCAATGGTGTAATTACTAATATTAAATATCATGGTATCTGGTTTTAACCAGGTTTCAGTTAAACAAATTAAATCAATTTCAGTTAAACAAAAAAAATTGTGTTTTCTGTCTGCCTACCCCGTTAGGTACTGTACGTAGTACCTAATGCATCACCAACTTGTCATTACTTCGCAGAAATAATCTATGCAGATAAATAACATTGAAGTGTCTTTTTGTAATTCCAAAATAACAGCTTTTCACTAAATGCATATGAAAGTATACACGCTACTGACACTTAAAATCCAAGTTATAAAATTTTTCTCTTTCTGTCTGTCTGTTTGTTCCGGGTAATCTCTGAAACGGCTGGACCGATTTTAACGGGACTTTCACTGGCAGATAGCTAATGTTACAAGGAGTAAAGTAGACGCGGGGCACAGCTAGTGTTAAATATGATGGTATCCATTAATTATTATTAATTTGGTATGCTCGAAAGAACTGAACATTCATTGAAATGTTACCTACTTCGTAAGTATTCAAGCCCTGGGCCTGTATGGGATGGTAATAGAAACGATACAAAATTTATGAGAATGACATTTGTCACGTGACTAAATTATGTAATTCCCTAGAGAATGTTACTTTGTCTATACCTACTGGTGTTAAGAGGAAAATCCGTGTAAATTCGATAGATACTATTGCTAGCTCAGCGCCCTTTTAAACCTGTGAAAAATGTGCTCCATACAGTCATAAGGTTGCAAAACAAACATAGGTAGGTAGCTAAGCTACCTTTCCCAGTAATATAGTCGGATAATCCACCCTCCCTTCTTTCTATACAAAAGGGAAGCTCCGTCAAAACGCCTGAATAACACTTGAAGGTGATACTACAAAATTAAATAGGCACTAACAAGTATTCTGTTTACATAATTTGATCACATTACCGCCTCTACTTGAAGGCAATAGAAAGCTATGTTACGCGATATTTAAACGAATTGGCAGGCTGTTAAATTGAATTATTTTATCTTGTTTCTGTAGGAGATAATATGGCAAAATACGATACCCAAGACTACTGAAATAAGTTATAGTAGGTATTAATTACAGTTTGTATTTATAGTAGGTAGGTAGGGGTATGCAGAGGTGTTGTAATTTTCAACACCCACATTTCACCGAATATGATTAAGCGCCAACCCTACTATCTATACAGATAAATAAAATTGAAGTGTCTGTTTGTAACTCCAAAATAACAGTTTCTCACTAAATGCATATGAAAGTATACACGGTACTGACATAGAAAAACCAATTTTTAGAATTTTTCTCCGTCTGTCTGTCTGTTTGTTCCGGGTAATCTCTGAAACGGCTTGACGGATTTTAACGGGACTTTCACTGGTAGGTAGCTGATGTTTCAAGGAGTAACTTAGGCTACTTTTATTTATCTAAAATATTAGGGTTCCGCGACAATAAGGATGAAACTAAATCTACGCGGGTGAAACCGCGGGGCACAGCTAGTTTTTAATAAATAAAGTAGCCCAAGTTACTCCTTGATATATCAGCTACCTGCCAGTGAAAGTCCCGTTAAAATCGGTCCAGCCGTTTCGGAGATTACCCAAAACAAACAGACAGACAGACTAACAGAGATAATTTTTAAAACTTGGTTTTTTAGTGTCAGTAGCGTGAATACTTTCATATGGATTTAGTGAAAAGCTGTTATTTTGGTATTACAAACAGACACTTCAATTTTATTTATCTGTATAGATTAGTACCTATAGATGTGGTGATTGCGTGCTTGGTGTAGCTGAAATGTGTTGATCCGTTTAGAACTCAACCTCCGAAAAAGTATCAACACATTATGGGCCACGCTAAAATGCAAGGTCATTAATTGACGTTTGAACGTTTTGTGAAGTAAAGAGACTGGTGTCATCTTGTAGAACGTTTATTGTTGTACAATATTATAGTAATCGAAAATCCCTCGTAATCATTCTATCTAAAGGTAGACAATATTCTTAAGAAGTAGTGTTTCCACAGACTCTACTGCTCTATATCGATGATTTGACATTTATCCACAGAGTCCAAGAGCATATCCACAGACAAATATAAACACAACTATTCGTTCTATTTTGTATGCTCTATGAAACACGTCAAAATCTATACTTGGGTCACTGACCTCCCAAGACATGGGTATATTCCTTACCCATTCGTACGTGACGAGAACGCGACTGGGCGCGTGTCATAAAACCACAGAATAAATAAAAGTTGGCACCTACCCACAATAAAACTGAATCGGTATTTCGTTAGTCACGATTCTGAGTCGAAAAAGCTGTTTAAAATAAAATTACGAACGTTTTGGTAAGTAAGTAGCTTTTTGAGCAAGGCAAGAAAGAGCCAAGCATTTTTTAACCGACTTCACAAGTGCAGGAGGTTCTCAATTTGACTATAAATATTTTTTTCATCAAAACTAATGAAATATCATGATATACATAGGTACAAATGAAGAGTTCATTCAATCTGGAAGCATAGCATGTTAGAAATAATTAAATAATACATAATATACGTATATTTTAATGTAGGGTGGGTTGCACCAAGTAACTTTAGTTAAGTGCTAGCTGTGCCCTGTGGTTTTACCTACGCAGAGTAAATTTCATGGATAAATATTAAAAAATCTAAAACAACTGGCAATTTTTACTTTAGCTTTAGCATTAACAACTATTATCGTGCAACCCATCCTTAGTGTCATATCGTAAGTAAGTCTAAAATCAGGCACCTCAATGCGTACTTACGATGTGACACTAAAGGTGGGACACGTCAATAGCTGTGAGACCACGGTTAAAGCGTCCTGATTTTATAATGTCTAAAAATACGTGATATGATCGGCTACATGATAAACTTTGCTTAACGAATACTTGAGTAGACACAGCGAATAGAAAAGTATAGAAAAACGTAATTTTGGTTTGTTTATTGGACCCGTATCAAGATGCATGGAGTTTACGAGTGACGGACAAACAGACCTAAATAAATAAGGCAACACAAATAGAAAACAAGGAAACGAATCACAATGTATTTATATCCTTGCGGACTGAATAATGTATCTAAATGATACAACGAAAACAAATTGTTGTTTTAGTAGTGTGGACGCACTTCGGAATTGTTTAAATGAATATTTTAATACTTCAAAAGCGGCAATCAAACGTTCACTTCGCTTGATTGTAGAACTGGAACCTATGAATACTTGCAACACCACAGGTGTCACGTTTGCGTTGCCTACCTTATAAAGAACTAGCGAACGTCACGTTGTTTTACCCGCGTAGTTCCCGTTCTCGTAGTTCCCGTTCTAGGAGTACTAGTAGTACTCATAGTAGGAAATAAAATATAGCTTATATTAATCAGTGATAATGTAGCATTCAAATGGTGAAAGAATTTTTTAAATCGGTTCAGGACATCTAGAGCCAACTCGTTACAAACATACTTATATACAAATCTTTCCTCTTTATAATATTACTAGCTGTGCCCCGCCGTTTCACCCGCGTAGATTTAGTTTCTTCCTTATTGTCGCGAAACCCACCACATACCACCTCAGTGAAAGTCCCGTTAAAATCCGTCCAGCCGTTTCAGAGATTACCCGGAACAAACAGACAGACAAAAATTTTAAAACTTGGCGTTTTAGTGTCAGTATCGTGTATACTTTCATATATTTATAAGATCACTAGCTGTGCCTCGCGGTTTTACCCTCGTAGAATTTAATGTAAAAACTAGTTCTTACTTATAACATGTAATATTTTTTTTAATTTTTCATTATTTCTTAAATAGGAGTCTAATAATATAAAGTAGACATTTTAAGAAGTGTACAATCATTGTAATTGTCTGCCACTACAAGGTTTAATCGTTTTTTGTGTGACTCATATATTGTGAACCGGTCCCCACGATACAGGAATCTCCTAGTGTGGGGCCCATTGGTAATGTAAAAATGTTTGTTTAACTGTTGTAATAAAGATTTATTATTATTATTATTATTATATGCATTTAGTGAACAGCTGTTATTTTAAAATTAAAAACAGACACTTTAATTTTATTTATCTGTATAGATGTCTAGATCAGTATAGATGACATGGCTGATCAAACGTTTTGAAAACGATTGTTAGCAAAGCGACTCCACTCGTACTCCTCCCCATGGAGCTTTGGCGACCTTACTCACCTTTTGTACACAATATTATCCTAAAGTAGCTTTGTCAGCGATATTCTCTAGCGAAGGCCAGTTTGCAGTCTGGCAGCTCCCAATTTTGAATGGCAGATCCCGTTCTACCTCGCTTTTCAAACGAATAATTGTCAACCTCTTATTCAGAAGATACATAGGTAGATAGATAGACACGTGCAAGCCACAATGAATTGAAACAATATTTAGGCTGCTCAAAGAAGCGGACGGAAATAGCGACGAATGAGTTTGCGGGGGCGTGAAAACAACTTTACGTGGAACGCACCCACTGCAGTGCAAACTGTGAACATACCTATAGGCACTTTTAGGGTTGTCCATGTGCAAGTACGTCAAAGTTCAAGAGAGGTAGGGCATGATGGGTTTCCTCGGTTGGAACTTCATTTATAAATAAAATTGAGTAACTATAGTACGACCCTATACGTATTTCACTTTGTTACCATTGATATTCCAGTATTTATAAGTAACCATCAGACGGGCATAGATATGCTTGTTTGGCATTTTTGTAGTAAATGCAGTAAGCCGCTTATGATAAGGTAAGCCTTATGCAATTTCATCACCTCAATTGTATAAAACAAATCTACACTAATTTTAAGTATAAGGAGGAAATATTTGATTGTTTTTTTTGTTTGTTTGGCCGAACTTAAAAATACTTTCGGCAATGGATAGCTACATCATCAGCGAGTAACATAGGCTATATTTTATCCCTGTACTCTCACGGGAATGGGAACTACGCGGGCTAGTACTTTATATGGTGCTCCCATTTGAGCTTGACGCAAATGTTGTATCCTTACAAAAATCCTTTGCAGTTTGGATTAAGCCACAAACATGTATAAACTTTCGTATTAAACACGTTAGTACGATGATTGATCTCACAAAACCAACCAAAAACCCATTAGACTGTCCCAAATCTAATTTCACCTCCGTCAAAGCTTTGTTATAAAATTAAACATGGAACGAGCATTTTGGTCGAAGCTCATAAACAATACCGCTAGCTACCTTCGCTCAGCTGATATAATCTGCATATTAAACAGACTGGCGCCATATCCCTGGTACATGAAATTGTACAATAATAACCAACTTCAACTGTTCGGTATGTATTCTGCGTCAAGCGAATACTACGGTTACCATTTATATACAAATTTTGTCGGTTACCATTTATGTTTACCTATGATATTTAAAGATATTTTTGTTTTTTGACAAAAGTTGTCAAAATAAAATTCGCGAATAATTTCGTGACGTCTTTGGAGAGTCACGTGCTAACATAAAATGACCCACCTGGAGAGTCATCCACAATGAATCAGTTATTGCATGACATACTTTATTCGTATATTTTCTAGAATTTTTCACCGTTTATTGCGTAACTAGCGGACGTCACGCGGTTTCACCCTCGTAGTTCTCGTTCCAGTGGAAGTACGGGGATAAAATATAGCCTATGTTACTCGCTGATGATGTAGCTATCCATTGCTGAAATAATTTTCAAGATCGGTCAAGTAGCTTCGGAACCTATTCAATGCAAACAAACAAATATTTCCTTTTTATAATATTAGGGTAGATGTAGATTATTAAGATAAAAGGTTATTATATTTGCAAGAAATCTCAGGATCAAATCAGAAATTAACGTAATGGAATATGATTCCTGGAATATAATCCAAGAAATCTGATGCTAATTGCCCTAACCTAACTCAGTAGCAATTTATTTATATCCCATACATTAGGAGTCAGATATTCCAACAGCAAATGTGCGTCTGAAAGGGTTCTATTCAATAATACAATATACGGAATGACTGGACGTTTCCAATCCGACATCTCGCAACTAAGGGTGGCCATGTACGTCTAAACATATGGAAAACATTTCACTTTTAAAAAACCGTGTAAGAGCGAGTCAGACTTGTACACTATCGGTTCCGTATTAACTATAAAAACGAGCGAAAACATCATGTTTTCGTATGGAAGCCCCAATACATTTTATTTTATTGTATTTTTTTGTATTTTTTGTATATTTTTTGTATAGTAAGTAAATCATCTGTGAAAATTTCAACTGCCTAACTATAACGGTTCATGAGCCGACATACCTGCAGCCTGGTGAGTTCGTTTTAATATTACCTCCAACATATCTGACGTAGCGCATCTCGCAGAAGAAATGGAGGGGGACAGGTCACGTGAGTCGTAGAACGGATGGCAGATTGAGTCGCAAGTTTACAGACTAGTGACTAAGGCAGGGTCGGCAGAGCATGGGACGCCAGCCACCGAGCTGGGCAGACGATAATGGCCCAAGTGGTGGAAAAAAACTGGACTCAGAAGGCCCAAGACAGAATTTTGTGGCGTGCATATAAGGAGACCTACACTTAACAGTGGGTGATTAAGGGTAGAAGAAGAAAAAAAAATTGTAATTATAAAACATTAACACCTTACAAAAGAAGGCCTAATTTATTGGTTACTTAGGTACTGTAACATAAAAGTACCTAATAGTACTAACAACAGTGAAGCTGTTTCTGAAATTCGACTCCCAAATGAGAAAACAGAAAATACCATCTTGTGTTATTCGCGAATGAACTGATACAAACTTAATTTTCAGAAACCAATCGTATGTGGTCACCCTATCTAGCAGGCTACATTTATTTAGGTCACGTAACCAACTGAAATACATAACGTAATAAACAACAAACTTAGCCCCGGGGAAAATCAACTCTATCTATATTATAATAAGAGAGTATTTGATTATAATGTTACAATACATACAAGAACATTTATTTAGGTAACAAATGAAACGTATAAAGTAAACATGTGTCGAGGTGAAACTGAAAGTTGGTAAATTAATTATTGTATACACGTGAGTTATACAAGGTCTAGACTTGTTAGGCGCACCGTTAGGTACGAAGCAGCGGCTATGTATAGATGTATAGATTGTACTCGGGTAAAACCGGGAGACCACCTACATATCAAGTGCCTTCTGTAGAGAGGTAACAAAATTCACTTTTCATCAAAAAATATTAGGTAACGTGACAGATTGTGATTTCATCTCCGTCTCAGGCACTATACACATCTTTAACTTTTGACATTATGCAGGAATCTATCTCGAAAGTCCTGAAAAGACTCGTAATGTGATGGTAGAAAAGTTTTTAGAAAAACTCATTGAGGTTGGCACGTGGGCTCGGTAGTTATAGGCAGCCACTCAAACCACTCAGCCACCGATCTTTTACAACATAAGTTCTAGCAGAAACACGAAGTTGGAGCCAGAATATAGTCCTGTTATAAATCAGCGCTAGTACCCATATTAGTTCGGTTGCCTCATTTGTATACATTTATCCTGCCGCTGGGATATATCTCAGTTACCAACATATACGTATTCTAACAACATATACATCTATACATCTATACAGATAAATAAAATTGAAGTGTCTGTTTGTTATTCAAAAATACCAGGTTTTCACTAAATGCATATGAAAGTATACACGCTATTGACACTGAAAAACCAAGTTTTAAAAAAATTATCTGTCTGTCTGTCTGTCTGTTTGTTCCGGGAAATCTCTGAAACGGCTGGACCGATTTTAACGGGACTTTCACTGGCAGGTAGCTGATGTTTCAAGGAGTAACTTAGGCTACTTTGAATTTAAAAAAAACATAAGGGTTCCACAGGCCACCCATGAAATTAACTATGCGGGTGAAACCGCGGGGCGTAGCTAGTATTCTAATATAAATAATGTTTGCTGAGTAGGCGACTACTCAAACCCCTAGGTCACCATGGATCGGCATACAAAAGTGTATTTAAAATTCAACGATTTGTAATAATCTTAAAAATCCGTCCCGAAGTGAAGTGAGGGCGGGTCGCTAGTTATACATTATACAGATTAATAAAATTGAAGTGTCTGTTTGTAATCTCAAAATTGCAATTTTTCACTACATGCATATGAAAGTATAAACGCTAGTGATACTAAAAAACCAAGTATTAAAATTTTTCTCTGTCTGTCTGTCTGTTTGTTCCGGGTAATCTCTGAAACGGCTGAGCCGATTTGAACGGGACTTTCTCTGGCGGGTAGCTGATATTTCATGGAGTAACATAGGCTACTTTTATTTATTAAAAATGTAAGGGTTCCACGACAATAAAGATGAAATTAAATCTACGCGGGTGAAGCCGCGGGGAACACTAGTAATGTATAAAGTGCAATTGCAAAACTATACAACAAACTACACCAGAGTTAGTGAACTAATGCGCCCCCGAGCTCAACTAGTTAATTCATCATACACAAACTTTGTCCGTTCATTAATTGAGATGACTATGTGTCCATTATATAATATGTACCTGTTTGTGAATACTCCCAACTGCGGTTCTACTCCAATGATAGCACAGCGGTTCCTCCATCCTTTGAATGCATTAGACGCGAAGTAATTACTTATTCACATTTAAATTTGTAGTGTTAGTTAGGATTAAACCACATATCTATACAGATAAATAAAATTGAAGTGTCTGTTTGTAATTCCAAAATAACAGCTTTTCACTAAATGCATATGAAAGTATACACGATACTGACACTAAAAAACCAAGTTTTAAAATTTTTCTCTGTCTGTCTGTCTGTTTGTTCCGGGTAATCTCTGAAACGGCTGGACGGATTTTAACGGGACTTTCTCTGGTAGGTTAGCTAATGTTGCAAGGAGTAACTTAGGCTACTTTTATTTATCAAAAATGTTAGGGTTCCGCGACAATAAGGATGAAACTAAATCTACGCGGGTGAAACCGCGGGGCACAGCTAGTTATATTATATACTTTCATATGCATTTAGTGAAAAGCTGTTATTTTGAATTTACAAACAGACACATAAGCTTTACAATTAGTAAAGAATCTAGAATTAAATCGGTCAAAATTACTCACACGGACACGCACATCTACAAGATTATTAGCAACTAGCTGTGCCCCGCGGTTTCACCAGCGTAGATTTAGTTTCATCCTTATTGTCGCATAACTCAAATATTTCTAATAAATAAAAAGTGCCTTAAGTTACTCCTTGAAACATCAGCTACTTGGCAGTGAAAGTACCGTAAAAATCGGTCCAGCCGTTTCAGAGATTACCGGGAACAAACAGAAAAACTTGGTTTTTTAGTCTCAGTAGCGTGTATTCTTTCATATGCATTTAGTGAAAAGCTTTAATTTTGGAATTTCAAACAGACACTTCAATTTTATTTATCTGTATAGTCGTAGTTATAGATTTATATATTATACCCTATGTTGACTTAAGATCTAACACAGAACTAGCTTAAAACTGGATTGCAAGTAACTAAACCTACAACTAACTTAGTTTAAGTTATCTGCGTGCAAAGTCTAGACTAGTCCAAGTTATGTCTATAAATTTACAACTTACTGCTTGCTTCAAATACTTACATTAACTTTGAAACAAACCTAAGTGAAATTATTAATCTCTTAATTAATAGCTCTTGTTGAGTTTGTGCCAATATTGATATTTATGTGTTTGGTATCTGGAAAACCAGGAACTGCACTTGACTTATTGTACACTAGTGACGTAAACTGAAACCACTGACGGAACCACTACAAGCGGCTGTATTTTTTTTTGGACATGGTCTCTCGCGTTTAGTAGGGGGGAGTTCCTCCACTCCTTAACTGGACTATAAATAGGGCGAGACCCAAGGGCTTTCAGCCGAGCTTAAACTTAAATACTAAGCTACACAGCTAAGGGCGCCCCGGTGCGGGGCTCGGACCTCGGCTTAGGGCGTTGCTGGGGGATGAGCTAGGGAGCTGGATCTGAGTTGTATTATTTGGAGACATGTTTAAGACTAGTGAGTGGCTCGACGTGCGACGGCCCTAGCAAAGGATAGGGGGGGACGATGACGTAGAGTTCGCGACGAGCCTCGCCGGCGAGGACGGAACAATGGTTGGTCACAAGTGGCTGTCATAATAGGAGAGTATTTTAATATATAGCAAAAGTGACGCCATCTAGGGCGTATACGATTAAACAATATCAGTATTCACAATTCAACAACAAATATTACTGTAAAGTCATCATCACCCTTTTCTTATCCTATTCATTGTCGGGGTCGCCACTTGATTCAACCCGATGTGGCTGATTCTCAAATTTGTAAAGTACCAGCAAATAATGTTTTTTGTTGAAAAAATCGGGCATGTTTGCCTTCACTTGAAGATAAAAAGCAATACCAAATACCTAATTAACCTACGTTTATTTAAATAAATAACGATTCCACTGTTATCTATATCTGATAATGTAATGGGCTTATAATAATTTATTTAAGCATCACAATATATCGTCGTTGCGTTTAGGAGACGCAGAAAATGATTTTCTCGAAATATGGCCCGAGTATTCAAAAAATATATTCTTACTATTGATACATATAACAAATTTACATAGTTTTCTTTAGATTAATGTTGGATAGGTATTATTATTAATAATGACAAAATTTAACATTACTGGAAATGTTGACACAGAGTTCACGAAATACACATAGCGACTTTTGCACGCGCAATGGCGATATGCATAAACAGAGTGTATGCCTTAGGCCACCAGTCAACAGCGCCCCCTAGCGGTGACGTGAAGAACTAAAATATGTCATATCAATAATGTGGGTGACGTTAGCGTGCATAGATTTCGCAAACGGTGCAGACTACGCATACTATGGGCTAACCATCGGCTTAAGCAGAGCGTATTAAGAACTTCTGTACCCGTATCACGAGTTTGCCGTAATCTATACTCGCTAGCGTTCGCTGAGACTTAGAACTGTATGAGAAATAGTCCGGCGACTCCTAGCGGTGAATAACTAAAATATCTCATACAAATATTGCGTGGGACGCTAGCGAGTATAGATTGCGAAAACGGTGGCATACCCGTTATAGGGGTACAGAGCTTTGACGTTTCATAGTTGACCCCCTGTTTTGAATCGGTAAATGTCAAAATAACGTAGCGAGAATCTTGTTTCGAGTTGACAGTACTAATTGCAGTCATTCACGATTTACTACACCCGACCGCAGCAGCGAGCTGATTGGCTATAAATTCAGACACTGAGCGCTGATTGGGGGATATTGTTCGCTTCGTAACATGTTGGTTTGCGGTTGTTTTGGTTTAAAGGTAACTGGGAATTTACGTGTGGTTTTGCCTTTTGAAGTCCAAGGTTCTGGGAACGCACGATAATCATGTAGGCCATTATTACCATTTGTGTCTGTGCATTATATTTTGGGGAAATTATTTACAAGTTAGTACACACAGTGTAAATATAAGCTTTACAGTGAGGAATCTAGGAAGAAATCGCTCGAAATGACACTGACTACGCCTGCTGCGGAAGCGACGCAAGCTCTTATCCCAGCGGGTCTTTTTTTTTTTTTTTATTGGCGATGGGGAAATCTTCAAAAGGTCCCCGACCGCCCTGGAAGAGGCAGATCGGGGTATGTGGGATTTTTACCGCACTAAAACCCCCCTGGTGGCCATCCTCAGTGCTCAGGGGGACTCTGGGTACTCTGATAGATCGCACCGGTGTCCTACCCACACTTTGCCGGGGCACATCCCCGGGGCAGCTGTATCGCCGCCCCTGGAGACCTATCGAGGTCTCCAGCGGGGCCTGTAGCAAAGAGTTTATCTAAAAACTTATGTGCAGTGATTTCACACCACGTGCTTTACGGTGAAGGAAAATATCGCGACGAAAACGAAGACGTTTGTATAGTGAGACGGCGATTGAATCACCATCTGTCACGTTGGTACTTAATTATCATGGGTGAAAAGTGGGTGTTGTTATTACAACACCTCTGCCTACCCCTTCGGGGAATACAGGCGTGAGCATATGTATATATGTGTCTTTATACATATAAAACAGTGAAACAAAAACCAACCTTAACAAAAGTTACTAAAGTTGGAAAGAAACTTCTCTTTATTACTCTTTTCACTGTGCAAACCTTATTTTTAGTAAGTTTATTATGAAAAGGATTCGTCGCAGCTTAATTACTGTCACATCTAAGTAAGATGAATGCTACCAACACGCAGGGATCTATGTACTTCATAATAAGTCGGCACTTGTTGTGGAAGATGAATGCTTATAGTAATGACGAAAATCCCTACTAATATTATAAATGCGAAAGTAACTCTGTCTGTCTGTCTGTTACGCTTTCCCGCTTAAACCTCTCAACCGATTTTGATGAAATTTGGCACAGACAATCTTTAGACCCTGAGAAAGGACATAGGCTAACATTTATTAAAAATATTAGGGTTCCGCGACAATAAGGATGAAACTAAATCTACGCGGGTGAAACCGCGGGGCACAGCTAGTTAACTATAAATATAAGCTTTCTCCAAGCAGTATGAAATCAAGATTTTTTATTTATTTATTTATTTATTTATTTATTTATTTATAATTTGAATATATAAACTTACAGCTATTGCCAAAGCGCTTATATATAAAACCAAAAGAGAATTATAATAGAGACAATTTACAAAAATAGATTCTCAAGCTCTGTATGAGCGACGGCAGCGAATCTGCGAATACGTCAGCATCCTGGACCATGGCGACAAAGTCGTTGAGAAAACTTAGCGCCCGAGCAGTGGGACTGTTATTGGCGTGACAAGTACGTAGCGTTGGAATGGCAAACAGTGGATGTTTTCGGCGGCTACCACCCCGTATATAATTTTGAGGAACAAATAAACTAATGCGCTCTGTGATTGATGGGTTATCGATTTTGTTACGCAGAAGCATGCAATAGTGAATGCCCAAGAACAACTTACGTCTGAATTCCAAGGTGTCCAGACCTACCATACCATTCACAAAGAGCGACGGGTAAAGGAATGGATAAAATCCAAATTTCCTTTTATAGAGGTATCGAGCAAATTTCTTCTGTATTTTCTCAATGCACTGTATGTACCTCTTGGCACTTGGATCCCAGGCGATTGAGCAATACTCTAATCTGCTGCGTACGAACGCATTGTAGAGCATTATAGCAACTCTAGGGTTAACAAATTGTGAACCGATGCGCATAATAAAGCCTAGGGACTTACTGGCCTGTTTGCATATTGATATTATGTGACTATGAAAGTCCAGCTTAGTATCCAGAGTCAAGCCGAGGTCTCGTACTTCATAAATTCTATTTGCAGGGATTTTAGCCACTGTGTACGTGGCTTTAATAGGGGCACGCGCGCGGCTAAATGTCATCACGTTGCATTTAGAGTAGTTGAATGACATTTTATTGTCGTCAGCCCACTTGACGACCGCATCTATATCAGCCTGCAACGCATTACAATCATCTGAGGTGGCAATGGGAACAAACAACTTTAGATCATCCGCAAACAAGAGGCACTCTGATTTTGCTAAGACCACTGGGAGATCATTGACCATTATTGAGAAGAGAGTGGGCCCCAGTGTACTGCCCTGACTTACTCCAGAACGGGTGTAATAGTCAGAAGAGTTAAAGCCAGCTAAAGTGACATATTGCTTACGATCACCAAGGTAATCAGAAAAGAAAGCTAAAAGCTTTGGTACGAACCCAATCTGCGAAAGCTTTCGGAGCAAGACGCCATTGTCCACGAGGTCAAATGCCTTCTTGAAATCAAAATAGGCTACATCGACTTGACGCCCGCAGTCCATTTCGCGAGAGACTTTGTCTACAAAAACAGTTAAGTTAGTTGTTGTAGATCTAGCGCGTCGGAACCCATGTTGGGAGCTGTGCAGATAGGGATTAATTTGTCTGATGATAGAGTCGTTTATCACTCCCTCAAACAATCGGCAGGGCACAGACATTACAGCAATTGGTCTATGTAAAGTCATATCCTGTGAAGCTTCAACCTTAGGTATGGGTGTCACCCTAGAAACCTTCCACAACTTAGGAAATACACTAGTCTTAAGCGATAGGTTAAAGATATGAAGTAGAGGGGTACATAAAACTGAAATACAGTCCTTAAAAAGAAAGGGAGGTATACCATCCGGACCAGCAACTGAGGTGGACTTAAGTCGCTTGACGACATGTTGCAACTCCGATGCTGAAATTGAGTCGACACAGATTCTGTTGGAATCACATGAGTTGTGTGTATCCCTCTCTGCCTCTCTAGGATCCAACAGCGGTGTTTCAGGGTGGAAAACAGAGCTGAAGAACTCGGCGAATTTATCAACTGCACTTTGACTAATGAATTTTTCTTCGTTAAAACTAAATTCAGCAGGCACCTGTCGCTTTTTGCGCTTGCTTTTAACGAAATTCCAAAACGTTTTGGGTTCACGAATGATATTAGATTCTGTTGTGCTTAGGAACATGTTATAGTCTCTACTAATATATTGTTTAACCAGAGTCCTGTAGTACTTAAACAGTTCGTGATTAAAATCTAATTTGTGGATTTTGTACTTTTTTAGGTTAAAGTACTTGAGACGAATGTACTTTTTAAGTTCTGGGCTGAACCAATGGGGATAAGAGTAAGGCTTTTTGCGACCCACGTTGTTTCTACGACGAGGTACATTGTTTTCAATGGGTATGTTAATTACTGCGTAGAATGCATCTACTGCTAGGTTAACATCCTCCTTGTTTAACACCTCGGACCAGTCTAAGCTAGATATATCTGAATATAATTGGCTGTAATTACCTTTATTGAAATTGAATCCTAAGGGAATTGTATGAGGCATAACAGAAGAATTAGGTTTGAGCGAGATTGTGTCGTATGCGAATTGAATTTCCACTTGGAGTGCAGGGTGGTACATATCCGCTGGCACCAACGGTTCTGCCTCCGTAACATTTATACAATCGGCCGCGACTCCCGTAAGAACCAAGTCCAAGATACTGTCGTATTTGTTACAAATAGTATTAATTTGTCTCAATCTACAAAACTCTGTGAAATTGTCAAAGTGTAATTTAACTTTTCTACTACATGAATTTAAGTTAAAATCTCCTATTATTATTATATCATGTGAAGGAAACATACAGATAGCATTCTCGATACATGTTAATACATTGATATATTGTGCATCAGTATAACGGGGTGGTAAATAGACCACACAAATAAACATTTTTACACGCTTAGAAGATACAACTGCAAAAATAAGTTCCTTATCATATGTTAGGTCCTCGACTTCAGTAACGAGGCGGACATTGAAGCAATTCCGCACGGCAAGTAAAACGCCGCCCCACCCCACGTCACCCATTCTATCCTTGCGCAGTACGACATAGTCTGTGGGAAACAATTCACTATTCAATACTGAACTGGTGAGAAAAGTTTCAGTCAATGCTACGACGTCAGTAGGATATTGAAGCAAATTATTAGAGAAGGTTGTTGTTTTACTGCGAAGTCCTCTAACATTTTGATAAAAAAGAACTAAAGTTCTAAGTCGTGGACTGCCTTTCGGGTTTGTTTCGAAAAATCTGGCGCCAAGGCTTGATACAGATGTCCTCCGACCAGCTCTCAGAACACAGCGCAACATCAGTGAGTTTCGATGGCACCCCCAACTTGAAGGACGCATAGTTTCCACGTGATTTAAGGGTCTGTACCGAACATACCTCACCGTTACATATGTTACTTAAGTGCGCACGAACTTGGTCCTCAGTGGTACCCATCTTTACATAAAATAGGTGAAGGTATGTTGTCCTCAATGAGGCCTCTAGACCGGTAGTGCCGGGGCTAGCTGATCCTCGCGTTATACCTTTTTGCGACTCGCGTGACTTTTGCCTCCCTCTTCTCACTTCAGTCCATTCAGTCGTGTCGATTATAGTATTATCTTTAAGAGATTCATTATACACGACTGATGCTGGTCGGGCCCCCTCTAGTACTGTTTGAATAACCGGTGGAGTATTGGAGGCAGGAACGATAGACTGCAGCTGCTTCTTCAAAGAGGAGGAGGAGGAGGGAGTGTGGACCTCTTGATTCTGCGATGGTATTATATTACTTATTTTGCTGGTTGGTTTTCTCTGAGTTTTCTTACCCGAAAGCAGAACCTGTTCTTGAGAACACTTACTTAGATCCGTATTATGTGTAGTGTTTTTAAGTGCATTGAAATTATCAAGTCTATTCTCGATGGAACTCATTTTCGCATGCAGGCCAGAAAGGTGCGAACTTATCATTGCACTAATTTGTTCAGACACAGATTTGCTAATTCTGCTGACCAGGCGTTCACATATCTCACCGTTCAACTCCTGGCGGACAATTGCACAGATGCCATCCAACAAATACGTATCCTCAAGTGCATTCGAATGGCTTTGCCTATTTGTAGTAGTATCCGGGCGACGTAGAGTTATATTTTCGAAGTCGGTAGATGATGGGATCTGACTAAACACCTCAACGGGCTTGTTTACGCTCGCCTCTTCACCAAAACCTAACGAACTCTTGGATTGGCGAATAGGTGTATTAGTGTTATCACCTTTAGGTTTCTTGCACACACATTCCTGACATTGCCAGCTACTTCTTTGTTGTTTAGGCATTGAGTTAAAGCGAGTAGCAGGTACATTTGCACACAAAAGGTCATAAGCTTGCATACAAATAGCGCATGCGAGGTGAGCTTTGATATTAATAACACCCGAACAGCCAGCACATGTCAAACTACTAGGCTCCATTCTTATTACTTATTCAAAGCGTATACAAAGCGTAAAGCATAAAGTTATGCGGTGTACATCGGCATAAACTTCCAAACCTCTAAGTGCCGGCTCTGACTAGCTATGCAGCGTTTGCGCGTCGCAGGAGAAGCTAGCGACAGTCGATGACGCACTGACTGGTTGTCGACGAGTAGAAGCGAGTCTTGCCGATGCTAGCCGAATTGATAACCTGTTGTCACTGACCTGTGCTCCCAGCGGCGCAAAACTCGAATCGTAGTAGATTGTTGATGTTACCGTTGACAATTTTTAAAAGATATTTGCTGTTTATTTCGCTCACTCCAGGAATTTTGAGTTGATATTTCACAGATCGATAGGCACAAACTTTGGCTACAACTTAATGTCAAAATCACTTCAAATCATCAAATGTACTAGCGTTTACAAAATAAAATCAGTAGAGCAACTAAAAACACGTCAGTCGCAAGACAGAGCCCGTGGCCGTTTTTCATTTTTTTTCATTTCATTTTTCATTTCATTTACTCATTTATATACTGCCAAAGTAATGTTGATTTGTCGATTTGAAAGTAAGAAAAATCAATATCCTGGCAGACATTCAATCTATACAAAAATATAATTAAAATTGAAGTGTCTGTTTGTAATTCCAAAATAACAGCTTTTCACTAAATGCATATGAAAGTATTTTCGGTACGTCAAAAAAATCTGTGTCTGTTTGTTCCGGAGAGTCTGAACCGGCTGGATCGATTTTAACGGGACTTACACTGGTAGATAGCTGCTTAGGCTAATTTTATTTTAAAAAATAATTAGGGGTCGGCGAAAAAAGTCATACATTCAATTAAGTCTAAGCGGGTGAATCCGCGGGGCACAGCTACTTCTTTAAAAGACAGACAATGCGTGAAGGTTGCTTTAGTGTTGGTCGTATTATGGATTGCAGCCACGTTATTCACTAAGGTTTCCCAGCGTCGCACTCGTCGAGTGTCAGTTTTAAGAATACGAAATTGAACCTTATCCTCTTTGTATTATGTATCACTTTCCTTTGATTGAAGCTAACTCTCGCAAACCTTTGTGAATATCGCGGCAGTAGCTTATTTCATTAGGCGGATTGCACGCTTGTTAGTACCTAACCTTTGTAGCATAGAATTACCTAAATAAGAAGCCTACACCGCGACATGTTAACGTGTAAGAAGTTAATCCACATCTAATGTAGTGATCAATCAATGCTGGTTGTTATCCCGGAAAAATATTCAACTCCCATGGGACGCGGGTGACGCGAAGCTTCTTGCCGGCTACTTTGTTGTTTATGTATGCCTAGTATTTTTTCATGTTCTATGTTTCCATTCCATAGTATCGTAATCTATACTAATGAATAATGCTGAAGAGTTTGTTTGTTTGCTTGCGCGATAATCTCAGGAATAATCCGATTTGAAATAATAATCTGTGTTAGACAGTCCATTTGAAAATGAAAATGAAAATAATTTTTTTTTTTTTTTTATTTTATATTTTATTAAAACCAATCGCATGTTAAAGTTAGCGTTAGCTCAAAGTAACTATTCCACGCGAAGTCGCTGGCAGCTAAATAAAAGAGGCATTTTTAATTCCGATAAAATATGCATCTTATGAATATAAAAGTCCAATCAAATAAAACAAGAACCAATTTCAACCAATTCGCAATCGTACGTCATAACAATTCAATTTACGAAATGATAATCGATAAACGCAAACAAGACCGAAAGCCGATCTGTCACGACTCGATTAATCAAACAAAACATTTAGTCGAGTCGTATTGCATCGGAATCGATGCCCGGTCAAGTGGTCGGGAGCTCTGATTGGTTAAAGGATTTCAAATTTGGTATCCTATTGACAGTAGGACAGTCAACACAGGTGGACAAATGGGTTAGTCGATTGGTTCATTCGTAAATAGTCGATAGAATGGAATTTGGCGAATCACAACGTTTTTGTGAAACATTTATTGTTCTCCCTCAGCGATCCTTTCTTTCAATTCTATACAAAATATCGATACAGATAAATAACATTCTGTTTGTGATTTTAAATTAACAGGTTTTCCCTAAATGCGTATGAAAGTATGATATACGATAATCACAAAAAAATATTTTTTTTCTATGTCTGTCTGTCCGTTTGATCGGGCTAATCTCCGAAATGGCTGGACCAATTTGAACGTGACTTTCACTGGCAGATAGCGAATGTTACAATGAGTAACTTAGGCTACTATTAAATGAAAAAAAAAATTGTGGGTCACCCATACAATTAAGTCTACGAACCGCGTGGCACAGCTAGAACAATATCATATAGCTTAACGAGTTAGTGGTCTGTATTAAAATGAAAATGATTTATTCAGTTTAGGCCCTGGTAAGGCACTTATGAATTTCGAGGAATTTACCACCGGTTCGGATTAGATTATGTATAGTACTATATGGTAGGTACTTGCACTTGTGCAACCACAAGTGACCTCATGAATGTGCGATAGCACTTAAACATTGCTGTCTACGCTCGATTCCTAGTTCAGATATTGAACTATGTGAAATGTATCGTAACCGCTTGGAATAGAGTTACAATTCAAACGGATTGAGGATGTACACAAAAGCACTTAGTTTCTTAGGCTCGTTTGCACGGTATTAGTTGTCAAAGTTAAAGCTAAAGGGAAATTTTACATTAGCTATAACTTTATGTCATAAAAACACTTGACAATTGCTGTCAGTATCATTTTTGTATGTAAATTTTAGCAACAATTTTTATCAGAAAAACATGGGCGGTTGAGCTAATAACTAAAATCATGACATTAACTGACAATTTTAAAATGGTGCAATGAATTTTAACCTTGACCAGGGGCCCAACCATGAGCTCTTATTGCAATGTTAATTCAGTTGTGCGACAGTGACAGATGTATGCACGTCACATACGTCTGTCTATAAATGAGTGAAACTATCATGGCAATAAGAGCTCATGGTAAGGCTGCAGGGGACCAACTAAGATCGTTTAAACTGTGCGTATTAAGAACTTATAAGATTAATTTTACGTTACCAAAATGAAACGTCTAAGCTCAGAAATTCATAATACGCTCTGCTTAAGCCGACGATGGTAGGCCCCCAGTACTTTAAGATTTTGTCTTTAATATAATAATCTATACATCTATACAGATAAATAAAATTGAAGTGTCTGTTTGTAATTCCAAAATTACAACTTTTCACTAAATTCATATGAAAGTATACACGCTACTGACACTAAAAAACCAAATTTAAAAAAAATTCTGTCTGTCTGTTTGTTCCGGGTAATCTCTGAAACGGCTGGATGGATTTTAACGGGACTTTCACTGGTAGGTAGCTGATGTTTCAAGGAGTAACTTACTTTTTATTATTTATCAAAAATATTAGGGATCCGCGACAATAAGGATGAAACTAAATCTACGCGAGTGAAACCGCAGGGCACAGCTAGTATTTAATAATTTAACTTCAATTTGTACTCAGTGATTATGTGAAGCAAATATTATCAACATATTATTTATTAAATAGCTACGACGCGCTACGAATTCGTAGCACAGCTACGAAAAGTCCTGCGTAGCATTTTGTTACACAAAAACGTAGCGTAGACGTTACTTCGTAGAAATTTTATTTTCATACTAGCGGTCGTCACGCGGTTTCACCCGCGTAGTTCCCGCTCCCGTGGGAGTACGGGGATAAAATATAGACTATGTTACTCAGCTATGTTACTTAGACAGACTTGAAACTTGGTTTTTTAGTGTCTGTAGCGTGTATACTTTCATATGCGTTTAGTGAAAAGCTGTTAATTTGGAATTACAAACAGACACTTCAATTTTATTTATCTGTATTGAATAGATATAAGCAACGCAAAAATAGTTTTAATTGTTAAT
This sequence comes from Watsonalla cultraria, assembly GCA_964035505.1. Lineage (NCBI taxonomy): Eukaryota > Metazoa > Arthropoda > Insecta > Lepidoptera > Drepanidae > Watsonalla > Watsonalla cultraria. The sequence continues at coordinate 5,552,833 of OZ037736.1, read as the reverse complement.
CCTACGTATGTAGAAATAAGAGGCACATCTAGTCTTTTGTAAAGCGTAGTTAGTGTTATAGATAGGCAGTAGATATGGTGTGTAGAGAGACTTGATGGGCACATCTAGGTGCGGCTAATACACTTAACAGCTGATTACTCGACACGCCTGGCCGCCTCCATAAGAGCAATGACCTGCCATACACTGTAGACACTACGACATATGTCTTTATTATTACACTAGCGGACGTCACGCGGTTTCACCCGCGGAATTCCCGTTCCCGTGGGAGTACGGAGATAAAATATAGCCTATGTTAATCATTGATAATGTAGCAGTCAAATGGTGAAAGAATAAATCGGTCCAGTACTTTTTGAGCCAATTCGTTATAAATATACAAATAAATAAATAAATAAAAACAAACAGACAGACAAACAAGTTTTGTCCTGAAATGACGACTTCAATATATACTATTTAAAGAAATGGATAGCTCCACCAATCTTATCTATACATTTATATACAGATATATACATATACAGATAAATAAAATAGAAGTGTCTGTTTGTAATTCCAAAATTACAGCGTTTCACTAAATGCATATAAAAGTATACACGCTACTGACACTTAAAAAGTTTTAAATTTTATCTCTATCTGTCTGTCCGTCTGACTCTCTGTTTGTTCCGGGTAATCTCTGAAACGGCTAGACGGATTTTAACGGGACTTTCACTGGTAGGTAGCTGATGTTTCAAGGATTAGGGTTCCGTGACAGGATGAAAGGATGAAACTAAATCTACGCGGGTGAAACCACGGAGCACAGCTAGTTTATACTATTTAAAGAAATGGATAGCTCCACCAATCTGTTGAATAAAATTCCTCAGATATCAGAAAGTAAAAGCTGTCACTTTCTCACCCTTACAAAAATAGCATGAAAGGAGGACATACTAACAAACACACTTTCCCATTTATACATTAGGATGCCGTAGTTGGCACAGTATATTTTCCTCTCCATTTCTCATAGCTGTCGTGGCTGTATTCAATTTATTTTTCGTCAAGTCATCTTCCGCGGATTGTCTTATATACACTTGTAAAATAAACATTGCAAAGCTACTTTTCTCCGTTAAATCCTCGGATAAGCTAGAAGACCCTTCTTACGAGAGAAAATACTTAACATTTTCTGTTTATGTTACTAAATTAAAAATCAGCAGCATTATTAAAGGTCAGCAGATTGATGACCACTCATTTATATGTGTCAGACAAGCGGACTTCACGCGGTTTCACCTGCGTAGTTCCCGTTCCCGTGGGAGTTCGAGGATAAAATATAGCCTATTTTACTCGCTGATGATGTAGCTATACATTGCTGAAAGAATTTAAAAGATCAACAAACAAAAAAACAATCAAATATTTATAATATTAGTGTAGAAGTGAAGATTACTTTTTTTCTTGTAAATAAATGCATCGTTGGTTTAGTTGACTCCAACCAATAGCCAGGGTCTAAGAATTTGGCTATGGTATCCCTGCCTGTCGTAAGAGGCGACTAAAAGGGGGCCGGAGGGCCTGCTGGCGGAGGTCGGGGTGGGAGCTTTGACCACCGAGCCGCGGGCCCGGGGAGGTGGCAGCGCGATGTGGCTCGCGCTGCCTTGTACAGCGACGTCTCCAAGGGCGGTGATTCAGCTGCCCCGGGGATGTGCCCCGGCAAAGTGTGGGGGGACACCGTTGCAATCTATCAGAGTACGCGGAGTCCCCCCTGAGCACTGAGGATGGCCACAGGGGGGGTTTAAGTGCGGTAAAAATCCCAAATACCCCGATCTGCCTCTCCCAGGGCGGTCGGGGACCTTTTGAAGGTTTCCCCCTCGTCAATAAAAAAAAAAAAAGTTGCGACTAAGTAATACAGGTTTTGAGTTCGATCCCCGGGAAGGGCATTGTCGTTAGGGTTTTCCATCTGTAATTTCCCAGTCTCTGTGAATTCAACAGCGGGGTCTGGATGAGTGACCGGCTAATGGCTATGACCACACCTTTGTGTGTATGTATGTAAGTAAAAATGTGTGCTCACACCATCCCAGAAGGGTCCCCGAAGGGGTCAGCAGAGGTTTTGCAACACCCACAATTCACCGAAGACGATTAAGTGCCAACGTGACAGAGGGTGAATTCGGCGTCGTCTCAGGCACTACATATACGTCATTGATTTTTTTCTCAAACATATGTAGGTTTCTCACGATGTTTTCCTTTACCGTAAAGCTCGTGGTGCCAGATCACTGGGATTAGAACTTGCGTCGCTTACATAGCAGGTGACTGCTCAAACCCCCGGGTTCGACTGCTCTGTATTTCCTTTTTCGGCGACATAAAAACTCCCAAAAACCTTGAGCCCGCATTAAGTTACTTGTATTCGTCGTAACTTTTGTCAACCCTACGCCATATGTAGCGATACCGCCGTATGTAATTGCCGTTCGTACTTCGCTTGTAGAGGCCAGCTGTTACCCTGTACTTAGAATCCGGTCGGGTTATGTAACATCATATCATAATGTCTTTGAACGAGGCGTGAAGGAAAATTAAGCAATAACCCATACAAATTGTTTAATCGTTTACACACAAGATGGCGCTACGAGACAATTAGATCGCGCTATGCTTGCGTTTTCTTGATTTTATAAATAGTAGTCAGTAGTCACTCAGCGAAGTCAAGCAACCCAACCGAGGCCAGTAATTGGAGGGTGAACGCAAGAGTGCTACGTGCTTCAGATATCAGGTCTGAAGTCAAAGAAACTTTAGAGACCCGTCATATTATAAAGAGAAAGATTTGATTGTTTATTTGTTTGCATTTAGTAGGCTCCGAAACTTCTTGACCGATCTTAAAAATTCTTTCGGCAATGGATAGCTACATCATAAGCAAGTAACACAGGCTATATTTTATCCCCGTACTCGCACGGAAACGAGAACTACGAGGGTGAAACCGCGTCGCATCTGTTAGTCTTTAAAGATATAGATCGTTGGAAATCTCGCAAAGACCCTCGGGGGCCGCTGTCGCTGGAATATATCTGATATTTTTGGAGAGAATTGACGCTAAACTGTCCTAAATAAGTACTTGTTAGCTCGTAAAAAGGTTTTCCTTTTCATTGCGTCAACACAACATGCGACAATGGGCCTCTGTAATTGTTACCCTCGTCTAAGGCTTTTTGTAAAGGACAGCACTTTACTGACTTAGAAAATATATATATTTTTAAATCAGCAGGATTATGAGAGAATATCTGCCTGTATTTTTATAATGATACTAATGATGCAAGATTGGGGAGAAATTAATCGTAAAGTCAATAGCATCTATACAGATAAATAAAATTGAAGTGTCTGTTTGTAACAGCTTTTCACTAAATGCATGTACAAGTATACACGCTACTGACACTGAAAAACCAAGTTTTGACCACTGACAGGAAGCTGTTTCAAGAAGTAACTTAGGCTACTTTTATTCATTAAAAATATTAGGGTTCCGCGACAATAAGGAAGAAACTAAATCTACGCGGGTGAAACCGCGGGGCACAGCTAGTAAATATATTCTCACGCCATTGAGCGCTTTTCCACTGCCACGATATCGGGTCGAAAGCATCATCCTGCACTGTGTCGTCGTTCGATATCGTTGACTACAACGACACAGTGTGAAAGCGTTCAATAGTAATTGTATCAAACTACTAGTCCGACTATATCGTGTCGTTACCGTTATCGTCCAATGTGAAAGCGCCTATTCCAGAAAGGTCGCCAAATGGGTAAGCCGAGGTGTTGTAATAACACCAATATTTCACCGAATATGATAAAGTGCCAACGTGGTAGAGGGTTGATGCCATCTTAGGCACAAAGGCATATGTCTTTGTAAAGTGCCTAAGACGGTGATGTCCTTCACGTTTCATAAATACATACATATGCTCACGTATTCCCCGAAGTAGTAGGCAAAGGTGTTATAATACCAACACCTTATTTTTACCACGGTCCATCGCTGTCTCAGGCCCTATATATACGTCTATGAATTACTTCTCAGACATATGCAGGTTTCTTTACGATGTATTCTGCATCGTAAAGCACGTGGGGTGAAATTACTGCGCTTAAGTTTTTAGAAAAACTCAGTGGTGCAGACCGCTGGAATTCGTACTTGCGTAGCAGGTGACTATTCAAACACCACGGCCACCACAGCCCTTAGTCTGTAATTAACCGTTTATTTCACCAATATCAAAGGCGTTACTCGCGAAATACCCACGTAAAGTATTATCTTGAGTAAAGCCTATTCTTCTATTCAGAATTCCTTTTGCGAGAGTACGATGAATTGATCTCCTTATTCTTTGAAGGCATAATTCGAGTGGGCTTACAAATACAGCTTGGATTTATCGAGTGGAAAATAAAAACGGATAGCTGGCAGGTACACGCAATAAATATGTATGGATATATAGTGAGTGGGGAGTAGGGTTGGCTCAACGCTTTCTGGTTTGTGTCACCATAGATAGTCCGTGGTTCGAAAGTAGTTACTTCTCTTTGTAACCGACTTCAAAAAAGGAGGAGGTTATTGATTCGACTATATGTTATTTTTTTATTTAAAAATGTCCTTGCCAAATCTCATTATAATTTGGTTCAGTTCTGATGGTGGCTTCCATGAGAAATCGAACGGAACTATCGATAATGTGCCTGGCGACTAGTGCGTTTGTTAATTATTTGAAGCACTACATTTTAATGAAGGTATGGAGTCGATCTGATGATGAAGCCGAAAGTCGATGGAACTCCTCAACAAGTTACAGAAAGTACCTAATGTTTGGGCTTTATTAATTCGTATTGATGAGAACTTTACACCTAGATGGGTTATGACTGGTGTAGACGCACTTTTCAAAAAGTCACTTAAAGAGTGAAAATACTATTTTTTACAAAAAAAAGTATAACCGCCTTCAAAAAGATAATAATAAAATTATGTGACTTAAATAACTTACTTCAAAATTTCGTGCCAAGTATAGTATAAAACTCGGTGTCAAACACCAAAACTATTATCTTAGTGTTATTTATCAACTTCCTGTATTTAAAACAAACGCTCAACGTCGAATAACGCGGCTGACAGGTGCCACCCCTACAACCCAAATGGCGTAAGAACCGCGTTAGTTATTCACAAAGAAGTATTTCAGCTTGTATCCGTAATGCTGCTTTCCGAAAATATTCTCATAAGACGAATATTTTCCTACTTTAATAATTTGGAAAATAAATCATGCATAGAGACACCTCCGTAGTTGAGTGCTAAAGTATTTGGTTTGACATGGGGAAGCCTCGAGTTAGAAGAAGAAGTAATTCTATATACTTACTAGCTGTGCCCTGCGGTTTCACCCTCGTACAATTAGTTTCATAATTATTGGCGCGGAACCCTAATATTTTTGATAAATAAAAGTAGCCTAAGTCACTCCTTGAAACATCAGCTACCTACCAGTCAAAGTCCCGTTAAAATCCGTCCAGCCGTTTCAGAGATTACCCGGAACAAACAGACAGACAGACAGACAGACACAGAAAACATTTAAAACTTGGTGTTTTGGGTCAGTAGCGTGTATACTTTCATATTCAGATCACTACGGTGTAAGAGACCTTGCTCTAAAACTTATATCTTCATATCTAAGTAATAGAATACAAAAAGTCGATATACATGGCGTAACATCTCCGGGGTGCCCAGTAGAGATGGGTGTTCCACAGGGTTCAATTCTTGGTCTGTTTCTCTTTTTAACTTATATTAATGATTTACCTTACATGGTAAGCAATAAACACGATATTGTATTATTTGCTGATGATACTTCTCTGATTTTTAAGATAGACCGGCAAAAAGCTAACTTTGACGATGTGAATAATGCTCTCTCTGACGTAGTACATTGGTTCAGCGCTAATAACTTAGTACTCAATAGTAAAAAAACGAAATGTGTCAAGTTCACTATGCCAAATGTGAAACAAGTGCAAACCAATGTACTTATCAACGACGAAGTGTTGGACCTTGTTGAAACAACAGTTTTCCTTGGAGTTACATTGGATCATAAATTGCAATGGGGGCCCCATATAGCTGGATTGTCGAAAAGACTCAGTTCTGCAGCATTCGCAGTAAGGAAAATTAGACACCTAACTGATATAAACACAGCTCGGTTGGTCTATTTTAGTTATTTCCATAGTGTTATGTCTTATGGCATCCTTTTATGGGGAAATGCTACTGACATCAGTTCTATCTTTGTGCTGCAGAAACGGGCTGTTCGTGCAATCTATAAACTCAAATCTAGAGATTCTCTCAGAGAGAAGTTTAAAGAAATAGGGATAATGACTGTGGCATGTCAATACATATTTGAAAATTTGATATATGTAAGAAAGAATATAGATAGTTTTAAGAAAAATTGTGATATGCACAATATAAATACACGCAAGAGGGATAAACTCCGTGTCCCTGTGACTAGACTGCACAAAACTAGTAACTCTTTTGAGGGGCAAAGTATACGCCTTTTCAATAAACTACCATTAAAAATGTGTGAACTACCATTTTTAAGTTTTAAGGCAAGCATCAAACAGAAACTTTGTGAAAAAGCATATTATAGTGTAACTGAGTATATTGATGATAGCCAAACATGGCAATGAGTTGCTCACTCTTCCATTGAAATGTACTTAAACAACCCTATGTATATAGAAGGGACACATGTAAAAAAAAACCGGGGAGTTTGTTTCGCCGTTTCTTCTCCTGACAGGCTTACTTTTGGAAACGGTAGTAAATTAACTTAAGTTAGCGTAAGAAAAATGACGTTCAATAAGTGTTCCAAGTGTCCCTTATGTTGAATAAAACTTTTTGATTTAGATTTTTGATTTTATGCATTTAGTGAAAATCTGTAATTTTGGAATTACCAACAGACACTTCAATTTTATTTATCTGTATGTATAGATAGATTGGTTTCTAAAATACTTAACACTGTTTAACATACCATCTCCCTGGCCTTATCCCATGTATTTGGGTTCGGCTCTTGATTTAACCCGATGTGACTGATCACCTGATTCTTATACGAAGTGACTGCCATCTGACCTTCGTAACCCCTTTTTCGAGGAAAATCTGCAATCTGGGTTAAGCCAGTAGCGTGTATACTTTACAGGCTACTGACACAAAAAAAAAACAAGTTTTAAAAATTTTCTCTGTCTATTTCTCTGTCTATCTGTTTGTTCCGGGTATCCCCGAGACGGCTGGACGGATTTTAACGGGACTGATGGATAGCTAATGTTACAAGGAGTAACTTAGGCTACTATTAATTTAAAAAAAAAACATAAGGGTTCTCCGGGACACCCATGAAATCAATTCTACGCGGGTGAAACCACGGGGTACAGCTAGTGTATACATAAAAAAATACACGGGAACGTAATAATAATGTAAGTTTTTATGTATGTTACTTTTTACGTAGTTTAAAACACATAGCTATATTTACATTCGCGGAGGGATACTCAACTTCCGTTACCCGAATCCAGGCATAAATACAAATTTGTAACTTATTCTAAATTTCAACCGAAATTCAGACCTTAAGGTATATAGGGTAATGTTTTCATATCCTGTATGAATATTAAAGCCGAGTTAGAAAGGTTGAACAAAGGTTAGCCAAACTAAATAATGGAAAAACATACCTACTAGGTTTGATAATTAACTAATCAAAATTATAAGTCATCAAATGTATACCATACTTACCGTCATGAGTTTTGAGCGCCCTGCAAAATAGTTGACCTAGGTATGAAAGCGACGCGAATATATGACCTATACAGATATAATATGTATAAAACACTTTTTAGATTCATTTTTAGATGCCTTATTTTTTTTTTGTATATTTTAATGTCAGCCTTAAGCTCGCTATAAAAACGTTAGAATTCATTATATATTCGAATTATTCAACTGGCTTTTCTTGCTCAAAAGCCTGAAAATAACTCCTCAAAAATTTGTTCAAAATCCATAAGATATCAAAAAAATACAATTACAAATGTAATCTGATATAATTTTTGAAATCCGAAATACTCGGTTAGTCAGACATAATGTTGGAATAGGCCACTAACTAATTACCACGAAAACCTAATCTTTCCTTTCGTACTCATTTAGCCGCGGTCGGAAACTAAAGTGATTAATAATTTCAGTACCAAAATAAACAATAGCTGAATGTTATCTATACTCTATACCGATATACATACATACATACATACGTACAGGTAAATAAAATTGAAGTGTCTGTTTGTAAATCCAAAATAACAGCTTTTCACTAAATGCATATGAAAGTATACACGCTACTGGCACTAAAAAACCCAGTTAATATTTTTCTCTGTCTGTCTGTCTGTTTGTTCCGGGTAATCTCCGAAACGGCTGGACTGATTTTAACGGGACTTTCACTGGCAAGTAGCTGATGTTTCAAGGAGTAACTTAGGCTTCTTTTATTTATTAAAAATATTAGGGTTCCGCGACAATAAGGATGAAACTAAATCTACGCGGGCGAAACCGCAGGGCACAGCTAGTACAAAATATAAATGGGTGTATTTATAACCTTCTATTTAGCAAAAATGTACTTTATTTTTCAATAATTTACTCTTCAATAGCTGAAGCGTAGACACCATTCATTCCGGTGTTAATTCTATGCACAGCTGGGCGCAGCATGTTTTCAATTACGTGAATTGGCAGTTAAGGTGATAGTTAAACTGTGTATTCATTAGTTGAGTTGTTGAGAATTAAATTAACTAGCGCTATTTTGTAGACGAATACATAAGGCGGTAAATATTGCACATCGACGTCAGGATAGCCACAATCGGTTAATTTTACGAAGTCGAAATTAACCGATTCTCTTCCATAAGGTCCATGTGCTATATTTATTGACAGGTACTAAAACTTATTGATGTTATACATTGCAATAAGCAGATTTAAAAAAATTTTCATTGATTAAAGCGAAAATACGTTATGCTCACGCCTGTATTCCCCGAAGGGATAGGCAAAGATGTGTTGTAGTAACAACACCCACTTTTAGATGGTGAGTCTATCGCCGTCTCAGGCACTATACATACGTCATTGAATTACTTCTCAGGCATATGCAAGTTTGCTCACGATGTTTTCCTTCACCGTAACAGTACGTACAGAACGGTGAGATTAGAACTTGCATCATTCTATGCGACTACTCAAACCCCACGGCCACTAAGGCTCACATCAATATTCTGTCAAATTATTTCAACCCTAACATAAAAACCAGTAATCCATCACTCCCCTAATTTAGCTCATGAGCCTAACCTGAGCTTGTTTGTGTAATATAAAACTGTTTCCACTCGTTACAGTACAGATTGTGCCACTGACGAGCCATTATGACACCTGAGCCCACTGCAATAGAGCCATATTTGCTTGACCCGACTGCTGGATGCCATAAATTTGACCTCCCTGGAAAGATGTAGGTAGACAAATTCTGAAATATTTTCAATGTACGCACGGCTTTACACCTTACACAATTCCAGTATAATTGGACCTTTGTAATGTACTAAGAGTCTATCCAATGCGAGGCCAGGCTTATTGTTTAGACGTATTAATAACAGAAACAGCACTGTAGAAGACGTAAAATCTACCTGAATTTATTATCTGTGAAAACGTAGAATTCGCAAATTTGTTGTTTGTGGACAATTTAGTTTTTTATTTAAATATAGAATGTTGTTTTGAATTTTGCTTGAAAAAGAAGAGAAAAGTCAAGTTTGTTAGTGTTTTGTTTTATCTTGAATAAAAAGGAGTCATGATTTTTCTCTAAAAGTAAAACTTTTATTTCATCGCTGCTTCAACATTAAAAAAGTGCTTCCATCCACACACCGCATCGCCTACAAGCGCTTATAATAAATTATACCCCGAATTCATCAAAGTTCTTAAAACGTAAGTCAAATCTGGTCAGAAAACCTTTTATTTGTGCTTCTCGCTATTTGTACCTTTTATTTGGTGGGAGAGGTGTACCTCTCCCACCAAATTTCGTGTCTCTATTTACCCCTTTGGGGATAGTATGAGCATATTTATTTATTTAATTCTTAGTAAAATACACTCTTATTCACGTACACATAGTATGTAGCTGTATGTCTAGAATGTAAACAGCCCAATACATTTTTATATTCGTATTTAAAATTACATTCCTTAATTCAACCAAAGGAAACAGCAAAAGAACCATCAACGCGCAAATTGCAAAAGCAAAAGCAGACATAAAAAGGACTTTTTCATATCATTCCGAGGTAAGAAAGCGTCATTTAATTTGGTGAACCTGTACCCTGAAGTTCTTTGTGCGTTCACCGGCAAAAAGAAAAAATCCCTAAGCTTTATGTTAAAGGGGTTATTCCTCCGGCGTCAAAGTGTAACGTTATTTTGTGCTACATTCAATTGAATTTCCTTATGTCTTGTGTTGTGTAACATTGAACGGCCTTTGTAATATGGTGTCGGATACAAAGCTCATTGTTGTTTGCGTTTCATGGCTCTTTTATCGTTTTTCAATTATCACCTTGAAGTTGTTACTTGTAGGGAAGTTCTCTGAGAAATGTAAGAGTAAGGTTTAACGGGATCACTCGTTCGTTATTTGGAGCTGCCCGACTGGCGACTGTGCCTTCACCTTACAGAAGATTACAATTAAGTATTGCTTTGAGTAATTTGTGTACCTGCAGTGGGTAGGGTCGCTAGAGCTCTATGGGGGAAAGGAACAGGGAGTGGATTTGCTGTTTTACTAACAATAGTTACCAAGTTATTCCATCTATATCTATCCAATGCCTTTAAACGAGCAGTTCTTGTATATATAATCTGATTCTCGGAAAAGGCTCCAACGATTTTCATATATTAGTAGTATTAGTATGCAAGGGGTTTCGGGGGCGATGAATGTATTTTGCTAGGTTTCATTTTAGAAAACGTGGTTGAAGAAAGTTTAGTGCATAGCTCGCTCATCTTGGTGTTAAATAGGCATACGAAATTTAACCTTATCCTGTATGTATCAATTTCCTTTGATCGAAACTAACGCTCGTCGTCTAATTCCATGCAAAGAAACCCAGCTTCTCCCATTGTACTAGTCGTCGTCATGATTTGAAATCGAAATGGTCTCGTTATCCCCAGAGTATAGCATGGGGTTCTTCAAGAGGGGTGAAACATTCTACAGGGTTGGCGATGCACGCGTAATTCTTTTGGTTCTGAAGCATCCGTAGACTGCGGTAACAGATGGGTAAGTGTTTGCCAAGGAAGTAGTCTTTGAACAAGATATTGTTTTAAAAATATTATTCCACAACATCAGGTCACAATCGATAACTGTTCATAAAATAAATAAAACAACGACTCGGCTACTCGTGGTCGGTATCCAATGAATAAATTTGTGTTAGAAACAGTGTACATAGTGTCCTGGTTACTACATCCCATTATTTACTTTAAGAGTATATTGTGCTTAATTGGAATTTACTGAGTTTGCGTTCCGTTGCATCTTGTTCGGGAACTTTCATTAAGATTTATGTCAGGACTAAAAGTGAATAAAGATTTTGTACGATTTACAAGCTGAAGTGGCAATGGTCAGGTGTATCGCTGGACTTATGGTCGATGTAGCAAACGTATTTTAGAGTGCAGGCTACGGAGTGGCTAACGTCGTGTAGGATCAGCTAGCTAGTCATGTGTCGAAGGATCGATGGACAATGGAACCGACGTGTCCTAGAGTGTACCACGGAATAGCTAACGTAGTATATGGTCAACAAGCTGAAGTATCATTGGGCTTTTCGCGTTTTTAAGGACCTATGGTCGATGGAGCAGACGTGTCCTGAGTGCAGACCGTGAAGTGGCTAACGAAGTGTATGATCAGCAAGCTGAAGATTCATTGGGCTGGTCACGTGTGTCGAAGGACCGATGGCCAATGAAGCAGACGTGTCCTAGAGTGCAGACCGCGGAGTGGCTAATGCAGAGTAGAATCAGCAAGCTGAAGTGTCATTGGGCTGGTCACATGTGTGGAAGGACCAATGGCCATAAAGGAGAGGAATCCCGTGAATTGGCCGTATGGATATTATACTAAAAATTATCTGAAAAATGTGTGTTAGACGGAACTGTAAAAAGATTTTAGAAAATATACATAGAATCGTACCTGAGATGTAAAACAATCTGTATTCTATATTTGATTTGAAAAGAAACGTTTGTAAGTAATAAACTACCCTCATTTCTTGAGACAGTCGTTCCAGAAAATTTCTACTACCTACGTAGTACCGTAAATTGAACATAACCAGTGGAGGGCATTCACCGAAGAGTCCGTCCAGGCATAAACATAAATGCTGAAACTTTCGAAAATCAATATGTTGAATAAACATTCTTAGCGAGCATTAATGTTTCTTTCACCTTCACACATACATACACACACAAGTGTCTACATTCATAGTTCAGTAACGCACACAGACACAGTCGCCCTAAAAAGGTAACCTTTATCTACGATCAGAACACCCATTAAAAGGCGTTTTTTCGACAAATAACTCCATTGAACTACTCACGGTTGGCTGCTTCGGGTTCGCTCTAGAAAAATCCGGTTTCACACAAACAGCGTGGTTAGTTTTTTGCACAAATTGTTTAGATAGAAGAAGAATATAACACGATAACACTATAGCACTAATTACTACGTTTTTTAGGACGAAGATTTAATCGCGACGTACAGACGCTACGCTCGGTGCTGTCAATACGCGAACTGAGCGGCCATGACAGTTTAGCTGGGCTAGGGTACGCATGCGTACTACGATTCTTAAGGTCATTCCCTATTGTTCGAGGGATAAAATGGTAAAATTGATGCTTTCCCAAATTGGAAGAAACGTTTTTAAGTTTCCAAACTCTCGAAGATGGGGCTTTTAATGTCGTTATGCACTGTAATCTCGTTTTCCGGCAAATCTTTGGGGAATGTCTTTCGACGGTGATAATGTAATATCTTTAGACATTTGTCTTTATGAGTGGTTTAATGGTACCTACCTTCGCTTGTGTTATATTCGTTGTGGGACGCTCAGTATTCCACGGGGATATAACTCAACCTTTTGGTAATCTTCTGTCAATTTACATTATTACAGGGCACTAAAGGGTGTTTTCTTACAGTGGAGAATTAAATAATTAAATTGGTAACATTACCTCGGACGATTATGTTTTTTGTTGTTTAACATCGAGCCTTATGTTTCTTGTATAGAGTTTAATTTTGATTGTTCAATTCCTTTTAACCAATAAGTTGGTATCTTTCAATATCTATATACATATATATGATAGATAGTTATCTATCATCTAAATCTAAATGATCTACATCTATATAATGATCCTATAAATACTGTAGGTATACTATACCTACTGTTATAAATAAGAGTTATAGATGGTAACTTACGTAACTCTTTTCTCTCCTTTCTCTGTATCTCTGTACAGATAAATAAAATTGAAGTGTCTGTTTGTAAATTGAAATTATCATCTTTTCACTAAATGCATATGCAAGTATATACGGTACTCACGTATAAAAACCATTTCTTTTTCTCTGTCTGTTTGTTTCGGCTAAACTCCGAAACGACTGGACCAATTTAAATAAGAGCTAATGTTACAAGGTTATTTATTAATAAATTAGAACTATCTACATTACTTATTTAAATTATAACATTAGGGTTCCGTGGGCCACCCATGAAATCCAGTCTAGACACAGCTAGTAATGAAATATAGGACCGAATATAACTCATATATAGTGTCCTGTCGTCTATAGTATAAAACACTAGCGGACGTCGCGTGGTTTCACCCGCGTTGTTCCCGTTCCCGTGGGAGTACGGGGATAAAATATAGCCTATGTTACTCGTTGATGATGTAGCTATCCAGTGCTGAAGAATTTTCAAGATCGGTCAAGTAGTTTCGGAGCCTATTCAATGCAAACAATCAAATCTTTGATTAGATTGACATGCGTTGATAAGTATGACAATATAATTGTATATTGAACCACATAATTAACTATCTTGGCCCCCAATAAAAGTCCCAAGTGAAATATAAATCATTTCATCCATCCGTCGTGACAAAATGTACTCGTAACAATAGACCCGTCAAGTTATTGATTTAAAACGTCAATAACATCAATGTGACCAGCCCCTAAGTTCACCCTCTTCTTGCAGCGCGCCCACTCCGCCCTAGGGTTGTCTACGACACATTTTTTACGTAATAGCTACTTCAATTTCATACCTTTATAATTGTTTGCTCGGTATTACTCGATTGGAGACTTTCTCAGAAATAAAATACCCAATGATTACATTAGGGAATAAAAGATAATGTGCGTATATGCTTTCGTGACGCATTTATTAATTAATTAGCTGTGCCACGTGGTTTCACCCGAATAGATTTAGTTTCATACTATATTTTGCGGAATTCTAATATTTTTTCTAAATAAAAGTTGCAATTTTAGAGATTAGCCGGAACAAACAGAAAGATAGGTTTTTCAATATCAGTACCGTGTATGCTTTCAAATGCATTTAGTGAAAAGCTGTTATTCGGAATTACAAACAGACACTAATTACATATTTGCAAATACAAATAGACATACGTGGGCTAAACCGCGAGGCACAGCTAGTATATTAATTGTTTTTGGTATTGCAATTATTTTCATATAAAAAAAATGTCACCCTTAAAATGATGAGCAATGCGTGTGACAGCCCTAGTTTAATGTAAAGTACACATCCGTAATATACGGCGGAAGTGGTATCAAATTCCTTTACCTACTTAGCGTTAGCGAACACATGCTTCTGTTAACTGAATTGTACATGAATGAGGATGATATATTAATGTCTTTTTTGCAACAGAGCCGTAGTGGCCTTGGGTTTGAGCAGTCGTCTGTTAAGCTCGCTGTGACCTGGGGCCTTACCATGAGCTCTTATTGCCATGATAGTTTCACTCATTTATGAGACAGATGTATGTGACGTGCATACATCTGTCACTGTTGCACAACTGAATTATCATTGCAATAAGAGCTCATGGTTGGGCCCCAGAGCCTGTACACAAAGTAACATTATCCTCACGCTACGCTAGTAGAAACGATAAAAAATGTACGGGAATGACATATGTCACTTGACTGATTTCTGACATTTCCATACATTTCATATCGTTTCTATTAGCGCAAGCGCTAGAGAATGTTTGTTTAGGCCTGCAGAGGCCCTACCAAGACTTCTTATTGCCATGATAGTTTAACTCTTATTATCAGACAGATGTATATGACGTGTATAAGTCTGTCACTGTCACACAGTGGGATTATGATGTCAATGAGAGCTTATGGTAAGGTCCCGTTCCAATGAGGTTTTCAAAAAACTTAAGTGCGGTAATTTCACCCCCCGGCGAAGGAAAACATCGTGTGGAAACTTGCATATGACTGAGAAGTAATTCTAATACGTATATGTAGTGCCTGAGACGGCGATAGACTCATCTCATTAACACGTTGGCGCTTAATCATATTCGGTGAAATGTAGCTGTTGTTGTTACAACACCTCTGCTTACCCCTTCGGAGACCCTTCTTTGATGGCGTGAGCTTTACAAACACATACTTTACATTTGGAATGACAAACAGACAATTCCATTTTATTTGTCTTTATAGATATAGATAATTGTCCCTTGTCGATTTACACTTGTAACTGACCGATTATGTTACTAGTGACAGACTGACAAACGGACATCCGAGTCTTAGTAATAGGGTTCGTTGTACCCTTCGTTCGTTGTACGGAACGCTGAAAGTACGATATAACGAGCACGGAACCAAGCAATTTGTAAAAAGCCGTTTCAAACAAATGTAATAAAGTGTGCTTTAGTATGTAACATCTCGCGGTTCTCTAAGATTCAGTGTATAATGGTGCTAGGGTGTGTAATATGGCGTTAAAGACAGTAAGCCTAGTCTAGACTCCACTTAGCATAGTCAATGCTAACACAGTAGCGCAACTGTACAAAATGATCACTCGCTTGTGTTATTTCAAATACTGTCCTCCTGCTTTCTTCCTTCCTAAAGCTTAGTGTTACGTTGTTTATTGCAGGCTATTTATACTTAAATATGCTCACGCCTGTATTCCCCGAAGGGTAGGCAGAAAGGAAGGCAGGAAGGAAAGGCAGAGGTGTTGTAATAAGAACACCCACTTTTCACCGAAGATGATTATAGAAGTGGCAACGTGACAGATGGTGAGTCTATCGCCGCTTCAAGCACTAAACATACGTCTTTGAATTATCTTCTTCTCAGATATATGGAAGTTTCCTCGCGTGTGTTTTCTTATTTGATATTTAAATACTTTTGACAACGTGATTTTTCAGTAAGAGAGCCGTGGTGGCCTTGGGGTTAGAGCCGTCGCCTGCTACGCAAGCCATGCGAGATCGAATCCCAGCGGGGCCTGTACCAATGAGTTTTTCTAATAACTTATGTACAGTGATTTCACACCACGGTGAAGGAAAACATCGTGAGGAAACCTGCATATGTCTGAGAAGTAATTCAAAGGCGTATGTATAGTGCCTGAGACGGCGATAGAGTCACCATCTGTCACGTTGGCACTTAATCATCTTCGGTGAAATGTGGTTGTTGTTATTACAACACTACTACCTATCCCTTCGGGGAATAAAGGCGTGAGCATATGTATGTCGTGTTGTTTTATAACTTATTTTTTCACCCAAAGTTATCTACAACATAGAATACTGTGTAGTACGTGAGCTGTGACACTTGGAATCAAGGGGTCGCGTATTGCGCACCCTTTGTGCCTAAACAAAAGACGGTGATGATACCACCCCAGCCTAGACGCTCTTGGCGCGTACTAGGCTCATAGTGCAGACGAAAAAATATGCAGGCTGTGTTCAGATACACCTACATTGTAGCTGACTATATCATGGTGAAGTCAGAAATAAATATTTTTAAATTCTTTTTACTTCTGTGCTATACGGTGAAGGAAAGCATTGTAAGGAAACCTGTATATGTCTGAAAAGTAATTCATAGACGTATAGCGACGGAGACGGCGATAGACTCACCGTCTGTCACGTTGGCACTTAATCATCTCCGGTGAAAAGTGGGTGTTGTTATTACAACACCTCTCACTACCCCTTCGGGAATACAGGCGTGAGCGTATGTATGTATATATGTGTTAGCTGTCTGTTAGTTCTTGCCATGGCAACACTAGCAAACAGCTGACATCCTTATTTGTATTGAGCATTCCATATCCAATCTCAAGTCATTCTCTTAACATTCACTCAGTTCAATCATTCAATCATTCATTACATTTTTACCGACAAACGCTCTGTCTGGGCATTCTCATCCGAGACGCGGCACGAGCAGTACAGAGATTGGATCTGGAGAGATTATAAGCGAATAAGGTGTTTAATTTTACTTCACAAAATGTAAGTACTGGCCTTCATTGTTATATGTGTTGTACGTGTTAATTTTAATTGCTAAATAAGTGGAATATAATTGAGTTGAAACGAAACTGTGTTTGAATATTATTATGTGAAATCCTAACTCTTGAACTATTGATAATATATGTAATTTATTTTTAGTTATGTGATGAAGATAACCTCGCTTGCTTCGAAAGAAATGTGTTAATCTATATTCATATTATAATGCTGAAGAATTTTTTGCACGCGCTTATCTTGTGTTGGATAGTTTATTCATCGAGGAAGGCTTAGCTAATATAATTGAAGTATCGATGGAAAATTTTACAAAAATACATAGTGTTGATTTTTAATCCTATGCGGGTAATACCGCGAGGCACAGCGAGTGTTACATATTATAAAATTTTTATAAACGATTTTATTTTATCACCGCATTCCCTATATACGGTGATAAAATAAAATGATGTTACTCCCTGATAATGTAGCTATGCATTGCCGAAAGAATTTTAACTTCAACTAACAAATAAACAAAACCAGCCAATCTTCAAAATTTCTATCGAGATGAACTTGTAGATTAAATAAATGATGTATAATTATACTAATTGAAAGGGTTTGTATAACTATCCACTAAGGCGACGTTTGACCTCTAGCCTCAGTAATGATATTATTAACAGCGCTTTAAGGTCGCGAACTATGCTGATAATATTAATCACATACTAAGCCGTTTCCAAGAAAGGAATTTACTTAATCCAATTAAGTGGAAAGTAACTTAAGTGGTTTCTTTTTATACCACTAAGGTGGCATACACAAAAAGAATACAGTCCATCTGATGGTAAGTGGCTACCGCAGTCTATAGTCGCTTGCAATGACGAATCCAATAGGCCTAGACAAACAGACATTCTCGCGCGCTTGTGCTAATAGAATCGATAGGAAATGACGTAAATCAGTCACGTGACATATGTCATTCCCGTACATTTTGTATCGTTTCTACTAGCGAAGCGTGAGGATACTGTTACTTTCCCTACAGGCCTAGAGACACAACGCGCACGTTGCCGACCCTGTGAATATCTTTTCATACACTTCTTAAAGAACTCTATGCTGCACTCATTTGGGAAACCATGCTGGGGAGTTAATTCCACAATTAGAGCGTCCGGGGAAGTAAGCTCCTTTAAAAACGAGCAGTGTTAGACACAGCTGGACATAGGCCTTCCCTAATGAGTACCATAGCGCCCTGTGTTCAGCTTGCTGCATCCAGCATCTGCCTGCAGTCTTTCGCAGATCGTCATCCCACCTGGCCGAAGGGCGTCCTACACTACGTTTGCCGAGTCGCGGTCTCCACTCAAGAGCTCGTTTACCCCAGCGGTTGTCGGTTCTTCGCGAGACATGGCCGCTTATATTACCCTCTCAACATAACCATAGAACAAGAGGCACAGTACAAGAAGTAGAAGCAATAACTCAGAACGCAAGCATACGCCCACACAGTTAAATTCCAGCCGATTGAACGAACGTAGAGTCACGCGACTGTATTTATTACCCGATGCTCCCATTACGGTTCTAAAGGCTATAAACTTCGGTACCAAGTTACAATTTACCTCTGCCATTTACAAATTGAATACGTGGGCTAACGTAAACGGTTATCAGTCAAAGATACTACGAATTTTACACATACATATGCTGACGCTTGTATTCCCAAAGGGGTCAGCAGAGGTGTTGTAATAACAACACCCACTTTTCACCAAATATGTTTAAGTGCCAACGAGACAGATGGTGAGTTCATCGCCGTCTCAGCCATTATACATACCCGTTTGAAATACTGAAGTCATATGCAGGTTTCCTCACGATGTTTTCCTTTACCGTAAAACACGTGGTGTGAAATCACTGCATATAAGTTTTTAGAAAAACTCATTGGTTCAACCCTCTGGGATTCAAACATACGTCGCTTACGTGGCAAGCGACTGCTCAAACTCCACGGCCAAAACGAGTTTTACACAGTTTTTGTAAATGTAGTCGCTAGCATCAACAAAAATATTTTAGTACTCTACGTCATTGCTAGGAGGCGTTATACAATCTATACATCTATACATACATACATAAATACATACATACATACTACATACAGATAAATAAAATTTAAGTGTCTGTTTGTAATTCCAAAATAACAGCTTTTCACAAAATTTATATGAAAGTATACACGCTACTGACACTAAAAATAAATTTTTTAAAATTTTTCTCTGTGTGTCTGTCTGTCTGTCTGTCTGTTTGTTCCGGGTAATCTCTGAAACGGCTGGACTGATTTTAACGGGACTTTCACTGGCAGGTAGCTGATGTTTCAAGGAGTAACTTAGGCTACTTTTTTTTATTAAAAATATTAGGGTCCGTGACAATAGGGATGAAACTAACCGCGGGGCACAGCTAGTTTTACATACAAATATTGTGCGATAACGTTAGCGAGTATAGATTACGAAAGTAGTTTACATAACTTATTATATATATATATATATTATTCGCATCGAGCCGTACAGCGCTCATAACTAGTGACGGAACTTCTACTTATAGCTTATTAACGAAAAAATTATTTTCGAAATCAGTCGAGTAGTTTTTGCGTTAAATCGTAACCAAACTAATCTTTCCACTTTATAATATTAGTATAGACTAGCTGTGCCCTGCGGTTTCACCCGCGTAGATTTAGTTTCATCCTTATTGTCGCGGAACCCTAATATTTTTAAGAAATAAAAGTTGTCCTTGAAACGTCAGCTACCTAGCAGTGAAAGTCCCGTTAAAATCCATCCAGCCGTTTCAGAGATTACCTGGAGCAAACAGACAGACAGACAGAGAAAAAATTTAAAACTTGGTTGTTTTGTGTCAGTAGCGTGTGTACTTTCATATGCATTGAGTGAAAAGCTGTAATTTTGGAATTACAAACAGACACTTCAATTTTATTTATCTGTGTATAGATGTATAGAATATAGATATAGATGTTGAAAGGGAAAATCTAACTCCTAACCTCCACCCAAAGTTCCTGCCCAAATCATACACATGATAAAACTACAGTGTTTCCACATCACTAACGGAGTGGGTGTGCCCCACGCTATTAACTAAATTAACCACTAATATAAGCTCATAAATCTGTCTGAACACTCAAAGTAATGGCTACATTCCCCGGTGGTTCGGATTATTACACATATGCTGCTATATTACTTACTAGCGGACGTCACGCGGTATCACCCGCGTAGTTCCCGTTCCCATGCGAGTACGGGGATAAAATATAGCCTATTTTAATTAGTGATAATGTAGCATTTAAATGGTGAATGATTTTTTTTAATCGGTCCAGGGGCTCAACCATGAGCTCTTATTGAATGATAATTCAGTTGTGCGAAAGTGACAGATGTATGCACGTCACAAACATCTGTCTCATAAATGAGTAAAACTATCATGGCAATAATAGCTCATGGTAAGGCCCCAGTACTTTTTGAGCCAATTCGTTACAAACATACATACAAACCTCCAATTCCTCTTTATAATAGTAGTATAGGTCCTTTATTAATTAAGTATGCCTGCCTAGCCAAGTAAAACGCTGGCTTTGGGCTCTCGGATTGTGTAAGCTCACGCCTTAACCGAAAAGTTAGGGTGCTATAACACCTACTTTATCGAAGGTGGTAAAATATCGAAGACATTTGGGCTTTCAGTCATTTAGGATTCTGACTTAGAGATGAAATGTATGACGAGCGTGTGCTAAATGAAGCGAGTGACGCCCTTGGTGTGGCAAGTTCATAGCCTCTTACCATCAAGCGAATTATACTATACATGTTTGCTTCTTTCATATCTATATAGATAAATAAAATTTAAGTGTCTGTTTGTAATTCCAAAATAACAGCTTTTCACTAAATGCATATGAAAGTATACACGCTACTGACACTAAAAAGCCAAGTTTTAAATTTTTTCTCTGTCTGTCTGTCTGTCTGTTTATTCCGGGTAATCTCCGAAAGGACGGGACGGATTGTGACGGGACTTTCACTGACGGATAGCTAATGTTACAAGGAGTAACTTAGGCTACTTAGATTTTTTTTAAACTTTAGGGATCCGCGGGCATCCATGAAATTAAATTCTACGCGGGGCACAGCTAGTTATAAAATATGATTTTATTTACCTATTTAGATACAATGTTGAAGAATATAATTAAGTAACCTAAAGTGTTTAAGTCATTTAGATAAAATACATATCTATCACTCACAAAATTACAAGGTTTATTTTTGGTATTATATTCTCTTCATAAGCCTCAGAGATGGATCGTCGTTTTTATTAAATTCTGAGTTGATTACAATATTATAATGAGGGTAAAAATGCCAATTTACATAGGTTTAGGTCTCGTTTAGATATTTATTCTAGGCTGTGACAGCCTGGGGCTTCTCTTAAAATTATTAAAAACATCGGTACAAGTATAAATCTGCTCTTGCCATAACTCTTATCGCCATCATAGCTCCAGTGTGACAGTGACAGACTTATACACGTCATATACATCTGTCTCTTAATAAGAGTTAAACTATCGTGGCAACCAGCGGTCATGGTAGGGCCCCTGTACCTTCTTACTAATCCTAATTTATATGCTAACTAGCTGTGCCCTGCGGTTTCACCCGCGTAGATTTAGTTTTATGCTTCATGTCGCGGAATCCTAATATTATTAATAAATAAAACGGTCCAGCCGTTTCTGAGATTACCCGGAACAAACAGACAGACAGACAGACAGCGAAAAAAAAAAATTGGTGTTGTCAGTAGCCTGTATACTTCATACGCATTTACTGAAATAGTGTTATTTTGGAATTACAAACAGACACTTCAATTTTATTTATCTGTATATATTTGTATGCCTTTATTTTTTGCTGCGATAAAGAAATCATGTTGAACTGGGCACAAGTACAGTCGCGGTATTCTGTAAGGTTCTTAGATGTCGAGTGTTGGTTTCAAAGATATGAAATTGAACTTTATCCTGTTTGTATTACAATGGATTTTAATGCAGTTTTTAACAATTGAGAGAATTATTTATCTATACATCTATACAGATAAATAAAATTGAAGTGTCTGTTTGTAACTGCAAAGTAACAGTTTTTCACTAAATGCATATGAAAGTATACACGCTACTGACAAAGAAAACCCAATTTAAAAAAAAAACTCTGTCTGTTTGTTTGTTCCGGGTAATCTCCGAAACGGCTGGACGGATTTTGACGGGACTTTCACTGACGTATAGCTAATGTTGTGACAAGGAGTAACTTATGTTTATACTTAGATTTAAAAAAAACATTAGGGATCCACGGGCAACCATGAAATTAAAATCACAGCTAGTGAGACATAAACCTACTTATGTATTACACCGCCCGATTATTATCAAACTCGCACCCGTCCGAAGCTGGCGCGGGTCGCTAGTATCACAGAAAATATATATGTAGATATATACAAAGGTCTAATAAAGCCTACTATACTTACCTATATAAGAACGTTTTGAGAGCTATGCCATTAAAAATAATCGGATGGAACCAAATCAACACGCCTAGCATGTCAACCGAACATTATTAAGTAGGATAGTGTATTGACGAATTATACAAATGCTTAACAACCAACACTAGTCAGCCGCGCGACGTTACCTGCTTACAGTGCAGTCATGAATTACACAGCCCTACATAAAAACTTTTTTTTCTAGCGCTGGATATCAACGCAAATTTTTACGTTTTCATTTGCCCAGGGGCCCAACCATGAGCTCTTATTGCAATGTTAATTCAGTTGTGTGAAAGTGACAGATGTATGCACGTCACATACATCTGTCTCATAAATGAGTGAAACTATCATGGCAATAAGAGCTCATGGTAAGGCCCCAGATAACGAATATATTCATGAAAGTTCTCAATGTGCTCGTATTTCATGATTTTTGCATATCTTATATTTTGAATAATTATCGCCTTGTTAAAAATTGAATAAAATTTTCCAAAATTATAGAAAAAAAATTGAGCAAATCTTACAAAATCATTGTGTGAGTGGCGCATTCGTGACGGCATGAGCCGCGTTATTGACTAAGGTTTCTCAGCGTCGCATTCGTCGTCGAGTGTGTCGGTTTTAAAGATACTAGATTGAACCTTATCCTCTATGTATTATGTATATATTTCCTATGATAGAAACCGACGCTCGTCGTCGAGATCGACGCTGAGAAAACTTAGTGAATAACGCGTTTGTACTATACCCCCTTTATAACAAAACATCGCCTAAGATAGTCCTTAGTTTAAACGTAGTTCCATCTCTTTTGCGCAGCGAAATTCGTCAATATTAAAACCTGGCGTACAGACCCTGACATGTCCATTTTAACTGTATATAGTTAGTCACGTGACATCACATTTAGTAGGCTTCTAAGCTTCAAGTCGAATGTACCATTCAACCGTTGTCCACGCAACAAGTTAGATCGATATGCGTGACGAATACATTTTAAAATAATGTTTGATTCCTGCACTTTTGTTTGATTTTTCCGCTTATTTTTAATAATTTACGAGTGTCTTTTCTCTACAATCACTTGGTTTGAATGTCTGTACTAAAGCTCTTCACCGTTTAATAATAGAAGCTAGAAAGACGTGACGTGCTTTCGTGTTGAAACTGCTAAAATAACTTTAAAAAGACGTCATTATAAAGTATTGCAATATTTGTTTTGTAAAATGGTTGTGAATAAGTTGAGAGGGAAGCAGCCGTCTGTTTATTTCGGACATCCGTTCCACTTTTGGAAGGTAAGTGCGTTTGTGTTTGGATTTCAGATTATATTGCAATCTATCTATACATATATCATTCAAAGTCCTGACAGACTTAACAGCCTAAACCGCTGATCCTATCTATATCTATACATCTACAGATACATCTAACCTATACAGATAAATAAAATTGAAGTGTCTGTTCGTAATTCCAAAATAACAGTTTTTGACTGAACGCATATGTATTCTGATAGGAACATTTTTTTATATTTTTCTCTGTCTGTCTGTCTGTCTGTCAGTTTGTTAATCTCCGAAACGGCTGGACAGATTGTATCTAATGTTACTAGAAGTAACTTTTCATTAAAAACCATAAAGATTCCTCCGGCAAAAGCGTTAAATTAACTCTACGTGGGTGAAACCGCTACAGCTAGTAGACATCAATTTGAAGAGTTTGTTCCTTATTAGATGTTGGGTGCTTTCAGATAGTTCGGCGTGATACTTATGTAATTCCGAATAACTGCCTTGTTGGTCCTGGGTTCAATCCCCGGGCCAGGCAAAGTGATATTCAGTATTTCCATCTGTAATTTCCCAGTAACAGCTCGGAGTCTGGATTAGTGCCCGGTTAGTGGCAATAGGCCTCCCATTACATGGGACATAAACATAACTGGCGAAATATCGGTGTACTACACGTACACTTCTGCCTACCCCATTGGGGATATCAAATCTATATCTAACAATAAATTGCATAAATTGTGTGGTGGCAGAATACCAGTGTTTTGCTCGTAAGAGCAAAGCGATACACTGAGCCATGGCCTATTTGCACCACTGCAACGCATTGTCATAGCTAGACCTAATTCCAATGTTATCGTTTACTTACTTACTATTAATGTTTATTTTGTTTCTTCATCATGTAGTTTTGTTTAACTTATTAGTGTGCAAATAAACGTTTTATCTATCTATCTGTCTAAATTATAACAGGAAAGGCAAAGACTCGAAATCAAGGCAATAGTCGATGTGGAAGATATGAAAAAAATGCACGATATTGTGGACTACGATAGCTTACATTTGCAGAAGTAAGTAAATCACCATTTATTTTTCATGACGCGGTCCTGTTAAAGTCTTTTCACTTTTTAGTTTTCCATGTACGAGTAAGTATGATTTGCGTACGCATACATTGCGCACGATACGCTGCTTATAATCGAAGTTGGCCCTCTTATTTATCCAGACTACCAGTTAAAAACTTGAAAAATTGTGAAGGTCTGGTAGCAAAAGCCTTGTTTAAAAATCTGGTGATCAGCCACATCATTGATCAAGTGCCAAAGTACAAAACAATGCCAGGGAGATAATGTAACTCTGCCTTAATGAAACTATAATATTGTAGTCCTTAGGACATAAATATTATTGTAATTAAACTTGAAGCCGTCAGCTGGCACGACGAAAGTAATAGGTTTTTAGTTTGAAGCAAAGATTATTTTTCGTCATACCTTTTCAGCAGAAGCTTGCCACCTATAAATAAAAGTTCCCCGGGTCTTTTAGTATCAAGAACTATTTTAAACAAATTATTCATTAGTTTCTTCGTAAGTTTAAACACAGATTCATAAATAGTCTGTAACTAGCTAGCATCGCCTATCGCGTGCTAAGAAAATCGATCCGATACAACACCAAAAGTTATTCCTTCTCTATTTTACAATGTACAGATTAGTAGTTAACAGAACAGAAGAAAGAGTAAGAGAACTCTTAAAAGGAGAAGAGTCAAATCTTTGACAAAGAAGAGAAAAGCTACAGCTTCTTTTGGAAGAAGAGGAAGAAGCATGGACAGAAGAACTAATAAGTAGACAGTCGCAACAAGAATGCAATTATTGCAAAGAGAAAGAGACCAAGTTGAGAGATTATCTAGAAGATATTGAAAAGGAGAAAGTAAGAGAGTGCCTGATGGCATTGGAGAGGGAGAAAATGTGAGTTTAATTAACATACAATTTTCCATAGTTGCTGATTTTAGTTAATTTCAACGTTCTTATAGGTAAGCAATCTAATGTTATTGTAAGGTCATAAGTTCTCAGTAAGAGTTGAAGTCCTGATAATGTTTTCTGCTCACTACGTCGAGTCTTATTGTTCGGCTCAAATCACACCACAAGATGGCCATCCAATGGAAAAGGGAATTGAGCTCTTTTTGTTATTACTTAAGACCAAACAATTTGTACGATTGTAAAGTTTTTTAAGAATACAAATTTCCTACTCAATAACACGTTTAAGCAAATACACTTATCTTTGCACCTTCCTGGGTAAATTTGGCTTCTGATTATCGAAACTGTCAGGTTAACTTTTTGTCCGTTAAGAACTTATCCTAAACCATTAAAGTATGCAATTTTGCGTAAGATCTTTTATTATGAAAACATAATCATAAATATTTATTCCAGTGCCAAAGGCATGCAATGTACAAAACTAGATGAGATTCGTCTGAAAGAGATGCAAAAACGTCAGATGGAGGAGAAGAGAAGTATGGAGCAGTCAGAGGAAGACTTGGACATGATGTGGCATGACGTTCTCTTGGATGACGTCAGAAGGAAGGTGTGTATGAACCTTAATCCTTACCTTTTACCTAAATTGAAGTGTCTGTTTGTAATTCCAAAATAACAGCTTTTCACTAAATGCATATGAAAGTACACACGCTACTGACAATAAAAACCCAAGTTTTAAAATTTTTCTCTGTCTGTCTGTCTGTCTGGAGGAAGAAACTAAATCTACGGGGGTGAAACCGCGGGGCACAGCTAGTATATACATAACGCTCACGCTTGTATTCCCAGAAGAGGTAGGCAGAGGTGTTGTAATAACAACTTTTCATCGAAAATGATTAAGTGCCATCGTGACAGATGGTGGGTCTATCGCTGGCTCATGCACTATACATATGTCATTGACTTACTTCTCAGATATATGCAGGTTTCCTGACGATGTTTTCCTTCAACGTAAAGCATGTGGTGTGAAATCACTCCACATAAGTTTTTTAGTACAGGCCCCGCTGGGATTTGAACTTGCGTCGCTTGCGTAGCAGACGGTCACCACGGCTTATCTGCAAAATATTTTAAGAGTCGATCAGTCCGTTAGCCTACCTAGTGGTCTAGACCCTCTGCATTTTTATGCCTCCATATTTACCTAGTTAGTAGGTACCGTAAAAATTATTAAATTCACGTAATGTTGAGGGAGAATGTAGGTAACCTCAGAGTGCCTAGTGCGAGTTTTTCACTGCCGCCGCCACAAGTCACCTCGTCGACGTAAACGCAGATTTGTATAGGATCGGAACAGCGCCTCTGTCGGCCTAAAGATGACACTATTGTGAGCCGAAACAAATCTGCGTTTACGTCGACGCGATGACTTGTGACGGCGATTTTAAGAAAACTCGCACTAGGCACTCAGATGTAGTTACATCTGAGTGCCTAGTGCGAGTTAGAGCGTTTTGATGAGAGTGAAGTGATCGAACATCCGACCTTGTCGAATGATAAAGAAAAACATATACCTAAACGCCGACCACAAATGACACGAGTATATCTACATGATCTTATCAAAGATCATCTAATTGATCTTTCAAATATTATAATCGCATTACCTATTAACATTACAGGAATACTTGGAGCAATCTGAAGTGGATAGACGCCATCGCGAAATGCTGGAGAGACGTCGGGCGTACGACGAACAGATAGCTACTACCAATCGAAAGAGACAAGAGATAATTAGAGAAGAGAGGGAGAAGGAGAGCAGAAGGCTAGAGAAGATGATGAGGAAAATGGAACAGGATCATTATGATGGTATGATATTCCAGTGATGTAAGGTACGTTGGGGTATATTCGACGCTGAGCCATTATTTTTTTCAATTGGGCTCAATAATTTACGTCAGTACGGAGAACATAATGCTCATAGTTGTCCAACCGTCAATTCGTCAGGGAACTACTAAATGCAACGTATCAGCCGCGTTATTACTTAAGTTTCTCAGCGTCGAACTCGACGACGAGCATTGGTTTCAATCACAGGAAATTGATACATAATACATAGAGCATAAGGTTCTATTTCGTATCTTTAAACCGGACACTCGATGACGAGTGCGACGCTGAGAAACCTTAGTGAATAACACGGTAGTTAGCACTTAAAAAACCCTTTAAACCTTTATTTCAGCAATAAAAAGGAAAAAGGATCAACAGATAACGAATAAAAAAAACTATATAGAAGGTATTGAGTTGAAACGACTGCGAGTTTGGAATGACAAGCAGAAAGAGAGGGAGATAGATAACGGTACTATTAGAGCAGCGTTAGAAGAGTTGAGAAGAGAAGAAGTGAGGAAACGGATGGAAATGGTATCTACTTATTTTACATACATTAATATGCTCACACAACAGGTGTTGTAATAATAACACCCACTTTTAACCGAAGATGATTAGGTGCCAACGTGATAGATGATGAGTCTGCCGTCTCGGGAATTATGCATACGTCATAAATTTTTTTACAAGCTTTTATTTAACTTGCAATGTATGTTTGTTCGGGTGGAGACTTGCAACTGTATTTTAAATCAGTTATCTTTAACCGATTGAGCTGAAATTTGTAATATACCCTTATATGCTTAGCTATGTGACGTCATTGTAATTTCCAATATTGCGGACCATCCAAGATGGCGGACTAGTTATTTTTTCTGCACCACTACAGTATGGATATCAAGTGAAAGGGCTCACTGAGGAGAACACGAAAACTAATTACACCTTACATTAAATCTTGTCTTAAAAAGTTTTTTCGGTTTGTAACAACACTGATCTAAAGCAGCGTTATTTGGTCTCTCTGTAACTTCTGTATGAGGAACCTAGTTATCTATAAACGGGAGTTGTCATTATATCTTACCCTATTAACGTCAAAAATCGTTGAACTACTCAAAAACATTCAAATTCAGAATCATACAAGAAATGGCGGAATTTAGAGACGTATATCTTTTTTATTCTAGCGCCATCTACAGTTAGAAAAACAAATATTCGTTGAAAACTACCGACGTGAGCGCAAGACAGCCATCCAAATAGAAGAGGAGTCGGATAGAGTGGCTCACGAGTGGAAGCGGCAGGACGAGAGCAAAGCTGACGATTACGTCAGGAGAATGGAAGAAGAGAAAAGGATTAATAAAGAGGTTGCTTATAGATAGCTACATATAGTGTGAGGAGAGCGAGTGATCATGCTCATCCCCAGCAAAGGGAAGATCTTCCAGGCGGGTGTCATGTCTGGGGAACACCGGCTCCAACTGTTCTTGTTTGAAACTTGTATATATACTGCAATGCGCTTTAAATTATATTATTATATATACTAGCTGTGCCCCGCGGTTTCACAAGCGTAGATTTAGTTTCATCCTTATTGTCGCGGAACCCTAATATTTTTGATAAATAGAAGTAGCTTAAGTTACTCCTTGAAACATCAGCTACCTACCAGTGAAAGTCCCGTTAAAATCCGTCCAGCCGTTTCAGAGATTACCCGGAACAAACAGCCAGACAGACAGACAGACAGAGAAAATTTTTAAAACTTGGTTTTTTAGTGTCAGTATCGTGTATACTTTCATATGCATTTAGTGAAAAGCTGTTATTTTGGAATTACAAACAGACACTTCAATTTTATTTATCTGTATATATACTTTGTTCAAGATCTAGGCAGAAACAAGGATCATGTGGAAAGAATTAAATTATTATACATACAGAATTAATTGATTAATCGTTCTAGAAAGCCGCAGAAGAATACAAAAGGCACTTAGAAGAGAGAAAACTCGAACTAGAGAAAGAAAGAGAAGAACGAACCGAGAGAATGGAGCGCGTGAAGAGAAATGCTATCATAGAACTGCATAAGAAATTAGACTGTGCCAACCAGGAGTTACGGAAGCAAATTGAATACAGGAACAGCTTGGGTAATCAGATTAGAGAAAATCAGAGACATGTGGTAAGAACATAGGTATTCACGAACTTTGTTAGTTTTCAAATGTTTTATTTTGTTTTGAAAACGTATGTCAAAATAACCCAGTTCAGGTCCCGTTGCGAGCTATGAGCAGTAAGTACTTACTTGTATATTTTATGAGTCTGTCTTTGTCTGTCTTTATGGAGCGACGCAAATAAAATTCAATTGTAGTTGCCCTCTCTATTTTCGCTGCGCGCTCATAGCTCGTTTTAAAAATAATAATTAATTGGTCTTCTACTACTAGTACTTTACTATACTATCTATTAAGTAGGCGACGAACAAGCGTTAAGTCTGCTAAATGACTACGCTACTTCAGCCAACTCGTAAAAACTAGCAAAAAGTTGGCATGTAACTTCTGAAGGAAATTTTTTCAGGAAGCAGAATTACAAGAAATAGAAGTAAAAGACAACCCATTTACGAAGAAAGCGGCAATGTTCAAGGATGTCATGGCAAAGAGGTACGCCAGCTCTCCTGCAAGAACCAGGTAAAAACAACAAAAAAATCATAAGAAAAGTGACTGAATAAATACCCACATAGTAGCAGTATGGAGAACTCCGAACATCTGGTCTATGGGAGTCTTCAAAGGAAGAAAGACCTTCCAAAACTGCATATAAAATCTAGTAAATTAATTATTTACTTTGTGTACTTATTTTTTTGCAGTACAAATCCAGGTCATCCGTTCAGAAGAATGTTGGAAACTAAAGAAGAAAAACCTATTCAACTTCCTTTAATTGGGAAACGCGTTTACCAATAAATAATATCATTATGTACAGCGCTATTTTTATTTTCGTCAAAGTGGTATTTATATCGATATTCGACTCGGAGATATGTCGGCGGTTTGTCCTCGAACCAGCCTCTAATATAACAATTATTGATTTAGTCAAATCTAATAGAATTTTATCTTACTGGTCAAAGGCCTTTCTCCCTAGTTAATTAAATTAAAATAAATCTACATAGCGAATAGTGCTGATTAACGCCATCTATTGACAGAGAAAAGAACTAAAATGAAAAAGTTCTGTCCCTTCGTGCTACGAAAACGTTTCGTAGCACGAAGTAGCACCCTACAATAAGCGACAAATAAACAATGCCCTATGCATACACTACACAGAAAATTAATTAATGCGCGTCTTCTTATTTTCCATAATATTATGTTTCATATTATAATTTTATATTTTATTATGTTTCATATTTTTGCATTGGGTACGAGTTTCGTTTGGTTCAGAGTTGCATTAATCTTTGACCACACTAGCTTGAGACCGAGGGGATGGCCTAAAGATGTAATAATTTACAGAGGTCATTTTAATGAATGGTTGAAAGTAAATCGCCACGAAATCGCAATAAAATGCCAGAACAATATTAAGATCATTGATGAACTCAATGAAATAAAAACCTATCACAAAACAACACATTGCAAATCACATTAAATGAAAACAAATGTAGTCAGAAAAAAACGCTTATTGGAGATATATTGGAAAAAATAAGTTACTTTTACTTGGGTATTTTTCTACCCCTACAAATAGAACAAAATAAAATATTATAGTCGAAATCAGAAATGAGTAAACATCTTGAATAAGTTTTTCCAATGACATTCCTATCGGTTTTCGGCAGTTTCTGAGGGAAAATCAATATGCCATATGGCAACATTTCCTCAATAACAAAACAAAACAATTTCAATTCAAATCACCCGCTCCTGGCTCAGCGCAAAACGAGATTAAGTGATTAAAATATTTTCAACGCCAAATAAATATATGGAATTTTAACTTAAAATGTGATAACCCAAGGTAGGTAGTTAAATAATTATTATTGTTGATTGAGGGAGGGTAAAATATTTATTTAAAATATCTGTCCTTGCACTTCTCATGGCGAAATCACGTGTTTGAAAAGTTTTCAAAACTTTTATAATCATGGAAGACTACGAAAAATATACACCGGAAAAATTGGAACAGTGTACTTATAGGTATTTACAGCAGACGGCGAAAGGAATGGGCTTACCATCAAATGTTAAGGTAAGTTTAAAATAACTTTTAGTCGGATATCATTTAGGTAAACTGAGAAAAACGTATAGTTTTAAAGTTATTCCAAGTCGAAATGAGAATCTTAGAAGTTGGAACCATTAAAGAATCTACTAAAGAAAAATCTAGATAAATTCTAGTATTTTCTTTAGTGGATAATGGTTCATTATTTAGTGGTTTTACCTACGCATTTTTAATTTATAAAATCTGTTGGCTTGGTAATGTAAATAGGCAGCTTGTCCTGTTAGGTACACAAAACAATCAAATATCTTTCTGCACTGAAACCTGATGGACCATTTAATAGAAGATAAATAGAAATGTTTGTTTGTTCACCAAATTACAGTAAAGCACTGTACAAAAAATTGGAATAATTTTAATTAGTGAGCAAAAATAACATTCCTTCACTTATTTCTAACATTTAAAGGTAAATGTGTTTGTGGAGTGAGGTAGTGAAGTTGTAGCACAAGGGCCTGGGGTTCTCAAATTAGGCGAGGCCTGCATCTTGAGAAACCAAGAAATTAATTTAAAATATATCCAATGTGCTAGCTAGTGTGATCTATGAAAGCTTCACCTTAATATCTTCCATCAGATCGGCAGATACCTCGGAGGGTTCGGTGATTCTAACATGCTCCCAAGATAATAGCACTGGCTTAACTGACTGGATATTTATTTTCTCTTTCAACTCAATTAAATTTTCCAGAAAATCCATCTCATAAACCTAATATGCGCTAAGAAGTTCAAAACGCCAGAGGAAGTAGACAACATTGTGTACCAAGTGAGGTTGGAACGCCAGCGGCTTGCGCAAGTCCGGAAGAATAGGAGGGGACCTAAACAGAAGAGGATCAGGTTGCAGGTAAAACTGGGTTTCCAAGTCCTATGAATCACCAAGTCGTAGCTCCAAAGATCATTATGTAGTATATAAACTCTTTTGTTTTATTTTGGTGGAAACAATTTAAAAATTTTTTTTTGTACATAGTGATACCAGAAAGAACTGTTATTCTGGGACGATTTTATGAAAATGAGTTTGATTTTGTACCTACCTACCGCACTAATTGGTTGGTGAAAAACTGAGGTTCAAGTACTAGACTGATAAAAATTTAATTAAGTGGTGTACACAATACACCAACTTTACCCTAGTTCAACCGGGTTCTACTACAGAATCTGAACTGCTACTAGGAAAATTAAATTAAATTACAGATGGAAGAACCTTTTTTTCATTATTTCATTTCATATTTTAATATTAAAATTTCTAGGGCACAGAAATATCATCAACAAGCACCAGCCACTCCCCACCTATCACAATCACCCCAAAGAGCCACATGGCTATTCGCTACTCCCCACAAGACCATTCAACATTCATCAGATACAAGCCAAAAACATCCTTAGAGAATCGTAATAAGAATCTAAATCTCAAAACAATGCCATTAGCAAAGAAACCAACTGCAAGCGACCGAGTACTGCGTAGCTTCAACATGAAATCTACGAAGTATGGGGTTTTGAACATGAATAAGGCTGTATTCGGTGTCATTAAGGCTCCAAATCGCGTGAGTGAGGAGACTACGATCAACATTGTCGGTCTAGATGGAAGGTGTCAGAAGTTGAATGTAACGGCTGTTGTCAGGAAGAGGCAGAATACTGACTTGATAGAGAGGCAATTGGTTCATGCTTCTACTAGTATGGTGAGTGGGATTAAACAAACTCGCCCCTTTGAAAACCTATATTCTAGAGTAGCTGTGCCACGCGGTTTTACTCGCGTAGAGTTAATTTCATGAACCTAATGTTGTTTTTTAAATAAAAGTAGGCTAAGTTACTCTTTGTAAAATTAGCTATCTGCCAGTGAGAGTCCCATTAAAATCGGTCCAGCCGTTACAGAATGTTCTTTAATAAAAAAAAGTTGTGATTATATTTGTTTCAAACAACAACTACTCTTTTCACTTGAAATAGGTTTTAATTACATACTAAAAATCAATTATGTATTTGTATATGCTATGACTTAAACTCAAACTCAAACTGAAATATATCTTTATTCGATTAGACTTTATACAAAGTACTTTCAAACAATTATCTATTTCCAGGACTACTCAGTTCCGGCCAAACGCAAGCGCACTCTGAGTGGTATATACCCATTAAAAGAAGTATCAAACCCTAACCAATATGTATCAAGCTTAGTTCGAAAAACAGACGGAAGGTTGGGCAAAATCAACACATATATCCAACGACCAAAGTTCGAGGAAATACGCAATGACGTCACCATACAAGATA
The DNA here is from genome assembly GCA_964035505.1 of Watsonalla cultraria. Taxonomy (NCBI): domain Eukaryota; kingdom Metazoa; phylum Arthropoda; class Insecta; order Lepidoptera; family Drepanidae; genus Watsonalla; species Watsonalla cultraria. The sequence goes on along the minus strand of OZ037736.1, from coordinate 5,518,556 downwards.
TCATAGATTGCAACGTCACACAAACACTGACCAATGATTATACGATTGATAATAGCCTTAATTGTGCAAATTCTATGGACAAAAGAACGCACGAAAACACTCAGTGTGCAAAAGCAACACAGAACAGTTACTGGATCGAAAAAAACGCCCAAGCTCTTGAATCTATTCACAAGAGATATTTGACAGAAAATAGTGCACAGTGTGCAAAATCTATGCACAGCAAACTTGCAAAACCAATGCAAAATAGATATATAATCGAAAATAATATTCAACCAAGACCTATAAACAGCGATTATTTATACGCGAATAATCTTGAATGCGTTAGAACTGAGGACAATAGGTATTATTCCACTCAATATACTAAACCAGAAACGAGATATTTGATAGAGAATAATATGCAATATTGTAAAGGGAATATGTATTACAATGATAGTATTAATGTAACAAACAGTCAATACTATAGAAATTCAAGGGCTGATCAAGGGAAAGCCAGTTCAGATTGGATTTTGCCTAAAATAAATGCAGTGTTTAGTAAATTTGGGGATGTACATCACAGGGAGTTGACTAAACCTATATATGTGCAAGTTAGTGAGGAGGCGGACAGATGTGAGTAGAACTTTGAATTTTTTTTAAATGCAGTACTATAAAGATATAACAGCCGTGGTGTCCGTGGGGTTTGATCAGTCGCCTGCTACGCATACGACGCAAGTTCGAATCGATTCAAAGTGCATCGTTTTCACCCCACGTTCTTGACGTTGAAGGAAAACATCGTGAGGAAATCTGTATATGTCTGAGAAGTAATTCAAAGACTTATGTATAGTGCCTGAGATGGTGATAGACTCAGCATCTGTCGTGTTGGCACTTAATCATGAAAAAATAAGAAGTGAGTGCTGTCATTACAATACCTCTGGTTGGTTACCCCTTCGTAAAAGTAAAGATGAATTCCATATGAAAATTATAAATGGGAAAGTATTTCTGCTGGTCTGTTTCCTTTAACGGCTTAATTGCTGAAGCGTAACTTAATAAAGAGAGCTTTCAACCCAAGGATGGACATACAGTACATGAATGAAGTCAGTGATCGAAGCTTTTTAAAGATTCCATGATACCACATCATTCTAAAATCGTCACTATCACTATAACTTTAAGGTTTAAAATAACTTGTTCCATTTCCAGTTCAAAACTACCCTCTATACATAGCAAAGAACAACCAATACAACACGACAATGTTGGAGAGTTTATACAATTTCAAAACGCAGTTCGTAATCAACCAACCTTTGTTGAAAATCTCCACTTCAGCTGAAACTAAGTGCGTGTTTAGTACTCCTATTATCACTACGCCGTGAGTATTTGATTTCATGCTTTATGTATATGGTGCTAAGCTTTCAAATCGACTAAGTTTTCTACACGTGCATGTGTTATGCTATGCAAAAAAAAATACTTCTTTAAATGTGTTTTAAAACCTAGGTTTGTGGTCGTCGTGTTATGATCTCTATCACAAGGTACTAAGGCCTGTTATCCAATTAATATTATGAATTTTTAAAATTATAATATTTAAATGCTTATGATTTACCCTAATGCACCTAAATTCCTATTGAATTAAACGAGGGATTTTTTTGAGATCATTAATATTTTGAGTGCAAAGTTCTACTTAAGTCTTAAACTTACTCCCACTTACAAAACTTGGTTTAAACGAAGACCAGACCAAACTATATCCATCCCTTTCTAAATCTGTATCACAGAAATAGATTGAGTTACCATGGAGTTTCTGTGTCTATGTCTATCTTATTTTTTTATAATGCACCTTAATTTCATGATTAATGCACCATATTTTCATGTTCAATGCAGTTTATTTTCATGTTCAAAGCAGCTTATTTTCATGATTAATGCACCTTATTTTCATCTTTAATACACATGATTTTCATGTTTATTTTCTGCTTATTTTCATGTTTAATGCACCTTAATTTCATGTTTAATGCATCTTACTTTTCATGTTTAATGCACCTTCCACTGCGTGTTGCATGTTATCCTACAGTAAGGTTCAACCCACCGCTACAGTGGTCTCTGGTGATTACTACAATTGTAAGTATGCTTCTATGCTTTTAAAATAACCATTTCAAACAAAAAAAAAGAATTTGTTAATCAATAATTATAAACCCGAGACAGTTAGAACACCAGACAGTTAGAGCACCAACTGAAAATAAAATGAGAACTTCCTCCCTATTTTTCTTCGCCTTTTTATGTTTCTAAATTAACAGCTTGTCACAAAAACGCAAAAACGGTAGGTACTAACGAAAATCCGTTTGTTCCAAATCTCTGAAACCGATTGACTAATTTTAACGGGACTCCCTGTACGGGATTGTAGTTCCACTGTGACAGTGACAGACTTATACACGTTATACATCTATACAGATAAATAAAATTGAAGTGTCTGCTTGTAATTTCAAAATATGCATATGAAAGTATATACAATACAGACATAAAAAAAAACCTTTTCATTTATTTTTTGTCAGACTGTCTGTTTGTTCCGGGTAAGCTCCGAAACGGCTGGACCAATTTTGACGGGGCTTTCACTGGCAGGTAGTTAATGTTACAAGGAGTACATTTATTATAGAAAGGGTTCCGCGGGACACCCTACGCGGGTGAAACCGCGGGGCACAGCTGGTCTGTCTCATAGTATGAGTCAAACTATCATAGTAAGAAATCATGGTAGAAGCCCTGATAGAGGGACGTTATTACAGCTGCTTTGTAGTAATGAAAATGAAAATCAAAAATATTTATTCAGTTTAGGCCCTGGTAAGGCACTTATGAAAGTCGAGAATTTACCACCGGTTCGGAAACTAGCCTTCTGAGAAGAACCGGTAAGAAACTCAGCCAGGCATCATGTACATATCATCGAAACAATATAAATCATCATAATGAATCTAAGACAAATGATTGGCTATTTCAGTGTGCGAACGAGCCAACCAACATTACAGTACAGATATATTGGATGAGCCTCGGGTGTATGACTTCTTCAGATTGACTGAGCCTGAGTCTCCTGTGGGGAGGGAATTTCATGCTGATGAAGGTATATATCCTCAATTGTATTTAAACTTATTAGTTCGATCATTACTTAGCATTCATCGTTATCTATATATATACATATAATATCATAAAGAGGAAAGATTTGTGAGTAAGCATGTTTGTAACGAATTGGCTCAAAAAGTACTGGATCGATTTAAAGAATTCTTCCACCATTAGAATGCTACATTATCACTGATTAATATAGGCTATATTTTATCCTCGTAATCCCACGGGAACGGGAACTACGCGGGTGATCACCCGCGTGACGTCTGCTAGTTATTCAATAAATGTAATATCTGTAAGAGTATATTTTGTTCCCAGTGCTAAGTTCAAGCTCTTCATTAGAAAATGGTATAGAATCGTCACAGGAGTTAGGAGCCAACGTGACTATTCCTGAAATGGTCGAAGATGCTCTGGAAATTATTAGCCAAGATGGGGTGAGTTTATTACACGTTAATTGGTATATTTCTGACCTTTGTTACTGTGGTTCGAGTCCCGCCTCGTGTTCGTTTTTTCTTTACCATTTTTAAGAGATTAGAGTTTAACATTTATGTCATGAATAAAAATTTGTAGACAGAGACAGACTCATAAAATGACTAGTGAACGCTCATAAACTGACGGCTCATGTACGTAGTGAAAATGAAAAAATGTAAATGATTTATTCAGTTAAGGCCCTAGTAAGGCACTTATGAATGTCGAGGAATTTACCCAGGTTGGGAAACTTGCCTTCTGAGAAGAACCGGCAAGAAACTCATTGTATATTTCAGGACTACATGGAGCGTATTGGCATGGACGTTCGGATGCAGTGCATCCTTTGTTCGTGGGCTGGCCCTCATATTATACTAGACTACCATCTCAGGAAGGTAAGCTCTTATACACTTTTACACGGTGTGGTGTTGCATTCGTGACATATTTGCGGAAGGTTGACTATTCGTTGAAAATGAAAATGATTTATTTAGTTTAGGCCCTGGTAAGGCACTTATGAATGTCGAGGAATTCACCACCGGTTCGGAAACTAGCCTTCTGAGAAGAACCGGCAAGAAACTCAGCTGGCATCATGTACATAGATGAAATTTAATATTACTTTACTAATATTATTGTGGTGACTGACATACCGACCACCAAGGCACTTACTACATTGGTGACCTCGACGTGATAGCCGAGGTCATCTTCGTGCACTAACAGAACACCTACTCTCAATATATGAAGTATTCACTCGACTTAAAAAATGCAGCCTCTCCATAAACACATAGGCTATCTATCTATACTAATAATAAGAGAAAAGATTTTGTTTGTTTTAAAAAGCTGCAGTAGTGAGTAACATAGACTATAATATTGTTAATCGAGGTTCATAATTGAGTGTAACACGTGGGCGAAGCCGCGGATAGAAGATAGTCTGCCAGTCAAATCTGCCATCAGCGATCCATCGTGACCTGCGCAGCAATACTGATTTTTACGAGTTTATAAGAGTTACACGTACACGTACGAAGAAAATCACCCAGCTACCAACTAGCAAAACAAATATTTCCAGGAGCACTCATCCCAAATATCATTGTCTGTGGACGACTCGTGGGTGGCTCGGTACTCGCTGGGGACCCTGGGGGGAGCCCTGGGGGACCCTCGCCTGGTGGAGCACGAGGAGTTATTGTACTGTCTCCAAGCTAAATATACACGCCCTGACCGCTGCACCATCGCTATAGCTGTGAGTATACGTCACACTAAGCTATATAAATAAAATTTAAGTGTCTGTTTGTAATTCCAAATTAACAATTTCATGGGAGACCCGCGGAAACCTAAAGTTTTTTTATTAACTAAAAGCTTATAACATTAACTATCTACCAGTGAAAATCCGTTAAAATTGTTCCACTCGCTCCGAAGATTAGCCGGAACAAACAGAGTGTTTTTTTTTTGTTATATCTGAATACCGTGTATACTTAGTGAAAAGCTGTTATTTTGTCATTAAAACAGACACTTCAATTTTATTTTTCTGTTTAGATTAGACTACCTTGACCTCGAAATAAACTAAAATAAGTACCTACTTGTTATAAATAGTTGATGAATTGAATTGTTTCAGATGCTGTCGTCAGACATAGACACTCCGAAACGGGGTAAGTTGACCACTTATAATAAAGCGACAGGTGAACCTTACACTTGGGAGGGGACGATCCCCCCTCTGTCCCCCACGATGTCCTTCGAGGACCAAGACTGCCTCAATCTGGAAATATCCAGATTGAACCTCCTACCAACCAGTGCTAACTTGAAATTGTACAATAGAGAACTTGTAAGGAATTCTCCTAGTAATGTTGTCATAGGGCAGCCGGAGTTAGATGATATACATATTATAGTTCACGTTAATTGGTTTAGTTTTTAGTTCAGTATTTTAAAAAAAACGTTATGTTTGTGCCATATTTTAGAGATTTTTTTTTGTTTTGAAAATGCTTTGTTGATTTTCGTATTAGTAGTAAGTTATCCTGATAGGATTAGATATACACAAAAAAATCTTCTTGTGTAATTTTTTAGGTAAAACAGGGTTGTTTTGTGACTAATAGTTTAAGGAAAACGTTACCTAACTTTATAATATATAGTGTCTAGACTTTTTAGGCTAACAAATTTTGGCCCAGATCTTCTGGTTATGGTACATATCAATTTTAAAATTATAAATGGAATTTAAATTGTAGTTAACTCAAAAATAAATAGCATGTATAACGTCAACAATTAAAAAATGTTAATGTTTTTTTTTTCATATTTTTAATTTGATACTTCAATGTCCTGTGCCAAAAATAGCCTAATAAGTCTACACCCTGTATATATTTTTTTAAGTTTTTATAATTTATTAATAATTATTACGACCATGTGATGTTCGTGGTAGCAATGAAATAGTTTCATGTGCTCAGAAATAGAATTACAGAATACAAATCATTCAATATAAGTTTCTCATATTAACCAGTTCCTATTCATAATTTCTTTCTATGTAATATTAAATGTATGATATACTACTAACACTAAAAACCATAAAATTAACATATATTATCAAAGGGAGTCCCTGTAGGCAAGGTTCCGAAGATACTGGCAGCATCCCCCCTTTGGATGGCTTGACTAATTCTTTGTCCGAGGTAGCTGCCAGCTCTTCGGTCTCCTGTGATGTCGACTAACCTTTTTTTGATTTCTTTAAAAAGCCTAATAGCGCTAGAACCCCACGGACCAAGGGTCTCGACACCGAATTGGACAAAATCATATTCGGTGCCTAGACCCCTGTATTTGCAGCCTTAGGTTTTTCAGACTCTTCACATGCCGCACCAATACTGTTGTCGAGGTATTTCTTTCGTTATATTTTTCTTTTAGTGTCTATACGTGCAGTTAATACTCGTAAGGCAATTTGAGTCTTATGTACGTTGCATTAGGGTAGTGATTATGTTAACGTTACGATTACGTTTTAATAAAAATCAAAGCAACTTCCAATTAGTAATATATGCTATCGTACTCTAAAATTTACCTAATCTAATACGAAATAAAACCTTGATTTATATATCAACATAAGCTGTCATATCCCAAACCAGTATAATTTTTAGGAGTTCTTTCTTGTTGTTTTTATAGTTGATTGTTAATATTTTATTGATCATGTTAAGAAAGAATAAGTTTCATTTTGTTTTGTTATTTTATGAGTACCTACTTAATGTTTTAAATACATTAGGTATTTTTTATTTTTTCAGGTTTTTGAAGCAAATTTATTTCGTTCTGTGATTGTTTTGAAGTTTTTTTTATTTCTTTTAATTTCTTCAGTTTTATAATCATGTGTTTGAAATGAAACTAGAACAGTGTCTTGATTGTGAAAAAAGTTATGCTTAACCGATTTCAAAAGGAGGAGGTTCTCAATTAAACTGTATATTTTTTTATGTTTGCTTCTACAGAACTTTCGAACGGGTCAACCGATTAGTTCTATTTTTGAAAGTTTTTTTTTTAATTTTTACAGAGAATATTAAAAGATGTGTAGAATCATATCGTGTTGGAAAAGTTATAAAAACTAAATCATGACAAAAATGTTGCAACTTTAGTGTTAAATTTGATTATGCACTAATAACATTTATGTACTATGTTTGGATCAGTAACATAATAACGTTGAAAGCAAAATCATTGCTTATTTTGATCTCATTTTGTCAAAAAGTTGATTTGAATAAAAGATGGTTAAGTTACAATTTAGTATTTTATTCCTCCTTACCATTTTAATTAAGATTAAAATTTTTTGGTAATTTTTTTAACTTTTGACCTTAAAACATTAAAATACTTAGTAAATGAATGAGGGACATCAAATTAAAAAATAAATAAGGGTTTTGCGAATTATGACGATGTCACACGATGACATATTTTTTTAAATTAATGCGTACAGAAAAAAAGTATTTTTCAATTACAATTTCAATTGATTGCTTAATCACAATCTTAATCTAGTATTCCGTAATAAAAATAGCAAGGAGGTTACACAAAATGTTTTTGAACTTCTTGTTTACATGTTAAACATAATATATTCTACAATAGAAAATCATAGCCAAAAAAAAAAATTTACTAACTTTCAAATCATATCGAAAAGTCATTGTATTCAAATTGTCAAAACTGTTTGAAACTGGGCATTTTGTAAATGTATTTTTACCTTAATCTATAGTGAATATATTCTTGGTATTAAACAATGGAGTCACAACCAAAAGTAGTGTGTCCCCCTCCACCGAGGAGACAGCGGACACCTAAAGACGGCCCCGGGCCCAGAGGAGTACCGGATTGCTACTATGTAAGTATTACACATATGACCGATTTTACTTATTATGTGTAGCTTCGCGAATAGTGAATACATACATATGTTCACGCCTGTATTCCCCGAAGGGGTAGGCCGAGGTGTTGTAATAATAACACCCACTTTTCACCGAAGATGATTAAGTGCCAACGTGACAGATAGTGAGTCTATCACCGTCTCAGTCACTATATATACGTCTTTGAATTACTTCTCAGACAGGTAGGTTTCCTCACGATGTTTTCCTTCACCGTAAAGCTGGTGTGAAATCACTACATAAAACTATAACTAAAAGCAGATTGAAAAATCACACTCTCAATACTATGAAACAAGCGGATAGCCGTAATCAGAAAGGTTATAACCCTTATTATTATTATTATTATTATAAACCTGTAGTGTCCCACTACTGAGCAAAGGCCTCCCTTCTACTTTTCCAATTTTCCCTGTCCTCAGCAGTCCTCTCCCAATCGCTCCTGACCCTTATACCTTAAGGTACCAATATAAAATGTGTTCGAGGCACCCATCTAACAAATCTCTTTGATAGACGTCAAGAGTGTTGAACTCAACGTTCCGTTACGTGAAGTTCGTGAAGAAACTCCGCGCTGAAGAGGAGGAACAGCGGAAGGGTCGCGAGAACAACCGTAAGGAGCTGAAGGACACGCAGATTTGTGACTTCTTCATTAGATGTGACCGCAGGTAAAATACCGCCGCGTTATTCTGAGAACCTGGTGCGAGTTTTTCACTGCGTTGATATATACGTAGATTTGTATAGGATCCAAACAGCGCCATCTGTCGGGTCTAGAGGGCACTATTTTGATCCCATACAAATCTACGTTTAGATACGTCAACTTGACTTGTGACAGTGATTTTGAGAAAACTCGCACTATACGCTAATAGTCCGAAAGGATTATCAGCGTCGCACTCGACTTCGAGTGTTGGTTTCATAGATAAGGCAATTTATCTCGTCCGCGTCGTCTACTAGCGGACGTCACGTGGTTTCACCCGCGTAGTTCCCGTTCCATTGGGAGTACGGGGATAAAATATAACCTTATTTACTCGCTGATGATGTAGATATCGATTGCTGAAAGAATTTTCAAGATCGGTCTAGTAGTGTGTGGAGCTCAGCTAGTAATATATATTTTTCCGTGCTTGCCTAGAGATACCTAGAACAGCGATGGGCAAAGTACGACCGAAACATTTAATCCGGCCCGCCTCTAATTTTGTGCAAGTTTGTGCTGTAATTATTAAGTTTCATCACAAATACATTTTTCCCTATAATTCTGGCCCTCTGAAATGTATTAAGCTTTCTGGCTCTTAAATATTTTTCCGACTTATGTAGCTCTTATGTAGTGTTATTAAAGCTGATAATGGCATGATATTACAGGGCGCTCATCAACAACGTGGCTCGCCGTGTGGACCTCTGCATGGCGTCTTATCAAGAAGACTTAAACGATAAAAGAGCGAGGTTAGTTACTTACACATACACAGTGGATCTATGCAGTAGGCATAGACAAAGTAACATCAATCGTCATTTGTGCATTGGAACTGTGTCCATGGGCTTACATTTCTTAAGTGATTTATTTTCTAATTTTAAAATTATATAATATTTTTTAAAAGAGTAATTAAGTACTGAGTTTTTTGCCAGGCTCTTCTCGGTAAATGCAACCTGCCGAACCTGGCGGTAGCATATATAGTTATGCCATTCTGACGCTTTTAAAGTACTTTCTAATAAGTCTAATCGAATAAAGAGATTTTTGAATTTGGGTTCCAACATTCTCCTCGCGCTTGCGCTAATATACAAATTGCATAGGAATGAATTAAATCAGGCACGTGACTTATGTCATTCTCATACATTTTGTATAGCTTCTGAAAGCGAAGCGCGAGGATAATATTATTTTGTCCACAGACACAGAGTAAGGGATATAGTTAAGATAGCAATTGTTGGTCTTCAGGCTAATGAAGTTATTCAGCAGCGAGGAGGAAGAGAACATCCGTAAGTTTGTGATCCAAGCTCAGGCGGGCGCGGAGCAACTCTGGCAGGAGAAGAAAGATCGACTGCAGTATCTGCTCGAGAAGAGGAAGAGGGAACACGAGGAAAAGTTTAAAGAGACACCGCTGTAAGTACTTCAACATCTCCCTGGGCTTAACCCATGTGTTGTTGGGGTCGGCACTTGATTCAACCTGAAGAGGCTGCCCCTTATTACAAGGAAAATCGGTAATCTGTCTTCAACCAGTTGTTAGAGTCTCTTAGGCCTCCGACTGACCTGTAACGATTGCCAAAGATGTTAAATTGTCAACCGGGACCGACAGCTTAACGTGCTCTCCGAGGCACGGAGGGAACTCGGGCGGTCACCCGTCCATATATCTTATCATCAGAAACCGTCTCATCATCATCATCTCCCTGGCCTTATCCCATACATTGTTGGGGTCGGCACTTGATTCGACCCGATGTGGCTGATCACCTGATTTTTATACGAAGCGACTGCCATATGACCTTCGCAACCCCATTTAGGTGGAAAATCTGTGATCTGGGTTAAACCAGTTGTCAGATTATTTTTAGGCCTCCGACTGACCTGTAACGATTGCCAAAGATGTTAAATTGGCAACCGGGACCGACGGCTTAACGTGCTCTCCGAGGCACGGAGGGAACTCGGGCGGTCACCCATCCAACTACTGGCTAGACGTATGGTTGCTTAACTTCGCTGGTCGAATGATATGCGCAATAGCAACTGTACCACGAGCTCCTATTCAGAAACCGTCTATGCATGTCAATAAAATTGAAGTGTCTCTTTGTAATTCCATATTAACAGCTTTTCACTCAATGCATATAAAAGTATACACGCTCCTTACAAATAACAAATTTTAAACTTTTTCTCTATCTGTCTGTTTGTTCCGGCTAATCTCCGAACCGGCTGAACCGATTTTAGCCGGACTTTCACTGGCAGATAGCTAATGTTAGAAGGAGTAACTTAGGCTACTATTCATAAAAAAAACATTAGGGTGCCGCGGGCCACCTATGAAATTAAGTCTACACTGGTAAAACCCATAGCTAGTATAAAATAAAATTCATAACTGTGCGTTATAGCATAGTGATTTACATAAATACATATGCTCACGCCTATATTCCTCGAAGGGGTAAGCAGAGGTGTTGTAATAACAACAGCCATTTTTCACACAAGATAATCGAGTGCCAATGTGACAGAGTAATCTGTAGATCGAAATGTGTCCACGTTCACCCGTGCATAGTAAAGCTACGCGCGAAGGAGTGTGAGGAGATACAACTGTACCAGATCAAAGAGAAAGAGGCTCGTCGGATGGCTGAGAAGGAGTTCGATAACATGTGGTATGAAGTCGCTATGAAGGAGTCTGAGGCGTTGGTAAGTTAGCAAACTCTAATATGTCACCGTAATGTACACCCTTAGTTTATTATATTGTAAACTGTATCTACCATTGTATAATGCTTACAACATAACGTATTTACTCTCGATAGTTTATTATCTGTCCAAAACAAACCATCAAATTGTAATTTGGCGTGTTGCAAATGATCCTTTATAACCCCTAGGCTATAATAACAAGTTACGGAAGTGCTGCCAAAACTCAACTAATCACTGATGCTGCTTAAACCATCTCATAGATGTTGAATAGGCCTGTATTATATTAACAAGTTATACTACAAATCGTTACAATTTTCATATAATCCTGAGATAAAAAAAGTTTACGACGACTATAAATTATATTGTTTATGAAACTGTAGAGGTTTGATTTTAGTATAAAAGCAATAAGTCACGAGAAACAGCTATGAATAAACAATGTCTCTGTAAATATTCCCACATTAGGCAGCTCGTATGGAAATAGACGCCATAGAGCGCAAACGTCGTGACGTGGAGTGCACTCGCTACTCTGACTACCAGCTGAGAGAGAGACAGCTGCAGAGGGAGAGGGAGAGGGAGCTGCTAAAACAAGAGACGCTGCGGTTCAAGGCTATATGGGAGAGTGAGATCAAGAAAGAAGAAGAAGGTATGTATGAGTACTCTCACTACGAGATTGACTATGAGTTTTCCGTCCTGACCCCGCGGTTTAGAGGTCGCAAACGCTACAACAGAACACAAGATTTTGGATCGGACAAAGTGTTTTTCCATCTGTAATTACCCATCAGCAGCCCGGAGTCTGTATTAGTGCCCGGTTTTTGGCAATAAGTTCGGGAAATTGTGTGTACTACACAAGTAGGTACTCCTCTGCCAAAGCCTTCACGACGTCACGTAGCTAAGCTTGCATTGTCATATATACTATATAATATTATAAAGAGGAAAGATTTGTTTGTTTGTTTGTTTGTATTGAATAGGCTCCGACACTACCGAACCGATCTTGAAAATTCTTTCAGCAATGAATAGCTACAACATCAAGTACCTAATATAGGCTATATTATATCCCCGTACTCCCACCGGAACGGGAACTATGCGGGTGAAACCGCGTGACGTCCGCTAGTCCATAATAAGTTTAAAAATGTACCTATAAGTTATAAATTATGTTGCTTTTTCACCCGGACAAACATAAATTGCAAGTTAATATAAAGCTTGTAATTGCTAGCGGAACAGGCAAGAGCAGAGAAACGCAAAGAGACAGCTCGCGAGAGGAAGGCGATGATAGAGGAGCGTCAGACTAACGTGGCCAAGCTCGAACAGGAAGCACAGTTGGTTGCCGACACGTGGGACTCACTCGCCGGACAAGGCAGGGACGCCGAGATAGCTGCTATACAACTTATGAAGAGGAAGCAGGTATCTACAACACTAGCTTTTAACCGCGACTTGGTCTGAATGTTACAGATATATAAAATTGAAGTGTCTAAGAGCCGTGGTGGCATTGGGGTATGAGCAGTCGCCTGATCAGGGGCGGATCTACTTAAAGGCTTTTTGGGCTGCAGCCCAGGGCCCCGCGAATACAGAGGGCCCCCAACCGAAATCACTACAGAAAACAGTTTCTTGTCAAAATGGCAATTAGTTGAGTAATTAGGTCCCCTAAGCAGTATTAGCCCAGGGCCCCATAAATTCAAGATCCGCCCCTGCGCTTGATACGCAAAAGACGTAAGTTTGAACCTAAGTTTTCTCTAAAAAAAACTGATGTACAGTGATTTCACATCACGTGTATTGCGGTGAAGGAAAAAAAAAGTTTAAAAGTATGAAAATTATAACGAATCCAGTCAGTTAATCCAGTCCTGTTCGCAAGATTTCTTATCTGCCGTTCCTATCTTATTGTTCCAGCGGGATTTAGATGAATGCAACAGGCATATGATAGCTCTCCGCGCGGAGAGACACAAGTTCGAAGGTAACAATGAGGGTGCGATGCAGGAAGAAGCGGCCAGGAGGCAACAAGCGCTCGACGAACAACGTTGCCAATATCTTCTGTGGTCGCAGAAGACCAACAGGGTAAGAAGAAAGAGAGAAGAGTATGGCCGAGGGGGTGGACCAGTCACCTGCTATGCATGCGACCCAACTTCGAATCCCCTATCACTAGTTTTGCACCGTTTTCGGAATATATAGTCACTAGCGTCACTGACAATATTTGTCTGCACTGATATTGTTTACGTTTTAGTGGCGTAATGGTGCGAAAGAAAGTCCCTTTTGCATATTAGGATTTAATAAAATATAATAGATGTTACTCTGACAATTTCCTTCGGTCAAGTGAAGGTCGACACTTTATGCAAGTAATACAGGCGCAAGCGCCTCATAGAAAAACAATAGCAAAGCGGCCGCTCGCTGAGAACATGCTCCCCGCAATCCTTAAGGCGAGGCGCCGCAACTGATATTATAAAGAGGAAATATTTACATGTTTTTTTGCATTGAGTTGGGTCCGAAACTACTTGACCAATCTTGAAAATCATGTCAGCAATGGATACCTACATCATTAGCGATTAACATAGGCTATATTTTATCCCCGTACTTCCACGGGAACGGGAACTATGCGGATGGAACCGCGTGACGTCCGCTAGTATGATATATTTTAGTTCATCACGTCACCGCAAGGAGGCGCTTTGCAATTTCTCTTTTAAAATATTCGTCGGAGACGCTAGCTAGTATACTAGGTACTGTACCAGTGAGGTTTTCTAAGAACTTAATGCAGTAATTACACCCCACGTGCTTTACGGTGAAGAAAAACATCGTGATGAAACTTGCATATGTCTGAGGAGTAATTCAAAGACGTATGTATAGTGGTTGAGACGGCGATAGACTCGCCATCTGTCACGTTGGCACTTAATCATATTTAGTGAAATGTGGATGTTGTTGTTACAACACCTATGCTTACCCCTTTGGGGCAGTTCGGCGTCACTTTTGGGATGGCGTAAGCATTTTTATTTTATAAGAAACGGATAAATAAATAATGTTTATAATAACACAAATGAACACCACAGTCTATATAAATAAAATTTATATGACTGTCTGTAATTTCAAAACAGCTTTTCACTAAATGCATATGAAAGTATATACGCTGCTGATGTTTCAAGGAGTAACTTAGGTTACTTTTATTTATTAAAAATAGAATGGTTCCGCTACAATAAGGATAAACTTGGTTTTTTGAAACTACATCTACGCGGGTGAAACCGCGGGGCACAGCTAGTATGAAATATAAACGCTACAAAAAAAATTTCTCGGTCTGTTTATTCCGGCTAAGCTCTGAAGCGGCTGGACCGATTTTGACGGGACTTACTGGCAGATAGCTGATACAAGGAGTAACTTAGTCTACTTGTCTGGCATATTTAGGGTTATGCAAAATACAGCCACCCATGAAAGTAAATCTACCTCATAATAGTGAACTTAGCTATCACTTCACTTCATGTTTTTCATGTAATCTTCTCATCTAGGACGTCCGCAAAGCGATGATAGACCAGATAAAAGACCGCAAGCAGGCGAAAGAAGAGCTGCAGAAGAAGAAGCAAGAAGAAGACGAGTACCATAAACAAGTGTTCGCTCAGCTCCAACAGCTGACCGACCATAAACAACTGACAGACGCTCAGGCCAGGAAGAGACATCAACAACATCTTCTCGAACAAATTGAATACAACAAACTGCTTAAGGTAAGGTATTTTTTAATCTATATCTATACTAATACTAACTGTGCCCCGCGGTTTCACCAGCGTAGAGTTAATTTTATGGGAGTTTTTTTAAATAAAATTAGCTTAAAACTCTCCTTGAAACATCAGCTATCTGCCAGTGAAAGTCCCGTTAAAATCCGTCCAGCCATTTCAGAGATTACCCGGAACAAACAGACAGGCAGACAGAGAAAAATTTTAAAACTTGGTTTTTTAGTGTCAGTATCGTATATACTTACATATGTATTTAATGAAAAGCTGTTATTTTGGAATTACAAACAGACACTTCAATTTTATTTATCTGTATAGATAAGATTATATAGAGAGATTTGTATGTAAGTATATTTGTACTAGAATTGGCTCAAAAAGTACTGGACCGATTTTAAAACTTCTTTCACCATTTAAACGCTACATTTTCTACACAAATATTATAAAGAGGGAAGATTTGATTGTTTGTTTATTTGCATTGAATAAGCTCCGAAACTACTTGACCGATCTTGAAAATTCTTTCAGCAATGGATAGCTACATCAGCAGCAAGTAACATAGGCTATATTTTATCCCCGTACTACCACGGGAACGGGAACTACGCGGGTGAAGCCGTCACGCCTGTATTCCCTGAACTTATAGAACAGTTCTAAAGTCCCATGTAATAGAGATTACATAAAGAAAAACTCTATGACACATTCCCAGGGATTGAACCTATTCCTCTAAAAATTGCCTTCAGTACAAAATTGACATACGTATGTCTGTCTCGTTCTAACAAACATATTAATCCATAGGAGAGAGCAAGACAAGAAGAACTGGATCAGATTAAGAAATGCAACCTTGCAGTGGGTGAATATCAGGAGGAGATTAAGAAGATGTTATCGCGGTGAGTTTTGTGTGTGAGACATACTAACTTACACCTTGTGACTTCTTACCTAGTGGTCAAAATGGGTATTGACGGGTGGGATTCGAATACTCCAACTATTACGTCCTCCCAAATAACCCTGAGTCTTATCCATACATTTATGCTCATGCTTGTATTCCCTAAAGGGGTAGGCAGAAGTGTACCTATAATTTCAACCATTTAAAAAAATATATATCTATACAGATAAATAAAATTGAAGTGTCTGTTTGTAATTTCAAAATCACAGCTTTTCACTAAATGCATATGAAAGTATACACGCTACTGACACTAAAAAACCAAGTTTTAAAAAAAATCTCTGTCTGTCTGTCTGTCTGTTTGTTCCGGGTAATCTCTGAAACGGCTGGACGGATTTTAACGGGACTTTCACTGGTAGTTAGCTGATGTTTCAAGGAGTAACATAGGCTACTTTTATTTATCAAAAATATTAGTTCCGCGACAATAAGGATGAAACTAAATCTACGCGGGTGAAACCGCAGGGCACAGCTAGTAATAATTAAATCAACATAAAAATAAATACTCCTGCCTTTCGTCGTTTAAAGTCTTCCTCCTTTTTTTTCCCTCTGTCATCCGTCACTTCTTATTTTTCAATTCAACTCATTTCATCAATTCCACATTATGGTCTCCCGCAGTTGATAGGGGGGAATTACCTCCACTGCTTAACCGACACCCACAATTCACCAGTTTTATTTACAGGGGCGAGCTTATTGCTATCAACTTACTGCGAACTAGCTGAACTCTGTTCTGAACGAACTATAATCTGCTTAATTTCTTCTGCAGACCGTTCTTCAGCGATGACATTCATCCATTCATGAAACAAATGTACAAGGGATTGGAAATGCGCGAGAAATGTCCCTGCTCCAAACCGGACTATTGCAAGTAAACAGGTATTTCCGCAAGCAAACAGGTACTTTGGCAAAGGAATAAGTACTTTTTCAAGGGAACAGGTTCATTTCCAAGAGAATATTTTGCATAGGAACAGGTATTTTTGCAAGGGAATAGGTTCTTTTGCAAATTCACAGGTTGTATTCCATTTAAGGTCGTTTTATTTCTTATTTGAATAAATTGATTATTTAATTTTGTCCAGTATTTTATGTAGTATCTAGTTTTGGTTTTCTTATGCATTCATAATCAAATGTATAGCAAGTAGAATCCTAAATAATTTATAATCTAGATAACATATACCAAGGGGCGTAGTAAGTAAGATATTTTTACCCAAATTTGAAAATTAGCTAAAGTGGAACGTCGAAAATTATAGCTTGAATTTCTTGAATTTTGGACTTTGAATTTGTATTAAGCCACGCCCTGAAATGTTGGTA
The DNA here is from genome assembly GCA_964035505.1 of Watsonalla cultraria. Lineage (NCBI taxonomy): Eukaryota > Metazoa > Arthropoda > Insecta > Lepidoptera > Drepanidae > Watsonalla > Watsonalla cultraria. The sequence goes on along the minus strand of OZ037736.1, from coordinate 5,501,405 downwards.
GACTACCAACCGCCCTAAAGAAACAGCTGGTGAACAAACGAACAGTTTCTACTTTGTCCCTACCGACCTTCGCAGCGCAATTACTAATGACTTCACGGTATGATGACAGTCCACGGCTTAATTCGAGCGAATAAACATCGAGTTTATCGCCATCAAATAGCAAATCGAGTTCGTTATCGATACAGAGTTGTACGTAGAACGGCCGTGAATCCGAAAGGTGTGCTAGGTCGCTTCCCCATTTGTTTTCGATATATTGCGGCGTCTGGCAGTTTCTTACAGCGTTGAACTCTTCTACGTCTTCAGTGTCGTCGTATGCATAATCGTCCTGTAAAATTAAATGTTACTATAAGGCCTACTCGCTTTCTCCGAAAATTGAAACTTCGGCCGTAAAGTTCCTATCTAAGTTCGCGGTTCGCATAGTTACCGAAGATCTTATTCGTTCTAAAATTACGCCAGAACGTGGTCTACTAGAAAATTCTTTGCCTTTTCTATGGTCTAAACCTACTTTGATAAAATTGTTAACAGATACTGAAATTACGTTTGATTTTCATTCGTTTGCGATGTTTCGTTTTTGGAGCACAAAAGTAGACCCCGTATGTACCTAGATCACGAGTATGCCACCATTTTCCTAATCTAAGAAAATATTTGTATGAGAAATTGAACAGCGCCTCTTAAGTGACGTACATGACAAAAATAAATCAATATGGTAAAGAAAAATACGAATACAACACGATCCTACCTCATACGTCGAATTTTCTTTTCCTGGTTTTTGCGGTATAGGGGGCCGCCTTACTTACCAATTTTGCTTTATCAAGCGCCTGATATTATAACAAAGCATATGCAATAAGTGACATAACTGCTATAATTATAAAATTAAACGAACTTACCTAAGTGAAGTTCTATTTAAATTTTACGAATTTCACCATCATGGACACTATGCAGCAATATGGAATGTTGCGCTTGACTTCACATTCTTTAAAAAGCTAAAAAAAAATAGAATGGTAACATCCTTACTCCGTTACATACTCTGTGGTCACTCCTCTATCTTCACTATCAGTTTGAAGCCATCCACGATCAACCCTAAAATTGGGGATGAATCATGGTTATATTACATGAACAGGGTTAGGGTGGGCCGGTCCATGATGGTGATATTCGTAAAATTTAAATAGAACTTCACTTAGGTAAGTTCGATTAATTTCATAATTTTACTCTTTCACCATCATGGACACTATGCAGATGTTCAAAGCTAGGGTTGTGAGTGAAGAGTACAATAATAATTATTAAAGGTGTGATATTTTCTTATAATAATTTACTAGCTATGCCCTGCGGTTTCACCCGTGCAGAGTTAATTTATTCCCGCGTAAAAGTTACTCCTTGTAATATGAGCTATCTGCCAGTGAAAGTCCCGTTAAAATCGGTCCAGCCGTTGCAGAGATTACCCGGAATAAAGAGACGTGTTGATAAAACTTTTTAGCAAATAACTCATTATTAGGTACCAATTCTTTGCGTTGTTATACTCGTGATAATTTCTCAACGAAATATCCGATTGGAATAAAACAAACGGTATTTTACTTCTACATGAATACCCTTGATAGCATAATGCTTAATTTGCATAAGGATTAATATTAAGATACACATTTAACGTAGTTTTTTTCTTCAGACGATTTAATATTTTTTATGAACATAAAAGCGGTTATTGTGACTAAACTATGATAGTTAGATATATGCTCTCGCGGACTTTTTTGTAATCTTAATAAGACCTACAATTCCGTAGTACATCATTTTGTGCTATTGTCAATAGTTTTGGCAGCGCACGCATAAATAGGTTTTAAATTTTACACCTTGGGTTACAAATTCGCAATTTTCTTACGGAACCCTAATTTTTATGAGAATAAAATATAGCCTATAGCCTTCCTCGATAAATGGACTATCCAACACTGAAAGAATTTTTGAAATAGGACCAGTAGTTCCTGAGATTAGAGCGTTCAAACAAACAAACAAACTCTTCAGCTTTATAATATTAGTATAGATTAGTATAGATTATTTAGAAAAAAACTTAAATTTGATTGTAAAATATAAGAGAGTTAAATAAAGTTGTACATTATGTACATGTAGGTATTTTTGTTAAATTCCAGTATAAACAATATAGAAAACTTATGAACGTATTACAAATAACAGTGTCTGTAGTACTAGACTATGTAAAATCTAACAAATTTGTCACAAACAGTAATTTTTTAATGTAATTTCAGTAATTTATTCATGATGGTACTATGTTCAAAATGAGGCAAAAGTATAAAGTTGTATGTAGACCAACCAATCGGTTGGTTTTACTGTAAACATCTTTCAATGTTTTATATTTGTGTCTATTTTAGGGTCAAACACTAAAGAACATAAAGTAAGTTAAATACTATTTACTGTTCCATAATAAAGTCTCAGAGTTAGTTTGTAATGTTAGAAATTATAATATATTATGTGAAACTGAACCTGAGGATGGATAAGTATTATTTTGTATAGAGAAAGTCCACTATAAAGTTATACGTGTATTGTAGTGTATGTAGCATTCAGTGCTTAGCAACATGATGTTTAGATATGTTGGGGGAACTTCTTTTCTCCTTAGAGCTTCTCAGTGAGCAGATAAGGTATTGGTGTAAGAGATGCGGTTCCCAATAATGAGATGTTAACAATGTTTTATTAGTTAGACTTGTAATTTGTTGTGATGGTGTTGTAAAGGCAAAATAAATAATAATTCATCGGTGACTACTAAATGTTATGATGTTCACCAATGTGCTGTGATGTTCATCATTTAATTTTGGAAACTGCATTGCTTGAGTTAGTTAATTTAATTATATAAAAATTGTGTTTCCTTAAGGTAAATAAATATCAATATTAATATATAATATGTTTATATATTCACACCATTGCCGTATGCTCTGAGTGATGCTGTGTAGGATCGTTTTTGAATGCTTCTCATTCTATTTATTCATAACAATGCTGTGGTATTGTCAATTCTTAAAATAATTAATTTAGACTAACTATATGGTAAGCATATTATACCGAATATCTTTAACTCATAATAAATAATTATATGTGTAGTTTCTTTGTTATCACAATAGTCTTGTTCTGTATCAAATTGTGTTTTTAATTGGATTATTTATGTACATTTTATCTAGCCACCATTTAAATGATGTATATTGTGAAACTTTAAGGAATGTTCATAACACTCGCCATAATCTTCCTATTCATTATAAGAGCAAGCAATCTCATAAAATTCTCGTTCCTAAAACTTTGGTATATTCTCATAAACTAAAGTAGACCCTTGTCTATATCATTTAACTTAAAAGTAATTACTTTCTGAGTTTAAAAGTTCAAATAGTTGAGGAATTTATATTATTTATGTTTATTCATAAATACCAATATTAGGTGGTTCCCCTTTTCTGATAATAGAGATAAGATAAGTCATCGTATCTTAGGTATTCTCACTGTTGATAATGATACGGATACTAATATTATTATATTTTAAATTTGAGTAACTTACATAGTGTCAGATTAGATCATTGATATACAATACATTTAAATTTGATTACATTTTGTTGCAATAGGCAGATAAAATATGAACCAAGTATTGGTCATGAAATAAAACAAAATAATTAAATCCACATTAGCAAATTTTGGTCACAGCGGCCAAACTCAATGGGGATTAGTCATCAGCGTATATATTTTTGGTCCAACCCGGGTCTTGAACCCGGGTCCTTGTAAGCGTCAGGCGAACACGTCAAACGTAGATAAACAAAAATAGAAATAAAATAGTATATGGTAATGACATACTGTGGCGCTGTAGTCTCTATATAACTACATACATAAGCCATATGGAATAACATTAAAGTCATATAATTGATTATTGACTAAAGATGTTAGGTATTCAGCATCATTAGACACTTTACATATGCTTTCTTTTAGTCAATTACAGCCATAAAGCAATCCTGAGTTATTAATTTACATACTTTGTCTTCTAACTTACATTTTTATGTCAACTCAAATACATGAAAAATTAAGAATGAGTTCTCATTTCATATTATTATCAAATCTAAAATGTGTTCTGTTATGTATTGACATATGTGGGTAGTGGAATAAAAAGAAGTCTGGAGTTGGCAGCTACCACAGTGAGCTGAGTTCCCTAATTTTATCGTGTTTCGTGAGTATATAACAGTGGCGACGAGTGAAAAACATATATAAGTGAAAATAAACTAGTGAGATATAAAAATATAAACAATTTGTAGGTACTATGGGTATAAAATTTGGTAAAAATTTATTATCTCTTCATGAATACTCTGATATGGCAATTGAACTTTTCATCATCGGCCACTGGTATTTCACCATGAGGTATTTAGGAAAAACTTAGATAAAGAAATTGTTTGTTTGTTGAGACATAACTTAAGATCTATGATAAAATTTTCCTTTGCTTAAGAACTTGTCTGTTATGATAAAATTGTCTACCAGACATGTGCCTTTTTTTTTTTTTTTTTTTGTGCCCAAGAGGTTACCCACCTTTTGAATTTTAAAACACAAATTTTTACTTTTCTTCATTTCTTCTGATCTTATTTCTTCATCCGTCTTTAACTGCTGTTTACTTATTTTTGTTTTTTCGATTTATAAATATGAGCACTGTGCGATTTGATTACAACAAAACAAAATTCTGTTTGCACCGAAATGTCACGAAGATAAAAAAGCGGTAAAATCATACAATTCGCGGTAATTTAAAACAAAAGTCGCGGCATATATTTTAAAAAGATAATTAAAAGTTCCTTTTTTCTTTTTATTTAGTAGTTTAGGCGGGAAACGCACCTGTTGGTAATGTCAACGGGAAAACTTTTCAAACATCGAATATCAGATCGAATGAACGATAGGTAAGTTTACAAATTCAAAAGACTTACTTTACATGTATAATTGCTTGATTAAGGTTTGTATCATGTTGTAAAATTATTAAAGGAGAGTTTAATCATACCTGTAAGTTTTTACGTTGCGTAAAAAACTGTCCAATACAAACCAACCGGCGCGCCGGCCGGCATCAACAAATTCCAGTTTTGAGCATAATACCACAAAACATCACTTTACACTTCCACTGATATATAGGAATGTAAATTTTGGAAACAATAAGCGTATTTAATGCTGAATACATGTATTTACGCATTAAAATACAATTGAATAGTCGCAATAACCTAGACGTACGTGAAGCCATTTTTGGCACAAAAATCCATAGTGAAGATAGAGAAGTGATCACAGAGTATGTAACCTAGCAAGGAGTAAGGATGTTACCTTTTTTTTTTTATTTAGCTTTTTAAAGAATGAAGTCAAGCGCAACATTCCATATTGCTGCATAGTGTCCATGATGGTGAAAGAGTAAAATTAAAGTGCAACCTCACTGGGCTGCATGTACAGGTCACACGGTGAAAAAAACTGTCGTTATGGGGACCCAAAAATACTTGTCCAACCCGGAAATCGAACCCGAGACCTCATGTTACCCAGTAGAGCATGCGACTACACCAATGAGGCTTCGACAAAAAGCAGGTGTTAGATTATAAAAACTTACCTGAGCTTTGGTGCTAAGTACGACGACGCAAATTAACAACGGTATTATCATAATGGTTTTATGGGACTCTGGGCGAGAATTAAATGTAACGCCTTTTATACCCCGCTTGGAATACAACGCATTATCCTTAATTCCTCATTAAACTATTATTAGCAACAAACTTTGGTTAGGCACTAATCATACGTAAGAGCATGTCCAGAACTGAAATTAAATACGATAAAGGTATAGACGATCGCATAATGGGACGTCCCATTATGCGATCGTCTATACCTTTACACTGACATGTCAGGAATTGCACCTAATAGGTCAAAAGGATTGATTTTCATGTTTCAGTCGACTCAAGTCGGGCCCCAAACATAAGTATAATTACTCTCATAAGAAAAATGATGTACTATGGTGTAATTCACATTGTTTGTCGAGGTGAACAACTCTATTTCATACGTGACCTTGTTGTGACGAATTCTTTATGCGAGATTATACAAATGTACATGCATTTTAAGCTACGTCTAAGAGTTCGTGTATAGGAATACGTATTCGTTCTCGGACGAAAATCATGGCGCAGGGCTGAGTCTCAACAGATTGTAGGAGACCTACTCTACTGCGTACAACACCCCGCCACAAACGGAAGTCGTCTGCAGACTATTCCAAGCCGCGACATCGAACTGAGCTAAGTTGGGTCAGGACCATGGTGCGGCCATGGACCCAAGGGCTTCGACGCCACGTCTCACTGAGTGAAACGCGGCTATAATCGTCACATTGTTTAGAGCCTCTCGACTCTCGCGGCTCCTGGTCATATCCTTGCTTTGCCTAGATGGGCTTCTCCCTTAGATGCGTTCAGGCATTATCCCGCGGATGGTAGCGTCGCACCACCGGCCGCTCGGCCGAGTGCTTCACCAAATGTCCGACACTGTAGTTATGGTGGGACTATACAGTACTACTATCGCAACGACGCACCATCAGTAGGGTAAAACTGACCTGTCTCACGACGGTCTAAACCCAGCTCACGTTCCCTGTTAGTGGGTGAACAATCCAACGCTTTGCAATTTTCGCTTCACAATGATAGGAAGAGCCGACATCGAGGGATCAAACGGCAACGTCGCAGTGGGCGCTCGGCTGCCACAAACCAGTTATCCCTGTGGTAACTTTTCTGTCGTCTCTCGCTAAAAACTCTTTAATCGAGAGGTTCGATAGGCCGTGCTTTCGCAGTCCCTATACGTACTGAACATCGGGATCAAGCCAGCTTTTGCCCTTATGCTCTACGCGAGGTCGCTGTCCTCGCTGAGCTGGCCTTGGGACACCTGCGTTATTATTTGACAGGTGTACCGCCCCAGTCAAACTCCCCGCCTGGCAGTGTCCTCGGCTCGGATCGCGCGCCGCGCTTGAAGCATAGACTCGGGGCGCAGTCGGCAACCGGCCGCGCCTCGTCTCCGCTCCACCGAGTGAGTGACGAGACCACGGGAGTGGTGGTGTCTCAGTGGCGACCGCGGACGATCTCCCACCTTGCTGCACCTCCCGCATCCCCTCACAGTACCAGACTAGAGTCAAGCTCAACAGGGTCTTCTTTCCCCGCTGATTTTTCCAAGCCCGTTCCCTTGGCTGTGGTTTCGCTAGATAGTAGATAGGGACAGAGGGAATCTCGTTAATCCATTCTGCGCGTCACTAATTAGATGACGAGGCATTTGGCTACCTTTGGAGAGTCATAGTTACTCCCGCCGTTTACCCGCGCTTGTATGAATTTCTTCACGTTGACATTCGAAGCACTGGGCAGAAATCACATTGCGTCAACACCCGCGAGGGCCATCGCAATGCTATGTTTTTATTAGACAGTCGGATTCCCCTTGTCCGTGCCAGTTCTGACGTGGCCGCTGACGGCGATCGAGTGGCCCGCAACCGGTGTGAGCGACAAACGCACCACCAGCATACCGGCCACAGAGGTCGGGAGATCAGCTGAAGCTTCACGTCCGACCCCGATCGCCCGGCCCTCAGAGCCAATCCTTATTCCGAAGTTACGGATCCAATTTGCCGACTTCCCTTACCTACATTATTCTATCGACTAGAGGCTCTTCACCTTGGAGACCTGCTGCGGATATGGGTACGAACCGGCGCGATATCTCCACGTACATCCCTCACCTGAATTTTCAAGGTCCTCAGAGAGGTTCCGGACACCGAATATCGGTGCTCTTCGCGTTCCGAACCATATCTCCCCATAATAGGATTCCATGGAACTCGAACGCTCAGGCAGAAAAGAAAACTCTTCCCAGAACTCCCTGCGGCGTCTTCAGGCCTCTTTGGGTTACCCCGTCGAACGCTCGTCGAGACGAGAGCACGATTATAGAAACGGTTCCGCTGCCGGGTTCCGGAATAAGAACCGGATTCCCTTTCGCTCAAGGGGCGTAGTTTATCACTTGTTAGACAAAACAACAAACACGCCACATCGACATAAGATCTCTCCTAGAGCTTAGGATCGACTAACTCGTGTTCAAACACAGTTCGCACGAAACCCTTCTCCACTTCAGTCCTCAAGGATCTCACCGGAGTATTTGCTACTACCACCAAGATCTGCACCGACGGAGGCTCCAGGCAGGCTCACGCCCAGACCCTTCTGCGCTCTCCGCCGCGCACGTCCTACTCGTTACAGCGTAATGACGCACGGGACGTCGCACATGCGCGTAACGGTAGTGTATCGGCGAAACACTTCAGCGCCATCCATTTTCAGGGCTGGACTCCTATTGCAGGTGAGTTGTTACACATTCTTTAACGGATACCGACTTCAGTGGCTACCGTCCTGGCGTCTTGAGAGTCCTACGCCTTTTATGGTCCTGTGAGCGTTTCTTTGGCGCCTTAACACTACGTTTGGTTCATCCCACAGCGCCAGTTCTGCTTACCAAAATTGGCCCACTTGGCACCGACATCAGACCTCCGGCTTCAACGTTTAAGCAAGCCGGAGTTCTCACCCATTTAAAGTTTGAGAATAGGTAGAAGACGTTTCGACCTCTTAACCTCTAATCATTCGCTTTACCGGATGAGACTGTGTGAACCGGCGCCAGCTATCCTGAGGGAAACTTCGGACGGAACCAGCTACTAGATGGTTCGATTGGTCTTTCGCCCCTATACCCAGTTCCGACGATCGATTTGCACGTCAGATTCGCTGCGGTCCTCCATCCCGGTTTACCCAAGACTTCGACCTGACCAGGCATAGTTCACCATCTTTCGGGTCCCAGCATGTGTGCTCAGAGCGCGTCGGAGTCACGAGTTGGATCTACGAAGCCTCGGGAGTGCGAGAGGCCAGTCTACACAGGCGCTCCATCTTCCCTGAGCGCAGTGCGCCTTCACTTTCGTTGCGCCTTTCAGTTTTCATTCTCAATGACTCGCATACATGCTAGACTCCTTGGTCCGTGTTTCAAGACGGGTCCTGCGAGTGCCCGAAGCTTGACCGTCGCTGACAGTCGCGCACAGTCTGATACTGCTAGGTAGCCACAGGGACGACGCGCTGACTCCGCCTCGGGCAGGATGTCGAGCACGACGTCGCCTTGCGCCAGCCGAACGCGTGTGAAACGCGTGCACGAGTCTACTACCGTCCGAGGTACGCCCGCGTCGCTAGAACAAGGCTCGCTGTTCCATAAAGAAACAAAAGAGCTTCCCCTACCGGCACTTAGACGCACCCCGAACGAGTCGCGACGTTTTACTAAGGGAGAAGTGCACGCCGCCCGCGGACGTCGATAAGGGCGCCCCGAGTCGCTCAGCTGTGAACTGGCAGCTACGGATCACGCTATTACGTCGCGAGTGAGCGCTGAATCTCCCCGTTCACTCATTCGAGTTTCGCAGGTTTACCCCTGATCGGTTTCACGTACTCTTGAACTCTCTCTTCAAAGTTCTTTTCAACTTTCCCTCACGGTACTTGTTCGCTATCGGGCTCGCGGTCATATTTAGCCTTAGATGGAGTTTACCACCCACTTAGGGCTGCATTCCCAAGCAACCCGACTCTAAGGAGAGTCCCTGTCGCCGCCGTCCTCCATCGCTACGGGCCTGGCACCCTCTATGGGGAAATGGCCCCGTTCAAGACGAACTTGGACAGGAGTCGCGACGACGACAAAGCGGAATCTCCCAAACACCACATCTCCCGATGCCGTTACAACAACAGGATTCAGTGCTGGGCTTATTCCTGTTCGCTCGCCGCTACTAAGGAAATCCTGGTTAGTTTCTTTTCCTCCGCTTACTAATATGCTTAAATTCAGCGGGTGATCCCTCCTGATCTGAGGCCAACATATGCTGAGGCGAATGAGCTCAAAATTAGATCTCACTCTGCCTACTGAGTAAATGCAGTTTGCATCACAATGTACTGCGATCACGCAACTCCCGACATCAAAGCTCACATCTATCGAAGTATTGCTCCAATGCGCGTGTCACCGTCGCATCCGTACACAGCGAGCTGCATTTGGTAATATTTATACGGACTGATCGTGTTTACGATAGAACCGTCATTAGCACGAGCGTGCAGTGTGGTGAAATATGTACAGCCGGCCCTCAGACAGGGGTGGTCCGGGATGTGTCTCCGCGGACCGCAATGTGCGTTCGAAATGTCGATGTTCAATGTCCTTGCCGGTCACATTACGACCGCAGTTCACTGCGTTCTTCATCGACCCGCGAGCCAAGTGATCCACCGATCAGGGTAATATTGTTGTTGTTTGAGGAAAAATAAAATAAATTAATAGGATTGAAGAATCACTAAAACCGGTTTAGACTCGAGGCGCGGACTTCTGCCTGTCTTTGTCAGTCACAGACCTGTTTGTTTATAATTTTCATTACTTAAATTTTCATGCCTAGTTTCAATCACAGTGCAATGCATTTTTAAGTGTTTTAAGTATGCAATTGTCTCCTTTGCGTTTTAACCAAACACAGACCTGTTTTCATTCATATATGTAAGGCGTTATTCGTACATCATGTATCCTCAAGCGCTATTTTAAGTGCGCGCCGTGCTAATACACGATTGAAACTGTTCGACTCACTCACATTGGGTATAGATGTAAAACTATCAGCAAATACAAACGCTGCGCGCATCCGCGTTACATATAACAATACATCCAGAGTGCATAATTCTAAGTAAATACATTTTAGCACCCCCGTCATCATCATCCCAGTCTTGAAGAAAAACTTCTTTTAGTATGTTTTTTAAATTAACGTTGATTTAAAGGTCATTATTTGGGTCTACTTCATGATTAATTTATTCTACCAAATTTATATTATCGTAATCAAAAGCTAATTTTGAGATTTCGACCAGTGTTAGTATTTCAACAAAGCATTCAAATCGACAAAGTATCTCATATTACATGAATGCATACCATAACATGACTCATAACTGTGCATTGGTCGATAACGATAACATTACATCATCAATATACACAAAGGGCTGGCCGCGTCGACGAAACCCTGTATTTGAAATCAGCATACCTAGTATTTTACTACTCCCTTTAGATCTTAGCACCAACGAAAATATATTTTAGTAAAGGAATAGCGAAGAAAAAATTGTGTTATGACATATTTTTTTTACATTTCGATTTATTTATTTTTATTTTTATTTATTAAAACAGTTACACCATCAGTTTATCATAAAACATTCAATAAGTGGTTACAGATAGGTATAGGACCGTATGATATACCATTACAGGTGTAACAAACAATTCTTAAGAAAAAATTAAATTATCTTATAAAGTAACATGTTATAATTATTTAATTATTAACTGTTTTGACTCTGCTTACATGACTAATACATAAAATACTTTGATGAGATCATCAATCACTTTTATGAGATCAGCTATCACTATGATACATTCTATATATTGTAGCTAGACCTACTTAAAATATATCTAATCTAATATTTCTTTGATAATTTTGTTTTTGAATTTTGCAAGAGAATCACTAAATATGTCTATTTCTATATTATTGATATTGTTATAGTTACGTATAATTCGGTTTAGTGGGGAAAATTTGCCTACATTGGTTCGAAAGGGAGTTGGAGAAAATATATTAGTAATAGGATGCCGAGGAATGTTTTTGGGTACGCCTATTCTCAATTGTGATAAGACTTCAGGAGCATCCAAAACACCATTTAAAATTTTGTGGAGTGTTGTCAAATCCAAAATAATTCGTCTGTTTTTAAGAGTGATTAATTTAAAAAACTTAAGTCGTTCATCGTATGGGGCACGATACGGGCAATTCCTGTCTTGGAAGGCCAAGAAACGTGTGAAAATGATTTGGTGATACTCTAAGAAGAAGTCGAGAGGAGTACAGTGATTTCACGCCGAGATGTACGAACGTCATGGAGAATTTTTTTCTTTGGAAAACTAGTACCTACGTAATAATTGTGAGCGCTACGTCCATTTGTAGATGATATCTTCTCAGAAATAAATCTGCATCTGTGAAGAAAGTGTCGGTGCATTGAAATGGAACGATAAATACATTTCCTGTACTTAGCTAGGTAGAGTACCTATGTTTTTCGCTTGGTTATTCACACGAGTTCATTTATATAATTTACTATATTTAGCAAGTTTCTTTACACAATTCAACATAATATCTCATTCAAATGTAGCGAAAATCAATCTGATTTCAAACAAAATAGAAAATAAATAAACTAGCAAACGTCGAACTAATTAATAGGAAATTTGCTTGCGTTTCTTTATCATCAAATAACCGTGAACACGACTACTCATCCAGCTATACATATTACCTAGCATGGTATGGAAGCCTATCTGTACTTACAATACGACAAAACAGTAAATACGTGAGTTAAGTACTGTTTACATTATGAGTGCTCGGACTGGAAACTCGCAAACCCAATAGTTTAGGTAGGTACCTAGTCAGGTCGACTCATCAAACCACAATGGTATCATAATGTGAACATTACATATGAGCAGAACATGTCGCGTGTGTGTCACGGGACACACTTAACATATTGTGGACTGATGAATACACACGCGGAAAAAGACACGTACTAAATTATACATTTTGGGTTTATACATTTTGGGAATTATTTTCGATTTATTTCGATCTACCTAGCTAGCTAAATGAAAAACAAGATTTGTCCATGTTCTTAATTTTCCATGCCTCAAAATGAATCTTATAAGTACCTATAGGATCGCTTCATAATCCGTCCGTCTGTGATCTGCCGAGATTCTTTCGTGATAAAATCAAGTTGTAATGAAGTCTTCAATGATCTACCATAACCAAAATCTCCTTAATCGAATGAAAATCCCTTGGAGGCGGAAATAAAAACAAAGTTACCTACCTAGTCAATAATTAATTATTAATAACATTGCAAAATTACTAATTAAAAGAATTATAATAACAAAATAAAAAAATAAAAAATAACTGATGACATATTGTTAGTACCCACGTATAAAATATGTATAGTTAAGAGTACTGAAAAATAGTACTCACTTCGGAGCGCTGTAAAACCTTAGCTATTGACTTAATGAAAAAATTTTGCATATAAAAGTTGTTCCTTAAAAAACGATCTACAAAAATGGTCTGATATCGTTTTTTCGTAAAATGATAAAAAAAAAAGTTATATCGAAAAATATAAATTTTTTTCACGAATTTCTGAACATTTTCACTTATAACTTTTTTATTTATAGTTTTACGACAAAAAATTACTGGACCAAAGTTATAGAGAATTTAATTTGCAACAAAAAACGTCAAAAAAAATTTTTTATCAGATAAATAGTTTAAGAGATATATCGTAAAAACCGTTTCAACCCCTATTTTCAAGATGGCGGCCGTGGGACAAGGGTGGCGACCCCACAAACTTGATTTTAGCTTTACACTTACCCCCCCTACACATCAAAAAAATAAAATTGCGTCCTCTGAGAAACGCAAGGTAAGGCCTAAAAAATGTAACATTTCAATGGACTAATAAACGGTGGGTAATGTGACGTCCGCTCACGTCAATTGCCTAATTCAGTTGCATCTCGCGTTCCTATTTGATAAACATAGCTCTAAGATACAGTCACAGAGTCAAGTGGATCTTCTTTTCGTCGGAAGCTTAGTTAGTATAGGGAACCAGTCTAGTTTAAACTAGATTAATTTGAGAATTTTTTCGTCACTCCATTTTTGTTACGAGTTAGGGGGTGCACAAAAAATATTTTTGATATTTTTCCCTAGGGAGCAGCGACAGAGATGTAAGGTTGCGTATGGTGGAAACCAGGGATGTGTGAGGGTACATACCGAAGGATGTGTTTGTTAAGATCCAATAAAATCACTCCGATGACCTGGGTTAGTTTCAACAAACACATCTATTACTGCGCATCCTCACACTTCCAGATACCTGATGTTATAAAGAGTAACTAAGGCTACTTGTGATTTTATTCTTAATCCTACACGGCTGAAACCGCGGGGCGCAGCTAGTACCTAATAGTAGAAGAACGGAGTCCTGTGATGACTAAGTAGAATCTAGCCCAGCGACTGCTAGAGTGTAATTGCATTGTATGATATTAAGTATGGTTGTTTTATATATAACAGAAACTTTGTGAAAAAGCATATTATAGTGTAACTGAGTATATTGATGATAGCCAAGCATGGCAATGAGTTGCTCACTCTTACATTAAAATGTAAAAAAAAACCGGGGAGTTTGTTTCGCCGTTTCTTCTCCTGACATGCTTATATTTTGGAAACGGTAGTAAATTTACCTAAGTTAGCGTAAGAGAAATGACGTTCAATAAGTGTTCCAAGTGTCGTTGAATAAAACTTTTTGATTTTGATTTTGATATACGAAGCTATCTGCCATGGTGAGTGACGTGGATACCTTCACCGAAGATACCTAAATGACGTATTCAATGTTTACGTTTTATAGAACCACCTAACCTCAATCTGACTAATAATTATGCGGGCGGAAGCCTTAATAGTAGTGGAATAATTTCCTGTCCGGCAGAAATTTGGAATATTCCCACAAAATTAAAAGTACCTCAGTCTGACAAACACATTCTCGCAAAATAGAATTCAAAATAACCCGTATCCCCGTGGATTTAGAGTTAACTTCTCGAAAATACCTAGGACTTAGTCACAAACACTGACGCACTTTTATAATCGACTGTCCTTCCATTGAGCTCTACAGTATTTTCCTAAAGGAAGACGTCCGTTTGTCATAAAATAAAAACTGAGGTTGAACATTGAGTTCATGTGGATTTTCCTTAAACATTACTCTATATAAAGCTGGAGTTTCAATTCGTTTGTCAGTACAACTCAAACAGTCAATATGAAGGTTGTTATTGTTTTGGCTTTGATTGGAGCGGCTTTTGCCCGGGACCTGACCCTGGGATCTAAGGGAACCAAAGTGTTTGAGGAGCACGCCATCGCTAGTCCGGCTATTTGGAGACAATATCGCAAATTGTCAGTCAGGACCAACAGCACTGACGTCATCAGCCGCATTTTCGTCAATGACCTGAGGCCTGACAAGAACGGAGATGTGGCCATCGTTGAAGGCGGACTGGGGCAGAAGAACCTCACTCTAGAACTGAAAAGCCCAACGATTCTCAGAGGATACGACTTCCAAATTGAAGTGTACGCCGTGCCTGAAGACGAGTATATGCCTGAAGAAAACACAGGATCCGTGAAGCCTCCGGGACACTTCATTACGGACAGCCCTATCGAGATCGAAGATAAGACCGTTACTTCTACACCCAAGAATGTGGACATCAAAGAAATAGCTGACAAAGACGCGGCTGACCAATTTAAAGACCAAAGCTCAACATCGAAGCCACCACTAGGGATGGAACAACCCGGTCAACCAAAAGACCACATCGAGACAACGCCAAAAGATGTTTCATTCACCAGCCAAGACTCTCTAGACGTCCCGCCATCACCTGCTTTCATACAAGCTTAGATTATTTCTTTTTAAATTCCATTTCATAATTTAAATAAGTGATTTTGACAATACTCTTCCATTAGGAAACTAATTAGAACTAGCAGGTTTTATTTCCGTAAAGGTGTAATTTTGTCTGTGAATCATTTACACTGTTCCTCTCCAAAGATGTTTCTATATAAGACTTTGATATGTAATTAAATACAATAACTACATAATCATCTGTATTTATTTTTATCATCACTGACACTCAGACATAATATACACTACTAACGGACGTCACGTGGTTTCACCCGCGTAGTTCCCGTTCCCTTGGAAGTACGGGGATAAATTATAGCCTATATTACTCGCTGATGATGTAGCTATCCATTGCTGAAATAATTTCAAGATCGGTCAAGTAGTTTCGGAACCTATTAATACAAACAAAAAACAATCAAATCATTCCTCTTTATAATATTAGTATAGATTATTTCTGAGGGAAAATTCAAAGATGTCAGCTTGAGACGGTAATGGACTCACTATCTGTCATGCACGTAGGGACAGAACTATCTTCCGTGAAAAGTGAGTGTTGATATTATAACTCTTCTGCTGTCCCTTCTGGGGCCTTACCATGAGCTCTTATTGCCATGATAGTTTCACTCATTTATGAGACAGACGTATGTGACGTGCATACATCTGTCACTGTCGCACAACTGAATTAACATTGCAATAAGAGCTCATGGTTGGGGCCCTGGGATTCCACTCTATTATGAACTAGGAACAGTGATGTTCCAGACTCTATGGTACTGACCGCTGGAATTTGAATATACGCTTCAGTAGCGAGTGTCAAATCAATCGACCATGTAATGAATGTCATATTTTTTAATATCTATCGGTGGATTATTCAGATGCACCCCAAATAAAGGCTAGGCTTCTCAAATGATTTAAAGGTTTTTTTTTAAATGATCACACTATATGGTAGCTATTCACTTTTGATACCAAAGCGAAGAGTAATCTATACAGATAAATAAAATTGAAGTGTCTGTTTGTAATTCCAAAATTACAGCTTTACACTAAATGCATATGAAAGTATACACGCTACAGACACTAAAAAACAAAGTTTTAAAATTGTTATCTGTCTGTCTGTCTGTTGGTTCCGGGTTATCTCTGAAACGGCTGGACGCATTTTAACGGGACTTTCACTGGTAGCTGATGTTTCAAGGAGTAACTTAGGCAACTTTTATTTATTCAAAATATTAGGGTTCCGCGACAATAAGGAAGAAACTAAATCTACGAGGGTGAAACCGCGGGGCACAGCTAGTATTGTAATAAAAAAAAGAAAACTAAATAAATTGTATATTGATACAAAACATGTGTTAGTTCTTACGTAGAGGTAAACGTTACATGACATTATATTCTTAAAATAAATGCGTAATATACATACAATAATATATTTAGGTGCTTAGACTTATTAATTATGCAATTTCAAAATAGATAAGTAATTATTATGTTATTTCCAAGTGAACTAATGAGTGTAAACATTATTATTTCGCAGCTTTTCCTTTTCGTAAATTATCCTTATAAATAAGATGTCATATTTATTAACAGAATAATAAATTGATGCATAATTATATTACAATAGGTATATATGTTTAATTATTGCAAGCTACGATGTTATTAATTTGATATTGCTAAATTCATAATTGACCTGAATTGCCAAAAATATTTAGGTTCATTTTAGAATGACTTTAGAAATCTTAGGACCTTGGTTATATTTCAATTAATATAAATTTTATAAATCTTTGAATTATTGAAAAGTACAGATTAATTTGATCTTAGTTTTATTAACAAACAAATTTGGGAACACCGCCATCTAGTGTCGCAGTTTTGTACTACGTTATACCCATGTCGTTTAATACATTGATATTTATACAATTCTTCCGTCGATATAAATGTTTCTAACAGCATTGCCTATATTTGTTAATTCTTCAGGTTTAAACTTAAAATGGTCATAAACTGCCTTCGCCTTGTGGTCGCAAACACTACTTTGGAACACGAGGTCCTGAGTTCGGTCCCAGGGTCAGGCAAAGTGATATTGGGTTTTTCGCAGGGGCAGCTCGTCTGGATTCGTACCCGATTAATATCAATAAGCTCACCCCCTATTCTATTACATGGAACTTACCATAACTGGCGAAATGTTTGAAGTACACCTCTGCCTTCCCCTTCGGGAGACACAGGTGTGAGCATATGTATAAAATGTTAATAAACTTTTTATTTAAAATTTTACAGTTTTATATGAGTATAACTTATCGACAATAGCGCCATCTATTGAAGATATGTGTTAACGTTAAACGACATATAGATGTCGCTAGTCGTACTTAATTAGGGAATGTACAGGAATACCGTCAGGTATGTTATCTCTTCCCTTCAAGCCCTCCAACTCGATGACAACAAGACAACCGATGACGTCAGCGCCGCACGACTGCAACAAGCGACTGGTCGCTGTCAGGGAGCCACCGGTTGCTATCAAATCGTCGATAATAACGCACTTCAAGCCTGGAGTGATCTTATCCTTTTGTAGTTCTAATGTGTCCTGAAATGAAAATAAAATGTAATTAATACCCAATATATCCTTGTGAAAAGTAAGTATATGACTTGCCAAATTCAAAACAAAGTACTTTCAAATCGCCAGAAGGACACAAAAATATATTATACAGGATTAAGTATAAATGTTACCAATGGGTTTGGAAGGTTCAAGAAAAAAAGTATTTTTTTAGTTTCTTGATGAAGAAACTAAAAAATTACTTCTTTCAGTAAATATTTCATAGCATTTAATGGTCGTAACTTCCAAATTCGAATAATTATGCTCAACAATATGTACTTGAAGATAATAAATACTACTCACAGAGCCATATTCTAACTCATACGTGTGTGATACAATATCTCCAGGAAGTTTCCCCTTTTTGCGTACAGCTAAGCAGGATATACCAAGCTCTTGTGCGAGGGAGAAGGAGAATAGAAATCCTCTGGACTCCAGGCCGACCACAGCTTGAACACCAGGGAACTTAGCATGTAGAGTTTGCACTAATAAGTTGTGAAGGAGTTTGCATGTGCTCCCATCGGATAGGGCTGAGAAAATGTCCCTGGAAATACAAAAGAAAATATTGGAATGATATGCTTAGGTACCCTTTAAATCTCATATATAAAAATGAATCCACATTTCCCTTGGTCACCGCATCACACTTAAACGGCTGGATGGATTTTAACGGGACTTTCACTGGCAGATAGCTGATGTTTCAAGGAGTGTTTTAGGCTAATTTTATTTAGAAAACAGTTTGAAACTAAATCTACGCGGCTGATACCGCAGGGCTAGTTATTTACAGTAAAATATATAATAATTAAATAGGTTACTCAATTCAACCATATTTATGTTTTTTTTTATATATATTTAATAGTATTTGCAGTTTGACCTAAATGCAAAACCCTTCATTTCATAGGTGGCTTCATTTCGAGGAACCCTATTTTTTAAAAATACTAAAATAAAACTAGCCGGTCTAAGGCCCATTAAAATCAATTGATACAGCCATTTCAGACATAAGCTAGAACAAACAGATCAATAGAGAAACAAAAACAAGTGTGTATTTAATTCTATAATTATAATTGCATAAACACTTCCCGTGATATGATATCTCTTTGATTACACTATCTATTGTAAATACTTTGGGGATTCACCTGTGTGGACAATATCAGTACTGATTGAAGTATACACACATCCATACAATAACATATAGCATACTAGCTGTGCCCCGGGGTTTCACCTGCATAGATTTAGTTTCATCCTTGTGGTCGCGGAATTTTTAATAAATAAAAGGTAGCCTGTGTCTCTTCTGAGGGTCTAAAGATTGTCTGTGCCAAATTTCATCAAAATCGGTTGAGACATTTAAGCGGGAAAGCTTAACAGACAGACAGAGTTACTTTCGCATTTATTATATTAGTAGGGATTACATAGAAACTGTTGACACATTGATAATCTCTTTACACTACCTATAAATATTTAGCATGTTGTTATTTTGTTACATTTTCATGCAAAAACTACTGAATGGATTTATAATTCAGCATATACATCAAAATAACACATGGGCTATTTTTTTAAAGATATTGTGTCAATTGTTCAAAATGTAAAGATACTAATCCTGCACAGGTGGAGTTGCAGGCACCAGCTAGTAAAGTCAAATAATAATTATCAGTTAGGTATATTAATTGTGAAGTATATAAAAATAAATATATTGAATAGATGAATAAGATGTTTTACATCTATCACAAATATGAGAGCACTACTTATTTTAATTTTCATAACTTATTTACATTATTTTATTTTTGATCGATTTACTCTAATCACAATAATTATAAGAACGTTTCTGAATCACTCAATTTTGGATACGATATTATCAAAAGACAGCACAGAGAAAATTGCGAACAAAAATAAATCTTACCAAAATAAAATGCCTTTTTTAGGAAAATCTGGGTAACTCTTAATTTTTCTTTTCAGTTCAGCAATACTTTTCTCGTAGTCAGTGTTCATTATAGTAATATAATAATTTAAATAAATTTAAGTAATAAAAAATAACTTTGTCTTCTGCTTTGAGGTATCAGAGTGGAATGTATTAAATATGTCTTGAGTTTTCGTACGAGCCTGTGCTTATCTTTAGTTAGTATTCTTATCGCTTATTCTAGGTGAATTAATTATATAACAAAATTATATTAAACTCGATTTGATTAAAAAAAATTTTAAGGTTATGTTATGACAGCCAGCATGCAAATGACAGCTGTATTAATCAAAATGTCAGTTGACTGTTAACGTTGACATTTAACAATGATACCGGAAATTCGGTGCCAAGGTGCTGCCAAGCCTACGGATTTATTCGTAGATCATTGGATTTTTGTAAAAAGTATGAGGGGTGAGACATAATTCCCTTTTCAGTTTTACGTTTTATCCTCCGAATTTCTAGATGGAACTGCAGTTTTTGATGAAACTCAAATAATAGTTATGGCGAAAGTAAAAATATAATTTCTTTTTTCCAGGAATTTGATATTTGATTGACACACTACGGACGGATTCTTCAGAATGGGATCTGGTAACTTTACTATTACTTGTCAGTTGGTTGTCACTAGTACTATTAGAAATTGACGCTATTTTATTTTGAAATTAAAACGATCTTTTCATTTCGTGTAAACAAAATTAAATTGAGAAAATATGATTAAAATGAGATATAGATGAAATTATTATAGCCACAAAGCTCAACCTTTGGATATTGTTCTTTATTTCCCGCGATTGAAAGACGAGAAAGTTTCCCGAACGTAATAATGTTATCGTCGTTGGATTTAGAAACGTTAATTGCAGTGAAAAAGCGTGAGATTGAGAAGGAGAAAACTATTCTTGGTCTTATATCGCCACCGGACCCCGTACATGTGAGTATTGTACCTCTATTTACTTAACTTTCTGTCGGTGCGAAACTTTTAGACACTTGTTGAATTGCCGCGGTTCCGTTATTGATTTTCCTTCACTTCACTCACTCTCAGACGAGTGCAGTGCAGACGTATTGATTCCTCTCTCTATAAAACCGTCGTGCAGTTTCTAAAATCTGAGATAAATATTAATAAAATTATTGGTTCTAGCTTCTTCCTAACTTAGTTAGGTGTTTGGATTGTATTGGTTTCTTAGTACAATAGGTAAGTGTTTTTGATAACATATGTTTTATGAGTGATCAACTGGAAATTCATTGAATTGAAAATGAAAAAGTAAGGTCTTACAGCACAAGTAAAGGGAAAATTATGAAATACTAGCTGTGCCCTGCGGTTTCACCCGCTTAGATTTTAATTTCATGGTTGCCTGCAGATCCTTAATGTTTTTTAAAAATCCGTCAATACAGTTTAAGTCCCGTTAAAATCCGTCCAGCTGTTTCGAAGATTACCCGGGGCAAACAGACAGACAGAGAGTGGAAATAAAAAAAATGGGTTTTTATATGTCAGTACCGTGTATACTTTCATATGCATTTAGTGAAAAACTGTTATTTTCCAGTAAAAACAGACACTTCAATTTTATTTATCTGTATAGATGTATAGATATAGATAAAAAAAGTTAAATCCATTGGTAAATTTTGATACACATAATAGGAACTATAGGTTCTGGTATCTCCTCGTTATCTGGTGTATTTTAATTTGCTAGTTCTCCCCATATTTCAGAAAAATAGTGGGGACATAAAAACAATTGAAAAGAGAGTGATCTTATAAGTGTTCCTTTTTTGACCAACTTCTAAAAAGGAGGAGGTTATCAATTTGACTGTATGCTTTTGTTTTCCTTTTGAGGTAAGAATTACCCAAAAATTACATCTAGAAGGTGATACCATCAGAAAACCTGCTAAGAATGAGTTATGATTAAGGCCAGGAATGGTATGTGCACTATAATATTCAACTGAAAAAATAATGAAGAAAATACCTCACCACAACATGACATAATGGAATCATAAATTCTTGAGTAATGGAGTAAATGTCAGAATATATAGATTTAACATTGTCTTACAAACACATCAATAATGAAAATGAACTCTATTGATTAGAATAGGTTGTAGTAAATTGAAGCTTAGTCATTAGATCATACAGGTTAGATTAGATTGGGGGCACAATTTGTTGATATTATTTGATAAACAGATTTATCAGGTACCCACGAGTTTAGAGAAATTGTATTGGTGCTTGCGCCATACAAGACCCAAAAAAGTTGTTACTTGCACATTCAAGGCATTTCTAGGCCAGCACTCGAAACTCGTGACGGGAACTAAGGGGACGTCCATAAATAACGTGAGATTTTTCAGAAAATGGGTTTCTTACGTAAACGCGTTGGGTTGTTATTGTAGTAAGAAAAAAAACATTTTGCTTCATGCTTTTATTTACGACTAGTTAATACTAGTAATCAATATTCCTGAGAGTTATAAATGTAATAAAAATTTGGATTGAATGGACCAAAATAGTTTTTTTTTTTTTTGTTTTATTATGTACATATACTTACTAGATATTTGTTTACTAGATCCCGCCCGTGGTTTCGCCTGTGTTGTTTAAACTATATGACATGTAACTCAGAATGCCAAATTATGAAATATTATTGTTGTTCATTGATAAATACCTATTTGTTTCACACAAGCTTATGAACTTTGATTCTTAGGACCATCATCATCTCCCTGGCCTTATCCCATACATTGTTGGGGTCGGCACTTGATTCAACCCGACGTGGCTGATCACCTGATTTTTATACGAAGCGACTGCCATCTGGCCTTCGTAACCCCATTTAGGAGGAAAATCTGTGATCTGGGTTAGACCAGTTGTCAGATTATTTTTAGGCCTCCGACTGACCTATAACGATTGCCAAAGATGCTAAATTGGCCGACCGGGACAGACGGCTTAACGTGCTCTCCGAGGCACGGATTGCTTAAGTTCGCTGATCGAATGATATGCGCAATAGCAACTGTGCCACGAGCTCCTCCTAGTCTTAGGACGATTAACAGAAAAACAAGTTTAAAGGGCCTTAAAAAGTTGCTTAATAAAAGCTGTGTAGAATAATCTCATTACTTAAATCAATTTGTTTCAGTGTGAAAAAATCGAAGAAAATGTGTCGCAACCAAAGCAGTTAAGCAAAGTAAGCTTCACAGATCCTAGGGCTTCACCAGAGAGACATGAAGCCGCAGAACAGAAGAGAGTTGAAGACAACAGACACCTCTACCAAGAGGAGACAATACCGCCGGACTTGGAGAGGTACATTAGGGTGAGTGATACTCTATATCTATATAAATAAGATTGAAGTGTCTGTTTGTAATTTTAAACTAACATTTTCTCACTAAATGCATATGACAGTATATAATATGAAACGGTACTTAATAATTATTTACTATGTAATGAATTACAGTACATGCCAGTTGAGTTTCTTGCCTGGTTTTTCTCAGAAGGCTAGTTTCTTACCAGGGCCTAAAGTGACCAATATTTTTTATTTTCATATCAATTTCCTATTCCAACACTGTCGAGTTTGACGCTCACATACTTTATAGAATAACGCGACTGTAAGTTATCTCAGCGACGAACTAGACGTCGAGCGTTGGTTTCAGTTATAGGAAAATGATACATAATGCTCAATTTCGTATCTTTGTAACTGACACTTGACGTCGAGTTACCTTACAGAATAACGCAGCTGTTTTGCGGTGATTATTTATTACTAGCTGTGCCCTGAGTTTCACCCGCGCAGAGTTAATTTAATTCCCGCGGAACTCCAAATGTTCTTTTTAAATAAAAGTTAGTTACTCCTTGTAATATTAGCTATCTGCCAGTGAAAGTCCCGTTAAAATCGGTCCAGTCGTTGGAGAGATTACCCGGAATAAAGAGACGTGTTGATAAAACTCTTTAGCAAATAACTCATTATTAGGTACCAATTCTTTGCGTTTTTATACTCGTGATAATTTCTCAACGAAATGTCCGATTGGAATAAAACAAACGATATTTTACTTCTAGATGAATACCCTTGATAGCATATTGCTTAATTTGCATAAGGATTTATATTAAGATGCACATTTAACGTAGTTTCTTTCTTCAGACGATTTAATATTTTTATGAACATAAAAGCGGTTATTGTGACTAAACTATGATAGTTAGATATATGCTCTCGCGGACTTTTTTGTAGATCTTAATAAGACCTACAATTCCGTAGTACATCATTTTGTTCTATTGTCAATAATTTTTGCAGCGCACGTATAAATAGGTTTTCGATTTTACACCTTGGGTTACAAATTCGCAATTTTCTTACGGACCCCTAATTTTTATGAGAATAAAATATAGCCTATAGCCTTCCTCGATAAATGGACTATCCAACACTGAAAGAATTTTTGAAATCGGACCTGTAGTTCCTGAGATTAGAGCGTTCAAACAAACAAACAAACAAACTCTTCAGCTTTATAATATTAGTATAGATAAGCCTTTTTACAGATATTTTTACAATGGGTTAGGTTCTTCAATTATATCTTTGGTATATCGATGTGCTTTGTTATAGCAAAGGCCTTCTCCAATAGACTGCATTTTTTTCTTTGTTTGGCTAGTGATGTCCAAGTTCCGCCCGCCGTTGCCTTAATTTCATCGACCCATCGCCTGAGTGGTCTGCCTCAGGGGCGTGCATTGGATTTTCAGAGGGGTAGGCATAAACAATAAGTAGGTAGGTAGGCAGGTTAAGTACATACCTATGTGACGCGGCGTAGGTACGTACGTCTCGGTAAAGATACACATTCGAACATAAACACATACACACACGACACGAGTGTATTCAGTGATCACAAATTGTAACTTCTGCTTACCTGCTTATATGCAATGCACGCCACTGGTCTGCCTTGCTTTCTTTCCCTGTTCCCTGTGTACCAGTTCATCACAATTTTTGACCATTTGTCTATTATTCTGATAGTGTGGCCTCTTGCAGTGATTATAGCGTCAATTAGACGAGCGCTTGTTTACTCTAACGGCCTATAACCATAGGTCTAATGAGAGTGTAAACATTAAAATCCTATTCATATTAATGTAGAGCGAGCAGTGTAGGTGTGCAAGTTTATTGCTCCTTAGTTGATTTGGCATTGACACTGGCAAAGTCGGATCTCTTAACAGCTGCAATAAAAATCATATTGTTTTCTTGGTAGTTACGGACTATTCATGCACTATAACACCGCGAAAAAATCCCCCTTCAAAAATATCTTTGTTTTGATGACTTATCAAAAGTACTTTGAAATCGTCAGAACGACATAATTATTCAGGGTTATACATGCTACCGCCGGTTTCGGAAGGTTGCTGGTACTGAGAAGAATCTGGCAAGAAACTCAGTGATCACTCTTTCAAAACTATTTCATAATTTTAAGTAATACAACAATAATCACAAAAAAATAATTAGCTAATGGACAGAAATATAAACGCTTCTAAGTATGTATAATTGTGTAGCATAAGATGACAATTTTTGCGTGGTTCCATACATTATTTTCGTAAAATAATATCGGAATGAATTAAACCTGATTTACAACATAGGCTAACTATCTCCGCCAGCCGATTGAAATAAATCTTACCATTTCGGAGAACAGCAATCATATACAGACAAATATATTCTAAAGTAAAGGATACATTTGTGATACAGAGCCGTGGTGGCCGGGGAGTTTGAGCAGTCACCTGCTACGCAAGCGACGCAAGTTCGAATACCAGCGGGACCTGTACCAATGAGTTTTTCTAAAAACTTATGTACAGTGATTGCACACTACGTGCTTTACGGTGAAGGAAACCTGCATATGTCTGAGAAGTAATTCAAAGACATATAATTAGTGCCTGAGACGGAGATAGACTCACCGAGTGAGAGTGAACAAATACATGTGCTGTTCTCCACCATTCTCAGTGAGCGCTCAAAACTCGTGACGGCACCTATATCTACTAAGTTCATAGCATAATGCATAATGAGTACAGTGAATTTAATACGGGATCGATTTCGGTAAATGACTCGATACGATGCGCAACGTTCCAGACGATTACAGTAATTACTACAAAATTGTATTGCACAACCCTAGTGACTTTATGGCGTAGCAGACGCGTTGGCGTTGATTTTGGTATGGAGTATCATATTCTATATGTTATATCATATAAGCACTTAATAAACAAGCTCTCGTTCCACCTACTGGCTGAAACCAACGCGTTAATCAAATGTACACTCGTGCTAGAATGTACAGAGGGCCTAGTGCGAGTTTTTCACTGCCGCCGTCACAAGTCACCGCGTCGACGTAAACGCATTGTATGGGATCGGAACAGCGCTATCAGTCGGCCTACGGGTGGCACTATTTTGATCCCATACAAATGATACAAATCTGCGTTTACGTCAACGCAATGACTTGTGACGGCGATGTTAAGAAAACTCACACTATGCATTTAGTGAAAAGCTGGTGTTTCGGAATTACAAGCAGACACTTCAATTTTATTTATCAGTATATATGTTTTCTATAATCGTAGAAAGTATATCAACTGTATGTATTGAATAATTATCTAAATTACTAATTGGATTGTTAAACGTACGGTTCAACTAATTGCGGACAATTTTTCCATTACAAGTAAGCATTGCTCTGACTGAGTAGCGTGATTATGTTTGCAAGCGAAATTCAGTTCTAATGTTTGTTTTTAGAGTCCAATTTGTAAGATTAGCTTTTAATTATTCTCATTTGAAATTAAAAGTTGATAGTTCTTGTTCAAAAGATTCTTTGGCGAAGTTACAAAATAACTCTCGGACTAAACCCATGTCCATCCCTTTCTAAATATATATCACAGAAAGAGATGAAACAAATTTTAACACAAAGGACTATCTAAGTAAGTATATGTATATTCGCAATAAGGGGAAAGTGTTTGCGACCTGTGTCCTATATTTAGGCTTATATGTATATAATAGTGCAGTCTTATATGTATATAGGTAATTGTGATTTATTCTGTACTAGCTGTGCCCCGCGGTTTCACCCGCGTAGATTTAGTTTCTTCCTTATTGTCGCGGAACCCTAATATTTTTAATAAATAAAAGTAGCCTAAGTTACTCCTTGAAACATCAGCTACCTGCCAGTGAAAGTCTCGTTAAAATCGTTTCAGCCGTTTCAGAGATTACCCGGAACAAACAGACAGACAGACGGAGAAAATATCTAAAACTTGGTTTTTTAGTGTCAGTAGCGTGTATACTTTCCTATGCATTTAGTGAAAAGCTGTTATTTTGGAATTACAAACAGACACTTCAATTTTATTTATCTGTATAGATTACCCAATAAGTATGTCGATTTGACGGTTTTAAAGTACTTTGATAAAGTCTAATCAAATGAAGATATTTCTGAATTTGAAGTTGAATTTGACCAATACGCTTACATTATAAATCAATTTATCGAATGGCTATCGGAAGGTACTAGAGTATCATAAAATATCAAAGGTAAACCATGCGCACGTATCCCAAAATATTTACCTAACCTTATCCGCAATCAGTGATTTCGTTCCTGATTGTACCAGGCTCGCAGACTACAGTAGGAGTTTCGCCCGTCAGACACCACTCAACCGTTGTGGCGATATAACGTTTTGGTCGTAAAACGTTACATATTACGATACCAAGTTGGATAGTCGTGTTGTGATTGTGTTATAAGTGGCTTGCTGTCTTATGTAAATGTAAGTTTCTTTGTGTGAAAAACTTTCAGATTATTTAGGTATTTTGTCGGGTTACTTGTAAAAAGGTGCGAATTGTAGAACCTCCCTCATAGTTATTTTATTTCAGCTCTGCACCGCTTTGTTTGTTGACTTCATAAATTGTTCATTCAATTGTGTGAAAATATTTAGATTCTTCTTAGATTATTTAAAGTACTTATTAACTAGCTGTGAATCGCGGTTTCAACCACGTAGATTTAATTTCATGGGTGGGTTTATATGACGGATCTCCAATAATAAAAGTAGTCTTAGTTGCTCCTTGTAACATAAGCTATCTGCCAGCAAAAGACCCGTTGAAATCGGTTCATCCATATCAGAGATTAGCAGAGGGAACATACAGACAGAGAGGCAGAGGAACATTTTCAAAATTGTTTTTTAATTCAATACCATATAAACTTTCATACATGGATTTAGTGGAAAGCTGTTAATCAGGTATTACAATTAGACACTTCAATTTTATTTATTTGTGTTTCATCTGTATACTCGTAGAAGTCTAATCAGTAATCATATAAGTTACGGCACCCCCTGCATAGCTGTACCCCGGCACATCAAAGTCTGAAAAGTCGAAACAGCTTAGTGATGCGTGTTGACCCTTTGGAATCTGAACCATCGAAGGCGAGGTGCAACCTTTGGAATGTCTCCTTGCCCATTCCTTTCGTCCCACCTGAGGAGAAACTCCCGCCTGGACATAAATTACCATGGCCGATCTGGAAGTCACTAAATAGACTTCGGACTCAGGTCGGTCGAAGCACGGACAACATGATCAGGTGGGGTTTCACTGGTGACGCCAATATAGGATGTGTGTGCGCTGCGCCCCAAACTATGGCCCACCTCATATCGTGCCCTGCGTGCCCCACCAGCTGCACGCGGGAAGATCTAATGGCTGCCACCAATGATGCTGTTGAAGTAGCCAAGTTCTGGGCTACAACAATTTAAACTGTCTGTCATCGACACGATAAGAAGAAGCTGAAACTGCAACCTATGCATACAATGATTGTAATGGTCCAACACAAGTGAACCCAAATCTTTTTCATAATAGGTCATAGAAAGAACTAAAATGTATAGGCTGCCGTCGATTACCTATGTAAGCTATGCTTGTTTGACTAATATGTTGAACTTAATCGGTTATTCGGGGAATGTATGTGCCTACCTAATCAATGATTCTGTGAGCTTTTATTAATGACTTTACCTATCTGCGACAATCGATAGTTTGACATCGAAAGCAGATAGCATACATTTTAGAACATAAAGTATCTACCTAGATAGAGGTTAAACCATCAATTTATAAATATTAACGCCTATGACTATATATATATATCACGTGACACACGCTCGACCAATGGAAAATTGGTAGACGCAGTCCCTTGATATTCCGTTCGTTATACGAAACGTTTGTGCATCTATTCAATCGGTTGACCGTTGTTAGCGACATCTATTCTATGCATTTGATCGTTGGCTTGACGGACGCTAACGACGAATCGTAATCGATTGGAGACAGAAATTCGTTCAAAACGTATGTGAGCGGGTCTTGAATGCGCATTTTGTAAATATTGTGCCTTGAATAGCGCGACCGCTAATCGCTGAGCGCTCTAAACTTGTGACAGCACCTATCTTATCAAATGTATAGAATTTTACTCGCACTCATTTCTGTTCCATATAAAACCTAAAGAATTTCTGAACTATTTGGTCGAAACCAGAGTAACCACTATCTGTAGAACTAAAGAGCACTTTCCCAATGTAATTCTTCTAATGACATGTTGGCATGAAGATTTCTTTCTATACATACAAGTTTCACAGCGATTGATACGTAGGTATTTCAAGTTCGAAGCGTTCATAGGATGCAGTATCTTTTGTTTTTTTTTATGTGGATAATCCGTTATGGATACACCACGGGCCGCGGGGGCAGCGGAAGGGTTATGTCGCACTCGCACCAACTAAACTCCACGGTGTTCCTCGTCGCTAAGTGAGGGGTGCAAGTGGTATGTGGCTGCAGTGCCTACCCGACTACCACTTATGCGAACTTTTGTAGGATACAAAAACTACTGACCTAATAGATCACCCAATTTATATTTATCGTGCTAAAACACACCCTCCATTAGCCATTCAATTTGTGTTATCGCTTCCCCATAGACTCCTAATATCTATACTTATGCTGCTACTTACGATATTGGTGCATAAATATAATTAAGTTAATGTTTCGCTAATGTAACGCCGTGCCGCACCTTTTGCGTGCAACACACCCTATTCAAAGTGCTACTTATTTGTGAGCTACTTTTACGTTATTTTCGTAACTAGCAGACGTCACGCGGTTTCACCCGCGTAGTTCCCGTTCCCGTGGGAGTACGGGGATAAAATATAGCCTGTGTTACTGATTGATGATGTAGCTATCCATTGCCGAAAGAATTATCAAGATCGGTCAAGTAGTTTCGGGCTAATAGGCTATTCAATGCAAACATACAAAAAACAATCAAATATTTCCTATTTATAATATTAGTGTAGACTAGCTGTGCTGTGTAGATTTGGTTTCATCCTTAATGTCGCGGAACCCTAATATTTTTAATAAATAAAAGTAGCCTAAGTTACTCCTTGAAACATCAGCTACCTGCCAGGGACAGTCCCGTTCAAATCGGTCCAGCCGTTTCAGAGATTACCCGGAACAAACAGACAAACAGAAAATTTTTAAAACTTTGTTTTTTAGTGTCAGTAGCGTGTATACTTTCATATGCATTTAATGAAAAGCTGTTATTTTAGAATTACAAACGGACACTTAAATTTTATTTATCTGTATGTATGTATGTATAGATGTATAGATAAAAAGATAATTGTTTCATGAAATAAGTTTCTAGGATCGCTGCTGAAAATTCTGGGTTTTGAAACCTCTTATGCTCATTGCCAACAAAGGGCAGATCTTACCGCCAGGCGTTCTAGTTCCAACCGTTCTAGTCGGAAACTTGTATATATACAATGCACTCGAAAACTCTTATTGCGCGATTAATAAAATACTATATAATCTACATAGTATTTCTTTGACGATTTCTTAAAATGAATAGATAGATCGATATATCGCTCCCGAAATCCCTTGCATACTACATGTCAGGAAAATCGTTGGAGCTGATTCAGATATATTGTTACGAGAACTGCTCGTTTAAATATATAGTTAAGATACCATGAAAAACATCCACTTTTAAACTTTGTCATGGAAAAACTATGTTGAAAATTCCAACGAACAAGTGCGTATGTAGGTATTCTTAGAACTCCGAATGTATTCATACAAATATAAAACCTAGTTGTCTAGAAGCGAGGCAAAAACAGTATATCAAATCAACAATGAGGGGTGTGGGTGTCGTGCTAACTGGGAGAGGCTAGGCGAGGCTACGCGTACATTAACCAAATTATACACACTACTCCATACTCATACTATAAATGCGAATGTTTCTTTGTCTATAATTATACAGAGGGTCTAGTGCGAGTTTTTCACTGCAAGTCGTCGCGTCGCCCTAAACGCAGATTTGTATAGGATCGGAACAGCGCCTTCGTAGGCCTAAAGATGACAATATTGTGAGCCCATACACGTCTTAAAGACTTATGAGGGCGATTTTAAGAAAACTCGCACTCCGACTTTTGCCCAGTCCACGTAATAATGTTGTACAAGATTTACGTGAGTTCTCTCATGATGAAGATTTTGTCCCAGGGGACTAGCCTCCGGGCTGCTTCTGAGAAATTACTCTATTACTTATCAGAGAAATGCCAACGATCTAAATACCTTGTATTGATTCACGCCATCCAAGAAGGATCCCAAAGGGGAAGCCACTTTTCACCGAAGATAGTTTAAGTGCCAACGTGACCGGGTGAGTCCATCGCCGTCTTAGGCACTATTCAAGTATACATATCTTTGAATTACTTCTCTGGCATATGCAGGTTTCCTCACGCCGTTCCTTCACCGTAAAGCACGTGGGGTGAAACTACTCCACATAACTTTTGAGAAAAACTCATTGGTACACGCCGCTGGGGTTCGAACTTGCGTCCTATACATATCAGGTGACTGTTCAAACCCCACCGACACAGCTCTCGAAATACCTATCGCAAGAAAACGAGTGTAAGACCACACGTTCACAATTCAAGATCATATCACTTACTTCACCGCTTACATAATCCCTAGATATCTAGATATATATAGATATCTGCGCATCGCCTACAAAAAGTGCATGGCTCATTTTTAGGACAGAGCACACGCTTCTATAATAAATTACCAACAAAAATTGTAAACTTGCCCTTCAACAAATTTAAAGAAACAATTAAATCAGTTTTGCTTGAAAAAGGATATTATACTGTAAGTGATTATATTTGTGATAAGGGAGCCTGGGATGTACCTGATAATGTTTGTAAATAATCCCATTGGCACTGTACTTTTGCTACAATTAATTAATCTTAATTTTGCTTTGACTGGCTGGAATTTGCCATGCTCACATATATTTGTACTATATTTTTAGTTTTTATTTTTGACAATTGAGCATTAGAACTGTGTCCATGGGCTTATAGTTGCTTGAACAATTTATTTTGTATTTTTAAAACTGTATAATATTCTTTAAAAGAGTAATTACTGAGTTTCTTGCCAGGTTCTTCTCAGTAAAATCAACCTTCCGAACCTGGCGGTAGCATGTATAATCCTGTGTAATTGTGTCATTCTGACGATTTGAAAGTACTTTGTATGAAGTCTAATCGAATAAAGATATATTTGATTTTGATTTTGATTTTGATTTTGATATGTGTCGTCTCAGATTCACAGGCTTAGTAGTAAAACCTGATGTGGTATGCTTCAAGGGCAGAGGGCTTTGTGTTCCCAGGGTCACTATTGTATTCTGCTACAGCAAACAGATTTATTATGATATTGTTTGCTTATACGTTTGTTCCTTTATAACGTAGAGTACCTACTTGTTTTGGTCGTGGGGTTTGAGCAGTCGCCTACTACTCAAGTTATCCCAGTGGCCTGCAACAATGAGTATTTCTAAAAATTTAAGTGCAGTAATATCACTTCACGTGCTTTATGGTAAAGGAAAACATCGTGAGAACGGTGGCCGCAGTCACTTGCTATGCAAGCGACGTAAGTTCGGACCCAGCGACGTGTACCAATGAGTTTTTCTAAAAAACTTATGTACAGTGATTTCACATCACATGCTTTACGGTGAAGGAATACATCGTGAGAAAACCTGCATATTTCTGAGAAGTAATTCAAAGACGTATAGTCTGGTAAATCTGTGATTATGGGAAGATATGTAGGGAGCGAAAATAGCTTATTTAAACTTTTCTCGTTCAGCGCTGTGAAGTTCAACCTCAGATATCTGGTGGAAAGGCGCCTTTGAAGCCGCCTTGTTGCTTAACTTTATGGTTTACAAACTACTTGGAACAGAATCTAGGAATAATTTCACCATTGGTTTGGCCCCATCGATTTTCCATTACACAGTTTTCCTCACTCGTTCATCCAACAAATATTGTCGCGTGTACGAAATGAGTGTCGCGAACTTAGCTGACATAAATGGACTTCGACGTAAGTATTCTGAATGTAGGTGAACTTATTTATGTCTAGACCTTATCTGCTTATGGACGAATAAAAGTTTCGTCAAACTAGGACGCTATAAATTATTATATTGAAAATGACCTGCATATGTCTGAGAAATAATTCAAAGACGTATGTATAGTGCCTGAGACGGCGATGGACTCACCGTCTGTCACGTTGGCACTTAATCATATTCGGTGAAATGTGGGTGTTGAAAATTACAACACCTCTGCCTACCCCTTCGGGGAATATAGGCGTGAGTATATGTATGTATGTTTGTATTGAAAATGATTTATTCAGTTTAGGCCCTGGTAAGGCACTTATGAACGTCAAGGAATTTACCACCGTTTCGGAAACTAGCCTTCTGGGAAGAAACGGCAAGAAACTCAGCTGGCATCATGTACTCAGTAAACAATGATAATTACAAAAAAAAAACAAAATTATTTTTATCTACATGGGGATTTTGGTTTGTAAGTACTTATTGATCATTGGTTATGGTACTTATGGTGTTTTTTTACTACACACTAGCTTCCGTCCGTGACTTCGCCCGCGTGCTAACATGCTTCTAGTAATTATAAGTATACTCAGTCCAGCCCGAATACCGTTCCTAATATTGGTGAGAGTTCCTACGCGTTACAGACACACATATTTTGCTTCCATCCTATAATACAATAACGCCGCTTGACTGCGACCTTGATGGAGGAATAATTATGAGTAACTCGTATTCACTATTCATTTGATATATAAAATTTACATCTCATTAGGAGAAATAGACCTTAATATCACCAATTAGGGTGTAAATTCCTCTAACAAACTAGGTACAGACGGTCATAAGAGTGATCCATCACTACAGTGCCCTAAGTATTCTACTCTTGCATTTTAAATCATGTAATTTATCGAATAAGTAAACAATAAACGGAAGACCGTTTTTGAGGTCATTTTACACACTGTGCGATAGACTCGACCTCTGTCATTTATTTTATTTAATTATAAATTATAGTATTAATTAGAAGGGCTAACGGAGGAGCTCGTGGCACAGTTGCTATTGCGCATATCATTCGATCAGCGAATATAAGCATCCATACGCCTAACCAGTAGTTGGATGGGTGACCGCCCGAGTTTCCTCCGTGCCTCGGAGAGCACGTTTAGCTGTCGGTCCCGGTTGCCAATTTTACATCTTAGGCAATCGTTACAGGTC
Organism: Watsonalla cultraria; assembly: GCA_964035505.1. Lineage (NCBI taxonomy): Eukaryota > Metazoa > Arthropoda > Insecta > Lepidoptera > Drepanidae > Watsonalla > Watsonalla cultraria. Next base: position 5,466,961 of record OZ037736.1, on the reverse strand, counting down.
AGTCAGAGGCCTAAGAGAGTCTGACAACTGGTTTAATCCAGATTGCCGATTTTCCTCGAAAAAGGGGTTGCGAAGGTCACATGGCACTCGCTTCGTATAAAAATCAGGTGATCAGCCACATCGGGTTGAATGAAGCGCCGACCCCAAATACATGGGATTAAGGCCAGGGAGATGATGTTTTAATTAGAACGGCTAAAAGCCAATTACACTAATTATGAGTAGGTAATATTAATATATTCATTTTGGCACTTAATCATAAAAGTGAGTGTTTTTGTCAAAACACCTCTGCCTACAGGCGTAAGATGTATGTGTAGATCTCACAAAAACTTTGTCAATACAGACCACTTTCTTAGACGACTGTACATGTTCATTCACTGTGAAGTAAAACAAAAACGATTCACTAATACATTGTAATGTTAATTTGTTGGTTTTTATACATTTTCCACGATGAAAAACTGTGCAGAATGTGTTTACTTAATTACTGTGACGACTAATAGAGCTGTTGGTCGCGCCACTTGATTTATTACTGTTTATTAACGAGTAAGGTTGGCACACGACTTTTTGTTCTCTAAATACAAGACAGATTAGTGAACATTTATATCTATTTTAGTAAACGATTTGGACGTAACATAATGTCTATTTAACACGCACCAAAAGTTCCAAGGGAAGTCACTGGTAGAGGGTTCCGCTTGTGTTATATAGTTGTACATCAATCGTTTGTACATACCTCTTATAAGTTAAGGCATTAGTCGATAATATTATCTATACGTCCATACATCTATACAGATAAATAAAATTGAAGTGTCTGTTTGTAACTCCAAAATAAGAGTTTTTCACTAAATTCCCATGAAAGTATACACGGTACGAACATAGAAAAACCAATTTTTTTTAATTTTTCTCAGTCTGTCTGCCCATCTGTCTGTCAGTCTGTCTGTTTGTTCCGGGTAATCTCCGAAACGGCTGGACCGATTTTAACGGGACTGGCAGGTAGCTGATGTTTCAAGGAGTAACTTAGGCTACTTTTATTTATTAAAAATATTAGGGTTCCGCGACAATAAGGAGACTAAATCTACGCGGGTGAAACCGCGGGGCACAGCTTTTTCTGCGGTCTCATGCTGATAAAATGTTCAGTTTCATATTCCCTTATTAATTCTGTGATAAAAATAAATGTACAAGACAACTGAGTTTCTTGTCGGTTCTTCTCAAAAGGTTAGTTTCAGAACCGGTTAGTTTTTCTGCGTTTTCCGAGCCTAAACTGAAAAATGAAAATTGCTTTCTAACTTCAGAGACTCTTACAAAATGACTGATGTCTATAAATTTTATTTGAAAAAAAATCACAAGTGGCAACCTTAAAACTTCAAGTCACTGGTGCATATCATCGCGTATTGAAGAAAATTACATGCGGTGTTGACATTTACATACGGGCTCCACTTTGATAAAGTCGTTTTAATGAAAAGTGTTTATCGTTTTTGTCTTCATTGACATAAGGGTGAAGTTTGAACGGCAATTAAAATATGTACTTAACTATTCTTAATTATGTGGAACTAGCTATCTGTCGCGTTTTCACCCGCATAGATTGAATTTTAATTCATTGGTGACTTTATTTGAGGACTCCTATGTTACTCTTTGTAACACGAGCTATCTGCCAGTGAAAGTCCCGTAAAAATCAGTCCAGCCGTTTCTGATATTACCCGGAACAAACAGACAGGCAGACTAAAAAAATTAAATGGGTTTTTTATGTGAGTGCTAGTATATACTTTAAATGCATTTAGTGAAAAGCTGTTAATTTGAAATTTCCCTTAAAATTAGCCCGACAGATGGCGCTGGATAGGTAAGGCAGGATAACGTCTATCGTGTCCGCTAGTACTTACTATATAGATAAACTAGCGGACGTCACGCGATTTCACCCGCGTAGTTCCCATTCCGTGGGAGTACGGGGATTAAATATAGCCTATGTTATTCGCTGATGATGTAGCTATCAATTGCTGAATGAATTTTCAAGATCGGTCAAATAGTTTCGGAGCCTATTCAATGCGAACAAACAATCAAATCCCTCCTCTTTATAATATTAGTGTAGATGTAGATAAATGTAATGGATGTTCTTTCCCAGCGCTACATAGGTCTGCCAGTGATGCTGAAGGCGGGCGAGTACTCCCCCAACAACCCCCTAATACGAGGCGAGCGCTCCGCCGGCGACGCTCTGCTGGGCCTCGGCGAGTACGAGCGACGTCGGCACACGCTACGGCGGCACACACAGCTACAGTACAAGGAATATCTCGACCAGGTTAGATTAACTCCTTGGGATTATGGTTGCCTGGTACTTTGATATGAAAACTAACTTCTAAAACGGTTACGGCAGTGCATATGAAAATGAAAATGATTATTCAGTTTAGGCCCTGGTACAGCACTTATGAATGTCGAGAAATTTACCACCGGTTCGGAAACTAGCCTTTTGAGAAGAACCGGCAAGAAACTCAGCTGGCATCATGTACATTTCATTACTAAGTAAACAATGATAATAATTAAAAAAGTTAAAATAATACCAAATGGTTATAATACATATAATATATGTAGAATGTAGCCTCGACTTCCCCCTATTATGTGGGTACATATACAGCTACAATACAAGGAATATCTCGACTAGGTTAGATTAGCTTCTCGGGGATATGGTTGCCTGGTACTTTGACATGAAAACTAACTTCTAAAACGGTTATGGCAGTGCATATAATATCGAATATAACCTCGAACAACACCCCCTAAAATGTGGTTTCAATCCCTTTCACGTGGAAAGTTATGGCTGAACATTTTTCTACTAATATTTGATGATGATTCTCTGTTTTACCTGTCCTCTAGAAATGAGATTGAAACATGATTGAACCCTATACATAATAGGTGGGCTGGTTAAATTACCTCCTTGGGGATATGATAGCCTGGTACTTTGATATGAAAACTAACTTCGAACACAGTTCATGGTGTCATGCCTGGGGAACCGCAGCTCCAACTGTTCTAGTTGGAAACTTGTATATATACTGCATTGCCCTCTAAAACTCTTATTGAGCGATTTAGGTTCTCGTGTATTTGTACTCAAACTATGCAATTGTTAGCGAGTAGCGCCATCTATGTAGCGAGCGGAGAAACATCATGAAAGATTGCGATGAACTTCAAAGATGGCGTATATTTTCAGCAAGCCAAAAAGAAACAAGAGGCCAAACAGCAAGCGGAGAAGGAAAGACGGGAGCAAGAAGAGAGAGAGAGGCAGAGGGAGAGGGAGAACCAGGATAGAGAGAGGTTGGAGCGGGACAGGGAGAGTGTGCGGAGACGCACTGAGACTCCGCTTACTGCGCATGTGCCGTGCGTCAGGTCAGTAATAATATGACTCACTTTTAGGTTCTGGTATTAAGTATTCTCATAAAAACTAGAAAGAATATTTAATTTTATTATCATTTCAGTCCTACGTAACATAATATTAGATACTAGCTGTGCCCCGCAGTTTCACCCGAGTTCTGTTACGGCAATATATGAAATTCATTGGATTGATAGTAGCGCCACCTGTCGGACATTGTTCGTCCCAACTTAGAAATATTCGTTGGCTTATGCGTAACACTTTGCTGAAGATCATCACATGATCAAATGGATAGTTTATGAACACTATATATATTCTATAAAGGACATACAGACAAACATTAATTTTTATGTATATAGATGCACTGTATCGAGATTTCATGCTTTGTAAAGGGGTTAAGTTAATTACAATCTGCGTCCCGTAGTTTAAATATTTCACTGCACCCATTTTTTTGTTTTAAATTAAAGTAGCCTTTTAAAATCGAGTTCTCTGCCAGTGAAAGCCCCAATTACCCCCTTTGTATTCAAGGTCAGCGCTTAAAACTCATGACGGGACCTCTACTACTCTACGCAGTCCTTTACGTCAAACTGTAGGTACCCAATGTTGAACAAGAGATCAGCATTGCCAACACTACGTCTTTTTACGTAGATCTACGTATTTTTAGGCCTCTCCGCGACTAGTAACTGCGACTTTGTAGTTTTATATATTTCCTATAGATACCCAACAGGAGGTTTTTTTGCGACCAATCTGATGAAACCTAAACAAAAAATAGCAGCTTGATGAAAAGTACGCAAATCTACGGAACTTTTCATAAGCAATTTTTTACAAATTCTACGTATTTGTCAAACACCGTACACGCTTTTTTAAAAATCTCAGTTGGCAACATTACAAGAGATCTCTGAATTCAAGTAATATTTTTGTTGCAGTAAAGTGGACACTGGCATCCAAGTGGACGTCGTAACAAGTCCGCTGTCTGTCGCCGTACAAACGGACGAAGCTGATTTATATGAGGTTAGATATTATTATATTCTGGGAGCCGTAGTGGCCTTGGAGTTTGAGCAGTAGCCTGATGCGCAAGCGACGCAAGTTTGAATCCCAGCGAGGCTTGTACCAATGAGTTTTTCTAATAACTTATGTACCTACAGTGATTTCACACCACGTGTTTTACGGTGAATGAATACATCGTGAGGAAACCTGCATATGTCTGAGAAGTATTTCAAAGACGTTTGATGTATAGTGCCTGAGACAGTGATAGACTAACCAACTGTCACGTTGACACTCATGAATCATGTTCGGTGAAAAGTGTGTGTTGAATCGGAGAATACAGGCGTGAGCATAATATGTATTATGTATAAGTCACAATATCATGACTGGCTTGTTGGTCAAATTTAAGTTCACTTGCCGTTCATGAGGTCCCGGGTTTGATTCCCGGGTTAAGAATAAACATTAGGTTTTACTGTTTAAATTCACAATAAATGCCTGGAGTTCAGAAGTTGTGTGTGTTTAAACCCCCGTGCCACGGAAAGCACGTTAAGCGGTTGGTCCTACGCCTGATCGCTCTCCGGTCGTGTCGGATTGCCTCCCATCGAACTATGAGAGTGAGGGAATAAAGAGTGCACCTGTGTTTGCACACACTTGTGCACTATAATATCTCCTGCGCAAATGGCTGATCCCCGTTGAGATTTGCCGCGGAAACTGAAATTCTGTAGGAGATCATTATTTCAAGTCAACGTTGAAATTATAGTTTCAATTGGATTCTAGATATGTTTTTTTTGCATATATGTAGCTGTCCCCGACCGACAAAAAATGTCAGCTGACAGAGGCAGAGAGAGAACTGTCCCCGCGGACGGTGGAGGGTTGCAACCCGCGACCCCACGGTGACTGGGACACCAGGGTCGAGAGGAGACGAAGCTATGGGGACTTTGACGGTCAGTAAATGTGCCAACACTACTTATCAGTACCTAGTGCGAGTTTTCTTTAAATCGCCGTCACAAGTCATAGCGTCGACGTAAACGCAGATTTGTATGGGCTCATAAATATGCGTTTACGTCAACGCGGTGACTTGTGACGAAACTAGCATATGAGATAGCACTATGAGCGTTCAACGAAAATACTAGGGGTGACTGTTGGAAGATGGCACTGTGAGTTCAAGTTCAAGCTGTGCCCCGCGGTGTCACCCGCGTAGAGTTAATTTCGTGGGTGTCCCGCGGAACCCTTATGTTTTTTTTAAACTAACTAAGCCTAAGTTACTCCTAGTAACATTCAAATCGGTTCAGCCGTTTCGGAGTAATCTCCGGAACAAACAGACAGACAGACAGAGAAAAAAATTTTTTTTTTTTTTTTTTATGTCAGTAACGTATATACTTTCATAATAATTTATTACAAATCAGTTTTTTGGAATTACAAACAGATACTTCAATTTTATTTATCTGTATAGATAAGACTTTGAATTGTATACTTGTTTCAGAGCGTACCAGTGTAGTGAGGCGGTCAAACCGTGATAAACTAGTGTCAGACCTCCGTCACAGCTTCATGCCGTCTATATTCGATGCGGACGCCATACATCTAAGGAATTTGCAGGCTGAAAAGGTAATTACTAAGTTTAAATAAGGCTCTGAAAGCTCTGGGCTATGGTTATGGCAGAATCTGACCTTCGCAACCCCTTTATCGAGGAAAATCGGCAATCTGGGTTAAACCAGACTCTCTTAGGCCTCTGACTGACCTGTAACGATTGCCAAAGATGTTAAATTGGCAACCGGGATCGACAGCTTAACGTGCTTTCCAACTACTGGCTAGGCGTATGGTTCGCTGATCTAATGATATGCGCAATAGCAACTGTGCCACGAGCTCCGAGTAAAATATAAACCATCATCTCCCTGGCCTTATCCCATGTATTTGGGGTCGGCACTTGATTCAACCCGATGTGGCTGATCACCTGATTTTTATACGAAGCGACTGCCATCTGACCTTCGCAACCCCATTTAGGAGGAAAATCTGTGATCTTAAACCAATTTTTAGGCCTCCGACTGACCTGTAACGATTGCCAAAGATGTTAAATTGGCAAAATATAAACCATAAATAATAAACTATTATTTACATATATTTAAACTCTATGCTGGGTTTAGCCCAACAGTTATTACAATAACTTGGCTTACCCCTTCAGGGACCCTTCTGGGATGGTATGAGAATAAATTCCTGCATTTCCATTCCAGGAGGCAGCAGAGCGTCGTCAGTTCTACCAACAAGAGTTGAAGAATCAAATACTTGAGCAACAGAGGATTAAAGAGGAGAGGAAGTCGCGGGAGAAGTGAGTAGTAAACACATACGGAATAGCTCAGTGGTGTTTCTTTAATTTGTCCAGTAATGGAAACTGTAACGATATCTGGCCTCCTTATACCATCAGCTATCTGCCACTGAAAGTCCCGTGAAAATCGGTCCAGTCGTTTTAGAGATTACCCGGAACAAACAGACAGTTTTATTTTTATATCAATACCGTAAATACTCTCATATGCATTTGAAAAACTGTTAATTTGGAATTACAAACAGATACTTCAATTTTATTAATCTGTTCTCCAAGTGTAGGTTTTGACACGAACGTCGTCGCTTTACCTTGCGTTTTGCGCTTTTTGTATGGAGACGTAAAACTTCTACACTCGCCGCTTGGGGCGCTTTTTATCGTTCCCATACAAAATGAGGAAAATGCGGAGGCCAGGGGCGTGCATTGGATTTTCAGAGGGGTAGGCATAAACAATAAGTAGGTAGGTAGGTTAAGTACATACCTATGTGACGCGGCGTTGGTACGTACGTCTTGGTAAAGATACACATACGAACATAATCACACACACACACGACACGAGTGTATTCAGTGATCACAAATTGTAACTTCTGCTTACCTGCTTATATGCAATGCACGCCACTGCCGGAGGCGATATCATCAACGTTAAACAAGATAAAACCTATACTTCGGGCATTGTATAGATTGTACGTCTTGTCTGTTCGTCTTGACTATTATATTTTGGAAACGGTAGTAAATTAACCTAAGTTAGCGTAAGAGAAATGACGTTCAATAAGTGTTCCAAGTGTCCCTTATGTTGAATAAAACTTTTTGATTTGATTTGATTTGATATGTTTTTCAATGTATTTAAGATTGCTCGAACAAGCGGAAATGCGTCGCCTGGAGGAGCAACTGCGGATGTTGAGAATGGCTCAAGAAAAGGAGGTCGGACGACAACACGATATTACTAGCGCGGTGAGGGAACCTATTTATAACCATTAAAACAAAATTGCGAGCAAAAAAACATAAAAAAATGTTTTGTATTTGCATGTACTTATACCATTAATATTACCTAATAGTAAGTAAAAATTAAGGTCGACTAAACAAATGAATCGTATACATCTAAGTGGATGATTCAAATTGTATTCATAACTAGCTGAGCCCCGCGGTTTCACTCGCGTAGATTTTGTTTCATCCTTATTGTCGCGGAACCCTAATATTTTTAATAAATAAAAGTAGTACCCCTTGAAACATCAGCTACCTACCAGTGAAAGTCCCGTTAAAATCGGTCCAGCCGTTTCAGAGATTACCCGGAACAAACAAACAGACAGACAGACAGAGAATTTTTTTAAATCTTGGTTTTTTAGTGTCAGTAGCGTGTATACTTTCATATACATTTAGTGAAAAGCTGTTATTTTGGAATTACAAACAGACACTTCAATTTTATTTATCTGTATAGATTTTTTTATTGTCGAAATAGTGTGTCTTGATCAAATATATTGATTTTCAGTAATTTATTCAATACATAAACTTTAAATATAGTTCCAGAATCCCGTGCGCTTTAAAAACAAAATGTAGCTGTAATTTTGTATTGAATAATAAGTCCAGTGTACTTATATAGTAAACATTTGCTAACGCTTATAATTTTAATTATTTACAAATTAATAATCTCCAATGATAAATAAGTGAAGGCTAGAAAATAACAAATTAGTATTAATTTATGTAACTGAATATTTAAACAATTTTCTAACAGCTGTGTATAAAACAATTTAATATTCCAGATAAAAGACAATACGACAGAGTACCACAACAAACGGACACAGTTACAACGAGATATAGACCTCGAACACCAGAAGCTGCTCCGAGCTACCAACAACCCGAGACCACCCCGCAACCTCTCCTCAATCAGCGACAACAATATCCACAAACTATCCAAGCTACCCTTCTACTACCCACAAATAGAAAAAACAAAAAAAACATATTCCACAAACATTCCTGACACATCCCTATTTTCCTCTAACTACGACGTCGATAGTTACCTCAGAAAGAACCTGCGATTCGACGCCAAAGATAGATTACAATACGGCCCTAAAGAATCTAGAAGCGCCAATTTTCAGCCCAAAGAAAATGCTAGCAGAGTTTCTTCCAGTAAAGTCGATACTATTGACTCCTTACCTATCCCAGTTTTAAGGCATTCGGAGACAAAGTTGCCAGATTCGAACGATAACTGTGAACTTAGCGATGCTATGAGAAGAGTAGATGACAAGTGGAAGGTACCGGCTGTTCAGAAGAATATACTTAAAGCATTGCCGAATGAAGATGGTAAGAATTTGAGCATTTTAACTCAGCTAGGTTCTATAAGGAGGCAGTTGCAACTTGAACAATTGAAGCTTGATCAAATGGTTACCAGGGGGAATGACGATGATGTATGAATTTAATTATTTTTGTTTAAATTATTTAATTTTATTATAATATTGATTATATTTCGCCTATCCTTATGAGGCATAGAAGCATAATATGCAAGATAATATTTTTAATGTATGTTGCAGTCTTAATCAGTCAAAACTACTTTTATATTTATTAGTGGCTTCGACTCTGATAAGCTTAGGTTAGAAGTCTAAAACCTCCTGTCTTAGCGGGAACAAATTTACAACGACAAAAGTAATTTTGACTGGTTAAGAGGTTTGACTGCAACTTATAAATTATATTGAGAAACAAAAGATTTTGAAAGCTTATTTTTTACGGTATGTCATATGCCACTAAGGTAGCATACACTCCTAATTTGACAATATAGGTGATACAAACTATTTTGCATGAAAAAATGGATTTGATCATCCCTTACTTGTCTTACTTCCAAAAATGTGCATGGAATGTGTGTGAGGTTAAATGGCGTAAGTGCCTATGAATTGAATGAATCTAATAAAATAGTATTCGACGTCGCGTCGTAAGGCATGCTGAATTTACTTCAAAATTTTGTTTTTATTTTTATATAACAGCTTTTTATTCGGCATCTTGAAGAGATAACAGATAAATTATGTTCTGAAAGAAATAGAAAACCTGATGTTTAATCTTCGTATAAAACCTATAAGCTATAATTTTAATAATTGATAAATTTAACAGTAGTATAATAGGTATTTCGCGTGTATATGGAGTATTGAGTTTGAACAAGGTGTAGAATACAGGCGTTAATTACATTTGCTTGGTTTACTCAAACCATAGTATCTGATTCATTTCGTTGTTAGCACTAGTGCCAAAATTCAATACGAAAGTGTATATACGCTTTTAGTCTTCCTGATCGTGATTTTGTTTACCAAAACAATGCCATGTATATAGGCAGATATGCAATTACTAATAAAATATTAAGTAAGCTGTAGTTTTATCCATCAGTAAATTTAATGAAGAGGTGTATTGATCAAATTTCTTTAGCACTCTGATAAACCGAAGGAATTGTATGAATGTGCCCTACTTTATATGGGAATACACGTATATTATGCATGAACCATTTTGTACTATTCATATCTCATTAATACATTTCAAATATGCACGAGCGTCTGTATGGAATTGTTTGAATGGGTTAAAGATGTATTGAAGCTTAGTAGGTAGTTCATTTGTTTATATTGAGGTAAGCGCACAATGTTTGCATTTAGTTGTAATTATTATTTGTATTTAAGTATATAATGTATTATGAATAAACTAACGAAAAAAATTGATAAAATATATAGTATACTTTTTGAATTATCCGGAACTGTCATTACATTTATCCGGAATGTTCCGGATTTAGTTTTCACAAAAAATACAAATATTATTAAAACAACACGTATTATAATATATTTGAAAGACTGCAAGTAATAGATCTAAGCGAAATGAGCTTGTACTAAGGAAAGTGAGATTACGGAATAAGGAATGTTTAATGTTATTTTTTGTATGAGAATGTAAGTTAATATTTTTACATATTTGTGCGTTAGTCAATTAGTGAAGCAAATGTTAATTTAAAGAAAACACCAAATAAAATAAAATATTCAAGTTAATTTGTATTTATCGTTAAATATTTATTGCTTTGATATGTTCCGGAACTTTTCCGGATCCATTTTACTCAATAAGCGTCGCCGTCCAACAAAACGCGTCCATGTTTTTTTGAGAATAATTTTATGGATTTTGTTTGTTTTTGATCCGGAATTTTTATAATTTCCGGAACCAATTATTATTGAATAGTAATGTTGTAATTTTTGTTATTTAGAGCACTTGTAGATTTTATATGTACAATACAATATTAATTATAATCCTTTAAATTATTAAGTTTGTTTTAATTCATATACATGAAGTTATTCCTAAAATTTAAAGGTAAAATAAGAAACAAAACTAAATAAAAACACTCCTTTATTTCAAACATCTTTGGAATAGTTTGATAGCGAATGTAACATTTCGTTATCAAATTGTACACATAATATTCGTTATCTGGTAAGTATAAAAATATGTTCAATCTCACATTACTAAAAGAAGATTTAGAAACTAGTTATATTCAATACATATATTTCACACACTGCCTGTGCCTGTTCAAAACATAAATAAATGTCACTTACAGGTCGTCATAGTTAATGAGCGCATGTATTTTATTCGCCTCGCGCCATACAGACAGACAGAATATGACTACTATGCATTTGCCTGGCGTCACGAATGTTGAGCGCTGTCATTGAATGTGTAGTAGTATTTTTTTGGGTCTTGTATGGAGCGAATGCGGTCAAATACATGCAGTTATCCCCACTGTTTTAGCTGAGGTTACAGACCACTCAGTAAAAACTTCCGAACCTGGCGGTAGCATTAAAAATATCTTTATTCGATTAGACTTTTACAAAGTACTTTCAAATCGTCAGAATGACATTAATTTACAGGATTATACATGCTACCGCCAGGTTCGGAAGGTTGCTTTTACTGAGAAGAACCTGGCAAGAAACTCGGTAATTACTCTTTCCATAATATAATCCTGTATAATTGTCATTCTGACGATTTGACAGTACTTTGTTAAGTCTAATCGAATAAATATATTTTTTACTTTGACTGAGCGCTCAAAACTTATGACGATACCTGAACTTAGTAAAATAAAAAAAAAATGAATTCGCTTTCTTGACGAAAGGCCGAAATACAAAGAAAAATCTTCACAATTACATACAAACTATAAATTTAATATATAATAACCCATTACTACAAAACATAGAAACTAAGACTAGACTAAACTCAGCCTAAAGCCATGTCCATCCTTTTCTAAAGACATATCACAGAAAGAGATAGAGTTACTTTTAAACCACGGAATATCTTAGACTATGTCTTGTAATAAGAGGGGGTATATACTAAACGGACAATTACTATATAATATAATATGTACAAATATTCTTAGACGGTTTGATGAACAATAATGGCGCGTTCATAAAGTTAAGTAATAATAAAACATTAAAGATTAAAATAGGTAACACAAATTATAAATTTGTACGTAAAACAAAAATTTGCACATTCAAAAATGTTTTTTTTATGCATAAAAATAAATATACCTACTCCAAAATAATCTTGCGTTAAATCCCAAAAACATTTTTTTATTGCTTCATTAATAAAAAAAACATACGAAGAAAAAATTTGTAATTTTAATATTTTTTTTATAAATTTACAAAATCATGTACCTAAATAACAATATTTGCGCGGTATACCAAAATACAAGACCCAAATCCCGTGGGATTTTAAATACGGTTCAAAACGCTAACTATGCGCGAACAATGTATTTTTATGCAAATAAAAAACTATATGTATATAAATTAAGTAAATATAGTGTTCGGCGTTCCGGGATGTTTAAGGAATTCTTCTAGCGTAGGTCCGTATCGTCCTAAAGGATCTCGCGGGAACATTATCATATCCTCGACCCACGTAAACGGCAGTAATTTAGTCTCTATAACGGACCTCCAGCGCGGATTCTCCCGCAACAAATCCCTGTAATTATCCCCCGACACTATAATTCCCTGGAACTCTGCCGCGCATTGCACTATGTACCTGTTGGGTTAATAATTACAAAAATGTTACTCGAGTTTTGTCGTTGACACACTAGATGGCGCTAATAGTCGATTAGATCGCACTATGATTGCGTTTTCTTGAATATCTAAATACTATCAACAGCGATAAACCTAAATAAGAAAAAACAGCCGAAATTTAAATAAATATATTAGTTACTAGCTGTGCCCCGCGGTTTCACCCGCGTAGATTTAGTTTCATCCTTATTGTCGCGGTACCCTAATATTTTTGATAACTAAAAGTAGCCTAAGTTACTCCTTGAAACATTAGCTACCTGCCAGTGAAAGTCCCGTTAAAATCGGTCCAGCCGTTTCGGAGATTACCCGGAACAAACAGACAGATAGAGATTTTTTTTAAACTTGATTCGAGCATAGAAACATGTACCAATCACTCTTCACAGATTGCAGTACCGACCGCGTTTTTGTGTAATATTCCACAAATTTATCACCTGTCATCATACGAAGTGATCATCCTCCCTTGCACCTCCCTGGATGGTGTGTACACCACCAGTCCTCGCCGCTCGAGCGAGTCCAGCAGTCTGCCGTCGGTGCTCTTACCGTACTTGCATCTGCAACCAAACCTGACTATATCTCCCTGATGACCAGCGTTTTCCTTTGCGATTCAATTGAAAATGAAAATGAAAATATTTATTCAGTTTGGGCCCCGGTAATGCACTTATGAACGTCGAAAATTTACCATCGCGTCGTAAACTAACTTTCTGTACATTTCTTTGAAAAATACGAGTATAAACTCATATGAAATCATCATACAAAATCAAATTCAATATAAGGTATAAATATTCACAATAATTACGTCGGTTGCAAGCAGTCGTGAACAGACCGACGGAGGTTCTCATTTATAATGCAGTACTAGCTGTGCCCCGTGGTTTCACCCGCGTAGATTTAGTTTCATCCTTATTGTTGCGGAACCCAAATATTTTTGATAAATAAAATCCTTGAAACATCAGCTACCTGCCAGTGAAAGTCCCGTTAAAATCCGTCCAGCCGTTTCAGAGATTACCCGGAACAAACAGACAGACAGACAGAGAACAATTTTAAAACTTGGTTTTTAGTGTCAATAGCGTGTATACTTTCATATACATTTACTGAAAAGCTGTTATTTTGGAATTACAAACAGACACTTAAATTTTATTTATCTGTATAGATGTATAGTTAACTAAAAACAGGTACCCGGGTATAGTCTAATATGAAAAAAATCAAAGTCATTGTTCTGATGGTGTTATTTTATAAAACAAAAAGAAAAAAAAATCTTGTCACAGTGTTATTAACGAATCTCCACCAATCACTATTAATATAATATGTTCGGTAGATCTGAGAATGGGACGTAAACTATGCTTTATACCCCTAAGGGATAAAAGTGAACAAACCGAAAAAAACGAACGTGTGCCGGGCATAGCCAGTATATCTACCTATAAATGTATTGATTGTCGGCATGTGGCATGCTGAATCGCAATAAAAAACGCTGGTAGGTCAATTGTCATAAATACACATTTATTCGTTCGCAGATCATATACAAGGTGTCGGAGAAAAAGGAACAGTTGTCTTCTAGAGGTTGTAGGGTTTTATAAATATATCACTTTATTGAAATCGTAAAATATATAGCTCCAACGATAACGTAGTCATAGGCTATGGCCGAAGAGCTCGCGGCCTTAAGCGACTGAATGAACGCGCGGCCGCGTTTACCTACATTACGTACGCGGTAATTAAACTTTTTATATTAAGGGGAAGGTTAATGGTTTCGAAAAATAGTTTAATGGGATTATTACAAGATTTATTAGTGGGAGAAAAAAATAAAAACGTAGTTAGATTTCACGTGAATAACTCTACGTTACAGCAGATTTTTATGCGAAAATAAGGTGTTGATATGGTCAACTTTGAACGTCAATTACTGGAAAACAGAAGAAGATCTTTTTGTCATAATAATTTTATTTGCTTCCTAAAATTATACCCTCTCACATATTTTAACAGCTGTCCTATTTTCCCCGACACCTGTATAACCGATAGAATAGACCGATTTCAGACGTTAGGTGCAATTTTAAATTTAACACGTTATTATTAACATTTATCACGTATACAGTATACTGGGGACTAAACTATGATCATTTTAAGCAGCGCGTATTAAGAACTTCTTAGCTTTGACGTTTCATTTTATGGTACCAAAATGTAACGTCAAAGTTAATAGGCGCTTTTTAAAATGATCATAGTTTGCCCCCATTAACAACAATTACCTGAATCTAGGCACAAACGCCTTTACCACATGGCCGCGTCTAAGAAAATAGTCTATGCATATTTTCAATCCCTCCACTGAAAACACTTTCCCTTTGCCATGTCTGTAAGATGTCAAACAAAATTAATAATAATACACCCTCGGGCTTCGGCCCAAGGTTCAATATTTAACGAAAATTATTATTCGTAGCGGAAATATTAAATTTTAATTCAGAATATGGTGCTGTAGGTATAAGTTATAATGAAATTTGTCCAATGTGAGTTATCTTCCGACAAACAGTTTTTCTCAACTATATATATTTTGGAACTAGCTGTGCCCCGCGGTTTTACGCGCGTAGAGCTAATTTCATGGGAAACCTAAGTCTTTTTTTAAATAAAAGTAGCCTCAGTTACTCCTTATAAAATTACCTTTCTGTCAATGAAAGTTCCGTTCAAATCGGCCCAGCCGTTTCGAAGATTAGCCGGAATAAATAGACAGACAGACCGACAGACTGACAGAGAAAAATTAAAAAAAATCGGTATTTTCTTGTCAGTATGGTACATACTTTCATATACATTTAGTGAAAAGCTGTTATTTTGGAATTAAAAACAGATACTTCAATTTTATTTATCTGTATAGATAATTGTTTGTATTCAGTTTGTTCTGCTTGTAGCATGAGAGTGATAAAAGTTGTTATTCGCTGCCACAGTGAATTATCCTTCGATAAATATTCTTCGCTAACTAAAAAATGTTTGAACTAAATTCTCTGCTCCCGAAAAGCATCATTTATTATGTATTTGTAGCTCTCTACATAGCTATATATATTCTCCGCTCGCTACATAGATGGCGCTACTCGCTAACAATTGCAAAGTTTGAGTACAAATACACGAGAACTTAAATCGCGCAATAAGGGTATTCGAGCGCATTGCAGTATATATACAAGTTTCCAACTAGAACAGTCGGAGCCGGTGTTCCCCAGACATGACACCCGCCTCAATGGAAGATCTTCCCTTTGCTGGGGCTGAGCATGATCACTCGCTCTCCCCACATTGCGCTTGTGATCACTGAATACACTCGTGTCGTGTGTGTGTGTGTTTATGTTCGTATGTGTATCTTTACCAAGACGTACGTACCAACGCCGCGTCACATAGGTATGTACTTAACCTGCCTACATAACTACTTATTGTTTATGCCTACCCCTCTGAAAATCCAATGCACGCCCCTGCTGCCAGTGAAAGTCCCGTTAAAATCGGTCCACTAGTTTCAGAGATTACCCGGAACAAATAGACAGACAGAAAGAAAAATTTAAAAACTTGGGTTTTCAGTGTTAGTAGCGTGTATACTTTCATGTACATTTAGTGAAAAGCTGTTATTTTGGAATTACAAACAGACACTTCAATTTTATTTATCTGTATATATAATTAAAAAAAGATTTTGATTGCCATTATATTCGCTGCCAAAGTGAGGTATATATAAATAATAAATAAAGTCTCCGTGAAATAAAAATTGTTGTGGTTGATCACCTGATTTTTATACGAAGCGACTGCCATCTGGTGCATAGTTTCACTCATTTATGAGACAGATGTATGTGACGTGCATACATCTGTCACTGTCGCACAACTGAATTAACATTGCAATAAGAGCTCATGGTTGGGCCCCTGACCTTCGCAACCCCTTTAACGAGGAAAATTGGTAATCTGGGTTAAACTAGTTGTCAGACTATTTTACGCCTCCGACTGCCCTGTAAAGTTTGCCAAAGATGCTAAATTGGCAACCGGGACCGACGGCTTAACGTGCTCTCCGAAGCACGGAGGGAACTCACGAATGTGGTAACTTTACCCTATTTGAAAATCCCATGTTATATAGCTAGTGGTAAAAGTATTTCAGGGCCGTGGCGGCCATGGGTTTTGAGTAGTCGCAAGTTCGAATCCCAGCGGGGCATGTACCAATGAGTTTTTCTAAAAATGTCCATTGATTTCACTCCACATGTTTTACGGTGAAGGAAAACATCGTGTGTAAACCTGCATATGTCTGAGAAGTAATTCAAAGACGTATTTATAGTGCCTGAGACGGCGATAGACTTACCATCTGTCACATTGGCACTTCACATTCGGTGAAAAGTGTTGTTATTACAACACCTCTGCCTACCCCTTCGGGGAATACAGGCGTGAGCATATGTAGGCAGAAAATAAGATTCTACTATTGACGATATAAATACAAAGAATATTAATTAACTAGCTTTTGCCTTATCTTATAACAAAAGAATCCATTAAAATGGGTCCAGTAGATTTCATGACGCACAGTCAAACAAACAAACAGACAGGTATTCCCAAAAGCCATTAGAACAAAGTAACACATAGATTCAGCAGAATCAGTTCAGTAGTTTTCTGTGTAATAACAAACTTTCGCCATTATAACTAGCTTTCTGCCTGTTTTAAATAAGTTTAAAAAGTAAGAATCAGACCTTTTTACTATCATATCTCCCTGGCTTTATCCCATACATTAGGGTCGGCACTTGATTCAACCCAATGTGGCTGATCACCAAATTTTTATACGAAGCGATTGCTATTTTACCTTCGTAACCCCTTTTTATACGAAGAAAATCAATAGTCTGAGTTAGGCCAGTTGTCAGACTCTTTACTATATTTCATCAAAATCGGTTCAATGGTATGACAGATGGCACATTCACATACTTTCGCAACAGTGCAGATATACCACAGTGTGGATTGATTTCATCCCATAAGGTGTAATACCTTAGGCCCTGCTGAAAGCCAAGTAATATACATCTTTGTATCATAAAAACTGTTTATCAACTCACAATACTTCCGAGTATTCGCGTTGCAAAACTAATTTCACTAGAAACTAAAAAAAAATTGATAAGAGCCGTGGTGGCCTTGTGGTTTGAGCAGTCGCCTGCGACGCAAGTTCGAATCCCAGCGGGGCCTGTATCAATGAGTTTTTCTAAAAAAATTATGAGCAATTGATCACACCACGTGCTTTACGGTGAAGGAAAACATCGTGAGGAAACCTGCATATGTTTGAGAAGTAATTCAAAAACTGAGTGCCTGAGACGGCGATAGACTCACCATCTGTCACATTGACACTTAATCATGTTCGGTGAAAAGTGTGTGTTGTTTTTACTAAACCTCTGCCTACCCCCTCGGGGAATATAGGCGTGAGCATATGTTGTTCAATTTGGTGAAGTAAAGCAACCTTGCTCAGAACTTTTACTTAGATGGGTGATATTCTAAGACAGGGACACCAACTGATCATCTCTGTCATCAGAGTTTCACTGCAAAGGGTTACTTTAGTAACCATATTAGTACGGACAAAGTATGAGATAATGCAATGATAAAGCCAAATAACCATACATTGGTACAATCACGCAAATAGGCCTTAATATTCATCCAAAGTTGGTCCCAACATGCAAATATTTGTCCATCATTGATCATAGAACTAAATAGAGATATCCCAATACTGGCCAGAAGTTCAGCCAACATTGGGCAAACAGTACTTACTCCATAGCGACATTGCTACCATCTATAACTATCATGCGTAGACCGGTGTTAACTTTGCTGGGGATTTTGTGGTCCGGATGGTAAATATTGCTGCCTATGCTGTTCCTGGAATGTACCTCACCCAGTATCACCTCTTTGATGTATGTGTCTTCCACGGTTTCTGTGGCTTTGGATATTGTTTCCTGAAATAATAAAAGAAATATGGTCACGCTATCCTAGAAGGGTCCCCAAAGGGTTAAACAGAGGTGTTGTAACAACAACTCCCACATTCCACCCAATATGATTAAGTGCCAACGTCACAGAAGGCGAGTCCATCGCCGTCTCAGACACTATACATACGTCTTTGAATTACTTCTCAGACATATGCAGGTTTCCTCACAATGTTTTCCTTCACCGTAATGCATGTGGTGTGAAATCACTGCACAAAAAAATACATATGCTCACGCCTGTATTCCTCAAAGGAGTAGGCAGAGGTGTTGTAATAACAACACCCACATTAAACCAAAGATGATTTACGAGCCAATGTGTCAAGTCTTTCGCTGTCTCAGGCACTATACATATGTCTACGAATAACATTTTTTAAATACTGTAATACATACCTGTATGTTAGTTAAGCTTTTCTTGACATCGGTAGGCACGTTACAACCACTAAAAATTTTCTGAGTAATCAATTCTAGCAGCTTGCCTTTCTGTGAATCATTCATCTTTGCTATTCCACTTGCAATCTTACGCATTTCTTTATTTTTCTTCCTCCCGGGTATCGCATTGATAACTGTGACATCAGAATCTCCGCTCATTGAGCTATTAATGTTGCTTACTGACACTACAGTGCAGTCCTGTGTGTCATCGTTAGTAACCGCAGAATCTTCTACGTTTATAACAGTCTTATTAGTTCTATTCTCACTATCGGCTGTTAAATCTATGGTTAAATAAGAATCCCTGTTGATTTCCTTCGTTAAATTTATAACTTCTTCTTGGAATGCATTTTGCTCATTTGAGAAGTTATCTACAATATGGTCTTTTAAGGTTTTACTGTCTTTCTGAGTGACGATAGGTGTTGAGCAGTCAATGCGTGATTTTGATCTTTTTGGTGTATTCTCGCAAGACTTTATGACAGTAACAATATTCTTGTCATTTTTATTATTTGCATCATCGTGAATAATAATGAGGTTTTCATTACTCTTCCTGCGTTTGTTTTCATCTGCGATTTCAAAGGAGTTTTTGCGTTTCACACTTCTTTGGTCGGATTCATTTGACACTGCATTATTTACACTGCTATTGGCAGGAGCTGTGTCGTCTAATGAAATAACAGTGTTATTCAGACTCTCATTGATAGATATATGGCTATCTCTACGCATAGATTCAAATAATTTTTTTATACTTTTCCTTGTTTTCGATTTACGCTGTTTTCTTCTTTGGGTAATTTTCTGAGAACTTAACGTCACATTCATTTTGGATCTGCTAGAGCTTGCGGAGAGGGAATGGCTAGACTTCTGGAAAAAGAAAAGAATTTTAAGTTAAACAATGCATTGTATGAGGCATGTTCTACTTAATAATCTATATCTATACAGATAAATAAAATTGAAGTGTCTGTTTGTAATTCCAAAATAACAGCTTTTCACTAAATGCATATAAAAGTATACACGCTACTGACACTAAAAAACCAAATTTTAAAATGTTTCTGTCTGTCTGTTTGTTCCGGGTAATCGCTAAAACGGCTGGACCAATTTTAACAGGACTTTCACTAGCAGTTAGCTGATGTTTCAAGGAGTAACTTAGGCTAATTTTATTTATTAAAAATATTAGGGTTTCGCAACAATAAGTATGAAACTAAATCTATGCGGGTGAAACCGAGGGGCACAGCTAGTAAAAACTATAGCTTAGTGTACTCAAAATTGTTAAGGAAAACAGAGTGATTGGGTAAATTGTGCTACATGACTTCTTTAAAACATAATAGAAGAAAAGGTAGAAGGGAAGAGAGGAAGAGGAAGACCAAGGCTTATTCATGGGACAAGTTAAAGAAAAGGTGTCTGTCATGTCGTATAAGGAGGTCAAAGAGATGCCACTGGACAGAGACAAATGGAAAGAGTTGCATCGGGTACACCGACAAGAGTCTTATTACTCTTAAATTCATGATGATGAGGTTAAGTCAGCTGAAAGCTGATCCAAGAGAAATAAATAACATGCCCATGCTTTTACCCGTGCCTTCGCTCGCATTGCAATATATTTTTTTAATAACAAGTATCTTATGTTACTTCTAATACCTCCAGGAATATGTACTCAAAGTTTTATGATGATGGGTTAGCAAACAAACTTACATTCATGTCTTTAAATATTAGTAGGGTTTTAAAAAAATACTTTTAATAATTTATCTACTTAAAAAGTGTTACGTCATAGACTGTTAGAATTTAGAAAGTACTTGCCAATGCAAACAAACAAACAAAAACTACCAATGTAGTAGAATTTACAAGAAGCAGGTAGTAGGTAAATCTTTGTTTTTCTTGAGGGTTAGAGACACGACCAATAATATTTAGGTATAAGGTTATTAATATAAGCGTATATTACACACTATGCACCACATTAGCTCTTCCCAAAGCCACTCATGCTTATCATAAGTTTCAATATTACCTTGAACATTTTTTTAAACATATTTAGATAGTAAAGTAATACGAAAACATGGTCATTTTCAACTAACAGATAGCTGCGAAGACGACGGCTTGCCCATTATGCTGAAATTTTAAAATATCAACACGAAACTGCAATCACTTCAGAATTATTAAATTACTGTCCACAAATGCAAAAAACTAGTTAAAAAAATTTATTAGCTTTGTTCTTTATTATTTTTGGACAGGCCAAGATGGCGCGCGAAAAATATATTATTTTTCAACAACAGTCACAGAACGAACACAGTAAACAAAACATCGCAATACAGATTAAACAGATATGTTTTGTTTTTCAACTTATGGCTACCCCATGGCTACCAATACCATAGACAAATAATTTTTGTACTACTAGGTCCGGTATCATTATTGTCTTAGTTAAAAATAGAAATAGGCATGATTAGAGTAAGAAAGTATAGCCGAATTAGACCTTTAGCATATATCAAATAAAGAAATGATGTAGATAGAAATTCAAAATTGTATTTGATATTAATTATGAATAGTTTTTAATTTAGGTACCTTTAAAAAAACACTTTTATAATAGACAAAATTTTTTTAGGGTGGTAGTAATTTTACTTAGGTAGATTCTAACCCAACCGTGAAGATAACATACAGGTTGTGGTTATATACATTGGTGCCATATATACTGATGCCGATAGTTAGATAGAAAAGAAATAAATAAACAAAATTTATAGCAGTACTTTTTTTTGTTTGCTACGAACATATACTGCGTGCTCGGTCAGCCGGCTCGACGAGTTCAATGACCCAAGCGCTTACTCTAAGCTTTACCTATTGTGTACAAAGGACTATGCATATAAACGGTTATTTTCCGTACCAAATCTAAATATATAATATAACTCAAAAGTGACTGACTGACTGACTGACTGACTGACATAATGATCTGTTAACGCACAGCCCAAACCACTGGACGGATCGGGTTGAAATTTGGCATGCAGGTAGATTTTATGACGTAGGCATCTGCTAAGGAAGGATTTTGATTAATTCTACCCCCAAGGGGATAAAATAGGGGATGAAAGTTTGTATGAAACTTTGTCAATTTCAATCAATATGAGACCTTGCATGCATAATTTATTTAATAAAAATATTAGGGTGCCGCGAAATTAAGCATGAAACTAAAGCTACGCGGGTGAAACCGCGGGGCACAGCTAGTTCTACTATATATGTATTATAATTCTACGATAGATTTGTGTCCTATGTACTGAATATAATTATATCACCCTCCGTAAATATGGCACCTATGTAAAACCACAAACTGTATATCAAATTGAAGTTTTTTAATAACTCTTGGGTTCATAGCTTGGGGTTTAAGTAGTATAATTAAAAGTCAGATGATTTAAAATTTTATTTAATACTTATATAAATTGCTTTTATAATTAAGCCCACGACTTAAATTGTCTTATAAATCTAGCCTCAATTTAATGTCATCAATAAAATAAATAAGTAAAAAAGTGAGATCAATTAAACAGATAATAAATACGTAGTAGACTAATAATACATCAGTTGATATTAAAAAACATTCAATTATTACACAAATATTTACATAAATAATGCTTCATATACTACCTACTTACGTCACATTATCGTTACGTAACTCCTACCATATTATACACAAAAAATAACTAAGTTTAATAAAATTTACTGAGTATTCACGGGCTCTCCTTATAATTTAAAACTGTGGTCACATATTATTTATCCAAGTACAGCTTTTACGGTACAATATAATAATAACTAGGTAAGAACATTACGTTTCCATTCATAATAATAAATTCACTACATTAAGCGCAGTTTAGACAAAGCTATGAATATCTTATCATAGCACAGTACGGCATCATTAAGGAACAATTGTGTATATGGTAATACTTCTTTAGTCGTTGCCGTACGTTAAGTGCGAGAGATTGTTACTTTGTCTAGTCCTACTAGTAGTAGGCTAAAGTGACATTCTCTCGCGCTTACGCTAATAGAAGCGATACAAAATGTATGGAAATTATATAAATCAATCACGTGGCATATGTCAATCCTATACATTTTGTATCGTTTCTATAAGCGAAGCGTGAGGATAATGTTACCTTGCATAGGTATGCTGGAACAAGTAGGTTGTTAGGCATTTTCAGCTAACGAATAAACCTCCAACTTAAGTAGTACTATAAAGGCTCGCTAGTGATATATAGATTTTCTGTGGTCTGAAATTTATTTTTGGCAGATTACATACGATTTTCGCAAAGAATAAATAAAGGGTAGAAGCGACCGACCCTTCGTTTTTTGAAGCATTGGTTTTTTGATGATACTTTTTTGGTCGCAACTTATAAATTTTATTTACAAGTATACACTTCGATTGATTTGACACAAGTGTTGCACTCGACTCGGCAACACCAGTGGAACTTACAACCGCACCGTTCTTTGACCACTATCCGTCTGGTGTTGTATCCTCTGCCACAGCACATGAGGGCGCAGCCGTCCATTCCTGATGATGTCCTGTTACACTCCCGACCAGAAGTGCCGGGGGAACCCTGGACGGATAAAATATGGTGAGTCTTATCCCCACGAGAAAGATCCTGATAAAAGCAATGCTCGACAATTATACTAACACTACCCCGAATTTCTAGTAAGTACATACGCTAGTTCGGCTGTAATGTAGAAATTAATATATAAATAATTGTTGTGTGTCAATAATTGATGCTGGCCATTAAGGCCAGCGTCAAACTTATGTAAAAATATGTGTTTAAATAAATGTCATTATGTCAGTCATATAAAAATACAACCGTAAAAACACAAGCTTTCTTTCAATGTGAAATCCCGATTAATTACATACATAAAGACCCAACAATAATATTATATTTTCTACATTAAAGCCATGCAATCCTTATATTATGATATGCTATGTAACCAATCGCTAAAGCCGAATAATAAGTGACATCTTCGAAAAACTTTACTTAGCACTTGCAAAATGACTATTATTATAAGTATTACCAGATAATCATGTTGGTATATTTTAGGGTAATTTTAAACTGGTTGGTTAGTCTAAGCTTATTTTTCATCCGAGTCCATTTTAAAAATCGTGTATGTCACTTCCTTTAATGATGATCTTAAGAGCTTCTATACAAATGAGACATTTACCAGTGTCTCATTCCTAATGCAGTAATTGGGCGACTCTTCCAAGTAGACCAAGTCCTGAGCGGTAGGCAAACTGTAGTGCGGGTTGCCCAGGCGTAGCTTGCCCCTTCTAGACACTTTCACTTCTGTGGCCCCTTCGTATTTGTCTTTGAGATAGTCTCCTGTCAAAAGAGAATTTGTGTTACATATACACAGACAACAATTGCACTCGATTTCACTATCAATTTTTTTTGTCTATGCCTCTTAAAAAAGCGCCATATTTTGGGATTTTCTGTAACTTTTGTGTCAATTAATTAAAACTACGATGTATCTTAGTATCTGCGCATTCTAAGATTAAGATTTATTTAGCTATTTTTTAATTAATTGTTTTTCGAAATGTACCCTATTTACTTTTCAAGGCTATTTTAGTAAAATATTTTAGATATACACAAACCGCTTTATCAAACACCGATCGCATGTCATATTAATTACAGAACCATAAAATTAAACGTTTAATAATCATAAATTAACATTAATTACACCCATTGATCCGTAATAGCGTGTAATTATCATGTTTAGGCTATAAATAAAATTGAGAGTGGCAGAATGGGCGCGTACCTTTGTCTTGTTGCCGCTCGTGGGCGTTAAAAAGTTATGATTTACGCGCCCGCCCGTAAGATGTCGCGACTTTGAAGCCTGTTTTAATGAAACTGCTATTTAGATAAAAGTCGAGCGTAAGTAATTTTATCTGTAAAACTAATAGGTATTTAACTTTCTTTTATACTTGAAAAAATTATATAGAGTTAATCCTAGATGTTAGTAAAAATCATATCAGGATCCTAATGTAGCTTAGAAGAACGACACGTTCAAACAGCGAAATAATTTTGTATGGGAATGACGACTTCAATGTATACTATGTAATGTAGGTAGACCACCCATTCAAAAAACATAAAACATTTCATTCTGTCAAAATAAATTACAGAAAAACAATAAAAAAATTAAAGGCCAGTAACTGCGATCAAAAAGTATTATATATAATAAAATAAAGATTTCGAATTTCACTACGCTACGTTGGTAGCCCATAAAGTTTGTTATTATGGACCTTTTAGTTTTCTAATAAGCTGTTTAGTGTCTCATAAATATTATTTTATTCTTGAACGCGACTTAATCAACGGTTCACAACGTTGAAATCTTAATGTCCATAGTTTATTAAGGTTTTAATGTTTTATCGCGTGTTTTTTGAGAAACATGGGTTTACAGCTTTGGGTTAAGTTTATAGGTTATTGGCAAGTAGGTAAGTACCTTAGAACATAAACTGTTAGACTAACCACTAACTACCTTTTCACCGAAGTAAACAAAATACATACGTATTGCTCACGCCTGTATTCCCCGAAGGGGTAGGCAGAGGTGTTTTACCAACAACACCCACTTTTCACCGAAGATGATTACCTAAGTCCCAACTGCCAACGTGACAAATGGTAAGTCTATCGCCGTCTCAGGCACTACACATACGTCTTTGAGTTACTTCTCAGACATATGCAGGTTTCCTCACAATGTTTTCCTTCACCGTAAAGCACGTGTGAAATCACTGTACATAAGTTTTTGAAAAACTCGTTGGTATAGGCCCCGCTGGCATTTGAACTTGCGTCGCTTATACAAGTTGGTGATGTAAGAATAAGTTAGAAATCCAAAGAAAAGCGACAATCCTGACTTTTTAATATAATGTTTGGTCCTACGTTGATAGAATTAATTAAATTGATTTCCCTCAACAATTTTACAAAACCTCATCACACAATTTGAACCAAAACACAGTTAATTAACCCATTGTTCTCTAATATCAGTAAATTAATCCCACTCAGTAACACAAACCGGTGTTATAAATGTTCAAGCATTAGTTGAAAGTCACAAGGCAAGTTAATAGTCTCACAGTAAATCAGGCATAGAACAAAGCCGGCTGCGATGTACCTAATCGTCTGTTACCGACTGGGTTAGTACCTATTGTTGTTTTACTAAACGATTGCATTTATGTAACGTTATAGACTCCTTTTTGGAAGCAATTGTAAGGCTTAATCGGTATACGTTTATATTTAAAAGGTAGGCCATAACTGAATCCCATTCGATATTTAGATTTACCTGACTAGGGACTGTATTTCCACCTTAAAGAAATAAAAGTAATTCTACCGAGTAGTTTCTGCTCTTGCGGTGAGTAGGTTAGGTACCGAAGCTTGCGAAAGCTTGCTTGATAAATATTGTAGGTAATGAAAACGATAATGATTTATTCGGTTTGGGCCCAGAGAAGGCCTATGAACAATTACCAGTAAAGAAAAATTACCAGCTGTACGGAAACTAGCTTTCTGAGAAGAACCGGCAAGAAACTCAGCCAGGCATTATGTCCATTTCATTAATACAATACAAAATATTTTATGTAGGTACATACACCAAATTGGATGCAAGCAGGAACAAGTAGCACTCAAGTTGCAAGGGTTTATATAGCCTGCAGTAGCTACCATCAGAAATCCATCCATTTGAAACTTAATTTATTCTGATTAAAAAAAATGGAAGGTACAGGTGTCATCACAAGTTTGAGAGTTCAGCGAAAATAGTGAGAATAACTGCGCTTGTATTTGATCACGCTTGCGCTATAAAAAAATACTACTGCGGATACAAGGCGAGCGCTTAACACTTGTGTACCTACTGTACATTGGACCCCCAGCAACGCTCTATAGATATCATTATAATATCACACAATTACCTTCGCTACGAGTCACCCTATCGGCTTAACTATAGGCTGTAACAAAATACACTTTAACGACGTCATTTCGTCGTAATTGTATATAATTATCCCACGGGCTCCCACGTCCTTTGTTAGGGAATCTCAGGATGTCTGTGATGGTTAAGGCTGGTTTTTCACTAGAACTGTGCGAGAAAGCTGTGGTGTTATTATCGTCACACCTTCCCGGACCTGTTTTCGACGGGGTAGTTACAACTACGTTAATCGAAGTTTATTAGGGGCCCACAACTGAGTACTTATTGCGATGTTTCTTAAAATGGCCGTCGTGTGTATGGGATCAAAATAGTGCCATATTATGTAGGCCGACAGATGGCTGTTTCGATTGCATCGGAGTGCCTAGTGCGAGTTTTTCACTGCCGCCGTCACAAGTCACCGCGTCAAAGTTAACGCAGATTTGTGTGGATCGGAACGGCGCCTCTGTCGGTCTAAACATGACACTATTGTGAGCCCATACAAATCCGCGTTTACGTAGACGCGGTGACTTGTGACGGCGATTTTAAGAAAACTCGCACTAGGCACTCCGAGTGCCTAGTGTGGATCAGCGCTTACGTCAACGCGGTGACTTGTGACAGCGACAGTGAAAAACTCGGACCTAGGCACTCTGATTGTGAGTCTATCGCCATCTCGGGCACTTGTATACCTACATGCATTAATTTCTTCTCAGACTTTTCTTTCTCCGTTAATCGTTGTTTATTATCAATATATATCGTGGTGTGGCAGAGTTAGGATGGTGGAACCTTAAAATAACCTGTTTATTTTAACAAGTTAGTGCACCCGCCATCTTAGATTCACTGCATAAAGCAGCTGTCAGAATTCTGTCTGGTTCGACCGCCCTAGTGGAAAGCTGGCTTTAGTTGCTTTGAAATTCCCTGTAGCTAATTTGATAGACTCTTCTCCTTTTAAATTAAAGTGTAGTTTATTAGGTGGCTTCAATGCAAGCACCTAACTCTTTGTAAATCATAGGTTATTTACAAAGTCTCAAATCAAGTGAATGTCGAAAAGATATTATAATATTTGAATAGTATAGAACGCCGTCTAGATTTCAAATTAAGAAATACTCGTACTATAAATACCGGAAAACAGATACGTACTGTAAGTATATACTTACTTATTATATACGTATTTGGTATATACACCCAGGCACAAGGCAAAATTATAAATGTCTGTTGCATAAATAAATTTTCGCTAAGTGGGAATCGAATCCGCGACAACTAGAATAGCTGTCAGGTTCTAATAATCACTAGACCCGCCGGTGCTATTTAAAAAAAATAGCGAGCTAAGCTCGTTCAATCAGGTGCTGTATATTGAAAGGTTACCAATTTCTCTGAAAGTAGCCAGCTGTTGCCAGCAGGTGATCAGACTGCATGATCCAGACACGCCGTGACACTTGCACGTCACCCGGGACTTCGCTATAACCGCCTGCAAATAAAAAAAAACCTTCTATAGACATTTTTCTATTACCATCATGCATACTGGCATATGCAACTAATATGTTATTCAATATTTCTTTTAAGTATTCTTGAATGGAGACCTCGGCAAACTTTTTTCATATGATTTATATTGTTTCGATGATATGTACATGATGCCTGGCTAACTTTCTTGCCGGTTCTTCTCAGAAGGCTAGTTTCCGAACCGGTGGTAAATTCTCGACTTTCATAAGTGCGTTACCAGGGCCTAAACTGAATAAAAAATTTTCAAACGTAGTATAGGGCGCCCTCCGGCCAGGTGGGATGACGATCTGCGAAAGACTGCAGGCATATGCTGAATGCAGCAAGCAAGACAGGGCGCTATGGACGCACTAGGCTGGACCTATGTCCTCATTAGTGGAGGCCTATGCCTAGGACATTAAGGAAGCCTATGTCCAGCAGTGGACGTTGATGATGATGATGATCTCATTAAAACAGCTACCCTCATTTTAATAAACACAGTGCAAGGGGCGCGTAAGATAAACACCGATTAGAGTAGTCAGAGGTATAGGCTTTTTTATATTTTTTTATATTTGGTTTCAAACAAGTGTGCAGTACACCTGATAGTAAGCGGCTACTGCCGTGTTATTCACGAAGGTTTCGAACTTGACGAGTGTTGGTATCAATATAATAATATGATACATAATAAATATAGGATAAGGTTTAATTTTGTATCTTTAAAACCGATACTCGACGAGTGACGGGTTGACAAGACCATGAACGTGACCACCACCGGAGTGTCACTCGCGCATTGCCAACCTTATAAATAATGGAATCACTGTGCCATCAAATACTTTATACAAAGTACTTTGTATAAAGTCTAATCGAATACAGATATATTTGAATTTGAATTTGAATTTGAATCATAGTAAGACATGAAGTAGTCTCCGCTCCTACCCTCCCCCCATCAAGTACTGGCGACCTTAATCACCGCAACACAATACTACTAAAGAAAGCATTATTTGGCTTGAATTAGAAAGAGTCAGTTTACTGGATTTGATCTTCCCTTTGTAATGTGGTCTGTCTGTATGTCGGATTACAATCACTTCGCTCCCACACATACATATCTACCACAGACAACATACAGCTTTGGGATAATTCTTTGTTGATAAAATAATGAGATTACGGTCTCAATGTTACTTAGATTAATTAATTAACAGCGTATTAAGGCAACCAATTTGATAAAATTACAGTAAATCCGACTTATGTGAGATTAATCCCTTGTAATGCGTAGGTTACAAACGCTGTGATACCTTTTACATTTTGTTGAGGCTTCATGTTGAGTTAATTTGATAATTAATCGTATTCTGGAATAAAAAAAATGAATATAACTTTATAGATATAGAAAGGAATTCTTGTATTGAAGTATAAATCAAATTCGTCTCATTTTGCCCAATTTTTACTTTCGTTTTATAAATATTGATCGCATTGTTTTAATATTTTACAGTGTGTCTTTTAGAATTCTGGTTCGCTAGCCGTATTAGGAATTCATTCGAGACTAGCTGTGCCCCGCATTTTACTTTCGTGGGTGACTTATCCCGGGGATTCCTAATTTTCAGCTTACTATTAGCTCGTGGCACAGTTGTTATTGCGCATATAATTCGATCAGCGAAGTTAAACAACCCTACCCCAAGCCATTAGTTGGACGGGTGACCGCCCGAGTTCCCTCCGTGCCTCGTGTCGTTACAGTTCAGTTGGAGGCTTTAGAGAGTCCCACGACT
Source organism: Watsonalla cultraria (assembly GCA_964035505.1). Classification (NCBI taxonomy): domain Eukaryota; kingdom Metazoa; phylum Arthropoda; class Insecta; order Lepidoptera; family Drepanidae; genus Watsonalla; species Watsonalla cultraria. The sequence continues at coordinate 5,436,800 of OZ037736.1, read as the reverse complement.
GGTTTCATCCAGATTACCGATTTTCCTCGTGAATGGGGTTACGAAGGTCAGAAGGCAGTCGCTTCGTATAAAAATCTGGTGTTCAGCCACATCGGGTTGAATCAAATGCCGACCCCAACAATGTATGGGATAAGGCCAGGGACATGACATTAACTCGTGGTATTTGTATCAAAATGTAAACAAGTACCCGGGTACCATATCTCCTAGAAGGTAAGTAGTCTGAATGGTGTCTACTCACTCTCCTCCCAGCTTCATTGTTATGCCTGTTCATCAGCTGTCTCCCTTGCTCCCGGCTGCCTCTCTTCACCTTGCGCTCGCGCTCTCTCACGTCTACGAAACCTTCTGTGAACCTGTATCAATGATATTACATCACATTAGCACATTGTTTTTATTGTACAAAGGTAAAAAACAAGCCTTCAGTCCGCCTGATGGTTAACGGGTACTGAAGCTTGAACGTAACTAATACCAATACCAGAGTGCAGTGCCCTAGCGCTCGTAAGTCGTGCCGTCACTTTCGCCAGAAAAGTAAACATTTTGTAATTCGTAAAAAATCGGAAAACAGATTTGTTGATCATTCCAAATCAATAGCTTTTCACTACATGCATAATGAAAGTATTTATGCGCTACCTCAATAAATAAAAAAAAAAATTCTGTCTGTCTGTTTGTTCCAGCTAATCTCCGAAACGGCTGAATCGATTTTAGCGGGACTTTTACTGGCAGAGAGCGAATGTTAAAAAAAGCGTTAGGCTTGAATGAATCTATGAAATTAAATCTATGCGGGTAAAACCGCGGGATACTATAACAATAAAATAATACATCATTTAGAAAACAACAAGTTTTACGAGATGGTAAATTATAAGGAACCTCTGCAGAAATACATTCTACGAAGCACCCCTAAAGCTCATTGGGAGTGAAAGAGACTAAACGTAAGAAAAGGACAACTATAGCCCATTAGCTACATCCCCTAGTGCTACGCCCAGACGGTCTACGAAACCTATAGATTCGTAGCAATGCTACATAAACGTCATTCCCAAGTCGACTCTAGCAGCTTTGTATCAAGGCTTAAATTAAAATTTTATAATTTAGGGATGGGGGAAATTCCATCTCTTTCTGTACAATCTTGCTCCTGGTATATTCGGAAAATTTGTACGTACATTGCTGGCCGTTTTATGCGTAGCAGTAGTTAGAACGCAATGTATTGGTATCTGAGGTGTTTTCATACAAGCACAGTCGGATTAAGTACCCCTGCATGTTTATGGTAGCCTAGTATTTGATATCAGGCTTAAAGCATTCTTAGCGCGCTAAACCGGTTTATCCGGGAGCTTTATCCGGATATACATTTGAATTTGTTTCTACAGCGCCACGGCTGAGAACTTTAAAGCAATTATTATTTTTTTAAAAATAAATGCCTCAATTTATAAAATCAAAGTAAGTCGGTACTATTATTGTAATGAAGTTTTAAACACTTCTATAATGATCGTAGGAATAACATTATCTAGTCGTGAAAACACGGAATTTGTAAAAGGAAAGCAATAATTATTTAACCTCAAACCATTTTTTCCCGTGAGCTTAGAATATTATTGGTATCATAGGTCAATCGAAGGTCAAATTATAGAGCCAACTGGCTAACATTCCAAAGCTACCAAGAATTCTTTGTAACCTCTGCCAAAACCTGCTCGCCTAGTAGCAAAAATACTCGAATGCGGGAAAATCTCCTTTATGAAGTAAGCGAGGGTAAACTCCTTTCACGGAATCTCCTTTCTCTATTCTTCCCGTACATTCCTAACATTCCCTACCGCTTTAGGGGCATAGTCGCCTGGTAGAGAAAATTCAAACAGACAAATCGGAAAACCTTTTTTAAAGTAAAAACCTTAAAAAGCCCTCTCTCCTCGTGGAAATGCTTTTTATGAGGGGTCACAGCCACGCCCCCAATTCGCACACATACCTCCGATTCGCACACATAGATGAGATGCGAAGAGGGGTGGTTAGGCGGTAAGGCGACTTTCCGCGAGTTCATGTGCTCCTAGTATTTGATGTTTGGATTTTTACAAAGCCACGTCTTAAGACATCTGTGGTTTCTTCCATCAGGCCCCACTCGTTGTGCTGTTTGTATTGTATTTTTTAATGCAATTTTTTTCTTGTAATATTATTAATTAAAGACAAACGGGATGTAGATAAATCATTACAATACATATACAATATATAAGTAAAAAAGTAATTATTAAGAATAATAATGTAACTGTTTCTTTATTCGAGAACTCATGGATGGATAAATACATTGTCATGGAAACGACGACGAAGCTTATAGACATGATAAGCCTTTTTAACGTATGGGTTCCTGGTCAAATAGCCTCAAATAGTGACGTGGCTTGACACAAGGCATTGTTTACACTCGCTTTGTACGTGTGCATAAAATGAGAGTTCCTTTAGTCTTATTAGTCTCGTGCAACCCGGGTGCTTCGCCTCGAAATATGCAGAAATGTCTGTTTTCGTGGATTTTGTTATTTTTTATACGTTTTCTCTGGGAATTCCTTTTGAATTCACCATTCGTTTTCGATTGCTTTACTTTTATTACTCCATAGTATTTCTAGGGCTTTTCAAAAATCTGAACATGTTATTTTTTTAAGATTTTTTCTCTTATTTAGAAACTAGCCTTGTGAAGTAGGTTAGGTTATATTTACATTGAGTCCCCGAAGAGATTCCTTATTATTTGTTAGTAGTTAGTATATTGTAGATCGCATGCCAACTTGAAGCTGCCAATTTTACAAGTACTATCACATGGCACGACAATAAATTTTCATATATTTTCATTTACCCAAATTTTTTTACCATGTCCCTGAAAGAGCGGCGAGATGAAAATGTACAAAGCCTAAGGACAGGAAAAGCCTCTTCTTACATATGAATTCCTGGTAAAATAGCCTCAAACAGTGATGTAACCTTCCATCATATTACGTCACCGTTTGAAATTGCTGGGTGGAAGCGAGAGGGCGAAACGGAGATAGAGATATGAAAACGATAGCAAAGGTTGTGGAGGAGACAATCTTTTGCTGACATATTCATTCCTAGTACAATTGGAGCAAACAGTGACGTGAAGGCGTAGTTACGTCACCGTTTGAACTCGTACAAAAGCGGGAGGGAAGCAAAGAAAGCCTTGGAAACGATGACGAAGACAAAAGAAGCCTCTTTTCACATATGAGTTCCTAGTACAATGGATTCAAACAGTGACGTCATCGTTTAAACTCTCCTTGTCCGGAGAAACAAGGATTATTTGATGATCTGTCAATCATGCAGAAAATTCTGTATCGGTGATTAATCCGGTAATAAAACGGATTGCACGTTTATGATTATTTAGTTTTTACACGATTCCCAAAATAATATTGTTCATAAAGTGCTCGAGTGACCAAAAATAATAAAATGTTTTGCCTTTTTAATAAAATTCCTACTTTAGGAAAATATTTAAACACAAAAAGTAAAACTTCTGATTTGTATTATTTGCAGTCGAGAGATCTCTTATGCTAAAACATGTTCCACGAAATCTATCCCGGAACTGGCTTCTAACCGATAATTTTTTTAGTAGCTTGTAATTTTTTAAGTATCGTATCCATTATATTCTTACTTCCAAATATGTTTTGTGACAATATAAAGCGCCGCCAATTTTTTAAATCTATCACAGACACTTGTTAGGAACCTAGCCTTAAAAATAGGTACAATTTTATCTACATATCGAGTAAGCATGCACGTGTACCTTATTTCAATTCACCGCATTTTATCTTTTAAGATTCATGGACGAAATGTCATGACTCGAAGTAAAATTACTTCTATCCGAATCGAACCCAAAATTGCAGCATTCCTTAAGTTACTCAGATTGAAAGGATATTATTTTGTGACAATTATTTAATTTATTGAGTGAGCATCATTTTCAACCCTATATTTTATCGAACCTCTTCTAACATTATGGGTTCCTAGTACAATAGCCTCTAACTGTGACGTAATGTTGTGACGTTTCAGCCTCTGATGTTCGAGCTTTCCTTGCCCCTGAAAGCGAGAGGGAAAAAGGCAGATACATCTGTCCTTTTCGTTGAGTCATGTCATTATAAAAGTTGGCGGTACGGCCCCTAGTGTTGTGAGTAGGGTACGATATTGTTTCTTTAATAATATTATTTTCTCCCTTCTTCTATGTTCCCGATGGGGTAAGCAGATAATATGACCCACCACGAAGGTATTTTTTATGTACCCATGATTAATCTGTATTGCATGTTATGTTTATTATGCCGTTTCATAATAAACGGACCAACAATGTAATATTAATGATAATTTATTGTAAATTAAAAGTAAAAACGGGATAAGTATAAGGTAATAATAATAACTATTATGCAAGTATTTGCATATTATATCTTCAACATTAAAAACAGTAACATGATTATTATTTGAATAATAAAACCTAATTTTAGCTGAGGTAGCTCAATATAAAATTTGAACTCCGCTATCGATTTCCACAACCACAACACTATAGTGACGTATAAGTTTTGATCGTACACTTCCTGTGTGTAAAAGCGAGAGAGAAAATTTGAATGCGGAGAGTTTCTGTACATTCATGCAACCCTGGTGCTTTTACCTCGAAATATGCAGAAAATTCTGTTTTTGTGGATAATCCTCGCATAAAACATTTCTTGGTCACGCAGGGATGGTGCAATTTCGGGGATATTTTTTTTCATAAGAAGCATTTTCGGTGTGAAAACATTCTATGTTGAATTTTCTCATATTATAATGTTATATGGTTGAAGTCACAACGGATAAGTTATGTATCTCTGTACGCACAGGGGCCGTCACGAGTAATGAGCTCTCAGACATAATACTGGGGTAACATATGTGAGTATCTCACTCAATATACAACAACAAATGGAAGAAGTAACTTTAATTTATAAAGCCGATCATCACAATAGACGCGCAAAATTATTATCTCTTAGTGTTTGAACAAATGCGTCAACCATTGCGTGCCTAAACGTGAATGATCACGTATCAAAGCATTTCATGAAAAGTCCACTCTAATCTTTCAGCGGTGCTAACCCTTTCCTTACGTGAAAATATTCTAGGGGTACAGTCGCATTAGGAGGTTGTATTCGCGGCTACTTAGAGATGGCTACGGTATAAATCGGTACCCGGAATAGAGGTATAACATATTTATTGTAAATACATATAGTTAAATCTAGACCACGTAATGCTACATATGTATGCTTGTAAACGTAATGCTAAATACGTATACAAACTGGCATATTATGTTAATAAAGAAATAAATTATAATTGACCTTAACGGTCTTACCTACGCGGGTAAGACCGCGAAGCACAGTTAGTTATTAATAATCGTTTGTAATATGATTTTTGTGATACCTATTACTAACTTAGAGAAAAAGTTGATATTAAAAATATTTTCATATTCATTTATTTGTGAAACGAGCTACAAATCGTAGCACTATCTGTCTACGACCCCACGGCTACGCCCAACTTCCTTCTCTATCTGCGTATACCTTTCAGTCCTACGTTTTTCCTCCCTGTCTAACGACAAATGTAGCGGTGTTACTGTGAGCTTGGAAAGTTATGGTAGCCTGGTACTCAACCTGTCCTTAGCCATGGTTTGACACCCGTGATGACCAAAATGACAGCTGATTAACGATAATTGGATGTTTCGCATTGAATTTCAGAACGAACAAATGAAAATTAAAACAATTTAATTAAAAAATCATAGGATATATTATGATTATTGTATAGAATAATATGATTTGATATTTTGCTAGAGGATAAACTGATTTCTGTGTTACAATATTTATAAAACAATTATCAGCACTAATTAATGTGGAAAAACTACATACAAAACTAACATTTTTTTACGTTGTATCCTGAAGTGTGTAGAGACAAGAGGTAGGTACTTTTTGTTTGTATTTTGTAATAATATTGTAATTTTTATTACCTGGGTTAATTGACACAAATTACCATTACTTTTAAGAACCCAGGTGAATGTCACGTGTCTTACTTCTCACCTTGATACCAGGGAATAAGATCATGACAGGAGTAGAACCTGCACACCTTGCTTTCACCATTCCCGGTTACCAGGTGCACACATAAACAAATTTACCTTAGTTACCTGTGATATCACGGGAAATTCGTGCACACTAATGCATATAGTATCTCTCTTTCTAACACGAAAGGAAAACGGTAATAATAATATATCTATTTCAGGGAGGTGTTTTCATATCAAACACACGGAAAATACACGCACACACTCAATAGTATCCTATCCATTTACACTCAACAGATTTACCTATATGCATCTCACTCTACCCAACACTTGCACAAGTATGTCCATTTCACGAAGCTCCCACAACATGCAATAGGAATAGTTCTGTCTCGCTCTTTCACAGTGGAAAATTTGAAAATGGAAATGCTCCACACACCTAAATATGTATGTGTGGAAAGGTGCGACAATGGACAGGTGAGAATCACCTTCACGTTATTTTGCGTTCCTGGTACACAGGTAAGACATGGAAAAGGTAATTTACCTGAAATTTCAGTGCAGGTTGCGATGGGAGATGTGATGTTGTGTGAGTGTATATTGTACCTGTCAATTCGCACAGGTAAAATATACCACCTTTCGAATGTTGAACTCCTAGTACGCAGGTGACTCTAGCTGAAATTTCAGCCAGGTGGCGTAGCGACGACTTCATAATTATTAAACCTCTCTTTCAGAATTTTCATGAAAGCTTTAACGAAATGGTAAATTGATCCACAGTTTATTTATGAAATCGATGAAAGTCACCGTTTCCGCGGGGAAAATTTCGATAAAGTGGGGGAAAAGTACTAGGCTCGTATAAACTACGAGGAGCTTATACAATACTTGGGTGTTCAAGCGTCGGCCGGCAGCGTATTTAAATAAAATAATAATTTCTTCGCAGGGTTCCAGGAGTAACAAGGAGTAGCGTAGAATTCTACTACTAGGAGGTGTAGTTGTAGTTGTAAGTATAGTAGCAAGGACAAGGGACGCATAAACAAAAGAGAGTATACACGTTGTGAAACCTTGTAGATGTTTTAGAATATCCTTTTTTTATGTAATGTTGTAGCAGATAATTCATATAATGTTCGTTAACGTCAGTAAATTTATTCTTACTGCGGAATATTACCGTTAACTGACTATAATATCTTTGTACATTTTGTCGATCCAAAAACTATTAAATTATATGAATCGACTGAAAAAACCATATAAACATCGCTACATACATAGTTGCTTAAAATCATAATCACACAATACTAGCTAAGAAATAAACTCATTATCCAAATAACACATTTAAGTAGTTAGGAATTAGCATGGAAAAACAAAATAATGAAACCACAGTTAAGTAAAGTAAATTAACTGGAACCGGATTCCGTTTAACCCTTCCGAGCCGTAACAATGTACCAGGGTCATATTACTTCGGTGGAGGTACAACTCGCGGGTCGGGAACTCGTAGCGTAGCTTCTTAGCGGCGCGTAGCGCTACGGGCTACGGGATTCTACAAAGTGCTACGAACAGGGGTGAAATATAGGTCCAGCCGTTTCTGCGATTAGCCGGAATAAACAGACAGACAGATTTTTTTAAATATAATTGAGTAGGTATAGTACTTCTTTTATAATTTGGCATTAGAAACAGACAATTCAATAATATTTATCTGTATGTATACATAGATAGATATATAAAAAAATTATTGAGAACAGTGAAAACAGTGAATTGAGAACCTTTTTTGAAGTCGGTTAAAAATGTGACATGTCTGTCCAATGTGAAATTTATAGAAATGCATTTATAGTATACACCAACTAGATTCAATGTAAGGCTTTTGTCTGTCTATTCTATAGACTTTATTCTATTCTCTATATAGTATATTATGTATATTCTAAGCACATGCCGACCAGGGAAGCATACTCACTTGTAGCCGTACTCGAGGTTATCCCCGCAGCCGCCCCACACCCAGTCAGAGTGGAGGTTGCGAGGCCTGGCTGCTCGGCTGCAGCTGCAGCTGGACAGCCTACCGTCACGACACGCGCGTGACACGGACAGCGAAACGCCGGCCGCCGTGATCGCGTTTGTAAATGCTGTCTCACGGGATGCTGGGAGACAACAATATTATATATATTAGATTCTAAGAGCCGTGGTGGCTGTGGGGTTCGAATCGCGGGCCTATTGTTAAAGGCGGGCAGCGGGGCCTATAACTAATGAGTTTTTCAAAAACTTTTTACTGGGTGAAAAACGTATGTGCAGTGATGTCACACCACGTGCTGAAGGAAACATCGTGAGGAAACCTGCATATGTTTAAGAAGTAATTGAAAGACGTATGTTTGGTGCTTGAGACGGCGATGGACTCACCATCTGTCACGTTGACACTCAATCATATTCGGTGAAATGTGGAAGTTATTATTACAACATCTCTGCTTACCCCTTCGGGGACCCTTTTGGGATGTAAAATTATTCTCGCATAGAATAATTTTACGTCCCAAAAGGGTCCCAAGAGTATAATGAGAGAGAAAAGTATTAATGGCGGACATAACAGTTACTACCACAGAAGCTATTATTTATCCCAAAAAGAGAATACAATGAGTGCTCTAGCATTCATAATATATTAACTGAAACACTAGGAGCACAAGAGAACTAGGAACGTCACATAAATCACTTGTGTCGCGTATACGCTAAAAGATTTAGAGCTCTCGCGAGGTTGATTTATATCCAACGAGCGAGCTGGACGAGCTATGTGATCTTGTGAGGAGTGGATTATGGAATACATGCTGTTCCATAAATATTTATATTATAAAGCTGTGCCCCGCGGTTTCCCTTCATTTAATGCGCAGCTTTACATCGGGGAACCATTTTTTTTTAAATAAATTTAGTCTTTATAACTCTTTGTAACATCTGAGTGTGCAAGTACAAACAGTCGGACTGATAGACAGACGGACAAACAGAGTTTTTTTATTATGTTAGGAACTTTTAATGAAAACCCGTTATTTTGAAATTACAAACAGACACTTCAACTTTATTTATCTGTATGTATGTACAGATATAAAGAAAATCGTAATAGCTCAGTGGTAGTCGCGAAAACGTCCTTTTAATTTGTTGCCGAGTTTTATTGAACTAGGATTTCGAATAAAATTGACCCCTCTCACTGGAACCTATTGATTACATTTCCTGGACTCCAAAGATTTCTGTATAAATTACGCAGGATAACTCAATACGTAGATTGATTATGAAGATAAAACGACAAACAGAAAGCAAGGAAATAAATCAATTTAGAAACAGTACTCGAACGAAGTCGTTGAGATCCTTGTGTTTATTACTTGTGCCAAGTTCCGGCTGTATTCTTAGCGTCCTCAATCAGTTTTACGACTTCCTACACTGCTCTTATGCTTTATGAAAGCCTGGTACAGTTGGCATTAGAAGTTTGATAAAAAGGAATATTATCGTAGGCATAGCGAGATCGGGGCCAACTAAGATCGTTTAAGCAGCGCGTATTAAGAGCTTCTTAGCTTTGACGTTTAATTTTACGGTAGAAAAATGAAACTTTAAAGTTCTTAATACGCTCTGCTTAAATCGATGATGGTAGGCCGCGAGTTGTACTTTCTATAAGAGTCTTACCATAAGCTCTCATTGACATCATAGCTCCACTGTGTGACAGTGACAGACCTATAGACGTCATATACATCTGTCTCATATTTGTATTATTATTTTGTATTTTTAAAATTGTATAATATTTTGAAAAGAGTTTCCTGGCAGGTTCTTCTCAGTAAAAGCAACTTTCCGAACCTGGCGGTAGCATGTATACCTAATCCTGTATAATTATGTCATTCTGACCATTTTAAACTACTTTGTAAAAAGTCTAATCAAATAAAGATATTTTTGACTTTGACATAATAAGAGTTAAACTATCATGACAATAAGAGTTCATGGTCCGTGTACCTTCAACATACAACTTTTAGATAGTAGACAAAAAAATATGTCATAGATTAGTGATTCTTGCGGTAAGGTTACCAGTGCTCTAGGAGTGTTAGGAGGAATAATTGCTGTGTTAATTCGCCTATAACATTACATAGGTAAATTAATATAATTTTCAATATTTTTAAACTTTGCTACGTCAATAAGACAGGTGTCAGACGTCTTGATGACGTCAACGAGTTTTCTTGCGTTCGTCGTATATTTCGGCTCGTCCATTGACACCCTTGCTTATATTTCAAATGCAACGTATCTTTTTATCTCCAAAATTGTTTATTCAGTTTAGGCCCTGGTAAGGCACTTATGAATGTCGAGGAATTTACCACCGGTTCGGAAACTAGCCTTCTGAGAAGAACCGGCAAGAAACTCAGCTGGCATCATTTACATTTCATTACACAGTAAACAATGATAATTACAATAAAAACATTTAAAATTTTGTCTGTTCTTCCATTCATACGCAAAACAGTCGAGCTCGTCGACTAGCGCTAGTTTCAATCAAACGAAATTGATACATAACACATACTCGATTAAGTTCCATTTTGTATCTTTGGAACGGACACTCGACGTTGAGTGCGTCGCTGACAGACCTTAGAGAATAACGTGCCAGGAGCGTTTAGGCTAATGGTAGCTTTAGATCCAGGATTTTATCAAAAAAATCGTGAATTTTCACGATTTTGTTATCTTCACATACTTTTGATTCTAACTGTACCAGGCAATCAGCTACCATGACGTACCATTACTTTGGTAAACTCTGTATTACTCGATGCTCTATTTTGGATGTGATACATCCAGTGTGAAAACAAAAAAAAACTGTGGTATTTCCATCTGTAGCAGCCTTCTTCATACAAATCGATACATACAGATAAATCAAATTTAAGTATCTGTTTGTAATTCCAAGTTAACAGCTATTAACCAAAAGCAAATGAAAGTATTTAAAATAAAATTTTGCTATTATTAATTCTGCTGTTTGTTCCTGTTACTCTCTGAAAAAGCTGTACAGGTTTTGAATTTCTCTGTCAGATAGGTGAAGTTAAGAAGAGTAAAGGCTTTTACGTAAAATTTGGGTTTCTCGAAATTATACCACCTATGAAATTAAGTCTACCCTGGTGAAACCGCGGGACACAGCTAGTCTACAATAAGTAAAAAGTTCACAAATCGTTGTTAGTAACGCAAATTTATTCCTCGCTCATCTTGATACATTTCTTTGACCTTGTTACGAAAGCAAAATTGTACGAATCAAAAAAATTACGATGAGAGAATACTGGTTCCATGAATTCCGCGCACGTTCGTACTTATTGATAACGTAGGCAAATATTTATTTATCTCTTGTTCAAGATTAACGTTACCCGGCTGTTTTCCTGTTCTAGAAATTATGGTAATATTTCGTAATTGAAGGCAGAACGTCTTTGACTTATAAATTTACTAGCTTTTACTCGCGACTTCGTGCGCGATTCTTTATGTTTGAGGTATCAGAGATGTCCATATTTTGGGATAAAGCTATTTCGAGTTTCGCTAACAACCGCTGCTAGCGAAATCTTCTATATCTATACAGATAGATAAAATTGAAGTGTCGGTTTGAAATTCCAAAATAACAGCTTTTCACTAAAAGCATATGAAAGTATACACGCTACTGACACTAAAAAACCAAGTTTTTATTTTTTTCTCTGTCTGTCTGTCTGTCTGTTTGTTCAGGGTAATCTCTGAAACGACCGATTTTAACGGGACTTTCACTGACAGGTATCTAATATATCAAGGAGTAACTTAGGCTACTTTTATTTATTAAAAATATTAGGGTTCAGCGACCGCAACCGTAGGAAACCGCGGGGCACAGCTAGTTCGTTAATAAAATAACAGCCAACTTATTTACCAACAACATTATACATGGACAAACCTAATTACACTTTGCCCGACCCGGCAATCGAACCCAAGGCTTCGTGTTAAGTAGCAGTGTTTGCGACCACTAGACCGAAGAGGCAATCAGCAAGATATTGTATGTTAAGTGAAATGAATAACTTAAGAGTGACGCACACCCGTGTTATAGTCGTGTTCAATTCATATTCAAATTGACTTGTAATTCAAGAATGGACTCGATTAGTTATAAGAATTTCAGAAGGTGTTTAGAAAAGGTGTTAGTGCGCAGTTCATCCGTTGTATATTAGACATAATTCCAAAGAATGAAAGTTATTTTTAAGGTCCAATAAATGTATTTACTTTAAAGACGTAGTGGCCACGGGGTTTAAGCTGTCGCCAGGTTCGCAAACGACGCAAATCGTTTGATGAATGTGTTTTTCTAATAATAGGTGATTTCACACCACGTTCTTTACTGTGAAGGAAAACATCGTGAGGAAACCTGCATATGTCTGAGAAGGAATTCATAAAACGTATGTTCAGTTTCTGTCACGTTGGCACTTAATCATATTCGGTGAAATGTGGGTGTTGTTGTTACAACACCTCTGCTTACCCCTTCGGGGACCCTTCTGGGATGGCGTGAGAACATATTTTTTACATATTATTTTAGTTTTTTACATTTGCATATAACTAGCTGTGCCCCGCGGTTTCACCCGCGTAGCTTTAGTTTCATCCTTATTGTCGTGGAACCCTAATATTTTTGATAAATAAAAGTCTAAGTTACTCCTTGAAACATCAGCTACCTACCAGTGAAAGTCCCGTTGAAATCCATCCAGCCGTTTCAGAGATTACCCGGAACAAACAGACAGACAGACAGACAGACAGAAAAACATTTTAAAACTTGGTTTTTTAGTGTCAGTAGCGTGTATACTTTCAAATGCATTTAGTAAAAAGCTGTAATTTTGGAATTACAAACAGACACTTCAATTTTATTTATCTGTCTAGACTAGCTGTGCCCCGCAGTTTCACCCACGTAGACTTAATTTCATGGGTTGGCGCGGAACGCTAATATTTTTTTAAAATCAAAGTAGCCTAAGTTACTCCTTGTATCATCAGCTAAATGCCAGTGAAAGTCCCGTTTAAATCGGTCCAGCTGTTTCAGAGATTACCCGGAACAAACACAGACCGTCAGACAGACAGAGAAAAAATTTAATAGTTGGTTTTTTTTCATGTCAGAATCGTGTATACTTTCATGTGCATTTACTGTAAAGCTGTAATTTTGGAATTACAAACAGACACTTCAATTTTATTTATCTGTAAGATGCTTAAGACGGCGATAAAACATTAAATTAATGTTTCGACATTACTCACCAATCAAAGTCAACGGTCCAAACACGGTTTCATCTTCAGTAACTGTGCAGTTCCATCTTCTCCCTTTAAACTGCCACTGGCACTCTCCTATTCCTCTCTTCACTCCATCTCCCACTATGGGCATGTGGTCTTTATGTCGTCGACACACACGTCTTTGTCCCGGCGTCAGGCCGCGAAGTTTAGCGCACATCCTGGACTTTTCCGAGAATAAGTCCGGCTGATTGGACCACTTTTCGAATTCTAGCAGGCCCATGTTGCTGAAACAAAGAAAAATATGTGATAATGAAAATAATTAATTCGTGTCATTGTCCCGGGGGGATTTTTAGTGAAGACCTCGGGAACAGGTTAGATAGGTAGAGTGGAAGAGAGAAATAATAAGAGTGGTTGATATTTACAAAATGGGTTCGTTTATTACGTCTGTTTCCTTCACTAGTGGTGGTGGGTAGAGGTAGGTGGTAGGAGGAAGGGACACTGGCCTGACGTAGGGACAAGGATCCGGCTGGGAGCAGCCTGGTCTTCGTCAGGAAGGTGGATAGCGCCTGGTCCAGGGGTAGTGCCTGGACTGTAGGCGGACTGGTCCAGGGTAGGTTCTGGGCCAGAGGTAGGAACTGCACCAGATGTAGGGTCCGGGCCAGTTGTTAGTGTTGAGTAGTAATGTTACCGGATCCTGGAATGGAACATTAACAGGCGTTAGCTCGCTCGACCATGCACGGACATGCCCTAGTCGCAGCTCAGCATCCTACCCTATAACCTTAGCACCTGGTCTTTGCTAAGCAGCCTCAGCCAGCAGATGATAGAACAGTATACAAAAAATGGGCACAACACAACACAGTAAATACATAGCTAGCATATTATAATATTACATAGAAACTCACCCCAGCGGGATCGGCAACAATAGAATTTATATTAGTATGTTTAGTACATAGTAAGTAGATTTTGGCGGGCTTTGCCGACAGCGAGTGGAGTGACCACACGCTACCAAGCCTCGCGCCGCAGTGGCGGGAGATGCGAATGCGCGGCAAAACAAAAGAAGCGCGGTGCGCAGCTCTACAGCGCACAATGTTGCCGACAGCTTCCGACGGTCCCCGATGCTACGCTCGGATTGAGTCATTGTGCACGATTCTAGATATTTTATGTTTCATTTAATTTGTAATTAGTTTAGGTATTTGATAATTTTAGCTTTTAAGTTAGTTTTATAGGTCATTCAGTTGATATTATCATAGTAGGTGTATAGTTATAGGTAATTAGGAGTATTATGAGCCTTTTTAATAGAAAATATATATAATACTAATAATTTAATAAAATGTAACGGCGCGTACTAGGCGCAACGTTACATCATCATTTCCCTGGCCTTTTCCCATACATTTTTGGGGTCGGCACTTGATTTAACCCGATGTGGCTGATCACCTGATTTTTATACAAAGCGACTGCCATCTGACCTTCGCAACCCCATTTAGGAGGAAAATCTGTGATCTGGGTTAAACCAGTTGTCAGATTATTTTTAGGCCTCCGACTGACCTGTAACGATTGCCAAAGATGTTAAATTGGCAACCGGGACCGACGGCTTAACGTGCTCTCCGAGGCACGGAGGGAACTCGGGCGGTCACCCATCCAACTACTGGCTAGGCGTATGGTTGCTTAACTTCGCTGATCGAATGATATGCGCAATAGCAACTGTGCCACGAGCTCCTCAACTAAACAAAATAATTAATTCGTGTAGGCCCTGGTAAGGCTATGCACGTCGAAGAAATGACCACCGGTTCGGAAACTAGTCTTCTGAGAAGAACCGGGACGAAATTCACCTGGCATCATGTACATTTCACTATATAGAAAATTAATTACAATACAATTCATACAAAGTTATTGTTATTATGTGTTGGAGCATCGAGTAACCGTAACGATGTCGTGGCGACTTAGTCGTTGACAGTATTTACGTTTTCATTACGCTTAGAAATATGTTATCCATCAGCTGTCTAAGAAAATTATAACGGCATCCATTCGACATCGGAGTTACCCTACTATGTTCTACACGTCAATTTTACAGAAGATCGCTGCCAAATAATGTTACCTTATAGTAAGTAGTACGTACTGTGATTCCACTCTCTATAAGGAAGGCAATTCGTGAGAGACTATGTTACAAATTCATAAGCTGCAGTAGCCGTTTATCAAAAGATTGTATGCTTGTTTTTTAAGGAAATCAGACTTCCTTCATGCCTGCTTACATTAGTACTTCCCGCAATATCTTCAGTCCATACATTTTACTACGCCACAAAAATTCACACATTTTCCATAAACAAACATGTCACGATAGCAGTGTTTGCTGTGTTCAAACATTAGGCAACTCTCTTGTTTGTCTGCTGTCCTGGTACTTAATATATGATAATATTATAATAAAGAGTAGTTTTTTGATCGTGACGTCATCTCAATTTACGTGCGGGGGTGTAGAAAAACACATATAGGAATAATTTGAAAGAATTCTAATTTCACTGCATTACAGTGTAGAAGAAAATCGAAAGAAAACTCTTTAAGAGATATTCAAAGATACATGTATAATAAATGCTAAAGACGATGCAGCGATGAATTCGTCACCCCTGACTACCTTTGCGGATCTTTCTGGGAAGTCGTGTTTTGTTCGGGAAAATCAATGAAGAATCGCCTTGTAATAATATTTTCGGTGGTCAAAATCAGAGCATCTCACATATTTATTTGCACGTATAAGACATATTTCCATTCATGAGTATTTTACACCATCAGATCATCACCTTTTTGGAAAAATGTTATATTTCACAAAGGGAGTTGCTATATCAGTTGTTTTAGCTAGAAATAAAATACAAATGCTGTTAAAATATATTTATTAACAAAATAATGATTATAATATTGAATAAATTAAATTATATTTTTGGTACTCGATGTATAATGTATCACAATGGTTGGCACTAAATTACAGCTATATACAAATTTTGTTGTAGACCTAATATTAATTATGGCATATTTTCTACAAATCACATTCCAGGAAACCAATAAAATATTAGACGTTTCAAACACGGGAACAAACCAACTTCTTGCATGAACATAAAGTTTTTCTGAATCTTCTGGTACATATTTTTGGTGTTTTATTTAAGTGAAATTTAGACCTTGCAACTCAGATGGTCAAAATTTTGCGCAAAGTCGTCTTCAAATTCATCTTGCATCTGTTTGATTGGGTTGGCTCTCACCATGTTTTTTGGTGTTCACTGTGTCCAATACTTTGTTGGTAAGATATGCATTATATTTCTTTGTGTGATACTTTCTCTTCATAGCATAAAACAGCACAGAAAAGTCGTTTTATATATTGAAAGCGGTTTAGATTCCCGCTATTTCGTACTGGTGCTCGTTTACCTTCCTTGGAACCCATCATGGCTTGGTAAATCACATCATGGTTAGGTAAATCACATCACGGCTAGATAAACCACCTTTTCATCTCGAGCCACTGCACACCACATTTGTAGAAATCTTAAGATCTAATAATACTGCTTCTACGAGTGTCCTTTTGCTTGGTACAGTCAATATCTTCCGTAGATAGTTATAGTGAAGTTAAAACCATTGCCTCTTTGACTCTTAAGCTTCAGTTTCACAAATCGCTGTCCAATTCCCCCGGAGGACACAACCGGATACCCCCCTGAGCCGTCTCTATCGTTATCCTTCACGTAGATAGCCTTGATGTAAGCAAAGTTGGTGTTCCCTGGTTCAGGGTACTCGATGATACTGGTTCTCACGATGAAAGGGAATCCGTACTTGTATTCATTAGCCTTGTAGATGACCACGTCACCGTAAGTAGCTGTGCCGAGGACTAAGTCGTGACTCTGGCAAGAGTACGCCGCGAAGAGGCAGAGGAATGATAGTATAGTTAAGGCACGCATTTTGTTTGATTCGTTCGTTTGCACTGGTGTGCTAACTCGTCAGCTTTGTTTTATATAGTCGTGGATGGATCGGTGTATGTGAGAGGGAGGCAAGCGGTGAGATAAAGTGATAAGGCTCGATGATATTTCGATGTCATCAATGTACAGTATTTTAAGTTGCATAGTTTTCTCCTACGGCTTTACTTCGGTGATGGTTCAGGTTTATGTCCTTTTCAGTACCATGACACGTAAACATTACATCAGTTGAGTAATAAAAGAGTAAATGCAAACATTTAGGATTATTTACGCATATACAACTTCTAGTTCAGGAGCTACGAAGGTTACATGGCAGTCGCTTCGTATAAAAATCTGGTGATCAGCCACATCGGGTTGAATTAAGTGCCGACCCGAACAATGACTGGGATAAAGCCAGGGATATGATGTTAAAACTTCTAGTTTACCCACGATGATTGTATCAAAAATATGCAATGGGAATCTCATGTACCTATTTTTAAATTAGCAATGAAATCAATTAATGACTTTCTTTAGAGCAATATCGGTTTTCATTTATCATTAAGGTACTAGTAGTATGTCATTTAATATGGTATTGCTGTTAAGTTGCTGCGCAAGAGATGAAACGACATACAATTAAAACTTTTCTTGGCTGTTTCTCTTCTTCTTCTTCTTGTAGTGCCTCTCCAGCTATTGAAGGTTGGCTGTCAGTTCGTAAAACTTCTGTCTATTCTTCGCGAGGCGGAAGAGTGCAGCAGCACTGCTGATGCCAGTCCACTCGCGGATATTGCGCAGACATGACTTTCTCCTTCAGCCTACCGGTCTCTTCCCAGCCACTTTGCCCATAGTAATAAGTTGCAGCAGTTCGTATCTGGCATGTCTCATAATATGGCCCAGATAACCGGCTGTTTCTCACATAACACCATCTCTGTAGAGACACCTTTCATATCCATCACGTTTTAGACATGTCATATGACGGCAATGTGATCGTAAGACACAGGATTCCATCAAAATGTATGATTTTGTTTGCTTATAATGATAGTTAGAGAGATAAAAGTATTTATGTATAGAGTTTGTTTGCTTTTTCTCTTACGACAAACATATCTGACTCATTAATTACGAAATTCCTAGGAACTAAAGTACTACGTCATATTATTCTTTATCTATATCTCTGCAGATAAATAAAATTTAAGTGTCTGTGCACACAAATGCATACAAAAGTACGGAAATAATGTACTCACATTAAAAAAACCCTATCTGTCCGTCTATCTACCTATCTGTCAGTTTGTTGCGGCTAATCTTCGAAATGGGTGGATCGATTTTAATGAGACTTTCACTGGCAGATATCTAATGTTATAAGGAGGAAATATATATATAATTTATAGATAACTCATCAATAGTATCTATACTAATATTGTATAGAGGAAAGGTTTGTATATGTTTGTAACGAAATGGCTCAAAAAGTACTGAACCGATTAAAAAAATCTTTCGACATTTAATTATGCTACATTATCACTGATTAATATAGGCTATATTTTATCTTCGTTCTCTCACGGGAACGTGTCCTACGAGGGTGAAACGGCGTGACATCCGCTAGTACATAATACAACGTGAGTTGAGTTGAGTCACTAATTAAAACATGTCGCTAATTTGTTACGAGTGATTCATATTTAAGATGTAACTACATGAGACTATTGTAGATATACAACTTCCTTCCATTTGGGGTTCTTAACAAAAATCAATAATATAATATTTTATTACATAAAATAAGTCTGTAAATGATATTAAATTAGTGTTCCAAGTGTCTTACGTTGAAATTTGTTTTGTTTTGAGCAATCACGTTTCTTCATCGTGAATCTAGTACCTATTATGTACTATAGTTATCTTTTGTAAAAGATCAAACAGAAAGAAGCCTTGTAAACTTATTTACCCAAATACCAATTGTCCTTAAGGCCATGATGATATTTCACACGAAGTACCAGGCGCACATAAATAACCAAGAGACAATAAGTTGATTTGATTGTGACTAACCTGAGACATATCGGATTAGATTTAAGGCGATCTCAACAGTGAAGGATAAGAGCAGGGCGATGATGATATTATGATACACAAAGTACCTACCTCAAAAGCACATACATCAAAAATGTATGAGATGAAACACGCTACCGTAAAGTTCATAAAAAAATATGCTCACGCCATCCTAGAAGGGTCCCCGAAGGGGAAAGCAGAGGTGTTGTAATAACAAAACCCACTTTTCACCGAATATGATTAAGTGCCAACGTGACAGAAGGTGAGTCCATCGCCGTCTCAGATACTATACATACGTCTTTGAATTACTTCTCAGAAATATGTAGGTTTCCCAACGATATTTTCATTCACCGTAAAGCACGTGGGGTGAAATTACTTGACATGTATAACTAATGTCATACCACCTTTACGATATATCGTCATTCATCAGTCAGAGTATTCAATTTACACAAGAATGTTCTCGAGGTAACAAAACAAACGAACACGTATATGGCTGTATCTATTGATAACGATCTTTACTTAAAAACAACATTAGCATCGCGGAGAATCATATAGTATTTCCCAGAAGATAATATTTTCATTACCATTACAGTACCTATTGCATGACTTATTTTGTACCAATAATGAGATTTTTAGTTATCTACCACAAACTGTGCCCCGCGTTTTCACCCGCGTTGATTTAATTTTGTGGGTGGCTTTATTTCATGGAAAGCATTTTTTTAGTAAAACTAATAATTAATTTACTCCTTGTTAAAATAGGGCTAACTGTTCCAGAAACTAGCCAGAACAAACAGACAAACAATTTTTCTTTTTAGATAAAATTTATTATATGTATTTATATTTTCATAATATGCCCTACATTTGCTTAAGCTGTTAATTTGGAATTTCAAACAGACACTTCAATTTTATTTATCTGTATAGATTTAGATTAGACTAGCTGGTACCCGCGACTTCGTCTGCGTACTTTTATGTTTCTTTCTGCCATCCCCAAAAGGCTGGTGGTAAGCACTTTGCTTATGGCATAAGTCCGTCAAATATGTATAACTTACTTACTCACTTACTAGGTATGGATCCTTGTAAATCTTAGTTGGAATTACATTGAATTTCAGGTTGAATACTTATATTGTGTATATATTTACACATTTACAGAAATAATATACGTTTAAAATAATATTATACGCTATATTATAAGAACAAGCGGACGTCACGTGGTTTCACGCACGTAGTTCCCGCTCCCGTTGGAGTACGGGGAAAAAATATAGCCTGTATTAATCAGTGATAATGTAGCATTCAAATGGCGAAAGAATTTTTAAATCGGTCCAGTACTTTTCAATTCGTTACAAATATACTTACAACCAAATCTTTCCTCCTTATAACATTTGTATAGCGAAAGGATTTCATTTGTGAGATTCTTATACATAGTGTAATAGTGGAAAATCTATCGGTGCCCATGACAAGCCATATGTTTAAAGTTCCTGAGTTTCCTACGGTTATTTAGAATGACAATAACGATTGTATATACGTCAGATACATATTATGTCTAAAGCTAAATGTTTTCACGTACTGACTTGATCATAATGTCATCGTGAGTTCAATTAAATAACCCAAGATAAATTTACCAATACAGTCTTTAAACACGATAACGTGAAACGATACAAAATAATCTATACATACAGATAAATAAAATTGAAGTGTCTGTTTGTAATTCCAAAATAACGGCTTTTCACTAAATGCATATGAAAGTATACACGTAAGTGACACTAAAAAACCAAGTTTTATTATTTTTCTTTGTCTGTCTGTCTATTTTTTTCGGGTAATCTCTGAAACGGCTGGACCGATCTCAACGGGACTTTCACTGGCAGGTAGCTGATGTTCCAAGGAGTAACTTAGGCTACTTTTATTTATTAAAAATATTAGGGTCCCGCGACAATAAGGATGAAACAAAATATACGCGGGTGAAACCACGGGGCACAGTTAGTTGGAAATAAAACCAGTCAACACAAATACAAGACTTACATATATTATTTTACAAAAATATCACAAAAAATCACATGTCATAAATTCAGTATTTCCTTCCGTATTGCGTGTTATCATAACCACCTGGATAGCCCTGGTTGGGGTCAGTATAGCTGCCGGAATAGACACCCTTTGACTGATATCTAGCGTTGGGATTTTGAGCATACACTTCGACCAAGAACTTGTATCCTCTAAGAATTGATGGACTCTTAAGACCAATAGCGACACTCTTCTCCCCTGGTCCACCGCTTTCAATATAAGCCTCACCATCTTTGTCGTCTCTCAAATCAGTGACGTATACAGCGTTAATTATTTCGTTCCCAGGACTGGTGACTATGACGTCATCTGTTCTCTTCCACAACGCGGGGTCTGCTTCTTTTATTTCACTGTATATCTTCGTAGACTGGGCACTGGTGTATCCCAAACGAATGTCGTTCGCCTCCGCCAAAGCGAAGTACAGAACAGCCACAATAATACATTTCCCAAACATATTGCCGGACAGTCGGATGCACAAATGAAACTGTCATGTTTTCCATTTGCTTATATACCCATAATGTAGGTACTTAAGTGAGATCATAAGTTACTGTGTAAAGTTATCACAAAACTGATAAAAATATTTTTTATAACACGAGTTCCAAGTAGGAAATTACGTCAGAAAGTGTTAAGCGAAGATGTATGGGCTATTGTTGCTGTTATGGTGTTAGAGCCATTCCTAGAAATAGTATTTGCGTTGAAGTGTTAATTAATATGTCATACACCGTCATATTCCGACGTTAACAATCATTTCATGTTTGATCTGTTATAAGAAATAGACGTGTGACCATGAAGCTATTAATCCTATTTCTCGTCACCATTGGTGTTTCAGCCAATGATTTGTTCCTCGGGTATCCTGATATCAACTCCCAATTGATATACAGTAAAGTGCATCAAGAGAATCCGGCTATATGGATCAGATCGGACGTGTTCACAGTGAACTGCTCGCAAAATCAAGTCATTAATGCAATCAAGATTCTGGACTTAAGGTCTGATAAATGGGGGGACGCCTTCATCAAATCCGGCGGGATCGGTCAGAAATCTGTCACCATAGAACTGGACAGTCCTACAATATTCAGAGGTTATAACTTCTGGGTGGAAGTGTACGCTATTCAAACAAGCTATTTCGTATTCAACCACGGGAAGAAGTGACTGTGTAACTGTGGTTTGATTGTGATTTGTTTCTTGTTATTAAAGTTTATGTAATTGCTTATTGTTTTTTCTGATCATTGAGAAAGTATGAGATTAAGTAGAGGAGCTCGTGGCACAGTTGCTATTGCGCATATCATTCGATCAGCGAAGATAAGCAACCATACGCTTAGCCAGTAGTTGGATGGTTGACCGCCCGAGTTCCCTCCGTGCCTCGGAGAGCACGTTAAGCTGTCGGTCCCGGTTGCCAATTTAACATCTTTGGCAATCGTTACAGGTCAGTCAGAGGTCTAAGAGAGTCTGACAACTGGTTTAACCCAGATTGCCGATTTTCCTCGAAAATGGCGTCGCGAAGGTCAGTTGGCAGTAGCTTCGTATAAAAATCAGGCGAGGTTTAATCAAGTGCCGACCCCAAATACATGGGATTAAGGCCAGGGAGATGATGATGAGAAAGTATGAGATGATCTCGATAACATACATTAAGATTAAACTCTTGCCACGATAGTTTGAGTGTGACAGTAATAGCTTTATACACGTCTTATAATTCATATGTCTCATAATCATTGTCAATCTATGATTGCGATAAGGGACCATGGCATGGTAATGTATTAATGTTATAAAAAGCGATGAAAGAAAGAAGGGTTTGTGTAGGACATCAACTTCGAAACTACTCATCCGAGTTCAAAAATCCTTTAAGTTTAATAATATAAGTGCTCTTGGTATGGTCCCAATCTATACATCTATATAGTACTAATCTATACATCTCTATATATTTATACAGATAAATAAAATAGTGTCTGTTTGTAACTCTTAAATACTTAATGCAAATGAAAGTATATTCGGACCTAATATTTATTTATTTGACACAGTAACAAAATACAAAAAAAAAAACTCTGTCCGTCTGTTTGTTCCGGCTAATCTCTGAAACGATGGCCAGTCATAAAATATAGTCTACGCGAGTAAATTAAGGTAAAATAGAGATATACTTGAATACTAGAACCTCCAAGACTAAGGTACGCGTACATTACGATTAATCACACAATGGCCTCGGTGGGGACTGAACCGGCGACTCTAAGCTTCGTGGACGACCGGGTTATCAGCCCACGCGCTATATCGGATACATTTTACATATTTTTACGTACATACATGTATTGTTATCAAATATTATCATAGACATAATAATACGCAGTAATTAATAACAAACGTGATATGTCCATATAAGCAATTATGTGTGACGTGCTCAAATGTAGTCTTACAATCAGGAAATCGACGGATAAAATCTATGTGCGCCTAGTACCTCACGGGTAAAGAAAACGAACCGACCTTCACATAACTTCATAAATAAAATAAATAAATATGCTCACGCCATCTCAGAAGGGTCCCCGAAGGGGTACGCAGAGGTGTGGTGTACACTCATCGTCACGTTGGCACTCAATCATATTCGGTGTAAAGTGAGTGTTGATAATACAACACTTCTGCTTACCCCTTCGGGGACCCTTCTGGGATGGCGTGAGCATATATATTAGACTACTAGCTGTGCCCCGCGGTTTCACCCGCGTAAATTTAGTTTCATCCTTATTGTCGCGATACCCTAATATTTTTAATAAATAAGAGTAGCCTAAGTTACTCCTTGAAACATCAGCTACCTGCCAGTGAAAGTCCCGTTAAAATCGGTCCAGCCGTTTCACAGATTACCCGGAACAAACAAACAGACAGACAGAGAAAACTTTTAAAACTTGGTTTTTTAGTGTCAGTAGCGTGTATACTTTCATATGCATTTAGTGAAAAGCTGATATTTTGGAATTACAAACAGACACTTAAATTTTATTCATCTGTATAGATATATAGATTAGTAGTTAATTATTATAAAGTAAGGATGGCGAGAAAAAATAATAAAAACTTTGCTTTACAAATTCTGCTAAAGTTGATCATTATTTTCTATATTAGGAGATATCTAGATTAGATCTATAAATTTATATAAAAAATCGCTTAGCCCTGCAGATTCTTAAATAAACATTTTAAATTCAAATTAATAAATATCTTTATTTCATAGACTTTTGACAAAGTACTTTCAAATCGTCAGAATTACACGATTACACAGGATTATACATGGTACCGCCAGGTTCGGAAGGTTGCTTTTACTGAGAAGAACCTGGCAAGAAACTCAGTATATACTAATTAAAAAAAAAAAAATGTTGAGTATGTATTACTAAGAATACATAAAATATAAGCCCATGGACACAGTTCCAGTGCACAAAAGTCGATAAAAAATATAATAACTAAAAGTAGGTACTAAGTATAATTGTGTAGCTTGAGATGACCAGCCCCCACAAGCAGCACCTGTTCACAAGTATGACGAGAATGCTTTTATTTAACTGAAGACACAGAATAGCATCTTAAGACCATAATATTCGACGTAACTTCCTGTGGGGATATAGCTCAGTGGTAGAGCATTCGACTGCAGATCGAGAGGTCCCCGGTTCAAACCCGGGTGTCCCCTGTTGTGACGGGTGTTTTTTTACTAGTCGTGAGCTGTTTGACAGAATAACTTCTTTATTTTTGTAAAGAAAATCCCATATCTTTATGATTTGAAAGAAATTATTTCCCATAAGAACGCAATTGTAATTAATATTTAATGAGAAAATTAGAAAATGTATTTATAGTCATTACAAGCACTAGCTCACACTCGCGACTATATCCGTTCTTAGGGTCAAAGCTTCGCTATTCCAAAATGTTAGCTTATTCGGTTAACCAAAACGAACGCTCAGAAGTTCTTAATAGGCTCTGCTTAAACCGATGATTGTAGATTAGGTTAGATTAGATTAGATAAATGAGATGTATTGGATAAGTAAGTTTAAAGATATCTTAAGTAACTCACTACAAGTCAAACTACGGAGCAATTCATATAAATATTTTTTTTTTCTCGCCTTCCTTACTTTATAATAATTAACTACTAATCTATACATCTATACAGATAAATAAAATTGAAGTGTCTGTTTGTAACTCCAAAATAACAGTTTTTCACTAAATGGATATGAAAATATATACGGTAGGTACTGTCATAAAATTGTGTGTTGCGTAAAAATGTCTGTGTAAAATACCAATATTAAAAAAAAATCTCTGTCTGTCTGTCTGTCCGGTCTGTCTGTTTGTTCCGGGTAATCTCTGAAACGGCTGGACCGATTTTAACAGGACTGGCAGGTAGCTGATGTTTCAAGGAGTAACTTAGGCCACTTAGATTTACAAAAAACATAAAGTACCGCAGGCAACCATGAAATTAAAATCTACGCGGGTGAAACCGCGGGGCACAGCTAGTAATATATATCTTAAGTAACTCACTACAAGTAAAACTACGGAGCAGCGATTCATATAAATACTTACATTCGCTCACACCTGTATTCCCCTAAGTGGTATGCAGAGGTGTTGTAATAACAAAACCCACTTTTCACCGAAGGTGATTAAGTGCCAACAGATGGTGAGTCTATCGCCGTCTCGGGAACTATATACAGGCGTGAGCATAATATGTACCTATGTATATATGTACTAGGAAAACATAAAGTTATCTGTTTAGTTCTGCGAATTGGTATTTATCCGGCGACCACAATATTTTGTGAGGCGATTTGTACACAATAATATGATGATAACCAATGACTTTTGATGTGAACTTGTATACAATCACTACTGCGATAACATATATATACTATTATATACATACTAGCTGTGTCCCGCGGTTTCATTTCTAGTATATTTGTAGATTTAGTTTCATCCATATTGTGGCGGAACCCTAATATTTTTTATGAATAAACGTAGCCGAAGTTACTCATTAAAACATCAGCTACCTGCCAGTGAAAGTCCCGTTAAAATCCATCTAGCCGTTTCAGAGATTACCCGGAACAAACAGACAGACAGACAGAGATTTTTTTTAAATGTTGGTTTTTCAATGTCAGTAGCGTGTATACTTTCATATGCATTTAGTGAAAATCTGGTATTTTGGAATAACAAACAGACACTTCAATTGTATTTATCTGTATGTAGTATTTATAGATTATACACACACACATATTGCTGATATTACATACCTACGCCCTACTAACCTTAAAATACTATAACATAATAAACGTAGATGTAGGTAGCTCAAGCTCTATGCTCTAGAGCATAGTTTCCTTTACCCCACTACAACGAAGCAAAAAGGGTTATGATTTTGACCAGTGTACACCATTTGGAACAAATAATCGAATCTATATCTATACATCTATACTACATAGAGATATTGAAGTGTATGTTTGTAATTCCAAAACAACAGTTTTTCACTAAATGCATATGAAAGTATACACGCTACAGACACTAAAAAACCAAGTTTTTTAAAAATGTTCTCTGTCTGTCTGTCTGTTTGTTCCGGCTAATCTCCTTAACGGCTGGATCGGTTTTAACGGGACTTTCACTGGCAGATTGCTAACGTTACAAGGAGTAACTTAGGATACTTTTATTTTCGCGTTTTGGTTCCGCGGGTTATTCATTACGCGGGTAAACCAATGTACCAAAATGAAACACAATGTACCAATTAAAATTATTTACTTACACATTACAATAAGTATTTGAATCTAACACTAACACAGAAATCACGCGTACAATTCAATTAGGAATCTAAACCCAGAACCGCGGTCACTTTTCAGCTTTATATTGACGAATGTGAACCCGATACCACCCCTGGTGATCGAGGGCTGGGCCAAGCCATTATCGAGATCTTTTATCGATATTCCTTTTATTATTTGTTGATTCCCCGCTGGAAACTCGAAGAACACCTCCGTTTCTCGCTTGAATAGTGGTATGGCACTGGACTCCACGGTCTTTTCATAAACACGCCTGATAAGTCCAGTATTATCGTATATTTGACCGACTACAACAGTAGCTGCTTGTGTCATTGACGTCACAGCACAAATAAACAACAATGTTTTGATCATTTTGACCGTTTGCTTGGTTAGATCAAGTACAACTGGTGTAAGAAGTGGACGAGTGGGATTGTTGAGGTCAGATTTCTTAATAGTGTTTGTGGTGAGTCGATGTGTTGATTTTGCATTTTATCGATATTTCTATGCTTCATTGACAAACTATCGATTTTAAATTGAGTGATTGTCACTTGCATAAATTGTATTCACATAAAATAAAGAACTAAAGGCTAATTTCCTAAGCTAACTTCTTAATTTTCTTAATGTTCACTGCGTAACTTACAGTACTTAAGAACCTACATAAACTGATTAAAGTTGTTTGTCTAAAACGAATAACTAAGTAATTCATTTTATTAATAAATTGGAACCACGAGTAACACGACGCGTAGGTATCTGAATTATATTATGTACGTCAGACAGATGGTGATTTGGTCCCCGATATTTTTCTGTAAAATATAATTATTCCAATGCATTATTTTGTGTATAGAAAAACTAACAACGCACAATTTAACTAGCAACAAATTACAATTTTTTTGAAGTATAAATTCTGATAAAAAGATACAAGCTTTAAAAATATCGATATATTTTTCTGTCCAGTAAATTCGCTCCTCACTCACACCGTTCATGAGTCACATCACTTGTTAAGTGGAAGTTTACATAGCGCGAGTTGTTTTAAAATTACATCACTGCTCTATTGACTATTAGTCAAAGATTAAAGAGATTGATTGATATAATTATGGCTTTGGTAAATATGATGATTAATTACTTTGTGGAATACTAGCTGTTACTCGCGATTTCAGTCGCTTCGCCTACCTAATCTTTGTCCGTCAGACCCTGTCTCAATTCTTAGAAGAGCAATAATTTTGACATTTAAGAGAGTTAGGATCTTCCGTTTGATAGGTAGTTGGAGCTGAACTAAACCTCCCTCCACCTTACAGAAGATCGCAGCGAAATAATGATACCTTTGAGTAGTCTTGCGGTAAGTAAGGTAGCCAGTGCTCCATGGAGGGGAGGAGTAGGAGTGTATAGTAAAAATCTGAACGCAAAGATGCCTCGAGATGCAATTACCTCAAACGCAAAACTTATTTATAGCATTTAAAAAAATAACATTTAAATAATACGTAATTTTTTTTTATTTATCATTTTTTTATAACAGATTGAAAGGTATACATTTTGACTTTTTTTTTTTTTGACTTTTTGCATTTTGATTTTGATTGCGATTTATTATGCTTCTAAGTCATATACAATTTTGAGACGTTATGCTTTCTAGACAAAACAGAATGTATTGCTAATTCGACAAAACGCTTTAATGATATTTATTTGAGGCTTTTTTGCTTTTTGGTCATTTTAAATGTTATTTATTTTGCGACTTGTCTCATAGCGCTGTAGACGTAATCCTTCAGTCGTTCTGCGGCGTAGGCATTGTGATCATAAAGGAAATTAAACAAATTATTATGTTTGTGCATTATTTATCTAATACCAACACTACGGTGGTATAGTTTATTCCTACCCTATCCCCAAGGGAATGTTGTAGCATTTTTTTACCACATTCAATGTACATGTAAGCCCACCTTAATATTGTTGAATATTCGTCAGTAGTGTATCAACAAGAACAGCCAAAGGTCATATAACGATATCATTCAATCGCCACACGAATTTGAACTGTATGCTAAGGTGGTAAGAGTCAATTAGGTTCAAATAAGCTGTTAATCAGAGTAATGGAGTAGGTACTTGGAAATGGGAGCCAGTGTTGATTTTGTACTCAATCGCGTAATTAATTAATTTTAGCAAAATTTGCTTATTAAGTAATTAAATGTTAAGGTTTATGTACCTACAGGTTACAGCCTTGCTGTAACAGCGGTTGCATTACTGTTGTAATATATCTAGCTATGCCCAGCGGTTTAACCGCTAGGGTTAACAATAAAAAATATATTGCATAGAGGTATATTTTTTCTATAATAAAAGTACCTAGCTTATATTACCTACGCTTTGTAACACCAGGGGCCTTACCATGAGCTCTTATTGCCATGATAGTTTCACTCATTTATGAGACAGATGTATGTGACGTGCATACATCTGTCACTGTCGCACAACTGAATTATCATTGCAATAAGAGCTCATGGTTGGGCCCCTGACAGGCGGACCTCTGTAGAATACATTTAAAAACAATTTCAATCTATCTTATAAAAAAGCATTAATAGACAAACTTCTCCGCTCCATCAGTACCAAAAATCCATTCAAATTCCACTATTACTCTATTTATACTATAAGGTGTGAATATAATGGCCCATTATACAATTTAAGTAGTCTTAATGAGTCCCTTTCGAGATCAAAAGGCTGTTCTCTTATCTGTCAAAACCTGTTTTCAAGTGTTCAATTGATTGCACCACTAGCGCCACCAATTTACGTTGGTCGACGGCTGAAGTTAGAACTAACGTTTTTATACTGATAAAGTATTAATTACGTTGACAGTAGCGCCGCTCTCATGGGTCTATTTAAATTGGTTATTTTAACATTATGAAAGTATAGTTTTTGGATTCCGAATAGAATAAGTTTTTCTAAAAACTTAATTGCAGTTATTAGTTAAACCACGTGACAGGAAACATCCAGAGAAATTAATGAAGGTAGTATTATTATAATTCGCTATATCTATACAGATAAATACAATTTACGTATCTGTTTGTGATTTCAAAGAAAGTGAATGATGGTACTCGCATAAAAAACACAAGTTTAAAATTTCTCTTAGTCAGTTTGTCTGTCTTTCTGTCGTTTGTGCCGGATAATCTCTGAAACGGCTGGACCCATTTTAACTGAACTTTCACTGGCAGGTAGCCAATGTTACAAGGACTTCTTCTATTCTTTTTATATTTTACTAGCTGTGCCCCGCGGTTTCACCCGCGTAGATTTAGTTTCATCCTTATGGTCGCGAAAGCCTAATATTTTTAATAAATAAAAGGTAGCCTATGTCCTTTCTCAGGGTCTAAAGATTGTCTGTGCCAAATTTCATCAAAATCGGTTGAGAGGTTGAAACGGGAAAGCGTAACAGACAGACAGAGTTACTTTCGCATTTATAATATTAGTAGGGATTATCTAACTTACGCTACTTCTACTTTGTTTAAAACAAGGGTTCTCCGGGACATCCATGAAATAAACTCTACGTGGGTGAAACCACAGGGCGCAGCTAGTTAAAAATATACTAACATCAGCTGCGCCAACCAGCTCCGTTTTGGAGATTACCCGGAACAAACAGACAGACAGAGAAAAAAATTTAAACTTGGTTTTTTTAATATAAGTACCGTATAATATGCATTTAGTTAAAAGCTGGTAATTTGGAATTACAAACATCTATATAGAAGATATTGTAATACGATGTGAAATGTTTCAATTGATTGAAAAATTCGTCGTTCCTTCCAACTGTTTCCGTAGTGTAGTGGTTATCACGTGTGCTTCACACGCACAAGGTCCCCGGTTCGATCCCGGGCGGAAACATCATTATCCACCAGTTCATTTTTTGTTTTTTTTTAATTATTTTAATTTTATGTTATTTACGTTACACTCTTCCAATATACCAATTGTCCAAAATAGAAAGATTTTCATTCTGCTTAGACGGAATTGCGGGCACTAAGTAGGTGATGTATACAAATAAATGAAAGTGTAGTGTTTGTTTGTAATACAAAATTAATATCATATAAAGTATATACGAACTGACATAGAATACTTTTTAAATATTTTTTTGTTACTGGTTAATCTGTGAATCCGCTGAACCGATTTAAACGAGTCTTTAGCTGTTAGATAGCTAATGTTACAAGGAGTAACTTCGACTACTGTTGTACCGTGTATGAAACCGAGGGGCACAGCTAGTCTGTAATACATCAATCATGTTTTTCGTTTTATCATTCCTAGTTGCGTAAATAAGATAAAATAAAAACGTAATTATCATATCATTATCATTATTATCATTTATTAATTAACAGTTTATCAAAAATGAATTAATCTCAGTGTTTTCATACAATATTATATCAAACACGTTTAAAATTATTATTTATATTATAAAATAATAAAGTTATGAATGGCTTGTGTTTTATCATTATTGTATTGTTTTTTAATCGAGTGATTTGTGAACATATACCATTAGTTGAACTAAGCGACCCTGACAATGAAGCCTATACCGATTCTGATGACGTATCTGCACCTGATAGCAGTGCAAGAAGCGGAATGAAGTCGACTCTTTGTAAAATACAAAAGAAATATGCCTGTTATAACCATGATGTAGAGGGTAAGTCAGATTTGACTTTAATCGGAGACTTGACTTTAAGACGGTGCTGTCAAATATAAATAGTGTAACTAACACGACTTTCTTTTATATACATATATAGATTTATCAAGCCGTGATAAAGGTTGTAAATATAAGGTGCTTGCGATTAAGATAATACTGACCTGATAGCCGAACTGATTCTCCTGCATTCCCAAGAATCCTTACATTTGTAGACTCCAAAATTAATTAACTAGGTATCAAACATAATCACGCCTGTATTCCTCGAAGACGTAGGCAGAGGTGTTGTAATAACAACACCCACTTTTCACCGAAGATGATTAATTAGTGACAACGTGATAGATGGTGAGTCCATCGCCATCTTATTATTATTCAGGTTTCCTCACGATGTTTTCCTTCACCGTACAGCACGTGGTGTGAAATCACTGCACTTAAGTTTTTAGAAAAAGTCATTGGTACAGGCCCCGCTGGGATTCGAACTTCCGTCGCTTGCGTAGCAGGCGACTGCGCAACCCCCACAAAATGAGAAAAATACGAATTGACCTCGTCTACCTTAACCCTATAGGTATCTACTTGGGGCATTGAGAGTACATTATACTCTACATCCCTTGAATTGGACTCTAGTTAGTACTAAAGAGATAAAATTGCCTCCGAGTGTAATTGCTATGTTTTATCATCAGGTACCCACGTGTTAGAATATGGCCGGAGAGCGTGGACGTTCCCACTGCAAGACACTAGTCTCACACTCGCATATCCATCGGAAAATGTAAGTAGGTCTTCCTTAAGTACTTTGTTAAAAGTCTAATTGAATAAAGATATTTTTAAGTTTGAGTTTGAGAATACTTAGGAATAGGTTGGGTTCTAAAGAAAAATAAAATCAAATCTGTCATCAAACATCAAGTGCTCTTAACTTGAAGTTAAAGGAATTTTTATAACTTTTAACGTCCTTTGTCACCGCCTTTTAGCATTTTAATCTATACATCTATATCTATACAGATAAATAAAATTGAAGTGTCTGTTTGTAATTCCAAAATAACAGCTTTTCATTAAATACATATGAAAGTATATACGATATTGACATAAAAAAAACAATTTTCAAAAATTTTCTCTCTCTGTCCGTCTGTCTGTCTGTCTGCCTGTCTGTTTGTCCGGGTAATTTCCGAAACGGCTGGACCGATTTTAACGGGACTTTCACTGGCCTGTAGCCAATATTACAAGGAGTAATTTAGAATACTTTTATTTTAAAATATACATTAGGGTTCCGCGGGATAATGCAATTAATTCTACGCGGGTGATAGCGCAGGGCACAGCTAGTTATAAATATTTTCTCAGTACATTCACAGGTTCGATTATTTTCATATTATGTCTACCGGTTCCTTGCTAGTTTTTATAATTGCTTCAGTTCAAAGAAGAGTCGGTATCCGAGGACATGTACCTAATAACTGGGTTCGAAGTGATACTTTACATGGACGGCGGGGACAGCAGGGGGTACATCACCAATGGAGGGATATTTCAAGTAAGAACCATTCGTATACACTACAGCTAGACATCGAGCTATGTACTTACACACTTTGCTACTTAGTATAATGCTCTGTATTCGTAAATACGACTACATATCAAGCTACCTACATACATTAGTAATTCCCAAAGTTATGTATGCATGGGTACAGTTCCCTAGTTATTATCAAGCTCTACATTATCCTATAGACATTAGTACGCACAACTACTCACCAAACTTTACGTTCGTATACACAGCATTGAGCTACACAATCGTAAGTACGGCTACACATCAAGCTACCCTATTGTATACACGGCTACACACCGAGCTACACAATCGTTTACACGTCTACACATTCATTCACACGGCTTCCCATCAAGCTACACAATCGTAGGTATACACGGCCACATATCGAGCTACACATTCATACACAAAGCTACACAATCGTACACACGGCTTCAAAATCGTATACACATTGAGCTACACATTCGTACAGCTACATTATCGTACGTTTACACGGCTACACATCGAGCTACAATAAACAGCTTATATCGGTAGATATAAGCTGTTTATTGTACGAAACTCCTTAACCCTAAGATAGTTATTAATTATGAAAAACCTCAAAATTGGAGATTAAGACTTTCTTAAGCAAATTAATTTCAACTTTAAAACAATTGCCATAAAGACGATATTTGTTCCCAGCGTTCAATAAGTCTCCAGTTCAACATGAGGAACCTGACAACTCTCGGGTACCAGTTCTGGTTCTACGGCATCACCAGCACTTCCCCACATTTTTTATCCACGGATTATACCAACATGTGTGCTTAGAGGAACTCTAAGTATGTACAAACACTCCGTTTTAATAAGGACACATTGATAAAAACGGTATTATCTATAGATTTTAAACTTTATTACGCTTTCGCTAACCATAACCAACCAACGACTAACATAAAATCTTTACCTTCCAAAGCTGGTATATATTTAATGTCACGCCACCTGAACCGTCTAGACAACTAATAAACCTGAAATACCATTACAACAGGTAGGTATATTTATACTTTATATTTATATTATGTAATTTTTCCTTCACACTTAACGTTGACAATCCGTGGTGGATGTGGGGTTTGAGTAGTCGCCTACTACACAAGCAACGAAAGTTCGAATCCCAGCGGCCTGCATCAATAAGTTTTTCTAAAAACTTTAGTACAGCAAATTCCCCCACGTGCTTTACGGTGAAATAAAACATCGTGAGAAAAAATGAATGAATATGTCTGACAAGTAATTATTTAATAGCCGCGTGTTTAATTGTACGGTACCAAAATGAAACGACAAAACTCAGAAGATCTTAATACGCTCAGATTAAACCGATGAATGTAATTTACCAGAGAAAGACTGGGTATATCACTTCTCTTCTTCAAGTAGTAACTCCTTAAAATGTTAAGTAAAAGCTATTAATAAATTACTCACAACCAACTCCCATTGGTCCATGGCTCCCGTCTCCTCCTAGTGTCGTTAACAGCCAGCACCCACACGAGTGCACTGAGCAGCACAAGGAATCGAAACACAGTCCTCGACGCCATCTTGTCACGTCACACAAAATGGCGGATGTCAACGCGCACGGAATGGCGGAATGTCACATTTTTTCTTTATTTCACCATATTTTTTCTGTAATACTCATTGACTCACATTTTTAGGTTTTTCAAACGTTAATGCACCTAGATATTATGATGCATAAGCATTTACTTTTTACATTTAATTAAAGCTGTTTAAAATAGCTAGAAAGCAGGTAGGTACTAAAACTAATTCTATAATAAATTATAACCTTAATACTTATGATAATATTAACAATAAACATCAACAAAGAAACTAATAAAGTTTACAGAGTATATTTACAGAGACCACGTCTTCGTCTTTTTATGTCCTACTAGCTGTGCCCCGCGGTTTCACCCGCGTAGAGTTATTAACATGGGTGACTATAGGGAGGTATAGATGTATTTTTGCCTAGCCGAAGGTCCTCCCAAAATAAAACGAAACGGTTAGGAAAATTGTTTATTCTCAAAAGGCAAAACTTAATTTTAATACTACCCTTTTTTAAGAGATGACATAACGCCATCTTGTGGTGTATGTTTGAATCGAACAAGATGTATATGTAGATAATTCCAATATTTATTACAGATATTTAACTTTTCAAAATGTTGCAATTTTGAACAGCAAAAAAAAGAAAATTTTAAAGTGGGTTTCTATTCATCGCCTGATACGCAAGCTCGAATCCCAATGAGTTTTTCTAAAAGTTTTTCTTTCTTTAGAGCAGTGATTTCATACACACGTACTTTACGAGTATGATGACGGAAAACATCGTGAGGAAACCTGCATATGTCTGAGAAGTAAAGAATACCTATGTATGCCTGAAGTGCTGAATTAAAAGGTTATTAACCTTTAATCTAATGGTACGTCATTAAGAACTGATTGTATTTTAATAGGTGTAATTACGGTCAATAAATATGATGAATAATGCTAGGCAAAGTCTACTGTATACCATCCCTGTATGTATACCCTATATTGTTACGGTGCCGTCACGAGTAATGAGCTGTGACCTTGAATGCTCAGTAGTCATTTTATCTGTCTTTCTGACGCAAACATAATACATACGCAGTTGACTGCTTCGTTGGTCTAGTGATTAGTTAGTTGGCCTGCCGATCACGAGCTCCCGGGTTCGATACCGGGCTGGGTCAAAAATAGATCAAAAAGTTTTTATTGTCCAAAGCGCTAAGGTTAGATTTAAGAAGAAAGAAATAATTTTATATGGTGATTAAGTATTCTTAAATTTTCAAGTTTTTCACTACATTTTCTTAGTTTTTTCTTTCATAAGAACCATCTCCTGACAATACCGAGCTCAACAAAAAAATTACTATCGAAATCGGTCCAGTCGTTCACCCGTGATGTCGTGACCAAGGGAAATGGGGATTAATTTTTATATATATAATATAGATTATACCCCCAATATTTTCTCTGAGCGCTTATAGCTCGTGACGGCAGTCGGCACCTGGGGCCTTACCATGAGCTCTTATTGCCAAGATAGTTTCACTCATTTATGAGACAGATGTATGTGACGTGCATACATCTGTCACTGTCGCACAACTGAATTAACATTGCAATAAGAGCTCATGGTTGGGCCCCTGTATACTCTTAGGTACATTTTGCAAGCATATTTGTTTGCAACAATGACCATAGAGCAATAAAGTCATGTATTTAATATCTTACAAGGTTGTTCTAAGTATTAAAGAAGTTAAGTAAGTAAGTTATCATAATTTTCCAGACAATAAACTTAGAAAGCCGCTTACATCGGATCATCATGTCTCTCACCTTCAAAGCCGATAGATAAGTTACGTGTACTTAACTTACTAAGTTAAAATGTGGATACCTACTTTGTTCTTTAGGTGGGACATTTTAATGCTATCGTAAAAAATATGCAGTTAACTTATAGTAACAGCCCATAGACGTGGTAAGTGATTATCGTCAATCATAGCGTTTTTAGATACAACTAGCTGTGCCCTGCGGTTTCACCTGCGTAGATTTAGTTTCATCCTTCGCGGAACCCTAATATTTTTAATAAATAAAAGTAGCCTCAATTACTCTTTGAAACATCAGCTACCTTCCAGTGAAAGTGCCGTTAAAATCGGTCCAGCCGTTTCAGAGATTACCCGGAACAAACAGACAAGCAGACGGAGAAAAATTTTAAAACTTGGTTTTTCAGTGTCTGTAGCGTGTATACTTTCATATGCATTTAGTGAAAAACTGTAATTTTGGCATTACAAACAGACACTTCAATTTTATTTATCTGTATAGATTGCAATATTAGTAATACAGTTACATTATGGTCCCGTCACCAGTTAAGAGCGCGTACCTTGAATTTGTACTGGTCATTTAATAAGCCTGTCTAAGTATTGAAATATTTTTCGTGTTGCTAGTTAAATCAACGAGGAATTAACACACGACCAATAAGAGAATCATCAATGGAAAATGTTACAACATAACGTATGCTCACGCTTGTATTCCCCGAAGGGGTAGGCAGAGGTGTTGTAATAACAACACACTTTTCACCGAAGATGATTAAGTGCCAACGTGACAGATGGTGAGTCTATCGCCGTCTCAGCCACTATACATACGTCTTTGAATTACTTTGACATTGCAGGTTTTCTCACGATGTTTTCCTTCACTGCACGTAAGTTAAATGAGAAAATATCACCAAGTGTCTAAGTGTTTTTTGGTAATACTAAGCGGGTACAACCGCAAAGCATAGCTAGTATAAAAATATGGGCGTGTATCCCATCCCATCCCCTACACGTGTTAGACACGCTCAGCCAGTCTATTGTATAATTCCAAATTGAAATTACCAGGGTAAGCGTGACCGATGTTTTTGATGCGACGTCTATAGTATAGACGATATGATAATGAACGTAATTATTATGGGTGCTAGAGATTTTTTATTTTTATTATTATTACTATGGTTGATGATTTGAGTAAGAAATGAGGACTATGCTTCTAAACAAAAGTCATTCTAAACAAAAAATAGTAACTCTATATCTATACAGATCTATACAGATAAATAAAATTGAAGTGTCTGTTTGTAATTCCAAAATATCAGGTTTTCACTAAATGCATATGAAAGTATACACGCTACTGACATTAAAAAAACAAGTTTTAAATTTTTTCTCTGTCTGTCTGTCTGTCGGTCTATCTGTCTGTCTGTCTGTTTGTTCCGGGTAAGCTCTGAAACGGCTGGACGGATTTTAACGGGACTTTCACTGGTAGGTAGCTGATGTTTCAAGGAGTAACTTAGGCTACTTTTATTTATCAAAAATATTAGGGTTCCGCAACAATAAGGATGAAACTGAATCTACGCGGGTGAAACCGCGGGGCACAGCTAGTAAATAATAATAATTGAAGGGTCTGTTTGTTATTCCAAATTGACAGATTTTCACCGAATGCATTATGAAAGTATACGGTACTTACTTTAAACTTTGTCTCTTTCTCTTTGTCCCGGCTACTTTCTGAAACGGTTAGACCGATTTTAAAGGGACTTTCCTTGGCAGATAGCTGATGTTACAAGGAGTAATTGAGGCTACTTTTTATATCTAAGATAGCTGTGCCACGCGGTTTCACCCGCGTAGATTTAGTTTCATGCTTCATGTCGCCGAACCCTAATATTTTTAATAAATAAAAGTTAAGTTACTCCTTGAAACATCAGCTACCTGCCAGTAAAAGTCCCGTTAAAATCGGTCCAGCCGTTTCAGAGATTACCCGGAACAAACAGACAGACAGACAGACAGACGGACAGACAGACAGAGAAAAATTTTAAAACTTGGATTTTCGGTGTCAGTAGCGTGTACTCTTTCATATGCATTTAATGAAAAGCTGTTATTTTGGAATTACAAATAGACACTTCAATTTTATTTATCTGTATAGATATAATCTATAGCATTTGCGGATAAAATACGACTTATGGAATTAAGTCTACGCGGGACATAGCTAGATTACGATGTTACTAGGAGTGGCGTAATAACAACTTTTAATTTATAAAAAAATGTGTACCGCAAAATAAATCCACCCACTTTAAAATTACGTCTACGCGAGTGAAAACGCAGGGCACAGCTAGTTTACGAATAGAAAAATTACATACTTTTATCATACCCTTCATAAGTTGGGGTAAACACTGATTTCTCTATTATATGCGTCAGAAAAAGTGACTTACTGATAATTATGAAAAACTTATTAGAATTATTTTGGTAGCGTCATACTTGTGAACATTGTTCTGCTTGAGACATGTTGGGGTTTGTCATCTCGAGTCTTATAATTTGCATAAATTGCATAAATATATATCTTTATTTTTATTGACGTTTTTTTATTATTGAAACGAAAAAAAATTAAACTCAAACATTTAAAACAAGCTTTTGGAAGTATTTACTAAGAAGAATCTGGCAAGAAACTCAGCATGTTACTGTTTTCAAAATAATTTTTAAAATTGCAATTATTTTCGTTACAATAATGAAATCGACAATAAGGACAAGGGTATCGTAACATTTATGACTTTCTGACAATTGAGTAAATCAAATAATCCTTCTTTCGAGTGTAATTAAATAGAAATATTTTGAATTTAAATACGTGGATTGAATTCAATTGAAATTAGCATTTACAAGTCCATGTATAAAGTTGAAAGTGCAATGAAGAAGTTAACAAAAACACCTTCTAACTACATTCATACTACAGCCAGCTTACTTCACTAATATTTAAAGCATTCCAACATATCTAAAAGAACAAAAAACAGTCTGCACTTGCTAACTTAAACTTGATCACTATAACTTAACACACTTAACATCACTATTCCTAACTATTTCTACTTCACATTACGCATAATAAAACTATATTTTTCAATAAGTTTTGTTTATTATCGAATTAAGTTACGATTAAGTTACGTTTAAGTTGAGCGAACGGGTGGCGTGCGAGCCTCGCGGCGGATAAAACCAGACTGGTAACTTGATATTAAGTTAGCGTAAGCTATCCTCTCCCGGATTTGCTCGGCTAAAAGGTAACGATGCTTGTAGATAAGTACATTGTAAGATTCGTATGTCACTCTTTTTTTGCGACCAGTGTTCTTAAAAGTATATATACTATATAGATACGTAATGTCGAATATTATTATAATTAAATACGATACTCGGATTGTGTGAAAGATGATATGACTAGAATGGGAGTGAATACAGATATGACGGCTGATGGAGAGGAATGGAAAAGAAGAACACATTGCGCCGACCACAAATAACATGGAATAAGGACACTCCTGTCCTTATCCCATGTTATCCTATGTTATACCTTTTTTCGAGGAAAATCGGCAATCTGGGTTAAACCAGTTGTCAGGCTTTCTTAGGCCTCTGACTGACCTGTAACGATTGCCAAAGATGTTAAATTAGCAACCGGGACCGACGGCTTAACGTGCTCTCCGAGGCACGGAGGGAACTCGGACGGTCACCCATCCAACTACTGGCTAGGCGTATGGTTGCTAAACTTTGTTGATCGCATCATATGCGCAATAGCAACTATGCCACGATAGGGAGCGAGCCTATTGCCATTATAATAATACCACTCAGATCCAGCTCCCTAGATCATCCCCCAGTACCTCCCTAAGCCGAGGTCTGAGCCCCGCACCGGGGCGCCCTTAGCTGTGTTGCTTAGTATTTAAGTATAAGCTCGGCTGGAGGCCCTTGGGTCTCGTCCTATAGTCCGGTTAAGCTGTGGAGGTAACTCCCCCCTTCCAACTACGAGAGATCATATTGCAAAAAACAAAAAATATTGCCATTAACCGGACCCTAATGGATTAGGGTTTTCCCAGTAGGCTGCTACTGGGAAATTACGGATAGAAAAACCTTTTTTGCCCGACCCCGGAATCGAATCCTTGTGTTACAGTAGAATCTGTTGTTCTAGCGACTAGACCAACGAAGCAGTCGTACGTCGATTCCTCGATGTTTGGACATGTCTAAACCTTACTTAGGGTACAGGTTTCCTCACGATGTTTTCTTTCACCGTAAAGCTCGTGATGTGACAAGTGGATAGAGTTGGTACGTACTTTACATAGTATAAATATAAGATTTACAATCAGTATGGAATATAGGCCTATTTTTTGAAATAAGAACGTTTTTTCCATTGAGCGTGAGGGTTGTCAAGCTTAAAGATATTTAAAACTTATTCTCTTACTGTCAAAAAAAATTTGGGTATTGTCGTTTTGTGAAAGGTAAGCTGTGGTGGCCGTGGGGTTTGAGTAGCCGCCTGCTACGCAAACGCCTCAAGTTCATCCCAGTGGGACCTGTGCCAATGAGTTTTTCTAAAAACTTATATACAGTGATTTCACACCACGTGTATACGTCCGAGAAGTCTTTCAAAAAACGTATGTATAGTGTCTGAGACAGCGATAGACTCACCATCTGTTACTCTGCCTACCCCTTCGGGGAAGTATATATACGTATTGTCGCTTTGAAGTTTCGAAATATGTCGGTAAAACACGTGAATGACGTATACGCGATCGGCAACGACGTGACACCCCTTACTGTCATTACGCCTATTGCGCTTATTTTATCATAGATGCGTCTGTGTGAGTGTGTCATTTAGAACTATTTGTTCCTAGATTCCTAACTGCTTGTAAAGCTATATTTATACTGTGTACTTTAGTTGATAAAATCTTTAAAGCAATAGAAAGTATATGTCAATATTTTTTATTGTTTTAATAATGCGTCTTCAAACTTATATCTTTTACTTTCGAATTCTAGTAATTGGAATGGGATAGAGATAGGTAAGTAGGTACTTATTATTCTATTAGTGGAGGTAAGTATTTGCGTACACTTAAAACATGTACATAATTGTTCAAGTTGTGATTAAGTAATATAGGGTTTGATAAAGAAGTATGCCTTACACACCTGTGCGACCAAACCCTCTACCACTTGGTTAAAAGAGATATAAAGTGATTGTACAGGTCCCGTCATTATTTATGAGCGCGCAGCGATAATAGTGGGGATATATGCAATGGGGATAAATGTAGATTGCATAAAATGTCACTAACAATGGTAACTTGTTAAAAACTCAATTAAGAATACAACAATCGGTGTCTCTCGGGATCGTGCCAAGAAGGCTGGCAGCATTGCCACGTTGAATAGCAATGCTGATTCTCTGAGCGAGAAAAGCCCCAGCTCTCTTGTCACGAGAGGCTTATACCAGACGACGTGCAAGCGCTTCGAATGTGTAAAAACACATTAAAAAATACAATTTCATACGTCTCTAACGAGAGAACCGGAGCAAAGGCGAAAGTATCACAAGATATATTTATAGCGAAATAGCCACATCCCGGTTTATAAGCTCTCTACTCTATATAATTTATGTACGACTAGCGGACGTCACGCGGTTTCACCCGAATAGTTCCCGTTTCCGTGGGAGTACGGGGATAAAATATAGCTTATATTAATCAGTGATAATGTAGCATTCATATGGTGAAAGATTTTTTTAAATCGGTGCAGTACTTTTTGAGCCAATTCGCTACAAACATACATACAAATCTTTGCTCTTTATAATGTTAGTATAGAAAGGTGTGGTGTGGCCGAGCCTTACATTACATACAGGTTGCACGGGGAGCAGGGACGGACTTTACTTACTTACCGAGGTAGGTACTTAAATAATTACATACATACATATGCTCTCGCCTTTATTCCCCAAAGGGGTAGGCAGAGGTGTTGTAATTTTCAGCACCCACATTTCACCGAATATGATTAAGCGCCAACGTGACAGAGGCTGAGTCCATCGCCGTCTCAGGCACTATACAAACGTCTTTGAATTATTTCTCAGACATATGCAGGTTTCCTCACGATGTTTTCCTTCACCGTAAAGCACGTGGTGTGAAATCACTGTACATAAGTGTTTAGAAAAACTCATAGGTACAGGCCCCGCTGAATTAAATAATTAAAACATACATTACTAATAAATCATATACTAAATATTTAATACCTAAATACTTATACATATAGTGAGCAAAGAATTAATAACTTATGATGAGCCTAATTTGTCCCTGTTCAAGTCGCCGATGCGCAAACGCACACCAAGTGCACTTATAAAATTATCAACAATATTTATAAAATAATAAAATAATATAATAAGTATCGCTCTTTCGCTGCGATATTTAAGGGTAAAGATGTATATACGATCCAAAATCGAAGGAAAAAAATGATTGACAACCTTCCGAACCTGGCGGTAGCATGTATAATCCTGTAAATTGTGTCATTCAATCAATGATTTGATAGTGCTTTGTAAGAAGTCTAATCGAATAAAGATATTTTTGACTTGACTTTGATTGGCCACCTTCTGCGACATAACAGTTACTTTAAAATCATTGTAGAAGGAAAGGTAGAAGGGAAGAAAGGATGAGGAAGACTAAGGCTATACATGGGACTAGGTAAAGAAAAGGTGTCTGTCATGACGTATAAGGAGGTCAAAGAGATGGCACTGGACAGAGACTAATGGAAAGAGTTGCATCGATTACACCGACAAGCGTTATTACTCTTAAATTCGCGATGATAATGGTGTATGGACTTTGTATTATACATTGTATTGTGTTAAAAATTAATACCGCCATATTTGTCACTGATCGAAACAAGATGTCGTAACGTCGATAACCTGTGGTTTGGCCAAAATGTAACCTGTGACACTAATTACAAACTTATAACAAGAATTCCATAAAAAATATATAGCATCGTTTTATATGTATATATACTAGCGCCATCTTTACTCCGCCAATAAAACTATATTCTTATACGTCATACTAGCGCCATCTATACTCTTTTATTAGAACTACTTGGTTTAGTAGATAAGTAAGGCACATAGAGCCAACGATGTAGTTTTAGTTACAATATCGATAGATGTCACTAAGTACAATTTATTTCACAAACCGAATTGTATTTCTCTCGACACGAGATGGCGCTACCAGTATTTGTTTTAAATAAGTAATCCATACTAATATATCGTACGAAAACTAAGAACGAAGTAATTAATCGACTTCCATAAAGGATGAGATTACTAATTCGACTGTATGTTTTTTATTTTATATATATACGTCAGCGATCGCATAAAATATAATAATATCAAAATCGCATCTTGCGAAGACGATAAATAAATATTATGAAAACGTTGTAGGTACGTAGTCAGATTGTGCTAATATTATGCTGATTCCATTAATAGGTATATATAAATACTTACTTAATTATGAGTTATATTAAATTATTAAAGGTCTAAAATTCATGTTATTCTCATCATTTTCATTCACTCTTTATGATTTGAGTCACCGTACATATTTTTTATGAACACCATAACATAAATAAGCACATGGCAACACTGGTTCTCAGGTAGACGATGAAAAAAGGCGCCCAACGCATAGTGCGAACTGCAGTCTATTATTTAGATTCCGTATATTTTTTTCCATTTTTTGTTTTATTTAACAGTACTTAAATTTGGAAACTATAGAAAAATAAATCCTA
This sequence comes from Watsonalla cultraria, assembly GCA_964035505.1. Classification (NCBI taxonomy): domain Eukaryota; kingdom Metazoa; phylum Arthropoda; class Insecta; order Lepidoptera; family Drepanidae; genus Watsonalla; species Watsonalla cultraria. The sequence continues at coordinate 5,392,679 of OZ037736.1, read as the reverse complement.
TTAATATTAGGTATAAGTACGATTGGATGTTAGTTACTCTTTCACGTAAAAACTACGTACTGAATGCATTTTAATGAAACTTTACAATCTATATCTATACAGATAAATAAAATTGAAGTGTCTGTTTGTAACTGCAAAATAAAAGTTTTTCACTAAATGCATGCGAAAGTATATACGGTGCAGACATAGAAAAAGCAATTTTTAAATTTTTTCTCTGTCTGTCTGTCTGTTTGTCTGTCTGTCTGTCTGCTTGTTCCGGGTAATCTCCGAAACGGCTGGACGGATTTTAACGGGACTTTCACAGACGGATAGCTAATATTACAAGGAGTAACTTAGATTTTTAATAAAATTAGCGATCCGCGGGCAACCATGAAATTAAAATCTACGCGGGTGAAACCGCGGGGCACAGCTATAAGTAATATAAGTAGCTTAATATACACCAGAATAACACATAGGCTACAATTTATAAAGATATTGTGTGAATTGTCAAAAATATGACGATAAGTGTCAAGTAAGTAGGAAAAAACTCCATCTGCGAGCTATTCTGGCGTGCGCTACTGAAACCGCTAGAGATTACAGGCTGAAAATGTTTATCTTAGTTCATCATAATAGTTCTAAAAACAAGCCCGAGACAGTATAAATCTTATGTGTAAGCCACTTAGTCTATAATTATAGTATTTGGGCTACTTAGATTTACCGCAAATGTGTATGGTACAATGGGACACTTGCGGTCCCATTTTCCCCCTAATGTGGCGTTGCATTTGTGGACCGGGGTCCCAGTCCCAAAAGCCCCCTACCCGCTTGCCACGGGTGAGGCAAGCAGATTATGTCAGAGTTCTACTGACTAAAACCCACTGTGTTCCTCTCCCCGCTCTGTTGAGGGGCCGCGGTTTCTGGTCGCTTAGGCGTCCGCAGTCCGTCAGCGGCTGGCCTGTTGGGCATCGTCTTTGGCTGCCATGCCTGTGCAGCTTACCCGTACCTAACCTAACTGTATTATATTAAATTTACAGGAAAGTCTTAGGTAGGTACGTTTACTCCCCATCTGTCATGTTGAAATGTTATCTGTAGCAAGAATGGTTGATTTAACACCTCATGAAATCCGGTATGCAAATCTATTCTATTTAAAAAAACGTTTACTAATAAAATTTTATTTTCTTTTATAGAATTTTCACAGAACATGTTTTGTAGCTAACTTACTCATCTATACAGATTTAAAAAATACTCAATATATAAGAAAATATTACTTACCTACGTATCGTACCGTGGTATTTTACGTAAGCTACCGCGGAACCCTAAAAATATAACTGCATAACAATCTTCTAGGTACTTTACCGCAGTTGATACAAAAACGGGGTACCTATAACAATTTAGTATTTATTTTGTTACATGGGCACGTACCCTGAAGCCTAGCCAATTTAACATCTTTGGCAATAAAAATAGTCAGTCAGAGGCCTAAGAAAGCCTGACAACTGGCTTAACCCAGATTGCCGATTTTCCTCGCAAAAGGGTTACGCAGGTCAGATGGCAGTCCCTCCGTATAAAAATCAGGTGATCAGCCACATCGGGTTGAATCAAGTGCCGACCCCAACAATGTATGGGATAAGGCCAGGGAGATGATGTACCCTGAAGCCTTGACTATTAACTACGTAACAACTACAACATACAATAAGATATTTTGTGACAATGTCAATATCATAATGCCCATAAAATACCAAAAAATTTTTTTAAGGATTTATCACACTTATTGACTTACCAATTAGACCTAATTCACTCGCGGAGGCCTAAATAAAATACATACCCCGGTAGGCATGTATTGAATAGCGGACGTCACGCGGTTTCACCCGCGTAGTTCCCGTTCCCGTGGGAGTACGGGGATAAAATATAGCCTAAAATAATCTGCGATAATGTAGCATTCAAAAAATGAAAGAATTTTTAAAATCGGTCAGTCCTTTTTGAATCAATTCGTTACAAACATACTTACATACAAACATTTCCTCTTTATAATATTAGTATAGAAGTATTCTTATGTAATACCCCGATAACTAGAATTAAGATATTTAATTGAATTTGTGAATAACTGTGCTATATTTATGCTGCCAAATTTTTATTTCTTGAAAGAATTCAGATCTAAATCTAATTAATTGACAAGGTATTTATTACAATAACTAGCTGTGCCGGTTTCACCCGCGTAAATTTAGTTTCTTCCTTATTGTCGCGGAACCCTAATATTTTTAATAAATAAAAGTAGCCTAAGTTATTCCTTGAAACATCAGCTACCTACCAGTGAAAGTCCCGTTAAAATCCGTCCAGCCGTTTCAGAGATTACCCGGAACAAACAGACAGACAGACAGACAGAGAAAAATTTTAAAACTTGGTTTTTTAGTGTCTGTATCGTGTATACTTTCATATGAATTTGGTGAAAAGCTGTTATTTTGGAATTACAAACAGACACTTCAATTTTATTTGTCAATTTATCTGTATGTATGTATGTATATGTATATGTATGTGTATGTATGTATGTATAGATTAAAACCATTATAATTATTATTTTTGTTCTCATTCCACCACAACCTTCTGTATCATATGTAGTCTTTACTCTTTTTGCAAATCTGTTAAACACAGAGCCAAGTTCAACATTTTTAGGACTGCAAGTAACAAAACAGCAACCTTTTCTAAATTTAAAAGGTAAAAAAATCCCGTTAATTTCCTAAACGGCCAATGTCCCTCGCCAACTCGCCGCGTTCCATTCTGGAACACGTTTGAATTCGAAATTCATATTTGGAACGCTCGCAACCGGTCGCCCTTGTAATAGTTGGCCGGTGTTATCAAAAAACCATTTTATCTTAAGCCATGTCACAACGCTACATCTTTCTTAATACTTCGGTTATAGAGAACTTCGTGCCAGTTGACACGGCTCTTTTTAAACTGGTAGTAAGTCGTCGGCAAGTGCACTGCGAACGAAAATATACGACGCGTCGAGTTGTTTTGCCGCCTTATCACTTGGTCCAAAGATTAAATAGCTTGTTACAATTTTTACGAACGCCTACATTCCTCTGTCTCTAAAATGACTGACTGTAGAAAATATCTTTGAAGCTTATTTTTACATTTTTGAAGTGATAAACACTAATTTACTTACTGGACTATAATTTTATAAGTTTATATGTTACGTAAGTACCTAATAATTATCAGCACAATTCTTCAAACGAAGTATTATAGAACAGACGTGTGCAAACGTTTGCACATTTTAATAAAATTTACAATGCATGGATTTTAGTTCAAGAATATATTAGAATGTGAGACAACGTGACATTTCTACTTAAGACACATACATAGGTGCTTCGTTCATCTGTGCCTACGGTAGCGGTTATTTAGTCTATAGCGTTGGCGTAGGGGGCCGCGCGGGACGGAGGCGGGCTCTCGGCCCGCCAACTTAAAAATGCCGCCGCAGAGCCTCCGAATCGATACGACGCGCGTCACGTGCTGCCGACCGCGACCAATAGCCGCGCTCGGGCGGCGGCGGCGGGGACTGGGGTGGGGAGGGAGGGTCGCCGCTCTCCACCCGACCGCCAGTGCACGCCGAAACATCGTGACAAGAACACGTACCGCGCGCGCTCTCAAACAATACGAGTTTCACCGAAAACCGGTCCGATGCATCGCCGTTGTCGTGACATGTTATAGTGTGCAGCGTAGCAATGAGTGCGTGGACGGAAGAAGTGTTGTCCTGGCGGGACGAGCGTCTCGGCCTTACCGAGCTGCCGAGTACTAATAGGAGAAAACTACGTAGTGCGCCTTACAGACTACATCGGCCCCATTTACCAACGGTTCACGTGCCCGAGCCGCCACCGGAGCAAGGAACTCATATTTCAAGACTTTATCCGGAATTGTTGGCTCTTATCTTTGAGAGGTTGCCCGTCCGAGACAGGGGGCGAGCGGCCCAGGTGTGTCGCGCGTGGAGAGATGCAGCTGATCGGCGGTCTGTATGGCGTGGAGTGGAAGCAGCGTTACATCTCAGGAGACCAGTCCCCGTACTGTTTGCCTCACTGGCAAGGCGAGGAGTGCGAAGGCTACAGGTGCTTTCCTTAAGAAGAGGATTGAGAGATGCCGTCGCAGCGCTACCAGGTCTGGAGTCCCTATCCTTGAGCGGGTGTTACAGTGTAACCGATGCAGCTTTGGCGAGCGCATTCGCAGCTGAGCTACCAGCTTTAAGAAGATTAGATTTATCTCTATGTAAGCAAGTAACAGACTCCTCTCTTGGGCGAATAGCGCAATCGCTGAAAAACTTAGAAGAGTTAGAGCTAGGCGGATGTTCTAATGTAACAGACACAGGTCTATTACTCATCGCATGGGGTTTGAGGAAATTGCGTCGTTTGAACTTGAGATCATGCTGGCATGTTAACGACGCGGGCATCGCACACCTGTGTGGAGGCGGCGAGGCGAGGGGGACACCGGAATTAGAGCATTTAGGTTTACAAGACTGCCAAAGGTTGACTGACGAAGCTTTAAAGCACGCAGCCACAGGACTTCCAAAGCTGGAATCCATAAACTTATCATTTTGCGTTGCTGTGACTGATGCCGGGCTAAGGCACTTAGCAAGGCTGCCTCTCTTAGAAGACATAAATTTGAGAGCTTGTGATGGGGTATCTGATGCAGGAGTGGCTTATTTAGCCGAAAGCGGTCGTCTTCGAGCTCTAGATGTGTCTTTTTGCGACAAAGTTGGAGACGAAGCGCTTTCGCATGCGACTCTAGGCCTCTCCGGACTTCGCTCGCTGTCGCTAAGCGCTTGTAGATTGACAGATGAAGGCCTGGAAAGGGTAGCGAGACTTTCGCAACTAGAGACACTGAACATAGGACAATGTACCCGAGTTACAGACAGAGGCCTGCGAGCGCTAGGCGACGGACTACGCAATCTAAAGGCGATAGACTTGTATGGATGTACGTGTATTACTCCACAAGGCTTGGACCACATTGTGAAGTTGCCTCGACTTAGTGTACTTAACCTCGGCCTGTGGCATGTGCGGTGACCACACACACACTAGTTGTGTCTGTACGTTTGCCTGTGTGAGTGCGACGCCATGTTGAAGTGAAGGAGCGTCAAGGTTGTATACTCTGGACACATATTATATAAAAAGAATTAACAAATTTTTAAAGACATTAATCGAATTATATGTTAGGAAATGGGGTTTCTTTCTGTTTTTAACGCTCTGTTTACAGTTATTACTTATTATTACGTTGTTGTTGATCTTCGTTGAGTGAAGTTTTTTTTCTAAATTGAAGTTGGTGCCTTTTGTTCAAGTTATTTTCATGGAAAGTTGCCCCATGCCTAGTCGCAAACTTATAATCGGATCTTTTTGAATACTAAACTGTAATAAATGTATACTTTCAAAGACAAAGACTAAGTATTTCGTGAGCTAGAATATGATGTCTTCGTACTTTTAAAAAGGTCTGATTTATAAAATACATAATTGCTCCATTAGTTAGGTAGATATTTAGCCATTCTTCAAATTTATTAATGTTTTTAATTCGACCTTGCGCAACGCGTTAGGAGACTATACAATTTGTTAAGCATTAGGGTTTTCGTAATTATTTTTGTCGTGTTGACGTCATCTGGGAGATATATACGTATTATAATTAAATACAACGTGAAGCTTTATAAAGAAACCTGTTCCAACTTTAATGAAGTAGAATATGTGCATCTCTTGATTTTAAACAAAATTTATACATAGAACTGAACAAGTTACCAAGATCATAGAAACTTTGAGTTAATTCACAAAAAATAAGACTATTAAAAGCCTATAAAAAAACTCAGAACTACCAAACAGTTCACTTTAAACAATTGAAAATCATCAAGCTCTTAAAAGATTCATTTCGTTTTATTGATTTTGATTTGTTAAAACCTGTTTGATACTAACAATATCTCATTATTTTATGGAGTTGAATATTGGAAGCACATTCCTTTGCCACTTTTTTGCCTAGAATGAATAAAATGGTACATTTTAAAGAACTGTTGAAACACCTACTTAATTTCCATGGTGAAAATAGAATTATACCTGTAGACGATAGCAAATTAAAATGAGGAGCAGTGGAAAAAAGCAGCTGACATATATCGTATTTATTTGACAACTTCACTTTATAAAAAATAATAAGAAACGAACACAATATAAACCATAAATAAGTATCAAAACAGTTTCCAACAATACCTTTACATCTATGCATTATCAAAATTAATAAGAAACCTAAATTTCACTAAGTTAGAAGCTAGAAGATAGCAAACCTACCTAATAGGTTAGTTTTTTATACAGTGACAAAACTTGGCATTTTTTTACAAAACGTTTTTAGATAATTTGAATGATCTAAAAGTAGGGTTGCCTTTTTTAATGGCTATTGGTATTGTTGAAATCAAAACGAAATTATTAGGCACTTAAGTATTCTAATTAAATGGACAAATAGAGTTTGCCATACATCTTTTACTTGTATTAATGGACGGCAATAAAAAGTATGCAAATTCAAACTCACGAAACATGCCACAAGGATCGGAAAAAAATTAAGTATCATACATTTTTGAACTTATTCCACTGGCCAAAAAAAAATTTGTCTCATTGCACAATCTAGGATCGCAAGGGAATTAAACCAAAAAATGACAATAACAGCAAGATATAATAACATTGTTTCGATGTCGTTTGGCAGTTTTTAAAACTCAAAAATATCTTTATTTGATTAGACTTCTACAAAGTCCTTCAAAATCGTCAGAAGGACACAGAAATCATCAGATTCGACTGTTCAGGATTATAAATTATACCACTGGGTTTGGAAGGTTAATTGCTGAGAAAAACCTGGCAAGAAACAGCCATCACTCTTATCAAAACTAAATTTCAAAGTCAAATATGCCTTTAATTATCACTTTATCAACTATTATCGTACATCCTCGTTGAGGTACCAAATATCTTGACAAAATCCAGATATTCTCGACCTCTAAGCCACTCGCTGCAACAGCGTCTGAAAATGTATTTTTCCTGAATACAGCACATGCATACAAAACACCTAGGTCGATGAACTATGTTAGTCATTCGGCAGACTTCGTCATTGCATATTGTATTGTTTTGTATCACCTACGTAGGTACTAGATACATAATTTTTATTATACCTATCAAGCCAACCGTAAAACAATATAATTCTATATCTATTATTTTAATACTTTTTGTTAGCAACTTCCAGTATATGTTTTAACGTTGGTTATTTCAATAATGGATTTTCCTAATTTTGTATGGAAACTTAATAGCACCTCTAGCGACGAGTGTAAAAGGTTTTACGTTCCCATACAAAATGACAATAATACGCAATCGCTATAGTCAGCGTTTTAATTTATACTTGGGGCACAATACTCGTAACTACAAAAATTTCATTGTATATTTAAAAAATCCTAACAGATTTGAGATGCATTTCGGATGTCGGTTGAAATAGCAAAAACATATAACATTGTAGGTAACTTTGTAAAAAAATACATTTGACAAAATGACTTCCAAAACGGTTGTTCTGTTTTCGATCAGAATCCTTTTGCAGAATAACATCAACTTTTTATTTTCATTTTTAGTTCCCGTTACCGTGGGATTACGGGGATAAAATATAACCTATGTTACTCGTTGATGATGTAGCTATCCATTGCTGAAAGAATTTTCTACATCGGTCAAGTAGTTTCGGAACCTATTCAATGCAAACAAACAAACAATATAACAATCAAATCTTTCCTCCTTATAATATTAGTGTAGATGATAACCTTGTCTTTGCCTTTATATTCGGCTTCTCTATTTTTTTTATTTATTTCAGAAAAACACTGCTCTACTTTAAATGATTGATAACACTTTTAAACATGAACATTTTGTCTTAAACAAATATAAATCAAAGAATGCCTTACATTTAGGATAAATATTTAAAAGATACTTCTAAATGGAAATCAGAGTGTTTATTTATGTCGAGTGACGCTACTTCAAACGACTGATCAATTTTGCAAATGCAAAAAAAAAAATTGTTTTGAGATTCACCGTCATTCGAATATGCTCTTATTATTTTGTCTGGTTAATGATCTTCTGTAATTCATTTCGGGAAACAAATTTCAAACATAACAAATGTAGCGTTTACAATATCATTGTAACCTTCACGGAATCCCGAAAATGCTTCCTAAACCATAGTTTTTTATTTTTATAATTATTACAATATTGGTAGACACAATTTGTATTGCTCATATTGTGAGGTAATTATCAACTCGTATTTTGAGTACAATTGAGATGGAAGTATTTTTATAGAAATACCTACTATATAAAAATCTTAGTAAATCTATCTTTCATGGGTAGGTGCAAAAAACATTTTATTTAGCGATCACTGAGTACTAAGGGATCTTACTCTTACTTCATGTAGAGATTTCAGTTGACCAATGTGTAAACTAAAATAATCTGTGTTCACAAATTAGTAATTTTTCAGTTATTGCAATTTTAGGAATAGTATAATATGTGGGATTTTAATTATTATTCTTGTGAGAACTTTTCTCCTGATCCTAATTATATCCAATCAAATTAATTGAAAATAAATATAGATGCTTTGTCACTTAATATTGTAAAATGCAACGTGAAATTTAGGTCAATTATTCAAGTCAAGCTGTGGTCAGTTCATAAGTGCCTCATCAGGGCCTGAACTGAATAAATCATTTCCAATTCAATTGTTTTAATCGGTTATAGAGAAATAAGTGTTCTCGCGAACGTTTTAATTTCAGTGCTCATTCCTCGGAACTGTGAACACTTTTTTAAAGTGACTGAGAAATGGTTTGCGTGCAATTCACAGTGACACCTAAAACTCTTTTGGTTTCTATGATCTTTGGTAAATTATTCAAGTGTAAAATGCAAATTCATTGTGATATTAATCACGATGAATTGGCAAATGTTATTCGTATGTTCGTAGTACCGTACCAATGTACGAATAATGTTTATTTTTCCAATCAAAAGTTTCCTTGTGAAGAGAAGGAACAATCTTTTTGTCTGTGTTATTTATATGAATATAGGTTTTAATTGACAAGTGTATGTATTTCGAAATAAAGCAAGCCTTTTTTTATTCTCTTTCAAATGTAATTGCAATCTGTCAAATGTCACTGTCAATCAACAATGTCAAAAGCTAATTTGAAACTTGTCAACCAATTGCAAATTGTAAAGATATATTTTCGATCAATGTGTCAAATCAAAACCAGAAATTGGCTTTTAGATGATATACCTAGATCATTGAACGAACTATTGTAATGGTTCTTTTGGTGATTTGATCTAAAACAGTTTTTTTCTGTTTAAGTATCACACTAACAGGTTTTCAAACTAACCATTCTGAACCAAGAATTTAGTCATAATTCAGCCTTATTGAAAATGTTTTTTCTTTATAACTGTCATAAAAGTAATTTGTTTTCTGTTTTCTGTCTATATTATGAAGAGGAAAGGTTTATATGTATGTATGTTTGTAACGAATTGGCACAAAAAGTACAAGCCCGATTTAAAAAAATCTTTCACGATTTGAATGCTACATTATCACTGATTAATATAGGCTATATTTTATCTCCGTACTCCTACGGAAAAGGGAACTACGCTAGTATTGTATAACTGTGTATATCTCCCAGAATCCTAAGATCTCGATTATTATACGTAATTTTTGATATTATAGTTTAATTTTTATTGTTTTTTTAATGTGATTAGTTGTTTTAAGGTCGAATTGAAGGCGTAACGTTGTATACCTATGCGATACGTTGTTTTGTACAAAACGATTGTAATTATAGGAAAAAAATACGAAAATGTGTAATAAAAGTCATCGTTTAAGTTACAAATTATATTGACATTTCATTTCGCCCTATCCTATACTTAACTACAGTCTACGGTCACTGACAAAACGACTGGTATGTATTCGAAGGGACTAGTGACAGTGTCAAAAAGGAAAAGTGTTTTTAAGGAAAATACTTCACTACTCATCATCTCCCTGGCCTTATCCCATACATTGTTGGGGTCGGCACTTGATTCAACCCGATGTGGCTGGTCACCTGATTTTTATACGAAGCGACTGCCATCTGACCTTCGCAACACCTTTCACGAGGAAAATCGGTAATCTGGGTAAAACCAGTTGTCAGACTCTTAGGCCTTCACTACTATAAGCATAAATTAGCAATGACATATCTGAATTACTTGTTCAAATTTAAAGTGACGATCCATTCAACTGTGGAATGTTAAAGTGACGAATTCTACTGCAACAATTTAAATCGACAATTACTGTCATTCAAAAACAAATCACTTCTATTGTAGTTTTGATGACTGATTGTTGAGATATGTTTTTGTTGTTATTGAGTTTCTGGATACATAATAAATAAACATATTAGATCATTTTAGAGTGGCTTATAATTATATATTGGATATCATAACCCTTTTTTCGTCACCATAGATGTGTTAAAATAGCTCCTGAAGTAAAACAATGCCCTGAAATTAATAGGAATACATTAGTAAATACAACATATTATGCTCATGCCCTTTTTCCTCAAAGAACTAAGCAAATGTACTTATAGTACACCCACTTTCCCCTGTGGTGTCAAGTACCGTGTAATAGGGAGCGAGGTACCGTGCCATTAACCGGCTACTAATCTAGACTTGGAATAAAAAAATCATGTATTAGATTTTTTAACGTTCTCAAATTGTGAATGTATAACGTATACGAATGCTGAATAGATTCAAAACAATTCGCAGTGACAGATGAACGTAGCAGTTTTTCTGTAAGGACTATAACTTTTCCACCGACGCACCGATGTATCTCTAACAGTTGTTTTCGATATTCTATCAATCTGTCATTTAGGTTAATGAAAAGCAAATCCATTGTACTATCCTTACCATTAATATGAAACTAGCCCTGCCCCTCGGTTTCACACGCGTAGACTTAATTTCCCGGGGAAACGTATTGTTTTTTTTATAAATAGTAGTCGCCAAAGTCCTCCCAGTAACATAAGCTATTTGCCAGTGATAGTCCCGTTAAAATCGGTCCAGCCGTTTCAGAGATTACCCGGAACAAACAGACCGACAGACAGAGAATTGATTTAAAATTTGAATTAAAACTTGGTTTTTCAGTGTTAGTAGCGTGTACACTTTCATATACATTTAGTGTAAAGCTGTTATTTTGGAATTACAAACAGACACTTCAATTTTATTTATCTCTATAGATTAAGGAGTGGCGCCTTCGTAAGATAACAGAGTGATAAATAATCAGCTGATAACGCGTCACATATTTGCCTCCTGCTAACATCTGTCCCTATATTCACATCGGTTATGTGACACTATGTTCTGTCTTGCTCTAACTAATAAGGAATTCGATGCGTTGAAGCAGGATAGGGAATATTGAATATTTTAACTAGAATCCAGTTACTTATAACTGCGTAGTTTTAAAACAGTGATACGAGACATAAATTACATCGTATTCACTAAGGTTTCTCAGCGTCGCACTCGAGGACGAGTGTCGGTTTTAAAGATACGAAATAGAACCTTATCCTGTATGTATTATGTATTAATTTCCTATGATTGAAACCAACGCTCGTCGTCGAGTTAGACATTCAGAAAGTTTAGTGATTGAAGAGAAAATTAAAAAATCTATACAGATAAATAAAATTGAAGTATCTGTTTGTAATTCCAAAATAACAGCTTTTCACTAAATACATATGAAAGTATACACGCTACTGACACTGAAAACCAAGTTTTAAAATTTTTCTCTGTCTGTCTGTCTGTTTGTTCCGGGTAATCTCTGAAACGGCTGGACCGATTTTAACGGGACTTCCACTGGCAGGTAGCTGATGTTTCAAGGAGTAACTTAGGCTACTTTTATTAATGAAAAATATTAGGGTTCCGCGACATGAAGCATGAAACTAAATCAACGCGGGTGAAACCGCGGGGCACGGCTAGTATATTATAAACCTTAAAAAATATCAGTATTCATTTTCCTTCAGCGCATAGCTCGTGTTGGTGTATATTCTTGCATTCTTATTAGGTAAAGTACTTACTGCATAATACAAAACTTATTACAAGACTAGCTGTGCCCCGCGGTTTCACCCGCGTAGATTTAGTTTCATCCTTATTGTAGCGGAATATTTTTAATAAATCATAGTAGAATAAGTTACTCCTTGAAACATCAGCTACCTACCAGTTAAAGTCTCGTTAAAATCAGTCCTACCGTTTTATAAATTACCCGGAACAAACAGACCGACAGACAGACAAACAGACAGATACATATTTTTAAACTTGGTATTTTAGTGTCAGTAGCGTGTATACCTACTTTCATATGCATTTAGTAAAAAGCTGTTTCTTTCTGGAATTACAAACAGACACTTCAATTTTATTTATCTGTATAGATGTAAAACGTCATTCGTTTCCTGCAACTATAACACACCTACTTGATTCTACTAGAAATTTATATATTTTTCTAACTTCTCTTCAACGCTGTACGCAATCCGTGTTTTAAGAAAACAGAATTATACCCAATATCTTTACAATTAAGGTCTATATTGCAACGAGAGGTCATATGACTACCTTCATCAATGGGATGACGATAGTATGACGTCAACGGGTGACCTCAAACATCCAGAGAATAAAGACTATATTTTATATTTATATAACCATTATATTGAAAACAAGCTGTGCTTATATTACTAACTAGCTGTGCCCTGCTGTAACTCCTTGTAACATTAGCTATCTGCCAGTGAAAGTCCCGTTAAAATCGGCCAAGCAGTTTCGGAGATTAGCCAGAATAAACAGACAAACAGACGGAATGAGACACTTTTTTAAAATTGGTTTTTTCATGTCAATATCGTATATTCTTTCATATGCATTTAATGAATAGCTGTTATTTTGGATAGACGGACAAAGACAATTTTTTTTAATTGTTTTTGTTATTTGATTACTTATCGCTTATACTTTCATATTATTGAAAAACTGTTATTTTGGAATAACATACACACACTTAAATTTTATTTATCTGTATAGATGTAATTTCGGCCTCAATTTCAGTTCTTCTAAGGCTTATCGTAAAACTTGAGTTCCGTTACTGCAATGTTCCTTATTACAGCACTAAACGTCTGTAATTGTGCTCTGTGATAATAGAATAGTGCCGCCTTGTATTATTTTACAGCGGGATTACAGACTGCCGGTCTATTGAATACTAGTCATTTGCTAAATAGCTCATTTAATATATTGTTTACGGAAAAATGCCGTTTATTACTGCTAAGAATACAGAGATCTTTCTCAGGTTCAGTCAAAAAGATTTTAATTTTCATTCTTTGTCCGCGATGGACTCCTAAACTACAGAGGGCGAGTTATTCACTGCCGCAGTCACAAGTCACCGCGTCGACGTGAAGAAGATTTGTGTAGGATCGGAGCAGCGCCTCTGTCGGCCTAAACATGACACTATTTTGAGCCTATACAAATCTGCGTTAACGTCGATGCGATGACTGTGACGGCGTTTTTAAGAAAACTCTCACTAGGGACTCTGTACCGATTTTAAATTTGATTTGCACACCGTGTGCAATTTGATCCTACTTGAAAGATAGAAAAAAATTAAGCATAGCTTAGGTACACCTATAGTTCTATGACCAATCGCGGGTTAAAGTGAGCGTTAGCCGAAAGTAACTATACCAAGCGGACGAAGTCGCGGGCAAAAGCTAGTTTATTATAAAAAAATTTGGTGCCAATCTATACATACAGATAAATAAAATTAAAGTGTCTGTTATTATTCCAAAATAACAGCTTTTCACTAAATGCATATGAAAGTATACACGCTACTGACACTAAAAAACCAAGTTTTAAAATGTTTCTCCGTCTGTCTGTCTACCCGTTTGTTCCGGGTAATCTCTGAAACGGCTGGACCGATTTTTACGAGACTTTCACTGGCAGGTAGCTGATGTATCAAGGAATAACTTAGGCTTATTTTATTTATTAAAAATATTAGGGATCCGCCACAATAAGGATGATACTAAATCTACGCAAGTGAAACCGCGGGGCACAGCTAGTAACTAATATAATATAAGTGCGTGTATTTTACATAACATAAGTACTTTAACAGGGAAATAGGAAGATTTAATAGCTATACATAATTCAAGCAATCGACCACAAAATAACAAAAAAAAAACTGGCAAAAAACATGGTAAGTGCCCTTATGTTTTTGAACAAAAAGTATTTTACAATTGAGGTGTACTTGTTGTTTTTCATCAGTGACCTCCGAAATACGCACAAATGACGTTGATTTTTTCATCTAAGTACAAACGTGCGAACGCTAGTTGAAACCAACACTTAAGGGTACGGTCCTAGACAAAGTAACATTCTCTCGTGCTTGCTCTAATAGAGACACATCAATTGTATTCATGTGTATAGAGCAGAGGAATCACAACGCTTGTATCAAGCAAGTACATTTTCCTCCTATTGAAGTGGTAACCCTATAAAGTTTTAAACAGATTCGTATGGGATGCATACCCTTAAGCTAAAATAGATCAAATCTATTAAAATAAAGTGGGCCAGACCAATTCGTTTCCACGCTTGTTTATTGCGAGTGACATTGATGGCAATTCTGTTATAGACGTCGAAGTATCAAGGTTTCCAGAGGGTAGATAACGTTTCTATTCTACTAGCGTAGTCGATAATCGACATCTTAGCCGTAGCGGTTGCGTCATTAATACCAACTTGCTTTTGCTTCCAAGCGAGCGCGTTGTTCAAATGTCACTAGACCTTACCAATATTTTTTTCTTAAAAAGTGGGTATGCCACACCCTGTCTCAGTGTACACATAGGTAAATTATTGCAAGCAATACAGAATATAGAAATCAATCGAAGTGACACACACACATACGCACTCATCTACATACGTGGAGCATTTTTCAAGAAGGGTTTCGAAGGGGTAAGCAGAGGTGTTGCGACAACAACACCCACATTTCACCGAATATGATTATGTGCCAACGTGACAGATGGTGGGTCCATCGCCGTCGTTGAATTACCTACTGTAGTTTCCATCACCGCAAAGCACGTGGTGTAAAATCTCTGCACATACGTTTTTATAAAAAACTCATTGGTACAGGGGCCTTACCATGAGCTCTTATTGCCATGATAGTTTCGCTCATTTATGAGACAGATGTATGTGACGTGCATACATCTGTCACTGTCGCACAACTGAATTATCATTGCAATAAGAGCTCATGGTTGGGCCCCAGGCCGAGCTTGCATCGCTTATGTAGCAGGTCAAAATCAAAATCAAAATCAAATATATCTTTATTCGATTAGACTTCATACAAAGTACTTTCAAATCGTCAGAATGACACAATTACACAGGATTATACATGCTACCGCCAGGTTCGGAAGGTTGATTTTACTGAGAAGAACCTGGCAAGAAACTCAGTAATTACTCTTTTAAAGAATATTATACAGTTTTAAAAATACAAAATAAATTGTTCAAGCAACTATAAGCCCATGGACACAGTTCTAATGCTCAATTGTCAAAAATAAAAACTAAAAACTAAAAATATAGTACAAATATATGTGAGCATGGCAAATTCCAGCCAGTCAAAGCAAAATTAAGATTAATTTTAGCAAAAGTACAGTGCCAATGGGATTATTTACAAACATTATCAGGTACATCCCAGGCTCCCTTATCACAAATATAATCACTTACAGTATAATATCCTTTTTCAAGCAAAACTGATTTAATTGTTTCTTTAAATTTGTTGAAGGGCAAGGTTTTAAATTTGTTGAGGTGATTGCTCAAACCCACCAACTCGGTTATCATTACAAATATCATGCCTAGTTACTTTACTGCTTGGTAAAGTTATGTTTGTACTATGTATGCTGCAGTCAAGAATCATCGTAAGAAAACCTGTGTATATCTGAAAAGAAATCTTCCTTACTTAATTTAACTAAGTAACTCAATAAATGTACTTACTTATTCAAAAATAATTTAAATTATATTGTCTGTAATTTCATTTTTACATTTCAAATTAAAGAAGTAATTAACATCAAAGCAATGCCCAGAATATAACAATTGAACACATTGAACACCGGCTTTACTTAATTAGTGAGTAATAAACTAATTGTCCTGACAAATAATCTAATAATAGCGACAATGACCGCTTTAAAACTATAAAATCGGAACTATTCATAGACAAAGTTGAAACGGACGGCCCAGAATAAGTATTTTATAACGATCGTAAACATAATTATATGTTTTGTTCGAATATGGTCCTTAGAAGGGATTGTAACTCTAAATTCAAACGGCATTTTGTTAAATAGCAGTAAAGTTCAATGTTGAATGGCATACTGAAAATGTTGAAAGAGAAAATGAACCCAGGGGCCCAACCATGAGCTCTTATTGCAATGATAATTCAGTTGTGCGACAGTGACAGATGTAAGCACGTCACATACATCTGTCTCATAAATGAGTGAAACTATCATGGCAATAAGAGCTCATGGTTGGGCCCCAAATCGAGTTATTGAAGTACTAGCGGACGTCACGCAGTTTCACCCGCGTAGTTCCCGTTCCCGTGGGAGCACGGGGATGAAATATAGCCTATGTTATTTAAGGTGAATGTAGCTTTCCAATGGCGAAAGAATTTTTGAAATCGGCGCAGTAGGTTTTCAGTTTATACATTACAAACAAACAAATACAAGACTTTCCTCTTCATAATTTTAGTATGGATATAGATTTGAGAACGAAAAAAGGCAATTCCTCTGCGATTGTAGAAAACACGAGAGATGCCATCTCGTAAATATAAATATAACACATAATAATATAACAAGTCTGTATAACGAACGCAGTGACGCAGGTAGCTCTGTCTGTAACGGTATGAGGGAAATATACATATTCATGAATAGGGCCCCGCGATAAATCCGAGAACGGACGTTAGGGCTGCCCATTGGCCTTTACATCACGGGATTACTCATTACGGGATTTTGGCTTTCAATGTTTTATGGTCCTTTGAGATTAATATCTACCTACTCAAGGACTCAAATATATCGTCTTGAAGTAAATATTTCAACATATTGTCGAATTTAAAACCTTCTTTGTTTGAAGTCGGTTAACAAAAGGAAAAGCAATTCACTAATTTGATTAGCCCACACATACTTAGATGCTTATTTAGTGCTGGCTAGATAGCATGACGTTGTTGCGATATTTCCCCTGTGATAATAAACCATGTCTCCACTGGGATCACTCCAAAACACCATTGGGATAGTCCGGTGACAGTCCATACTCATTCGCTGCTCAAGAAACGGGTGTACCTAGGTAGTAACCATAATGCATACGCCATTTAAAAAAATAAACGTGTATATTCCTTCGACATTCATCCTAGGAGACATTAGCATTTTTAATGAATAGAAAAAATACGGGATTTTAAATCTCGGAACTGGTCAGTGGCCATCCCTATAGAAGGTCCTCCTTTGTCAATGCCGGTATATTTTCAACATCAGTCACGAAACCGGCCGTAAATAAAAATCGCCGAAATAATAGATTTGTGTTAGAAATATTATTTATTTTTCGGCGGTCGTCGCGTCGGTGGGATCAAAAGCAGCATGTCGGGAAGGGATTTCGAAAGTCTCGGAATGTTTCGGCAAAAAATATTTTGTAGTTTTCGCCGAAGATGATTTGGGTCGGAGGATTAAAGTAACGGTTTGAGTTCTACAAAATACGCACACTATTTTTTTTTACAAGGGAGTTAGTAGGTACACGCAATGAATAGCATGTACTTGTGTTGAATTCAATTTCTTTTCGAGAAACATAAAATAAAACACGTGTTCATAGAAAGCACGTGATGTCGATTATATAATATTATTGAGACACTTCCTTGCATCCGTGGTTTTGCCCGCGTATTACTAATCCCTTATTTACTTCAATCAACAATAATTCGAACATAAAGTAAAAAGTAATTTGTGAATCCATGTTATTGACATAAAAACATACAGTCGAATTGAGAACCTCTTCTTTTTATGAAGTCGGTTAAAAACGAACCCCGACTCGTATTAGATATAACTAGTAAAAGTTACATGGTACAGGCGCCGTCACGAGATATGAGTGTTGACCTTGATTGCGCAGGTCATTTCATGCGTGTCTGTAAGGCGCGAGTAATACATACTATTTCCGCTGAGCGCGCAGAACTAGTGACGGGACCTGGCAACTCACAGTACATTTTGTTTGATGTTCTTTCGTGGAACATGCTACCGTAATTAGCTAATGAAAGCTTTTAATTAAGGTAAAGTATAATTAATAATAGGAGAAATAATTAGAAAGAAGACACACTTTATGTATTTAAGCAGAATTGATGATCAGGACTTATATTATTCTCTTTGATTTTAATTCTGAGGAGCTGAAGTATTTTAATTATATTTTTTCATTCGTTAAGACATCGCCTGAAAAAGTGGTCATTTTAAATTCAAATTATATAAAACTAAAAAACGATTGTAAAAATTCTCAATTCCTATGATGAAGAAATCATTCGAAAAATCTTTTAAATTAACTAAGTTAGCTCTTGCAATTTCTGGAATACAAATATGTTTTGAAAACAAAGGCAAAATAACTACCTTCTTTAGCAACTATCTTTACAACATTAACATAATTTGCCTTTACACTGTTATATTTGGTGAAATCTATTGGGTTCTCGATGGTATTCAAACTGGACGAGCCTTCATTGAAATTTCCATGACGTCCCCTTGCATAACGATCAGTATTCTCGGTACAGTAAAGTCTATTTTCCTCTATCTAAATACTGAAACGATCACCACAATTATTAATAAACTTCGAGAGATACATCCTGAATTCAATACCGATGAAGCTAAAGTGGACGTAAATGAAGTTGAATTGAAAGAAGATAGAATAGTTAAAGAATCTACAAAGTTTCTTAATTTTGTGACTAATATGCTAACGAGTATAAGTGTCGTTGTTGTGACAATGTTTTGTCTAATGCCGATACTAACGATAGCGTACGATTATCTAAAGAATGATCAATTGATTATAAAATATCCCTATCTGGTCAAATATTCGTTTGACGTTTACCAAAGTGATTACTGGATTTTGGTGTATTTTCATCAAATTTGGGCAAGTAAGTACTTGGCTTACACTCTATCCGACCAAACTCGGAGTAAAAGTATGTTCTTTTTAAATCTGTATCACAGAAAGAGATTTAACTCCTTCTAGACGAACTATGGTAGTCCATGCCTTTCTCTAAAGAAATGGTTGCTGATTCACCGTTGGTTTTGGTCATTTGAATTTCAGTTCGCAATTTCCAGTCTTATAAAGTATCTTCAGGGCCCCAACCATGAGCTCTTATTGCAATGATAATTCAGTTGTGCGAAAGTAACAGATCACATACATCTGTCTCATAAATGAGTGAAACTATCATGGCAATAAGAGCTCATGGTAAGGCCCCAGCTGTCAGCTCAAAAGACTACATTAACCTCTACTAATAGTGAATTATCATTTTACTTAACTCATCATCGTAATCATGAATCTATGAATAAAACTCTTGTCGGTGTATCAATTCCGCCATTAGTCTCTGTCCAGTGCCATCTCTTTGCTCTTATCTATCTATAGACGCCTTTCGCATTTCTTGGTTTCGTTATTCTTGTTGGTAATTAAAGAATTCTCATATATCCTTTTCTTTTCAGCTGTCATCGTATGTATGAACGTTTTTGGAACTGACACTCTTTTCTACATTCTATGCACCTATTTCGCGATGCATTTTCGTCTGTTAGGGAATAAATTTGAAGGTATGGTTGCTAGTAACCCGATGGAAACAAGACGAAATCTAATTACCGGTATAAAGAGACATCAGGAATTGATTAAGTAAGTGATTACTAAGATTCTAAATGAGAAAATAATGATGTTAAGGGCTTTGTAGATTTTATAGGTAGCCTGTATTGATTATGCCTGATATAGGCAGGCATCCTGCATATGAGAGGTTATTGGTATAGAACGACGACGCCTAAAGGGAACTTTTGGTTATTGTGTTATGGTATTTTTTGAGAAATAGGCTTAGTAAAATTAAACTATCGTACGCTATCGTATCTTGTAACAACACTTTAATTTCCACAGCCTGGTGGATTTAACCGAGCATCACTTATTCTCGAAAGCAATGCTTTGTAACATCGTCGCCAGCTCCGTTCTCATCTGCCTCAGTGCTTTCAATGTTACGGTGACTAATGACTATAATTCATTTATTATATTTGTATTTATCCTTCGTCATTATCGTATTTATGGCCTCTTCCATTGCTCTATATCAGCCGTCATGTCTGTATTTACACCCATTCTAGCCATATCATCTTTCACACAATCCATCAATATTTTTCAAAATATAATTATTTTTATTTGATTTGACTATTTACGACGTACTTTCAAATCGCTAAAAAACCACAGTCAAAGCATTATACTATATGTATAATGTTAACACCGGGTTTGTAAGGTTGCTGAGAAGAACCCGACAAGAAAGTCAACAATTACTCTTTACGAAAAATGATTTTCTTCATCGACTTAAGTCTTCCTTTCTCCTTACACATTCATTAAACAAACATTTTCATAGTATGTCAAGGGAATCAATTTCAAACCGCATTGCGAGGGAGAAATATATTTTTTGAGACAAAATCACATTTTCCGAGCTTTTAGTTTAGCCACAAAATCTTTATTCTGCTTTGATTATCTGCTACAACACAGATATATTCTGTGACGAAGGGTCAAAGATTAGGAGATCATTATTTCCAGGTAGCTGAAGATGTAAGCACTACGCTTCCATTCGTAGCATTCCTAATGATGAGCCTGGCGCAAATATGTCTCCTGTGCATCTTCGGAGACATGCTCATGAGATCGGTGAGATTGCTTTGTATAGTTTGTAAAGTAATAAAGCAAAATTAGTATAGCTCTTGATATGCCATCTTCTGGATGGTGATGAGTCTCCTCCGCATTTCTCAAGCTCCGGGTATGATCCAGGGATTATTCCATACCCTTTGTGGTTAGTATCCAATCTAACCTGATGTGACTAGTCGTCAGAATCGTTTTCTTCCTAGATCCCTTACTACTTATAAAGCTTATTTAGTTTGTGGTCAAACTATCTTGGTATGAAACGTAATTCTCATAATGTAGTATTTACTTAGGTAACGACGTCATTGAATTTCTACTCAGACGTATGCAAGTATAAGTCCCTACCCTATCTTCGCAATATGTGACGTGGGTACTTACTTTTCTTCCTGCAAAAACAATGATATTTATTCCAGAGTGGTGATATAAATGGCGCTGTTTACAAGAGTTCATGGTATGACGTGGAGCAAGACCTTAAAAAATACGTACTGTTGGTTATTATAAGGTAAATGCCGTTTCATAATTATTTGGTGACGCATTTACCTTTAGAGCTGGTTGTTTTCCTCCAAGTGAAGGCTAACAGGTAGGTATCTATAATAAATAAAAATGCTCACACTATCCCAGAAGGGTTCCGGAGGGGTAAGCAGAGGTGTTATAATAACACCCACTTTTCACCGAATAAGTATGATCAAGTGCCAATATAACAGATAGTGAGTCCATGGCCGTCTCAGTCGCTGTACATACGTCTTTGAATTACTTCTCAAAATATGCAGGTTTCCTCATGATGTTTTGCTTCGCGGAAAAGCACGTAGTGTGAAATTGCTCCCCATAAGTTTTCAGAAAAAATCATTGGTACAGGCCCCGTTGGGATTCGAACTTGCGTTGCTTGCGTAGGTGACTGCTCAAATCCCTCCTTCATTATTCAAAGTATTTATGTTTATACATAAGGATTCCTTTATTAATTATCTATAGGGCCCAGAAGCCTTGCAAGCTGACAGCTGCCGGATTCGCGGACCTGAATCTGAAGGCTTTCACTACTGTAAGTATTCGGAAGATACAGTCTGTATACGTACCCCTAATAACATCATCATCCTCCTGCCCTTGTCCCGTGTTATTTGTGGACGACGCAATGTGTTTTGCGTTTCCATTTCTATCTATCAGCTGTCATATCTGTATTCACTCCCATTCTAGCCATAGGTATCATTTTTCACACGATGCATCCATCGTTTCTTAGGTCTTCCTCTACCCTTTTTTACCTTTGTCTTCATCGCATTTTATTTGGGGTCGATGCAATGTGTTCTTCTTTTCCATGTCTCTCTATCAGCCGTCATATCTGTATTCATATCAAAATATTATTTTCAGATACTAAGCAGATCGTGGTCGTATTTTGCGTTGTTGAAGACAGTTTATAACAGTTTATAAAATTCTTTGATATGTTCACGACTGACGCCCGAGGACTACATAAAATTATTAGCGCAAGGTCAGCGCTCATAGTTCGTGACGGCACTTAAAAGCAGCACGAAGTTAAAAATTGAAACGAGTACGACAAACTTTGGCATTTCAAAAGATAATAAAGTTTTTTTACTGTCATAAAGTTGTTGGTTTTATTACCAAGGATTCTGTATCGACTTACGACTTTTGTTTTTAAAATCGGTCATGAATATATAATTTGCATTCTTCTTCTTTTATTTAAGAGCTCTAGTCGATGGAGCAATCGCCACTCTTGCTTCTTCTGTGCACAATCCTTGACCTCTCGATACGACACTACACCCGCTTTCTTCTTAAGTTGGTCCTTGTAGCTTCTTCTCGGTCTTCCTCTGCCTCTTCTCCATTCGATTTTCCCTTCCTGTGCTTGTTGTATTAGATTATCGTGTCGTATCAAGCGCCCAACCATTTTGACCTTAATTTTATTCTTCTTCTATTTTCGATTGTTCTTAGCAGTGTTCTTTTCTTATTTATCACTAGCTGTGCCCCGCGGTTTCACCCGCGTAGATTTAGTTTCATCCTTATTGTCGCGTAACCCTTATATTTTTAATAAATAAAAGTAGCCTGAGTTACTCCTTGAAACATCAGCTACCTGCCAGTGAAAGTCCCGTTAAAATCCGTCCAGCCGTTTCGGCGTTAACCCGGATCAAACAGACCGACAGAAAGACAGAGATTTAAAAAAAAAAATGTTTTTTCTGTGTCAGTAGCGTGTATCCACTTCCATATGCATTAAGTGAAAAGCTGTTATTTTGTAATAACAAACAGACACTTCAATTTCTTTATCTGTATAGATATAGATGTATAGATTTGCATTTGCAATTACCCATTAGCAGCTTGAGTCTGGATGAGTGTCGTCCCCTATTACAAGAGACTTAACATAAAATGGTGAAATCTGGGAGTAATATAAGTATAACTCTACCTACCTCTAGGGAAATACAGGCGTGAACATATGAATGTATGTATGTATGATGATCAAGAAGGAAAAATAAGTGCTCATCTATTTTATGCCTGAAGGTTTCTTTAAAGCATTCTCGTTTGAAAGTGCAGATTCATAGCTACTGTGCGCGCTACGCTTGATCGATTCTCGTCTGATATCTAAACCTCATTTATTTTTTGCCCCACTGCATCAGACACAACAAATTTTGTCTGATTACTTCATTCAAATAGTTCAGAGTGCCTAGTGCGAGTTTTCTTAAAATCACCGTCACAAGTCATCGTGTCGACGTAAACGCAGATTTGTATGGGCTCACCATAGTGTCATGTTTAGGCCGACAGAGGCGCTGTCCGATCCTATACAAATCAGTGTTTACGTCGACGTGGTGACTTGTGACGGCGGCAGTGAAAAACTCGCACTAGGCCCTCAGAGACAAGTCGGTGACAACCTACATTATAGTCCTAGAAGCATATTTTTATAAGTCGACCGAATCAGATGCGATGTCTATAATTTTATAACAACGCCGCATAGTTTATAACTTAGAAATTATAGGTTATTACGTATTCTTTAACAGCACGCTAAGTTATAAGAATTGCATGAGACTGGACCAGCTAGACAACGCGTGATTCCAAGTAAAAACCTCAGGTAGATTCCTGTCTGACCTACTTACAAAAGCATCTTAAATAGAACTTATTATTACGATGTTAAAGTTTAAATTGCTTCAAACTAACTGCACCTATTCAATCCCAAGTTTATGCAAGGACAAAAATATAATTTCAGTCGTAAAAGATCGTATTTTATGAGCCATAAGCTTCAATATTCCATAAACGGTAACGCTTGGATCCCAATGAAATATACAACATTGATAAGCTGTAATTCCAAGCATTAGAGTCTATTTTAGAATATTCGTTTCAAGAATGTTCAGTTGACGGGACTGCAATCGTGGACTGAATTAAAATTACTTTTGTAAAGTCTTTATTCAGTTCGGATAAGGTCGTGTTTGGAATGTTTTTAGTGAATTTATAAGTTTGCGAGTGTCCACGACAGCGGGAACTCGTGTGCGACGGCATGCAACGATACCGGATTGTTCACTACACACGAGATAAAATATTTGAAGATTGTATCTCAAGTAATATTTAGAAATTCCGAAAAATTTATAGATACTCACAAAATACTCGTTAATTTGATCCAGTGATTTTGATTATAGTGTAGATAAAGTGAGAAACGGGCAGAATTTCTGACACATTTTATTGTTCTCCAGAGGTGTACGTGTTTTTGCCTAAGAAGAGAAGTCTGTCATGGTTCGACTTTTGAGCATATTCTTGAAGTGTAATTGCGTCAAGGACTACATTCGTAAATCATTATTAATAATCACTATTATTGTTATTTAAGCTTATCGCCTCTCAAAGGAATATCACGAGTTCCTCATCTCCCTGGCCTTATCTATACATTGTTGGGGTAGGCACTTGATTTAGCCCGATGCGACTGATTACCTGATTTATATACGAAGCGAAGCGACTGCCATCCGACATTCGTAACTCCTTTTGCGAGGAAAACCGGTAAGAAATGAATATTATGTTCCTATTTTTTATCTATATTTAAATAACTGTTATCTTGAGATTTATTGCGTGAAATTTCTCCCCTTTATACCACAGTGTCCCAGTCTGACATGAGACGGGTGGGGCCTCCGGCTGTCTCATTTTTTCCTCCTCGAATTTTTTTAAACAGTTTTTTTTCCTAAAATCTGTATCGCACGATACACGAACTCTTTTTACTTTATTCGTGAAAAAAAAAACTTTCGTGAGGCTCGAGTTGCGAGGTTGCGACAAAAAGGTTTGAAGAATGCTTGTACCTAGGGCAAAAGTGTACGGTTACTGCGTGTGAGAAATTAAAAAAGTTTTCAAAGCTTGCATTTTCAGTACATATGGCAACAGGCGCGTTATTCACTAAGCTTTCTCGCCGTCGAGCTCAACGACAAGCGTTAGTTTCAATCATAGGAAGTTGATATATTATACGTAGATGATAAGGTTCAATTTCGTATCCTTAAAAACGACGCTCGACGACGAGTGCGACGCTGAGAAACCTTAGTGAATAACGCGGCTGTACCGTACATATGACAACTGTGTCTCACTTAGAACTAACAAATAACTCCATTGTTATCCAGAAGTTGCAAACACTGCGAAACCCGAGGTCCTAGTTTTCAGCTTTCCTCTGCCAATCGCTCTTGAAAGCATATAGGATAGGTACTTCGTCATAGCGACTTAATTAGAGTAAATGTCACAACGGGTCAGGCTCAGGGCCCACAGGGCCCCCAATATTCGTCCTTTAGAATAAAAGTTTTAGATTCCGCCCCCTAAATAGGTCCCCTGGGAAGAGAACAGACAATCTATATAACTCTAGGTTTTATACCTACTTATATCTAAAAATTCATTCCCATTTCCCTTGGTCACGGCATTACGCGTGAACTGCTGGACCGATTCTACCTGGAGTTTTACTGGCAGATAGCTGAAGTTTCAAGGAGTGTTTTAGGCTAATTTTATTTAGCAACCACGAAATAAAGCATGAAACTAAATCTAAACGCGTGAAACAGCTAGTTATTTAGGTAAATATGTATTTTAAGATATCCACTCGTCTCTGGTATAAATGTTACGTTATGATACGGACATATAAGTAGTCGAAGAACATTGAAGCTACCTCTTTAAACTTCTGACGCCCTAGTACTTTAGTTAGATCAGGGGACGAGTAAACACCTCAAAAATTTAAGGGAACGAGTGGGGACAGGGTGCGAGTTTCAGGGGACGAGTGGGTCCCGTCATAACCAAGTAGGTATCTACTAAAAGGTAACATCTGTGCCTTTATTGACTACAGGTTAAATAACTTAACCCTCCGATGAATACTAAAGGAATTCGATTAGTATTATAAATAGCAACCCACACTTGACTAATGAAGCAATACTTGAACAATGACGACTAATATGCTAATGTATTGCAAGTGTATTTAATTAATTATTAATAGGTACGTTTTGTTATAACATTATTGGGGAAGGGAGCCGTGGTGGCCTGCTATGTAAGCGACGCAAGTTCGAATCCTAGCGCTTGTACCAATGAGATTTTCTAAAAAGTTATGTGCATTGAACACCACTTTACGGTGAAGGAAACATATCATAAACAAATTTTTAGAAGTTATACTGGTGTACTTGTATGGAGTAGATAATATACAGCCGCGTTATTCACTAAGGTTTCTCAGCGTCGAACTAGACGTCGAGTGTCGGTGTCAATCATAGGAAATTGTAACATAATACATAGACGATAAAACTCAATTTCGTGCCTTTAGAACCGACCCTCGAAGACGAGTGCGATCGACGGACGCTAAGAAATCTTACAGAATAACGCAGCTGTAATACATGCGTATGCTCACGTCTGTATTCCCCGAAGCGGTAGGCAGAGGTGTTGTAATAACAACACACACTTTTCACCGATGATGGTTCAGTATCAGCGTGACAGTCTCAGGCACTATACATACGTCTTTTGAATTACTTCTCAGACATATGCAGGTTTCCTCACGGTTTTTTCCTTCACCGTAAATTACTGTACAGTTTTTAGAAAAACTCTTCGGTACAGGCCCGGCTGGGATTCGAACTTAGTAGCAGGCGACTGCTCAAACCCTCGGCCAATACGGCTCTTTTGATTGATGTAATATCTTATATATACGAGTATGACTGAACTGACATTATATCGATATTCACGCTTCGTATTAGACTGGCATGAAGTACTCAGCGTTCAGTAGCATTTCTGATTAAGCATGGTCTACGATTCTATGGTGTTGCGTAAAAAAACAGATCTTTTGAAATCGGGTCACCTTTCTATGCCTTACAAAAAACCGCACGAAATCTTCAAGTTTCCAAGTGGAATTTAACTTTTATTCTGTATTTGTAGAGTTTATTTTTCTATAACACGGTGTCTATGGTCTAATTCAAAATAGGAATGGCAATAATTTTCTAAATTTAAAACAGACTCTTGAAACAGGTTCTTCTAATTTATGTGCTGTCAATTTCAATGTGTGAGTGTGTGTGTACACTTGCTGAGCACAGCGGGTATAAGGGGTGCACGATATCCAAGGGGTGTGAGCGAGCCAGTTTTGTAGGGGTGTCACTTTTTTGTTATTACTATATTTTAAATCATTGATTTTGAATGCGTTAATAATTATAATATTAAGTTGTAAAATCTGTGTTGTTGTCTATAAGTCAACAGGAAACCTTCTGATATTTAGGTAAATGTAATATGTTCCTAAATATATATAATAGGAATTATGAATATAATACATATTTTCCATTACACTACAAAACAAATTATTAAACCTATTAATAATAATATACATTGTTATTTTGCGAGTTAATTTTAATAATGAATCACATTAGTAAATTCACAAAGTAATCACAGTAGTAGCTCCTACGAAAGATCCAAGATGATTGAGATTTTTTTTTTAATATTTTTTTTAGGAATTATTTCCTTTAGACATTAAGTTTAACACGAATAAGTGAAATACGCAAAAATCTATGAATGCCTTTTGTGGAATAAAATGTTTTGTGGAGTGTCGTGAAAAACTATCGATATTATTATTTCCTATTTATTAAGTACAGAGATAAATATATCGATAAAGCAACAAATTACAAAAATAATAACATAGGTAATACATAAAAAATATATTAAACTAGCTGTGCCCCGCGGTTTCATCCGCGTAGATTTTAATTTCATGGTTGCCCGCGGACCTCTAATGTTTTTTAAAATCTAAGTAGTCTAAGTTACTCCTTGTAACATTAGCTATGCGTCAGTGACAGTCCCGTTAAAATCCTTCCAGCCGTTTCGAGATTACCCGGAACAAACAGACAGACAGAGAATTTTTTTAAAAATTGTTTTTTTTTGTGTTTTACCTTGTACACTTTAATTCATATGCATTTATTATTTGGAGTTACAAACAGACACTTCAATTTTATTTATCGGTATAGATTCATTTTGAGATATAAGTAGATACAGATTATCCCCCGAGCGCCAACCCTACATTAGGGCTCGCCCAGCAGGAGCGGGGCCTGCACTGGCATGTGACATTCTACTCTATAATGCTCTACGTATATCATCCGTAGTGTTACACAATGTTACAATGTCCAGCAGTGGGCATTGTCGTGGGAACTGACAGGTAATTGAGAAAAGTGACAGGTTCTTATGACACTTAAGTATGAATAACTAGCGGATGTTACGCGGTTTCACCCGCGTAGTTCCCGTTCCCGTGGGAGTACGGAGAATATTATAGCCTATGTTACTCGCTGATGATGTAGCTATCCGTTGCTGAAAGAATTTCAAGATCGGTCAATTAGTTTCGGAGCTTATTCAATGCAAACAAACAAACAAATAAAAATCAATCAAATCTTTCCTCTTTATTAGTGTAGATGTAGACAAGAGATGCCGCGTTATTCAAAGGTTTCTCAGCGTCGCACTCGTCGTCGAGTGTCGGTTTTAAAGATACGAAATTGAACCTTGTCTTCTTTGTATTATGTATCAATTTCCTTTGATTGAAACCAAACTTCGTGGAGTTCGACGCTGAGCAACCTTAGTGAATAACGCCGCTGTAGATGAAAATAAGAGAGTTAGTTTACAAGCCGTGGTGGCCATGGGGTTTGAGCAGTCGTCTGCTACGTAAAAGCGACAAGTTTGAATCTCAGCGGCCTTCCCCCCCGTCCTCTGCTAGGGCCGGCGCGCGCCGAGCCACTAGCCTTAAACACGTCCCTAAATAATACAACTCAGATCCAGCTCCCTAGCTCATCCCCCAGCAACGCCCTAAGCCGAGGTCCGAGCCCCGCACCGGGGCGCCCTTAGCTGTGTTGCTTAGTATTTAAGTTTAAGCTCGGCTGGAGGCCCTTGGGTCTCGCCCTATAGTCCGGTTAAGCAGTGGAGGTAACTCCCACCTACCAACTGCGAGAGACCATATCCAAAAAAAAAAAAAAAAAATCTCAGCGGCCTGTGAATTTTTCTAAAAACTTATGGTCAGTGACCTCACACCACGTGCTTTACGGTGAAGGAAAACATCGTGAGGAAACCTGCATATGTCTGAGAAGTGCCCGAGGCCGCGATGGTGAGTCTCCATCTGTCACGTTGACACTTGTTATCAAAAATCCGTAAGACATAAATGTATGGAACTACTTTTAAAGCAAGGATTAACTTAGGTGATTTTTCGTAATAAGGGTATTTTTATAAGCTTATTTACTTATATTTTCGTTGTCAACATATTGTAATAGCAATATCAAACACTTGTATTCTAGTTGAATCGTACCTGTTGACTGTAAAATGAAAAAAGTGCGGGAACATGTGTGTTTGGTCCATTTGTCACGAGTCGGGAAACGGGAGACTAAGTCTAGTTTTACTGAGCAGTATAGGATTGTTGTTGGACGTGTAAAGTTGGTCATTTTTTAAACTTAAGCACCAGAAACTTCACAGTGAATGAAAACATTGTATGGAAAACCACTACGTCTAAATAAATCTTACTTAAAAGAACACGTGAGACTCATCTGGTAGGTAGTACTTCTAATATTTGGGTGAAAACTGGGTATTGTTACACCTGTGCCTGCCTACCCCTTCGACGACCCTCGAGGGAATATCTTACTTCAGGTATATAGGTATTTTTCTTTTTTTTAATTAAATTTCTATGATACCCAATTCACGTCAAAGTACCAGGCGCGCATAGAGTAACAGACAGTTTGTAAGAAGAATTGTTTGAGGGACAAATTGACGGCCCCGCAAACGCAGTAGCAACAAGTGGCTGGGGTGTGTGGGAGGTACAAGTGAGGCTGCGAGGTACCAAATAGGATTGTGGGCTGAAGGCCAAACTTCAATTGTTTTGTAACTGAATGAGCTGTGATCTCAGCTGTGTTCTTATTGGATTTGTGAGACTTGCTTTGTATTATCGTTCACTAAGTTTTTTTTAGATAAAGATGCAGTTTATTTTGGGATTTAAGTTACTTAAATGAAGTGTTAACAAACCTTTTATGATAATAATATCGCTATAGGAAGGATCACCTAGATATCCAGGTATAAAGAATAGAACGCCATTATCAGTTTCTAACATCATCATCCACATTCATCAAGTCTGCTAATTAGAGGCATGTTCAATGCCTTTTTAAGGATTCTAGTTTCAAAATTTAATTCAAACGAATTTACATCGAATTTATGGACTACAAATACAATTCTCAAAAATATAATTTTTAAAGTGGCAGTCCTGTGTTGAGCGTCCCCCAAAGATACGTGACGTAGTACAATACCCGTAGTTTTGCTGTATGTGAGTGAGATGTAGGATCGGAGTGAACTGACTGACCCATACAAACTTAAACGAATATACTGCTACTTAGGTATCACTTAGTAAATTTTGTATGTGCAGGTCACGAATTATGGGTGTTGACCTTGAATTCGCAGAAGTGTCTGTCTGTCTGTATGGCGCGATGTATAAAATACATGCTCCACTATATTCGCTAAGCGCTCTTAAATCGTGACGGCTCCCGTACTAGTTTCCGAACCGGTGGTAAATTCCTCGACATTCATAAGTGCCTTACCAGGGCCTAAACTGAATAAATCGTTTTCATTTTCATTTTCATTTTCATTCATACCTAGTACATGCATAGTTACTACCAGTAAGGAGGATTTACATTCCGAAGTCACTTTTAAGGTAGAATAGGAAGACATTATACTAGGAAGACAGAACTTCGTAGATGAGATTCTTCTTCGTAGATTAGGAGAGAGGTAGGTCTAGTCAGTATATTTACTCATAATTATGATGACTTAAGATACAAAAAAAGGCAAAATTTCGTGACAAAGGTACCTTGTTAGATATAGTAACTAGACTCAAAATATTAACAGATATATTATGTTGTGAATAAATCATAAGGTGTTTATTTTTAACGGACACGAAAAACATTATTGACGTAATTACAGCTGCATTTTAATAGAAAGAAAAAGAAAAATCGTTTCATTAAAAATGCAACGACTTAATTGCAAATTAATTGCTGTGAAAATAAAGAAAATTATTCTTTGAAGTTTCTTTCAACAGCTACCTTTTGACACTTTAACATTTTATGACACGTCAAGAAATAGGACATGAAAAGTGTTGTAGACTTGAAAAGTTTTTAGAACTGACTTCGTATAATTTACCTTCTTCAATTCGTATAATTTTGGATGCAGACGAATTTTACATCAAAATTAATTTTGTTTGTTTGAACACATTGTTCTTCTATCTCATAATCTACGATGCGGATCTTGATAGGTTTTTACTGGCCTTTATTGA
The DNA here is from genome assembly GCA_964035505.1 of Watsonalla cultraria. Taxonomy (NCBI): domain Eukaryota; kingdom Metazoa; phylum Arthropoda; class Insecta; order Lepidoptera; family Drepanidae; genus Watsonalla; species Watsonalla cultraria. The sequence goes on along the minus strand of OZ037736.1, from coordinate 5,361,074 downwards.
TCTTATTACATAACATGGATTAAACGAAAACCAGACCAAATTCGGACTAATGCTATTTCAATCCCTTTCAGAATGCGTAACAAAAAAAACTTTTAAATCAAGTCAAACTTTTTAATCTTAGTCTTTATTTTGTAATAATGGAGAATACACTAAATCCCGTATTATATTTATATAATCAAGATACAAGTCAACATTTTATAATAGTCTTTAAAAAATCATAACCAGAAGTGAAGCGAGGGTGGGTTGGAAGTAATAATCACGGAATGCATAATAAGGAGTAAGTAAGTAGGTACTTACAAGTAAGTACTAAGCTACGTTAGGCATCTTTGCAAATAACCTTTAATGAGTTTGTACGCATATTAAGTACTCCTTAAGCGTCTGCACGCTTAGGTAGGTACAGTCCCGAGTATAGGTTTTAATAAGTTTTAACTACTAACGTGAAACTTCCTAGAGTCGCCGCTACGGGGCACTTTTACGTTCCCAGTCAGAATGAGGAAAAAATCTAAAATTAAAATCTAAATCTTAAGCGATAAAACCTAGGTATATTTGGTACGGCGGAGCGGGTCCGAGAGGAAGATCCTCTGTCTGACCCAATCCGTCGTAGAAGGACCGGCCGACGGAGGCGGGCCGAGGAGCAGCTGATGCCTCCGTAAAGAGGGCCGCGGGCGCCGGGACGGGGGTCTTGGCGCCGACGCAAGGCCCTCGCCTGGTATCATAAGGAGGGGTCTGACAGGCCAGTCGCCAGGAGGGTCACGGCGAAGGATGTGAAAACATATCACGTGTACCCCCCCCACTTAGCGACCAGGAGGAACACCGTGGACATAACCCTTCCGCTGCCCCCGCGGCTGTAGGTGTATCCATAATGGATTCTCCACAATAAAAAAAAAAAACAGGTATAATTGGTACAAAATCCCGCTATCACTCGTATGTGTAATAGCAGCATTCTTTTTATTACGAGGTAAAACAATCTGAGATTAATTCTGTACGTAAATTGGTTTCTCACCATTGACAATTCTATTCAATTGTGAAGTCAATGACAAAACAAGCACTTTTAACTTCAGGAAAATTATAAAAAGCACGATTGTTGAAAGAGACACAGAGCCCGCTTGTACTTTTGAAATTATCAATATGGCTGAAGAACTATTTATTGAGAAATCTATCATGAAACTGAAGCCTCTTCTTCATTTCGCTGGTATTTACATTACATCTGGAGAAGAAAACCCGCGGGAGGCTTTTAAATATCGTTTGAAGTATATTTTTAACTTCTTAGCACTAAATACAGTGCTGGCTGGTGAGATGTACTATTTCATAGATGGAATGAAGAGAGGGGAAGATTTCTACGCTCTGACTTACACAGCCCCTTGCCTACTTATTAGTTTGATTGGGAATTCCAAGTCCTATTTTCTCGTGGTCAATGAGAAACACGTTCAGAATCTGGTAGCAAACTTAAAGCATCTAGAAAAGAAAGCAGCAGGAGAGAGAACATTTGAGAAGGATGCTATTGTGAAAGGGGAGCTGAACTTTATGAACATCGTTATCAATGTAATCAATATCCTTCATACAATTCTAGTGGTGGCGTTTGCTCTAAGCCCATTGCTCTTGATGACCATCAAATATTATCAAACTGATGAATGGGAGTTTATTCTGCCATTTTTGATCATTTATCCGTTTGATGTATATAATATTACATCGTGGCCGTTTATGTATATCAATCAAATATGGGCTGGTAAGTATGCTCGTAATGAAATGTGTTGTTATCAACTCAACAGTCATATTTTTTCCCCTAAAGAAACCTTTCAAGACCCTAGAGGGGACAGATAGGCTACGTAAGAAGTGTATGTGTCGTCACGACTTATAAGTGCTGACCTTGAATGCGCAGTATTTATTTTATGAGTCTGTCATTGTATGACTGGCGTGACATAAATTAAATACATGCGCAGTTATCCCACTATTTTAGCTGAGCGTTGAAAGCTCGTGACGGCACCTGTACCGACTCATTAAAATCCCTGATGTCGGCCAGCACTTGAATTTTCCAAAGCATTCCTCCATCCAACTGTGATTTGGAAGTTAAAGATAATTTGACTTTTGAAGAAAATCTTCTACAATTTTTAGGGTATTTTACTCAAAATTATGTAGTGTCACATAATTATTTTTACTTCATCAGAACTCGTGGTGTCCATAGACATGCGCTGTGCCGACCATTTCTTCTTCATTTGCTGCACCTACATTAGGATTCAATTTCGTCTCCTCAAGTATGACATTGAGAGAATCATCGAAGACAAGGATACTTCAAAACTGTCCAAAAACGACGGCCAGTTTAAAGAGAAGTTTGTGGAGTTGATCAAATGGCATCAGAATTTGATAGAGTAAGTGGGAGTCTGATTGCATTTTATTCGTACTTTATTTATCTCTAAAGATGTTTACTGCTTACAGGCTCTTAAAAAATAGGTTGATTCGTATTGGTGATCGGTATAATGACTGTTCTGTTGTTGCTGATTTTAATTTGATGTATATAAGACATGGCAGGAATGATATGGCAGGAATTGTAAAATTCAAATAAACAATTGCGTTGCTCTGAAAACAAAGAAACGACATTTAAAGTTTATTCTTTAAATTAGTAAATTCCTTTATATACAATATTATTAGTCCAACGACTCCATTTTAAATGAGTTCTGTCTACTTGACACAAAAGCTGTTTAACCAACCATGTAGGCTGCCATCACTCATAGCGACATATATACGGTAAAGAGTACACGAACACTGTATACCGACGGAAGAGAGCTGTACATATAAAGAAGTATAGTTTCTTTACATGTATTTATCAATACGCATCATCTTAAATTTATCGAAATTGAGTTATGTATTTCAATGACCATGTAATTGCACTTTAAAGTCACCTTTATCATCACCTGTCTTTATCATCATTTGTCCTTCCCCGTGGTCTTTTATATATATTTGTTTATGCTTGCTTATTAGATAAGGTATATCTGAAAATATTGCAATTTACTGGTTTAATATAAATGTCGAATAGCTCCGATCGTTGCATATAAGTTTCTGTTTCAGGTCAGCAAATATGCTCGAAATCCTTTACTCGAAGTCCACTTTGATCAACTTCCTGTGCAGCTCCCTCATGATTTGTGTCACGAGTTTTAATGTTACGGTAATTCATTTTAGACTTCAGGGGACCATCACCACCATGATCACTTATTGCCGACATATTGACATTGACTTTGTTACAAGTCCTGTCAAATAAATATATTTTTAGTTGAATTAAATTGACTATGATACATGCTATGAGAAGATTTTTTAAAGTTTGACTGAATATCCTTATGGGTACTTTCCAGAATTCGATCTTTACTGGCGACACTTTCGAATAGTGTTGACAACAGGGTTGATCCTGGCTAGAAATAATGATTATTCATAAATTATATATACGATATGCGTTTAAGTCTGTCACTGTCAGACAGTCAAACTATCACGGCAAGTCTCTATATCTTTCTTTATGACTCTTAATTAAATGTTGATCTTTCAATTTCAGGTGGTGGACGACACAGCATTCTTGTTGACATTCTTGGATTTTCTCTTCATTAGTTTGATTCAAGTATTTTTTTTGTGTTTCTTCGCTGACCGTCTGATGACTTCTGTAATAATCTTCTATACTAACATTATAGATGCGTGTCTGTTTGTCTATCACCTTTTCAACGAAATTTTTGAACCAATTTGGCTTAAGTAAGAAAGTATTTACTTATTAAGTATGCAGGCCACTGAACTCAAAATCATTTCCGAATTCCTTCATGTATTAGGTAACAAGCAATAAGAAATGAGGCTAATTTTAAGTAATCGGACTTTAATAAGTTGCAACACCAGGCTTTACATAAAGTAGTCTAGAGAAGCTTCCAGTTTTAAGATTATTATATTTTTTCTTTGTTCCAGAGTATGGATATAACTAACGGTATATACAACTGTAAATGGTATTTAGCTGATGCTAATATTAGAAAGCAGTTATTACTAGTACAAACCAGGTAAGGAAATAGTAGATAGAAGCTCATAGAGATATAAGCTTCTCTATCTCAAAGGGGCAAAAGGATTAAAATTCTTAGACTTAACTAAAATCAAGTTAAACCCAAGGATTGTAAGTCTCTTAAATGAGAGACAGTGAGAAAGAAAGAAAATAAATGTGTTCGTAACAATATACATAAATGAGCGTAGAGGTTGGTCGTAACAGTAGATTATATTTGTTAAGAATTGGTCCCAACTCAGTATAATCTGGATGTCATGTTGATGAGAACAATCACTGATCTTCTGCTAGGACCAAGTCGTGAGGTCACAGCACGGCACAGCAATAACGAACAGTTTATTTTTCCAGAGCCCAAAAGCCTTGCAAACTAACAGCATCAGGATTTGCTGACGTGGATCTCAACCAATTCATGCGGGTAGGGAACTTTAAGATGCTTTTGATTGTATTTACGACTTATTTCTACTCTCATAACTTTAGAATTTCTAATCAGAAGTATCACTATCGTAAAATATTTTAATTAATCGTCAAAGGGCTTAAAAAAACACACATTTCAAAAAAAAATCTACAAATAATGTTTGCTTTCATTGAGTGTTCCCCAAGGTTCACATATAGGACCACTTTAATTAAGTTGTTATTTGTTCGTTGATTTGATAGGATCGTTAATGTGAGTTTCTCTTTGCAGGTATTAAGCACATCCTGGTCATATTTTGCTCTGCTTCAAACAATGTATGGAGGCAGAAATTAAGAAACCATTAAAAAAAAGTTTAGATAATTCCTTTTAGCATATACCAATAAATAAAAGAGCTTGTAATAATTTTTTTTATCTCTTATTGTAAAGGTACCATATAGCGGTATTTTTCTTGTTGCTATGTATTTGACTGCATTTACCAACTCACTCCTTGAATAATTGGGTAACAGACGATAAAGATAAAATTTGTAGAACAAGAAAGGGGATTCCTAAAAACAGTTACAATATTATGGTTTGTATGGATTTAACTGTGTGATAATAATTGTTTGATTCGATATGACCGTTCGTGGATTTTGATAGCCCGAGTGTTACAAGACAAAAGAGTTTGATTTTAAAACTATCTAGACGTCTTAACGGTTTTTACCGTACAATATCAAGTATTGGTTGTTGGCTTAAATGTGTATCAGATCAGATTGGGTCTGGTAGTTTTTAAGTGGCAAGATTTATTGGATTTCATTCTCTTCATGATATTTTATACAATTAACAGTACTTAGGTACTTAAAACTTAACAGATTGGAAACTTGGCCCACATCAGTGTCTCTCGCGATTGTGCCAAGAAGGCTGGCAGCGGTAGCAAACAATGCTGATTCCCTGAGCGAGAAAAGTCCCATCTTTTCACGAAAGGGTTCTGCCAGACGACGTGCAACCTCTTTGAAAAATGTATTGAGCATTTGGACCCCAAGGCCCAAGAATTTCAGCAGTTATCAAACATTTTCGCCGACAGCCTTCACGTTACGCTCGTGACTTCCTATACTTGTGGTGTCTGCACATTTAAGTAAGTAAGTACTTACTACTTACTTCAACTGTGTGTTCGTGCCTGTCTTTCAAATTTCATCATCTTTTCATTCTAAATCCAAATGATTTGATAACTGCATAGTTTGATCTGCTCTAATTAATAACTATTGACTTATAATATTGTATGGTTCACTTAATAGCGATGACGCTATTAAAAAGTATATGAAAAGGTATATGAATACCTTTTCTATATATAGGTATTATCTTTGACCCAATCCAATGTGCTCACTCTTAGTCCCAATTCTACTACTCCTAAAATAGCTAACGATATTTTTGTATTCTTGTAGATACCATTTTTATTTACAAGCACCTAAATTAGGAAGGTTATTAGATCGAGAGAATAAAATATCTACGTACGGCGAAGTAACAGTATATGATTAAATACTGATCTTTTTTTTCAAATCTTTACCCAAGTCAGGTAGAAGCTTTAGGGTAGAAGACGAAATTCACACAAAGTGGGAGCAAAAAGGTCGACTTTCCGAGAAATCTTTTACGGACGATGTTACAAAAAAAAATCTTTCCTCTATGCCTTTTTATTTTTTGTTTAATTTGACGTCTATATTAAGAATTCTAAGGTTCAAATTGTTATGGCAAGTTTGTAAGTATTTTTTTTAGTCTCAACTACTGGTTGCATTGCATAGAGATAATTTTGTATGTAGTTTTATTCTTCTCCCACGCAGTATGGGATTGAAGGATTTTTACATAAAGTTCGTTCACATAGGTGAAGATAGTGGCTATGTAAGTATTTATTTATTTATTCACAAATCAGCACGACATAACATCAATTACGCTAATTAGACAAAACGATAGTTATACATAGGTACGTAATGAGAGGTAGGTAAATAGGTATTCCCGATATAGTTACTTTCTTATTAGGAACTGTCTTGAGGGGCTGAAATTCGACTATACACGTGCATGCTCAAAGGCAAGATAACATTACATTTAAGGTACTTAATTTGTACATTTTTCTTTATTTAATCGAACTCTGTTCTAATGTGCGAAATAAATATCTAAAATTCAGCGTACCTACAACAAATTTGCTATTAGAAAGAGACATTCCATATAATAGTATTTTCATAACTACAAAAAAAAAAACTATTTTCACATTAAATTTTTCTTGCTACTGCCATCTATCGCCACATTACATTACTAACTCTATGGGTAAAGCAGTGCACAGAAAAGTGGCGCCCTGCACTGCTTTGCCGACAACAAATTGGACTAGCTGTCATGGCGTAGAATAGTGTACAATATTGTGCACAGTAAAACAAAAATGATTCTCAGGCGATATAATTCACGTTTGTGCGTTAAAAATAGTTTTATACGTTGTAAAGTATCATGATTAACGTGTGCTAGTTATATCTAGACGTAAGTGAGAGTGAAAATGGACAAAAAAAATGCCATTAGAAGAGCCAAAAGGCCATCTAAAGTGCTTGAAGAAAATTATTGGGATTGCAGCGTGTGTACGTACAGAAACAATGCGGAAGCGTTTAAATGTTCGATGTGCGACGTTAGAAAAGGTAATTTTACAAGTAATTTCTAAGAAACAACTCGTTACACACGAAATCTTGTAATATACGTTTACTCAAAAGTGACCGATCATTGTTAGGCCACGTATTACCTGAATACAAATATTTATTAAAATAGTACTACAAACTAGCATTGCGAATACATTATTTATAATGTAACAAGCTTACAATTCTGATAATAGCTTTAAAACTATGAGAAATTTCAATACAAATTTTAACATGGCCAACATAACCTTAGTAAGGTCTACTCTAAGTATGTATTAGGTTATAGTATTGATTAAATTGTTGTCTCGCGTTAGGCTATCTACTAAGAGTAGTATTGTAGTATTTTTACCTAGTAACAGACACTATAAAATTAAGGTATAATACGTATGTATTGAATAACACTTCCCAAACCATATACGTTTTTGTAACATCTATAGAGATAGATGACATTGAAGTGTCTGTTTGTAACTGCAAAATAACAGTTTTTCACTACATGCATATGAAAGTATACACGCTACTGACACTGAAAAACCAAGTTTTACAATTTTTCTCTGTCTGTCTGTCTGTTTGTTCCGGGTAATCTCCGAAACGGCTGGACGGATTTTAACGGGACTTTCACCGGCAGGTAGCTGATGTATCAAGGAGTAACTTAGGCTACAAAAGTAGCCTAATATTTTTAATAAATAAAAATTTATTAAAAATATTAGGGTTCCGCGACAATAAGGAAGAAACTAAATCTACGCGAGTGAAACCGCGGGGCACAGCTAGTAAAGGAATAAAAATCCTTACCTGTTACGGTGTAATCGATCACTAACATTATTAAAATGAATACCAACCAACCAATTCGAAAGGAAGTTGCTTGAACCCAATCAAAACAAATCTTTATTCGGTGTATCGAATTGATAACTAGAGGTATTTACATGTGGCGCCATGAGTTATGAGCGCACAGCGTAAATAATTTATTTTTAATTTCAAAATAATAGTATGACCGTTTGTTCCAAAAAAATAATATGAGGTTGCTGCGCATGTTTTTATTCGTCTCTCGTTATACATTTAGACAGAGACAGGCTCAATCAAGCTAGGCGCTCATATCTCATGACGGGACCTGTACCCACATAACCTGTCTACCCGACTAGATGAACAGTGAACTTAGGGACCTTTCTATCTTCCCACCCAAGTGAATTCCTCTGTGTGGAATGAGTTTTCGTGCTAAAGGTCCTATGTCAGGCGCTTAGGGCTCAAAATGGCATATTAATATAAGCGACGTATAGAGGCAGGTAGCCTTTATGATATCTCAAATCTCTCGATCTTTATCATGCCTTCCCAGTGCGTGATAGACTAGAATAAAGACGTCCTTGATACTACTGGGACCCAACCTAGAATATTTTAAATTGCTTTAAACTTGCCTTTTTTATTTTTTTTATTGACGAGGGGGAAGCCTTCAAAAGGTCCCCGACCGCCCTGGGCAGATCGGGGTATGTGGGATTTTTACCGCACTTAAACCCCCCCGGTGGCCATCTTCAGTGCTCAGGGCGGACTCCGGGTATTCTGATAGATCGCACCGGTGTCCCCCCACACTTTTCTGGGGCAGCTGTGTCGCCGCCCCTGCAGACCTCGCTGTGCAGCGCGAGCCACATCGCGCTGCCACCTTCCCGGGCCCGCGGCTCGGTGGTCAAAGCTCCCACCCCGACCACCGCCAGCAGGCCCTCCAGCCCCCTTTGAGTCGCCTCTTACGACAGGCAGGGGGTACCATAGCCAAATTCTTAGACCCTGGCTATTGGGTGGAAACTTGCCTGCTCTAACTACCCCAATGTTCACTTTAGAGCATGGAGTAAGGAAGGAACATAACCCTAGATCGCCAGGTGTGGTGTCCACGAGTAACCTGCCATCTTAGTGGTACATGTTCCGTGGCGAGTTTCGAGAGCTCAGCAAAATAGTGGGGATAATCGAGTATGTATTTGTTCACGCTCGCTCCATATTAAACGCAGAAAATACATACTGAAGGCTAGCGCTCAAAAGATAAAACAACCGTAATTTTAGAAATATAACTTGAAGCACAAGACTTGTTGATATATCAAGCTTTTGACAATGCAAGGGTTGGCCGAAACGAGGTTTGACGCACGATTTTCTTTTCTTGGTAACATTTAAGTAATATAGTCGTGACGAACATTGATAAAAAAAGGTTCTGACGAAATGAGGTCATAGCGAATCAAGAATTTGTCGAAACTAAGTTTTGACGAACATCACCGCTTTATCGTTGCGGGTTCCAGGGGCAGATCTTGAATTTGTGTGGCCCTGGGCTAATACTGCTCAGGGGACCTAATTACTCAACTAATTGCCATTTTGACAAGAAACTGTTTTCTGTAGTGATTTCGGTTGGGGGCCCTCTGAATTGGCGGGGCCCTGGGCTGCAGCCCAAAAAGCCTTTAAGTAGATCCGCCCCTGGCGGGTTTCATCAGTGTAGTTGTTACCAAAATAGTAATGTTAATACATCCTTGCACCCTAATTGAAAGTACTTTATGCGCTACAGAAATAGTACAAAAATTTCAACATACCACTCTCAATGGTATAATCCGACCGCTGAAAAATGCAGTCGGGAGCCAGACGTTGTTATTGTGACTTCTACACACAGTCGAATTGTATCCATTGACCTTTGATGACGTATTCACCTATGTCTGTCTTTTCAAGTTTATGTGTGATAAGCGTATTAGTGAAGCTAAAACCCCATAGGAAACTTTGCATGCTGTACCACATAGTTGTGCCTCGCGGTTTCACCCACGGAGACATTTTTTTAAATAAAAGTAGTTTAATTTACTCCTTCTGATCCATCACAAGTAAAATCGGTCCAGCCGTTTCTGAAATTAGCCGGGACAAACGTACAGACAGACAGGCAGAAAAAAAAATGATTTTCTTTTATGTTAGTACAGTTAAACTTTCATATGAATGAATGAAAAACTGATTATTTGAACTTACAAACAGACACTTCAATTGTATTTATCTGTATAGATATAGATATATATATATCCCATTTCGCTAAGTTTGGAGGCGTCTGTCTCGCTAATGCACAAACGCTGTACTGTTCAGTCTAGTTCGAGTGACGGGTACTTATCATTACGTGATATATTTCAATGGATAAGTTTCCTTCTGCAAGTTTCCCTGCGATGAGTAAGTTTTTGTTATGATTACGAAACACATCAATATATGTTTGATGTACGATGTAATTTAATTTGTAGTACGATGAAAATGTATGGGAATTACATAAATCAGGCACTTGACATGTGTCATTCCAGTACATTTTGTATCGTTTCCACTAGCGAATCGTGAGGATAATGTTACTTGGTCTACAGGCCCTGGGGCCTTACCATGAGCTCTTATTGCCATGATAGTTTCACTCATTTATGAGACAGATGTACGCGACGTGTATACATCTGTCACTGTCGCACAACTGAATTATCATTGCAATAAGAGCTCATGGTTGGGCTCCTGGTCTCGTCACGAGTAAAGAACGCATAGCGAAAAATTGTGCAGAAACTTCAACAAAAAAAAATTTAAACTTGGTTTTTTAGTGTCAGTAATGTATAAACTTTCATATGCATTTAGTGAAAAGCTGTTATTTTGGAATTACAAACAGAACCTTCAATTTTATTTATCTGCATAGATTACAATTTTAAAATTGTCACCAAAAGGTACATCAACACGCAAGCCGCGTCTCAACCCAGCTCTTGTCGCGGCACAAGCTGCGGGAACGGCCCCCACAAGCTCCCAGAAACGGCCCCGCTCGGCCAATTCTCTCAAAAAGAAACGCAGACATGCACCTCGGCTTAGCAACGTTGATCGAAGCTCGGCACAGACTAGAGAGGTAAGAAAATATTCATTATTGTACATTATATTGACTGCGCGTATGTCTGTGTTTGACTGGCAGCAAAGTTCATCTGTGTACTTTCATTGCGTACAAAGATTTAAAATTAAAAAAAATACACTATAGAACACCAGTAGTCCTAGACAAAGTAACATTTTCTCGCGCTTGCGCTGATAGAAGCGATAAAAATGTATGGAAATGACATTACACGTCACGTGACATATCATTCCCGTACATTGTGTATCGTTTCTGCTAGCGAAGCGTGAGGTAATGTAACTTTGTCTACAGAGTGCCGAGTACGAGTTTTCTTAAAATCGCCGTCACAAGACATCGTGTCGACGTAAACGCAGATTTGTCTGGGCTCACAATAGTGTCATGTTTAGGCGTTGAGGCGTTGTTCCGATCCTATACAAATCTGCGTTTACGTCGACGCGGTGACTTGTGACGGCGTCAGTGAAAAACTCGCACTAGGCCCTCAGGCCCAGATGGGCTAACAATTGCATCGAGTGAAGCACTAGCCTATCAAGTTGTGGAAATCCTCACTACATTGTCCCGTCGCGGTGTCAGTTACAAGATCCTCAGAATAGTACTGTTATAAAGTAAATAGTTGCAATTTGCCATCGAAAATTAATAGAATAATACCGCTGTGTTACGCAATTGATCAAAAAAGGAAATAAAATTATAAATTCATCAACAGGTAACTGTGAGCGGTGTAACAGTAGTTATAACAGAATACAAACCCAAGAAGTCAGTGTCGAGTAGTTCCAGCGATATTGAGTCATCGAACGACGCGCGCCCGTGATCTCACATAGTTTGACTTAACACACTTCAGCGCTACCAACACAATATTTTTTTTTAACTTATTCCAATGTAGACCTGTAGGCCTAGACAAAGTAGCATTCTCTCGCGCTTGCGCTTATAGAAGCGATATAAAATGTATGCGAATGACATAAATCAAACGCGTGACATATGTCATTCCCATACATTTTGTATCGTTTCTATTAGCGAAGCGTGAGGATGCTACTTTGTCTAAGCCCTGTTGGTATTTTGCGACGTAGACCATATCCCTCGCTGTAACGTGTATTTAATTTTTATTTCCACTATGTAACAGCGTTACACATAGGAAGTAATGTTTATGCGCCCATTGTTAAAATGTACCAAAACCCATCACATTTTATATTTTATTCGAAAACCTTATTTATTTTTTCATTAACAACCTTATAAGCTTTATCGAATGCCATTTGTATCGCGAAATAATTTATTATTTAGATATATTAGGTAGATGTTTTCAATGATTGATAAGTATGTAAATAAGGGATTTAGGATCGAGATCGAGAATTTTGAACCAGCAGTCACTGCCGACGATTAAATGAATATGTAAATAAAAATGGCTGCTTTGAAAGTAAAAAGCTTGGTAAAGTATGTAAAATTGCAGGAATTAAAAAAAGTACGCCTTGTTAGAAAAATAAGGGCGTGTACATACTATATAACATGTTATCATGTTATATAACATTTTGATAACAATCACGTCCGTAGTTGGTAATATTTGTAACGCGTGATATGTATAACACGACATTTGATGTGTAAGACATTAATGTCTTATTATTTTGAAATTAACTTGACGCATAATAATGCTATCACAATAATTATAGTTATAATACCTACGTTCCTCCCTTAATTTTCTTATTTATTTAATTATAATAAAAATTCAATAATAAGGCCGTTTAAGAATGTTTCAAATTTAAATGAGACGAATTTAAGTTCAGTTTCGTATAATTATTATACCTTTTTTTTATTATTTATTTAATAGTTCACCTATCTCGAATTACGCATAATTTATAATAAATTTAATGATTTCATTATTTGAATGTCATTTTTAAATATTTATTTATAAGAAATTTCTGTCGAAGGCGCAAAAAATAATAATGTGTTATTTATTACAATCCGACAGGGAATAATAATTTGATTTATTTATGATAGTAATAAGGTGTAGGCATTTATAAAATTGTAGGGTTATTTATGATAAAGTTCCTGCAAAGCTTTTGGTTCTGCATCGTTTAGGCAACACGCAATTTTGTCAAACTGAGTAAAATTTCTTGCTGTACACTTCATCTCCTTGGCCTTAGCCCATATATTTGTTGGGGTCGGCATTTGATCCAACCCGATGTCGCTGATCACCCGAATTTTATACGAAGCAACTGCCATCTGACCTTTGCAACCTCTGTTACGAGGAAATTCGGTCGGTAACCGACTGACCCGTAATGATTGCCAAAGATGTTAAATTGGCAATATTACAATAACATAATATATGTAAAAATTATTGATCATACGATAGAATATGAATACATTACTTCTTTGGAGCAGATTTTTTCTCTATGATCGACAAAAAAGTTCCTAAATAATGCAGTGGAATCATGATCAAATTTTCCTTAAATTGATTTTGGTTTTAGGATATTTCGTGTTACCTATGTAAATATAATTTGATGTGTCGTTACTAACATGAAAAGTAACTCTACACGACCTGAATACTATATTAATATAATGCAGTATAACACAATGTATTTTCTTAGTATAAGTTACCAAAATCATTAAGGGCGCTATTAAAGTGTTCCATGCGTCGGATAAGTATTTATTTTAGCTTTAAGTACATAATAAGTGTAATTAATGTTATTGCATAATGTATTCAATTCCTGTAGATTAATTAGGTAGGTGTCCTTTTGTATTAGACGTATTATTTTAACTCAATTGTACTCCAAGTATAGTTTATATTTCAGCGTTGAAGAATTTGATTGCGTATGGGCACAGTATAAATACAAGATTTACAAGCAGTTGGGAATCTAGTTACTAATCGTTCGAAATTACTCACTTACACAGACACGCGCGGATCTACGAAATTATAAACGGCATAGCAGTACGATAAATAAGAGGTGTCACCTCGCGTCCAATCGCGTATTCGTCATTCATGTGTGGACAAAACTAAATTTTGACGGTAAATGAAAGCGTGAACTTTAAAATCTTTAAGAATGACAACCCTCACGTTCGATGGAGCAAACGTTCTTATTTAAAAAAATAGGTCTAGATTCCTTACTGCTTGTAGCACTTATATTTATACGGTGGCATTGGCGTAAACGTAAAGAAATTCGAGTTTGACAGAAAGTGACATGTCATGTCAAAACCTCTTGGGGTATGTAATTTATAGGGCTGTTGAAAAGTTTAGACTATTGCCTATATTTTCAAGATTTTTGCATAATAATTTTCAGCCAGATTGTCAATAGTCGGATAATATTAACGTGAAACGTGTAAGGCCGTCGTAACCTTTTCAATCAACTTTCCAAAATAATATAAATGGTGACCGCTGCATTGTGATGTAAAAATAACAATAATACAAAAACAATAATAAATAAAGAAAGCTATATTGTAATAATAAAATGTTAGATGTTTGGCTACATGAAAGTATTATTTTTATATTGTTTAGAGTTGTTTAGTAACATTTTGGTTATATAACATTATAGTAAAACAATTTGATCATTAAAAATGTGATATGATGCAAAAAATACAACGTATTTTGTCATGAAATATCCATTTGCGAGCAGAAGTAAACGACTCATCTAATAAGCTATCAGAAAAGGGTAACTAAAAGACGGATTTTTTTATTGGAAATAAAACTAAAAGTAAAAAAAAAATTAAAAAACAGTTGTTTAAACAACTCTAAATAAAATACATATCTAATCGCTGAACTGAAACTGAAAGAGAAATGAACATTTTGTTCGCTATTTTGTATGATATGGATGGCTTTTAACGCATTCGCTGCTAACGACGCTCCTGCGCGTTTATCCGAACTTTCCTATATGCTAACGACGCTTATGTGAGTCCATACAAATTTCTGTGCCTTCACTGTGTGCTAAGGCCGACTCTGCGCGTCTATTGTTTAAGGTGAACGAAGAAACAGATGAATACAAGAAGAATAATTTCATTTACACCAAATTAGTGTCCTTTACTCTCTTTTATACGCTTTTCCCTTATTTTAACCTGTGGTAAGATAACGTATCTGACATTTCTATTGACATTTTAAATTGGAGCTGTCAAAATTGACATTGTAAAATAGCGGTTGAGGACTTATCGTATAGCGGTTGAGGACTTATCGTATAGCGGTAGAGAGAGGGTAACACTCGTGTTTGAACAGCCTTAATATATGATTGCTCTATTCAAAAAATTCACTGCATATAGGGTAGGTAATAATAACACTTTGGGATATCGGTAAGCTCATATGTACAGATATCATGAGTTTTGAGCGCGGGTTCGGACCCACTCGACCCCTGAAATTCGCACCCTGTGCCCACTCGTCCCCTGATGAATCTAAAGAACTAGGCCGTCATAAGTTTAAAGAGAGAGCTTCAATGATTTTCGACTATATATTCGTGGTATAATTAATACCAAGAGACGAATGGGTACCTAAAAATATATTAATAATTTCCTGTTCTCTTCTCGGGGGACCAATGGGCTGAATCTACAACTTTTATTCTAAGGGACGAATATTAGGGGTCCAGTGGGTTCTGACCTTGAGCGCTGGTTTTGAAGAGCAGTTTGTTGTTATTTTTCGGGGTTTAAGGCGCGAGCGCGAGTAAACGCCGTGCTTAAGTCACCTCACTTATATCGCTGTGTGGTCAAAACTCCTAGTAATAAGCTCTTATCGCCATCATAGTTCCACTGTGTCACAGTGACAGACTTATATACGTCATATACATCTATCTCATAATAAGAGTTAAACTATCATGGCAATAAGAGGTCATGGTAGTTATTCGTGTCGCGCCTTATAGACAGACAGAGATAGACTAATAAAATGACTACTGCGCGTTCATGACAGCGCTCATACATCGTGACGCCACCTATACCTGTAAATAGGTACTTTATGTCCAGCAGTGGACGAAATACTCTAATAGACTAATTAAATTGTGATTTTGCTGCTTCGTCTCTTGTAAGGAAAATTGAATGAAAATATATTTTCGTGAGATATATTTTATTAAAATGTCATCATAAATATTCAGCAGTTATGTTTCAGTGTATGTGAGTAGTTAGCTTGTGTGTAAGTAGTTCTTTTTCAGGGCTCAGCATGGAACATGTATTTTTCTATTCTGGCAAGTACTTGTGTTGGGTCCGTGATTGCTAAAGTTGACTTATGTTAGTAAATGTTAATTATTTCTAAGTTATAAATGTATCGATGTACTGTACTGTATATAAAGAATGTGGAAAATGTGTTTGTTTTATTGACTGACGTGTAATAGCATACGTACCTACATACCTTTTTTATTTTTATATGGCGAGGGGAAACCTTCAAAAAGTCCCCGATCGCCCTGGGTGAAGCAGGTATGTGGGATCTTTACCGTATCAAAACCCCCCCGTTGGCCATCCTCAGTGCTCAGGGGGGACTCCGGGTACTCTGATAGATCGCACCGGTGTCCCCCCCACACTTTGCCGGGGCACATCCCCGGGGCAGCTGTATCGCCGCCCCTGGAGAGGTCGTTGTGCAAGGCACCTCCTCGGGCCCGCGGCTCGGTGGTCAAAGCTCCCACCACGATCACCGCCAGTAGGCCCTCCGGCCCCCTTTTAGTCGCCTCTTACGACATGCAGGGGATACCATATCCAAATTCTTAAACCCTGGCTATTGGGTGGAACATTATATGTAGGTCCCTGTTCTCTTAGATTTATCGTCCAACGGAAACTTAGATTGACGTCCTTGTGGTTATTTAGATACATGTTACAAAATCGTACTTTGATAAGGCTTCCAAGCATTGAAGCAGTGAACTAACTACTTCACCACTGAGCTATCGGACCGAAGTTTGTATTCAGTTTATTATTTGGTGAATAGTTTATTAGAAGTACACCAACAATGCCACCTGGGCAGTCCAAGACAAAAATATACAAACTCTTAAGCTATTTATCAAACTTATGAAAAGTAGACCGCACACGTGAATATAATTTATTTTTCTAAATGGACGTGCTTATAGATTTATGCGAATATTAATAGGCTGTTTACAAAGAGTCGAACATTTTAGACAAGCTGCCTCTTTGATCTAGTGGTCGCAAACGCTACTGTGGAACACGAGGTCTTGAGTTCGATCCTCGGGTTGGGTGTGATTGGGTTTTTCCATCTGTAATTTTCCAGTAGCAGCCGGGAGTCTGGATTAGTGCCCGGTTAATGGCAATAGGCTCGCCCCCTACTACATGGGACTTAAATATCTGATGCAATAAGAGTGTACTAGTGGGTTGTCAACTTACTCTTTTATTTACTGCCAAAATAATGTACATCTGTCGTTTAGGAATTTTGATAAATGTCGGTAAAAGACGCGAATGACGAATACGCGATCAGCCACGACGTGACACCCCTTACAGTCATTACGCACGCCTATTACGCTTATATTCGCGCGCGTCTGTGAGAGGCATTTCGACCGATACGTTCCAAAATTCCTAACTGCTTGTAAATCTTATATTTAAACTGTGTATGAATTATGTTACTTGTATGACTTTGATTTTACACCACGTACTTTACGGTGAAGGAAAAACATCGTGAGGAAACCTGCAACAATTTTGAATCACGGCGGGGCTTGAGACGGCGTTAGACTCACCATCTGTCACGTTGACACTTAATCATCTTCGGTGAAAAGTGGGTGTTGTTATTACAACACCTCTGCCTACCCCTACGGGGAATACAGGCGTGAGCATATGTATGTATGAATTTTACGGTAGTGTTTGATCGCCCTAATCCCCGTCCCACAAACGAATGGCTCATGAGTGGGTGATAATGTAACGATGTGTTGATGTTTTTATACTCACACAGATACACTTTATTTCATTGAATATCATACATTATTATGTCCCTAGCTAGATAGATTCACGGACGATAGTTCATATAAATCAAAAACATAAAAAAAAACTCTCTTTCTGAAGTCGGTTAAAGATTTAAGAGAGGGTAGAGTCTTTTAAAATCGATATATATATAAGAAAGTCGTGTTAGTTACACTACTTATAATTCAAGAACGGCTAAACCGATTTGGCTGAAAATTGGTGGGTAGGTAGCTTAGAACCAGGAGAAGGACATAGGAGTTTAAACCGTTCTCTTGAAACCTGAAAAAAATCTTCATATAACACACTAAATTCTGCGCGGTTGAAACCGCGGGGCACAACTAGTTATTTTATAGTATTCGAATATCATAGGTTCATCATTAGGTCTTGGTTATTATTTTGTTTTGATACCATACTCCTTTTGACAAGTCCTCCTAAGTACGATCTTGAGAGAAATCATTTGCTAGCTCAAAAAATATATACATACATCTTAGATACTAGCGTGATATAGAATTCAGGGGCCTTACCATGAGCTCTTATTGCCATGATAGTTTCACTCGTTTATGAGATGTATGTGACGTGTATAGATCTGTCACTTTCGCACAACTGAATTATCATTGCAATAAGAGCTCATGGTAGGGGCCCAGATCCCAACCCGAATTAAGTTTGACGCGGTTCTGGAATAAGTGCTTACAGGCAAGTGGAGCTATCTCCACTATTTTTCACCAGTTACAGTTACCTATTTAGCTGCGCATGTATTTTATTCTAGTCGAGTCGTCGTCGACACAGACCGACTCAAAGTCAAAGTCAAAAATATCTTTATTCGATTAGACTTTTTACAAAGTACTTTCAAATCGTCAGAACGACATGGATTATACATGCTACTGCCAGGTTCGGAAGGTTGCTTTTACTGAGAAGAACCTGAAAAGAAACTCAGTAATTACTCTTTTAAAAATATTATACAATTTTTAAAAACAAAGTAAATCACTTGAGAAATGTAAGCCCATGGACACAGTTTCAATGCACGAATGTCAATAAAAATTAACATAAAGAAAAGTCTAGTAGTTGTACTTATATCTAAATGCGTAGCTTGAGATGACCAGCCCCCACAAGCAGCACCTGTTCACAAGTATGACGAGAATGCCAGCCATCGCCCTCCTCAACAATAATAGAGGGAAGTGAGCGACCCGTCATCCTGATACGTCACTCATAAAATGACTTCCTTCTGCGCATTCAAGGTTTACTAACAAAAGTAAGTAGCTATCTACTTTGTTTTTACCAAATCTATATTCATTATATACCCAGGCAGGTACCTAGATAGGTGAGTAGGTACGTTATGATAACCTAGCGGACGTCTCGCGGTTTCGCCCCGCGTAGTTCCCGTTCCCGTGGGAGTACGGAGATAAAATATAGCCTATATTAATCAGTGATAATGTAGCATTCAAATGGTGAAAGAATTTTAAAAATCGGTCCAGTACTTTACATACAAACCCTTCCTGTCTATAATATTTGAAAATTTAAGAATACTTATGCACCATATTAAATTGTTTCTTTCTTAAATCAAACCTTAGCGCTTTGGACACAAAAACTTTTTGATGTAATCTTATGATATAGAATTGACAGAATACGTGCTGCATTCTCAAAATTAAGATAGGGCAACGTCTGTCGGGTCAGCTAGTGTTAGATAATAATGGCAATATATGTACACAATGATACAGTTTCGTATACATAGCGAGGATTTAATCAAGTCGCAATGAATAATGCCTGCGGGAGCAATACAAGCGCACGGTCAGCAAATAATTATATACTTCCCTAGTATATAATTATTTGCTGATCCAATCACAGAATACACATATAGAGGCATATTGATACACTTACATTTCAGATAGCTTATTAAGGCTGAACAGAGAACACCTAATAACATTCACTAGGTTTCACTTATTACTAGCTAACTTAGGTACTAGCTGTGCCCCGCGGTTTCACCCGCGTAAATTTAGTTTAAAGTAGCCTAAGTTACCTCTGATACATCAGCTACCTGCCAGTGAAAGACCCGTTAAAATCAGTCCAGCCGTTTCAGAGATTACCCGGTACAAACAGACTGACAGAGAAAATTTGGTTTTTTAGTGTCAGTAGCGTGTATACTTTCATATGCATTTAGTGAAAAACTGTTATTTTGGAATTACAAACAGACACTCAAATTTTATACTTTCTCTATAATATTAAAGTGCCTCAGATATTCTGAAAATTATGGCCTTCACATGCTGTCCCTACAGGGGTGAAGTTGCAAAGGGTTACAAGTAATGAGAAGAATGAAAAATTGCTCCCTCCCTTCTCTGGCGGGGAATTTATTAAAACTACCGCACCTTAGTATCAAGATACTATACTATCTCTACTAACCTCTCGAATAAACTCTGAATACCTAAATCTACTTCATACTCACTTACTTTAGATGGACCACTAATTGAACATAATGATTTTATTTATATATTTTGTCACCATACAGATTTTATGTAACTACATGCCTTCAATATTTTATTAATTTAATATAGTATAATAACTTTGTATGATGGTAAACGTTTGGGAACCAACGACTATGTGACCCTCCTGGCGCCAAAGCTGGATCCGCCCCTGACCTAAGTACGCCCACGGAATTTGAAGGCAATCTTTAAATTTTTTTACAATTTAAAATGTCGATAATAAGCACGATATTATTGTTTCACATCATCCAAAGTATAACCTATAATAGTTTAAGTGGTATTTTGTTGTCGTTGTAATGCGGTAGGGATAAATAAAATAAATAGCTCTAATGTTCTATCATAAGACTATATGAGCAATTCTTGTATAGATGAATGTATGTATTGAAATATTATTATAGTAGGGGAGCCCACGATGCTAAATGGGGATTTACTCGAGCGTCATAGAGACCTTATATATATAGTAAGTCTAATCGAATAAAGATATAGGAATTTACCACGCTACGAGAACATTAGAGCAACTAGTGTAAACTTTTACGGTAAAACCTATGAAAACATCAGGCCTGGGGCCCAACCATGACTACCATGAGCACTTATTGCAATGATAATTCAGTTGTGCCAAAGTGACAGATGAATACACGTCACATACATCTGAGTGCCTAGTGCGAGTTTTTCACTGCCGCCGTCACAAGTCACCGCGTCGTCGTAATCGCAGATTTGTATAGGATCGGAACAGCGCCTCTGTCGGCCTAAAGATGACACTATTGTGAGCCTATACAAATCTGCGTGTACGTCGACGCGGTGACTTGTGACGGCAATTTTAAGAAAACTCGCACTACGCCCTCTGTCTCATAAATGAGTGAAACTATCATGGCAATAAGAGCTCATGGTAAGGCCCTGTACGCTTGTTTGTTTTACAAAAAAATAGGAAACACACAAATTATATCTGAATGACGTCATATGGTCATATCCTGTAAGAAACACAGACAAACACCCCAACCCTTTCGCAGTAACGTATAATACTTATTAATTACATTTCGCTTTCACTATCTATGAAAATATATCCGCGATAGTTAACTAACTACCTAGGTATCGTGAAAAATTGCCAATTTATCGTGACCTCTCTACAAGATTAAATGTAAGTAAATAAGCGGTCAGGTTATATTGGTTTTGTTAGCGTGCTAAGATCGCAAGATAGCAACATATTATAAATTGCCCTGTCCGTCTGTCTGTCACGAGGCACGCGATGCAAAAATGTCGGGTTCGTGTAAGAATTCGGAGTTATGAAGAAATTTAAAAATATTTGGATATGACAAAAATAAAAGGTGTATGTATGACGGGAGGACAATTTTTCATTGAACTGCCGCGTTATTCGCTAAGGTTTCTCAGCGTCGAACTCGACGACGAACGTTGGTCTCAATCATAGGAAATTTATAAGTATCAATTTCGTATCTTTAAAACTGACACTCGACGACGAGTGCAACGCTGAGAAACCTTAATGAATATCGCGGCTGACATGATGTGCACAAGACCACGACATCCTAGAAGGGGTAGGCAAAGGGGTTCAACTCAAGCTACACGTTTAGATATAAGTGGAACTACTAGACTTTTACATTATGTTCATTTTTATCGACATTTGTTTGTGCATTGAAACTGTGTCCATGGGCTTATTTTTGTATTATTGGGCATTTGTGATTTATTTTGTATTTTAAAATTGTGTAATGCTTTTGAAAAGTTTTGTTTATGAATGTGGATGATTACAAGGGGAAAGGAAGACCTAAGAAACGATGGATGGATTGTGTGAAAGATGATATGACTAGAATGGGAGTGAATACAGATATGACGGCTGATAGAGAGAAATGGAAGAGAAGAACACATTGCGCCGACCACAAATAACATGGGATAAGGACAGGAGGATGATGATGATGACTTATGAAAAGAGTAAGTAATTACTGTGTTCTTCCCAGGTCTTTCTCAGCAAAAGTAACCTTCCGAACCTGGCAGTAGCATGTATAATTCTGTATAATTATGTAATTCTGACGATTTGAAAGTACTTTGTTAAAAGTCGTAGTTTTAGATAATTAATCTTTATTGGTACAGGCCGCTATATAGGTAACGAACTTGTGTCACTTGCGTAGCAGGTGACTACTGTAACCCCAAGGCCACCACAGCACTACCCTAGGAAACTATAGAAATTATTAGCGCATCAAAGAATATGTTATCCTAGAACAGCTCACGCTGTTATCGGCGTAACTAGTTATTTTAATTGTCTCCAAGCGAGGGTTAGCGAGACTGAATATTTACTGCAATTTACTAAAGCCAAAAGGGATGTACTATACGTAGATCGTGCCTTTAAAGCAAGGGGTCGAACGATAACTCAAAACTGGATGGAAAACATGAACACTCAATGAAATACTAGACTACCTCAATAGTCTAGAGAACGCAATCGCTACTGCTGCACACGAGGTTCTGGGTTCGTGCTGCCTTGCACAGCGAGGTCTCCAGGGGCGGCGATATAGCTGCCCCGAGGATGTGCCCCGGCAAAGTGTGGGGGGACACCGGTGCGATCTATCAGAGTACCCGGAGCCCTGAGCACTGAGGATGGCCACCGGGGGGGTTTTAGTGCGGTAAAAATCCCACATACCCCGATCTGCCTCTCCCAGGGCGGTAGGGGACCTTTTGAAGGTTTCCCCCTCGTCAATAAAAAAAAAAGGCTCGTCTACTAATATATGCGACTTAAACCTGCATTTAGTGGAAAGCTGTTCATTTGAAACTACAAACAGACACTTCAATTTTGTTTATCTGTTTAGATTTATATCGTACCTACTAGCTGTGCCCCGTTCACCCGCGTAGGTTTAGTTTCATCCTTATTGTCGCGGAACCCTAATATTTTTAATGAATAAAAGTAGCTAAGTTACTTCTTGAAACATCAGCTGCCTGTTAGTGAAAGTCCCGTTAAAATCGGTCCAGTCGTTTCAGAGATTACCCGGAACAAACAGACAGAAAGAGATTATTTATAAACTTTGTTTTTTAGTGTCAGTAGCGTGTATACTTTCATATGCATTTAGTGAAAAGCTGTGAATTTGGAATTACCGACACTTAAATTTTATTTATCTGTATGTATAGATATAGATGTATAGATGTATCTAGGTAATACACGCGCTTAAGTAAGTATAGCTATTGTAACAGTTTAATATAGTAGCTTCACGCACACATAAGCACGCCTGCCGCTGGCCTATTTGCTTAATACACACAACCACATACCTACTTATACATATTAAAACTCATTGTTGTGTAATGAACTACCCAGGCTTATCGAGCACAGAAGCGTTATGTATACTAATATTATTAAGAGAAAAGGTTTGTATGTATGTTTGTAATGAATTGGCTCAAAAAGTACTGAACCGAGTTAAAAAAAAAAAAATTCGTTCACCATTTGAATGCTACATTATCACTGATTAACATAGGCTTTATTTTATCCCCGTACTCCCACGGTAACGGGAACTACGCGGACGAAACCGCGTGACGTCCGCTCGTGATTATAAGTATAATGTTTACAATTATGTTAAACCAGGGGACCTACTATCATCTTTATAGCAGTGTCGTCTTACTAACTTCTTAGCTTTGACATTTAATTTTGGTGTCAGAAAATGAAACGTCAAAGCGAAAAACTGCTTGAAAAACTGCTGCTTTTCTTAAGCTCTTCTTAAACCAATTTTTAGTTTTGTCTCTATCCGTCTGTCTGTTTGTTCCGGTCAATCTCTGAAACTAGGCCGATTTTACCGAGACTTTCACTGGCCGATAGCTGATGTTACAAGGAGTAACTGAGGCTACTTTTTAATTTAAAAATGTGAACAGTAGGGCTCAGCTACTTTTAAATATATCAAGCTTTTCCCGATGCTTTGTTTGCATGGAATAGGCAATAAGGAAATATTATATTATAAGAAGTAGAATGTTTGGCTTCTCTACGCAGAAATGTTTGAAATAGAAATCGAAGGGTGGGTGCTCTGATTACGACATCACAGGATGAATATGGCTTCGCGTTCAAAAATACTATTAATATCTACCTGCCTATTTATAGGTGAATGACGTCAATTGTATTTTAAGATCAAACGGCAAAGAACGCAAAAACGGTTGGTATTTTTTTGGCTTCGGGAATAATAGCTTCTACCCCAACGAGTGTTACTTATTTACGTACTAGCTATGTTTCATGGTTTTACTCTAAAAACACAAAAAACTATGTTACTTAGTGATATTTATTTTACAATTAAATAAAATTACACACTCTTTATTCCCCGAAGGGTTTGGCAGAGGTGTTGTATTAACAATACACACATTTCCCCGAAGATGATTAAGTGCCACAGTGACAGATGGTGAGTCTATCGCCGTTTCAAGCATTATACATCTTTGAATTACTTTTCAGACATATGCAGGTTTCTTCACAATGTTTTCCTTCACAGTAAAGCACGTGAGGTGAAATTACTGCATTTTGAAAAACTCATTGGCAGTCTGATCAGATTTCAGCAGGAGACTGCTCAAACCCCACGACCACCACGGCCAGTGCCGGATTGGTCACGTAGCAAGAGCAGCAACTGCTAAGGGCACCGACGCGTCAAATATCTTGCATCCCATAAGGCATGTAAGATATTTTACGCAGACGCTTAGGCTATGCATCACTCCCACCTGAAAATCTAAAGCAAACCAGGTGCCATTGGCCGAATTTGCTACAGGCCCAGTACTGGCTCAATCCGGCACTGATACGCTCATCATGAATTTTGTTTAAAAAAGGCAGTTTGAATTTATGTATTACTTTTGTGCCCAACGGTACCATCCCGCGTGTGTATACAGAGTGTTTACTTTAGTCCGTGCGGGCGCTTCATATTTAATGCATCTCCCAGCATGCACGATCACTACATCGGGCTATGGTCGGTTAAAAAGGTTCATTAATACACAGTTTTGGGGGTCAATGCTGGTCGCATTCATAGGTTTAGAAGCAACTTGTATATAGGCAAGTACAGCCGTGATATTCTCAATTTTGAACTTTATCAATTACTAGCTGTGACCCTCGGTTTCACTCGCGTAGATTTAGTTTCAAGCTTTATTTCACAGAACCCTCATATTTTTTCAAATAAAATTAACCTGAGTTAATCCTTGAACATCAGCTATGTACAAGTGAAAGTCCCGCTAAATCGGTCCGGTCATTTCGGAGATTACCCGGAACAAACAGATGAACAGACAGAGATTTTTTTTAAATTGGTTTTTTTAATGTCCATACTGTGTATACTTTCATATGCATTTAGTGAAAAGCTGTTATTTTTGAATTACAAACAGACACTACAATTTTATTTATCTGTATGTATAGATTCCTGCCAATCAATTGTGACAGGTGGCATGCGATACAAAATGGTGACAAGCGCGTGTATATACAGATAATAAATAATGCGTGAGAGTATACAAGGGCCGTCACGAGCTATGATCGCTCAGTGAAAATAGGGTACTGCGCATGTATTTTATTCGCGTCGCGTCATACAGACAGAGTGATTAATGACTACTGCGTATACAAATGTCAGCGCTCATAGGTCGTGACGGCACCTTTTCATTTGAAAACTATTTTACGAAGAAAAATTTGGCTATAAATATTTTACCAATATAAAATAAAGATAAATAAAATTGAAGTGTCTGTTTGTAATTCCAAATTAACAGCTTTTTACTAAATGCATATGAAAGTATACATACGTAGAAAAATCATGTTTTAACTTATACACGTTGAACTTGCAAAATATAAATCCCGTTAGAAAAATACATGAATGTGGCCTATTTTATCATACTTTGACAACACTTTTATATCACATTGGTATATTTAAATCAAAATAAAATATATGCAAAAATGTTTTAAAGTATAATAAATGTAAAAAAATAATAAAACAATCCTTACTTTTTGTTTCCCGTCCGTCGGACGTTCGATGTAAAAAAACGCCCGTTTCTAGACAGGCCGACGCTTCACATGGAGAAGGAGGTAAGTATTTTTTTTATGGAAATTATATTTTACTACCTGTGCCCCGCGGTTTCACCCGCGTAGATCGTTACATCCTTATGGTCGAAACCTAATATTTTTAATAAATAAAAGGTAGCCTATGTCCTTTCTCAGGGTCTAAAGATTGTCTGTGGCAAATTTCATCAAAATCGGTTGAGAGGTTTAAGCGGGAAAGCGTAACAGACAGACAGAGTTACTTTCGCATTTATAATATTAAGTAGGGATAAACTAATGTACCAATTTTAATATCAATTAATATGTGAGTCAGTTGCCTTTTCTTCACTCTCTCGTGTGACTCAAGTTTTCGTAATATGAAGATTTTACGATAATTTCACCATAGACCTATGTGTGTCTGTATTACACTGTGCTTTTGCTTAGTTCTACGTTCAGGGGTTCAGGGGTCCTACTACGCAACAATATTTTTTATGAGGTATAATTAATATGAGACAGATGTATAGGACGTGCATTAGTCTGTCACTGTCACTACAGACGAACCAGCATGTCAATAAGATCTTGGGTAAGGGAGGTCTTCGCTTCTCGCGCAGCTGTTAGCTTCAATCCCTATTTTATGTTGAAGAATGAAATAGCTATAGATATGTAAAATAATACCGAGAATAAATTATTCAACGTTTATCAACAAGGGCTTCGTATTGATAGTAACAAAGTGGAAGGTTGGTATATCATACAAAACTGAAATGCCAGTTAGGTCGGTGTGTGGGACGCGCGTTATATTTCAAAGTGGGCAAAAGTACATTCTCGCTATAACTACGTAGGCGCGCACAGGCCGGGACGACGCGGGCTTAAAACATTGCAACCAGTGAAAGAAAGCGATGCTATACAATCGCTAAGATTTATACTCTTCAACTTGGACGGCTGGCTTGTATACCTCTCACGCGTGCCACACTCACTGGTTACCCAGTGTCAAGGTGATATCATCGGCTAGCTCCTCCGGGTGCAAGCACACCAATCCAACGCCCCGCGCGGATCACCGCGCGGCGAAGAACATCTCCGCCAGGGAGCCACAAGCCCCGAAGCGGACTCCCCAGCCCCCTACAGGGGTTGTGAGAAGACCCGTCGTATCTTCAACTTGGAAGTGAAGCTTATGGTGTATGCTTCGTCGCCACCGACCTTAGTGGTAAATAGAACATTATTTTTATTAATTATATTAATTAAGAGCCGTGGTGGCCTTGAATTTTAAACAGTCGTCCGCTGCACAAGCGACGCAAGTTCGAATCCCAGCGGGGCTTGTATCAATGAGTTTTTCTAAAACTTCGGGGAATACAGGCGAGAGCATATTTTTAAGAACTATTATTTGATATCGTAGGCGAAGTGCCAATATCTCCTGACTATGACGGCAAGAATTCACAAAAACTGAAAAATCATTTAATACAATACGATAAAGAAGTAAGTTTCTAAAAAAATATCAGTTAGGAAAGTTCTATAAATACATCAGAATGGCATGATTATACCGATTAAAACATTTTCTGTATTCCATAGCTGTCTTTGGACGCTTGCAATAATAGGGATATAGCTTCTCTAAAACTCTCTTAGGGATATTCTTGAAGATCCAAATGCTGGCGAGTTGACACAAAGTGTGCATAGGAATCTGAATTCATGCTGAACACTGAACTGAAGCAGATCGCAATTCACAATAGTTTCCAAGCCGGTGGGTAATTTTGACTAACTCATGTTCACCTAACAATGTCATCATATATGGTAAATATCAGCGTTTTGTCTCAGCTCAGCTGTATCAAAATTCAAAGTTAACAATAAGTGTCATTTGGATTGCTAGCATGTTTAAGTCCTTTGCACAATTTTTTTTTCAAAAAACAGGCAAAAAAGCCGCTGTCAGTCAAAAAATCCAGTCATGGATCCAGTGTTTAGAATCGTAGCATATGGCAAACAGTGGCCTCTGCCTTCCACCATGGGATACAGGCGTGATAATTTGTATGTATGTAAATATAATAATGAAAAAAAAATGTTTTCTAGATTTAGATTTTCGGTCCCAGAAGAGAAAGAAGCTATACATTTAAGTGTCACTGGAACACATTCTTTATAAGTAGAGCAGCGCAGCCGACCGTCGTGTAAGACAAGGACGGAGAATAAGACGAAGGGTTGCTCCGAGACCCAGTAAGTTCGACATTACCTCTCTCACTATACCGCTCGCAGAAATACGATTCAACATGGACACGCACGCGCATAAAGTACCACATTTAAAATACATGCCAGAGAGATAAGGAATTTATTTAAGAACCGTGTTTTCTACCTTGAAACTAAAAGTGAATGCGGTTTGATTTATATCGAAAAATTGCTTATTTTTTTCTCTACAATTTGATATAAGTATTGCAAAGTAACTGTCTATAATTCGGCGAATATAAACATTGAAATTTTAGACAAGAGATGGAATTATTCCGCGCCTCGAATGCGGTACTTTATGTGCGCTTCGTAACAATAGCAGCTAGGGGGGAGCGGCTCTCCCATCAAGTACCGTATACGTTTGTACGCGAACGTTGAGGTAATAAATTTAATACTTTATGGACGTTTCGCCTAGAGAGGATATGCCAAGATAACAGTAACTTTCGTGCGCCCTATACGAAGCTATACTATAATGTATATATGTATTTTCATTGGACGTCCGTCTTTGGCCCTAGGCATGTCTAAAATAAATTAAAAAAGTAGAACTAATATTTTGAAACGGTTCTTTTTGCTTTGAGAAGGATATTTTTTTAATATCGCACGCATGACCATGAGTTGGGTTATATTTCACTTTATTTTAACTCTTATCGACATTTGTGCATTGGAACTGCGTCCATGGGCTTACATTTGGTATTTTAGAAATTGTATAATATTTTTAAAAAGAGTAATTACCGAGTTTCTTGCCAGGTTCTTCTCAGTAAAAGCAACCTTCCGAACCTGGCGGTAGCATGTATAATCCTGTAAATTGTGTCATTCTGACGATTTGAAAGTGCTTTGTATAAAGTCTAACCGAATAAAGATATTTTCGTTTGAGTACCAATGTACTTAAATTCATTGAGGAAGTTTGCTTGCATACATATTTTTTTTGAAACCAATAAAATAAACATTATTACTGGTTATTCAAAGGCGATAAATATGTCTCACAAACTATTGCCTATTTCTGTTCTATGAACTGCTCGGAAAATTCAATTTCCATACGAGTATATCTTGTCTACGTACCTGCCGCGATATTCACTAAGGTTTCTTAGCGTCGAACTCGACGACGAGCGTTGGTTTCAATCATAGGAAATTGATACATAATACATAGAGGATAAGATTCAATTTCGTATCATTAAAACCGACACTCGATGACGAGTGCGACGCTGAAGAATTACGACGAGAAACCTTAGTGAAGAACGTGGCTGGCGACTGATCAAACCCCACGACCACCACGACTCTTTAGTAATCTAGAATACGTCTTACTATCTTCTGTGCTAGAATAAAAAGAATGGTTGATCAATACATTGAATTATATATACGTACTTATAGTTCAGTGACATCATGCCAGTATAGATTTTAAATAGGTACTCATCTCACATAATACCTAGCCAGGGGCCTTACCATGAGCTCTTATTGCCATGATAGTTTCACTCATTTATGAGACAGATGTATGTGACGTGCATACATCTGTCACTGTCGCACAACTGAATTATCATTGCAATAAGAGCTCATGGTTGGGCCCCTGTTGTACGAAGGCTGTATGTATGTACGTAGTAAATGACCTAGGTTGTCTGTGTGCCCCACGCACGCGCGGGTGCGTGTCCTATCCTATACTGCCGTATACCGTTATGAGAAGATTTGATGCTTTTAATTATCGATTTTATTTTTTGTTCTTGCAGTGTATTAATAAAGGTAGAGTAGAAGCTTTGGAATCAGAATAAGACATTAATAATTATTCCCATCTTCCATCTTAATGTTAATTTTTTTTTCTAATAATAATATTCCCACTAACCAAAGAAAAAATATATAATAATTTTCTTAAAAAGTATTTCTTGTTTATGCATACTTTTGTTCTGTTCAAAAAGTTTTACTTTTGAAAGATCTTTAAATTAGCTGTGGTCATGTACCTACTTTTTATATAAGTACTAGTTTTTGATGCTTTTAAAGTCTATTCATCTGTTAATCAGTATTTTTTTAATTAACTTATTACAAAAATAATTATATATATGTATAAAAAAAATGGGACATACAATTCCCAACCTCCTAGTCTATCTAGGAATTAGGAATAAATCGAAATTATGATTTTGTTAAGCATAGAATTCTGTAATATTTACAATATTTTTTCGGTACCTCCACATTTTTTTATGTTTTGGGCAGCATAAAATATGTCAAGTATCAAGTCCCTCCCATCCTCCTATAACTGACCACCAGTGAACACTCAACATTATATGCTTATTTGTATATTTTTCAATATAGATAACTTGCATCCGCGCATACATACGTAGTGTCGGTGTCACAGTATAAATATAACGTTACTACAATCAGTATGGAATCTAGGAACAAATCGTTCGAAATGACACACTTACACAGATGCAAACATCTACGAGATTATAAGCAGAGGACCTAGTGAGAGTTTTCTTAAAATCGCCGACAAAGTCATCGCGTTGACGTAAACGCAGATTTATATGGGATCAAAATAGGTCCGTCTGTGGGCCGATAGATGTCGCTGTTTCGATCCCATTCAAATGTGCGTTTACGCCAACGCGGTGACTTGTGACGGCGAGAGTGAAAAACTCGCACTAGGCCCTCAAAATAGCAGTAGCGTCCTAGCGTCACGTCGTGGTCGATCGCGTATACGTCATTCAAAGTATTTTGCAAACATTTTTCTAAACTTCAAACTCACTAATGGACATTAATTTGACAGTAAATAAAAGTGTCTTTTTCAACTTTAAGTGACACAGGCACGCGATAAATGGAGCACACGTTCTTATTGGAAAAAAAATAGCCATTGATTCCATACTGCTTATAAAACTTATATTTTATACTATGGTAATGTGGTGCTACGTATGTTGCTGTCATTGTAAACCAGTTGTTTTTTTGATAAATTGACTAGTTTTTTACACTATTATATAATATTATATTACAATCATTACCTAATTTTGTAAATTAAATTATGTAAATGACGATCATCTGGCAACGGACAGGACAATTTTCACGATTAAGTGATTATACTTCAATATTCAGTAGACATTTCTTGTTCACGTTTTCTAAAAATAAAACCTAGTTAGATCGATTTATCGCCCTCGAAACCTGTATAGAAAATTCCAGGAAAATCATTGGATAGATTCATACAAGAGAGAGTTATAAGCATTACTCGTTTAAAGGTGTGGGAAGAGTGAGTGATCATGCTCATCCACAGCAAAGGGAAGATCTTCCATTGAGGCGGGTGTCATGTCTGAGGAACACTGGCTCCAACTGTTTTAGTTGGAAACTTGTATATATACTGCTCTACTAAGGTGACAAGTGTCATATATGCATGCATATGCTCACGCCTGTATTCCCCGAAGGGGTACGCAGAGGTGTTGTAATTTTCAACACCCACATTTCACCGAATATGATTAAGTGCCAACGTGACAGAGGGTGAGTCCATCGCCGTCTCAGGCACTATACATACGTCTTTGAATTATTTCTCAGACATATGCAGGTTTCCTCACGATGTTTTCCTTCACCGTAAAGCACGTGGTGTGAAATCACTGTACATAATTTTTTAGAAAAGCTCATAAGTATAGGCCCCCCTGGGATTCGAACTTGCGTCGCTTACGTAGCAGACTCCTGCTCTAACCCCGAGGCTACAACGGCTCACATATATGCCCAATTTTAGGGCATGTAAATATTAACTTACTTACCTACTTAGGTACTCCAGGGGCCCAACCATGAGCTCTTATTGCAATGATAATTCAGTTGTGCGACAGTGACAGATGTATACACGTCACATACATCTGTCTCATAAATGAGTGAAACTATCATGGCAATAAGAGCTCATGGTAAGGCCCCAGCTTATCCCCCACATTACACGAAGACTAGATTAAACCCGGAATAAAACTATGTCCATCCCTTTTAAATCCTTATCACAGAAAAAGATGAAACTACTTTTAAACCACGGACTATCTAAGTCTATGTTTTGTAAATATACATAATGCCAGCTGAGTTTCTTGTCGGTTCTTCTCAGAAGGCTAGATTGTCAATTCTTCGACATTCATCAAAAGTGCCTGAATACAAAGCAACATTATCCTCACGCTTCGCTAGTAGAAACGATACAAAATGTACAGGAATGACATATGTCACGTGACTTATTTATGTCATTGCCATATTTTTTTTATCGTTTTTAGCGTAAGGACAATTTTCATATGTTTTGTAATAACGGGGTATAGGAATATAAGCCAATGTCTATATCAATACTTTATCAGCGACATTCTGACAATGACAATTCGTGTAGTGTGTGTGTGACATGCGATATGCTGTGCTGACGTCATACCCTATAATGTTGCATTATATTCATTGTACTAGCGGACGTCACGTGGTTTCACCCGCGTAATTCCTGCTCCCGTGGGAGTACCGGGATATATATAGCCTATATTAATCAGTGATAATGAAGCATTCAGATGGTGAAAGAATTTTTAAGATCGGTTGAGTACTTTTTGAGCCAATTCGCCAAATCTTTCCTCTTTATATTATTAGTATGGATTACGTTTAGCTACTGTGCTTCAAGTATCACTGGATATTGCCAATCTCTTGTTATGCCGCTAGTATTGGACATCCATCGGCCCTTTGATGGCAATATTTTGATCCCATACAAATCTGCGTTTACGTCAACACGGTGATTTGTGACGGCAATTTTAAGAAAACTAGGCCTGAAATTTCTCTGCGTCGAGCGTTGATTTCAATCATAGGAAATTTATACATGATGCCTAGATAATAAAGTTCAATTTCGTATCTTTGGGACCGACATTCGACGAGTGCGACGCTGGGAAACTACCACCGCGTACCTAATTCACTAAGGTTTCTCAGCGCTGCACTCGTCGTAGAGTGTCGGTTTTAAGGATACTAGATTGAACCTTATCCTCTATGTATTATGTCTCAATTCCCTATGTTTGAAACAAACGGTCGTCGTCGCGTTCGATGCTAAGAAACCTTTCAGAATAACGCGGCTGTCAGTTTGTAGGTATAATTAGTGTCAGGATATAGTGTCAGGAACCTTTAAGGAAGAGGACTAAGTCCTCTTCCTTAAAGGTTCTGTGGGTATTCTAACTTATATGTCAGGGTTGCTAATATTGTGTTAATGGCTTGTCTGGTCGTGAATAGCATGGTGGTAGCCCTAGGCGGAGTCACTCGCGGTAATGGTGGGGCATTTGATACTAAAATGTGCACGATAATAGTTGTTAGAAACAATAAAAAAAAATTGCGTGTCCTATTGTTATAAAAATTAAACAAAAAGTGAAAACATTCACAAAACATCAACAAAAACTGTCTGTCCGTGTTGACAGCTGAATGCGTTGCACCAAATAATGTTGTCAATTGCCAATTTTATTTTGAGTATCATTTTACGTAAAGGACTAACACACTCGTGGTTGCTACCCCACTTCAGATATCTTAAAGTAAGGCTTAAAAAAATTTGATTTTGCTTACCTTTTAATAAAGCAAAGATCTCCTTAAGAAGGCGCTGTGCTAGCAAAAGGGGGAGCTTATACTGCTTACACTAGGATTCCACTTAACAACGATACTTCCCCTCATTACAAGGTCTGAACGCCCCAAGTAAAGGTTTTGATACGTTTGAACATCGTCGCTTGACCTTGTGTTTTGCGCTTTTTTTGTATGGAGACGTAAAACTTCCTACACTCGCCGCTTGGGGCGCTTTTAACGTTCTCATACAAAATGAGGAAAATATGCAGGCGATAATTAGCTGCTGCCCGCAGTTTAACCCGCGTAGACGTAATTTCATGGAAGGCGTGCGGAACCCTAATATTTTTTAATAATAGTAACCTTAGTTACTCCAGCTGTCTGCCAGTGAAAGTTCCGTTGAAATCGGCCCAGCCGTTTCAGTGATTACTCGAAAATTTTATTTTTTTTCAAGTTAGTACGAGTACCGTATAGTACTTTCATTTTATGCATTTAGTAAAAAGCTGTCAATTTGGAATAACAAACAGACACTTCAATTTTATTCATAGATAAATGAACTCTACAATCGTAAACGAATCATAACGATTGGTTAAATGAGTAAGTACATAGCGTAATTTGTTAATAAACATAACAATAAAATTAGCAGTGTCTAACGCGTTGGTGTTACCGGAACGTATAATCAAGACATAGGTTACCTGTTATTTTCGGCCGATTTAAAATTGCTTTAAATTGCATAATATCGTTTTTGGGTTAAGTGTGGAATTAGTCTAACCTATATTTAGTAGTCGGTATCTGTTTGGGTAATAACCACCTTGGTTTAAACTTAACCGTGTTTTGATAAACTGATTGTTAAATTGGGGTAGACTTAACAGTTCAGAGTGCTTAGTGCTAGTTTTCCACTGCCGCCGAATTTTTCTCTGTCTGTCTGTCCGTCTGTCTGTTTGTTCCGAGTAATCTCTGAAACAGCTGTAGGTCTAAAACGGCCACTTGATGATTCAGGAATGATTCATATTTCGCAGTTCACCTGTTTGACACTTTCCTATGAAAATCCCAAAATTGTCCACCAAATTTTAATTGCTTTTGTGACAAATAGCAGAACCATAAAAAGTTACATAGGGACTAGCATCTACAATTATTGTAATCATTCGTGAATCATAAATATGAATTGCACTTAAGTGACCATTTTGTCATGTCGGTGATGAATCATATTCGGATCACATTATGATTCTCCCAAAGTGGCCTTTTTAGACCTACTGGATTTTAACGGGACTTTCACTCGTAGGTAGGTAATGTTTCAGTGAGTAAGGCTTTTATTTAATAAAAATAGTAGGGTTCCGCGACAATAAGGATGAAACTAAATCAACGCGGGTGAAACCGCGGGGCACAGCTAGTATGTAATAAATATAATTTTAGTTCACCATAAAAATATTGATCTAAATTAACCATTAAGTTCTTAACTATAGAGTCTATAATAAAAAATCTATCCAATTGCAACAAAATATGAAAAACACTGAAATAAACAAATTGCAACCTCATTTTTAAGAACATAAGGTTCAATAAAACTGCATGTGTAATATAGTTTTATAGCGCACCGGTGCAGTACTTGTTCGTCACCGGAACGGAACGCACCTGTTTCCGTTTCCTGTGAGCAGATGTTTGATGATTATTATTTGGAGAAAGTGAGTAAAATAATGATAATTTAAATGAACCGGAGAAGTACCCACTTAGGTACAATACTTATTTTAAATAAATTCTTGCATCTACACGTTAATTCTTCGTGTTATTTAGAACACGAAGTGTTATATATAAGTCACACTTCGTGTTATTTAAAAAAATATAAATACAAGTAATTCTATTTTTTTTGCGGTTAAATATTGTAATAAAAAAATACGAGTTATATTACTAACTAGCTGTGCCCCGCGGTTTCACCCGCGTAGATTTAGTTTCTTCCTTGTTGTCGCGGAACCCTAATATTTTAATAAATAAAACTAGCCTAAGTTACTCCTTGAAACATCAGCTACCTGCCAGTGAAAGTTCCAATAAAATCGGTCCAGCCGTTTCAGAGATTACCCGGAACAAATAGACAGACAGACAGACGGACAGACAGACAGACGGACAGACAGACAGAGAAAAATTTTAAAACTTGTTTTTTTAGTGTCAGTAGCGTGTATACTTTCATATGAATTGCATTTTTTAATTCACTATAAAGTTTTTAGTAAAAACGAATGATGCAGCGCCATCTAACGTAAAGTAGATGTACTGTTAAAGGTATAGCATGATGTAAACACAAGTAGTTCATCTACTCGACGATAGATGGCGCAATTATATACTTGCATTAAAGAACTAGTAACTAACCATTTCACTGAATTTATTAATATTAGTTCTTTCAAGTTTTACTTTGATATTTGCTATATCTTTGATATAAAGTCTACACGGGTGAAACCGCGGGAAACTAACATACATATCTATATAATCTATACAGATAAATAAAATTGAAGTGTCTTTTTGTAATTCCAAAATTACCGGTTTTTACTAAATGCATATGAAAGTATATACAATACTGACACTGAAAAACCAAGTTTAATTTTTTTTTTCTGTCTGTCTGTCTATTTGTTCCGGGTAATCTCTGAAACAGCTGGACCGATTTTAACGGGACTTTCACTGGCAGGTAGCTGATGTTTCAAGGAGTAACTTAGGCTACTTTTATTTATTAAAAAATTTAGGGTTCCGCAACAATAAGGATGAAACTAAATCTACGCGGGTGAAACCGTTATCAATAATTAAATAAATAAGTAAATATATATTATTGAGTGTATGCGGCTATACACATATGGTATTTGAATGGAGGGTGTGTTTTTGTAAGAAGTAAAAGTACAACATTGTTCTAAATTCTATTCCTAGTGTATCCATATCCACTGGAGTGTAGTAAGGTAAAAATCCACCAATAGCCATAGGGGGCCATAACCCAACCAAAAGGGGTAAAATCGGGGGCAGATGGTTGTAGATGCATCTAGTCATACTGCTACGCAGTCTAGGCATAAGCTATATTGCTATAGGTAACTGGCAGGTTTCCTCTCCTTAAAATCTAAAAGAAAACCATGTATACCGTTCCGTATATGAAGATATTATATATTCAAAGAACATTTTTTAATCTCAGCATAATTCTGTCGATACAACGTGAGAAACAATACGATTCACTGTTTAATTTATTATTATATACCATTATATTATGTAACAATTAACTAATATTTAACTTTTATACCGAAGTTAGTTATTGTGACAATTTTATTTGACTACACACTTTGATTCGTTACAAAAAGTCGCGCTCAGTTGCAACAATGCCGCCATCTTGGATATATTATCAAAACGTCAAAATTAAAGATAGAATATTAAAATTTGAAACGAGGATGGAAGGAGTCGTTAGAATGGAGGTATTTTGGCGGCATATTACAACTTTACATTCGTCTAACATACATTTTACCTACTATTCAGCGACCGTGTATAAAAAGCAAGTATTATTATATTGGCAACACCTAATAAAAACAGTTGTGAGATTAACATCATACATAAGTGGGGAAAACTCGGAGTTAAAAGTTAGTTTCGTAAATACTTACTCAAAAACAATGGTCCAGCATTTTAATAAAAACAAGTTTTTTTTTTCTTAACTGTATGTTAGTTATTCAGCCTCATCTGTCAAATAGTAAGCCCATAAAATTAATGCGATCATTGTCTTGTAATAACACAAATTGTTATAATTATGGTGAAATGCCGTTTCGATGTTATTGTTCACGTATCACGGGACCGAAAATCCAATTCATGAAATTGTAAATAAAACAAATTGCTTAAAACAGCAACAAGCTTAGTGACTTAACTAGATGTAGGTACCTATAAAGTATTATTTATCTGTTATTATTTAGGTCAATGACACAACAATGTAAGAATTTAATAAAAAATAGTTTCATCCTTTCACAAATTGGATTTCGTTACGCCTTCACTATTTTTTATCTATCACAAATACAATACTGTGGTAAAATGCTTACTTTAGTAAAAAAGCTCACAATTATCTTTATAATCCCTTGCGAGTTGTTTTTTTTAAATTAGCTGCCGTTAAAATGTGTCATGGCGTTTTAAATTTCCCGCGCGAATTGTTCATTCCAGCGCTATCAGTCGAAGAGAGCGGACGTCTCAAGCAAACGAGGCTTACGAAAAAATAGTTTTTATTTTACTTAATGTAAGGCAGTGCTTCTTGATATTGTACAAGCATATTGTATCATAATATATATATATATATGTTTTACACGAAATATCAGGATTTGAAGAAGCTAGATTTTCTAACACATAAATTAATGATATGCTGTTCGTCAGCTTTCATGATCTCTTTGTGCATGATATGTTATATAGTATTGAATATTAACAAGATCTGCTACTGAACTAAACTTGCAAATTATGACTTAAAATTTAGACACAATCTAAATATACGGCGATATTTTCCTAAAAAATATTTTAAATTCAAACCATGGTCTACATTTTCTAGTAATTTTCAGATTTCAACTTGAAATCCTAGAGAGAGTTGGTACAAGGGGATTTTAGCGGAACAATATTATAGTTTTTACTATTCTATTATAATTTATATATTGCAGCATTAGACTACACAGGTGTCGTGAAACTGTAGGCAAAATTAAACAGCAAAAGATATTATAATATTCTGTAGATATTATTTTTTCAAATTGTGCTAAAATCCAGTTTTATAAATAAATTGCGAATTTCAGCAGAAAATTGCGTTTATGAAATTCTGCGTCTCAATCATTGAGTATTTTTTGGTCGAATTTGAGAAGAATATTTTCTCAGAATAATAAGGTTTAAAATACCTATAGTTTCACGCAACGCAACCAACAACATAACTTAACTATATAATAGATACATGGTTATATTTGTATAATTATTTTCAAAATAAATATTTATGTGAAATATAACTCGAAGCGTTAGCTGTAAAATTGTCTAAGTTAAAATAGACACCGATTGTAAATTTCCACTATACTATTGGTTAAATTATTGCTCTAAGTAATTTAATTTGTCAATATGTACTGAATTTGATTGGTTCTTTGTCAGTTCATTAAAATAAGCGCACAATATGAGATCCTCATCAAAAAAAAAGGTAAAATAAAACAAAATAATATAATAAAAAAACAAACTTTTTATTTACAAATAAAAAACAATATTCTTTTTGGTAGTAATGGCACGTAGTTTAAAAAGAGGGAAACATCTGATCTTCTAAGTTGGCGTTGTTTATTAAATTGATTATCAATGATTTTTCCTAGATTATTGATTTGATTATAATATTTTCTACGTACCATTATGTGTCTGGCTTTCAATTTGGATTCCAACCAAGAAAGCCACACAATATAATTTTGCGGAAAATTGCAATTTTTTGCTATTTCTCAGCAAAAAATTGCAATTTTTGCAAAACTAATATTGGAGCACAAATAAAAAAATCCTGTAGGAAATAATCATTGAACTTAATCTTGAGTTTAGTCGAAATTTATGTGGTATTGGAGTGATAAGCGATGATGATAAGGTAGCGGTGACAGGTGACAAGTGCAGTGATGAGGCTACGGCCACAAACACATTTACGTTTCGACTTAGCTTTGGATGACGTCAGAGCACTGTCGCCGGGATGTCCTCCTCCTGTACATTTAAATATAATTAGACCTTAAATTCATTACACAAAGATCATTTTTGCAGTTGAGATAATGAGCTATCAGGCTAACTCATTTTAGCTTATTTTAGCGACACAAATGCAGGTAGAGGTATCAATACATTATAATGATGCGTATATGGAGACTTGAACTTCATGTACGTATAATACTAAGTAACACCTTATGTATGTTATAATAATTGCATTGATCTTAAATTTAAATAATTACAGGGGTTTGAATTAATCAAACTGTGTTACTATCACTCAAGAGGCTTCATAGCATTTTATTATAGTTCGTTGTTATAACGATAGCACTTATTAGCGTAAAAAGCTGATATTATATAAAATTTGGCTTTTTTGGTAAAATACATTAGATTATAATATTCTTCTTATACCTAATGACATCATTATATGAAATGGCTGTATGTTTCAGATTATATGGCTTCCAATAATAGCTAAAAACTTTGGCGATCTTGATGATGGCATGACATTTCAAATATTACGTCTGTTGTCCGTTTATATTTATGAAATAGGTTCCCATATAATTACCGAAAACACACAAGTATACCTTCTTTTCTTACTTTATTCTCTAATTCGTTAATTTTAGGCTTGCCTTGGTTGCGTTAAATGTCTAGATTGTCGATTGTCTAGATGTCGAGATCAAAATTTGGCGTTGTCTTCAATTTAATAACGATAAATTATTTTATTCATACCGCTCAAAATGAACATTTATTACTAAGCAGGTGGTTATTCTTTAAACTTTTCTGTACCAATTTCTCCCATCAGTGCCTTATTCAAATTCCACAAAATATCTCATTAACATTTTACATTCAAATTTTTCAAGCGCTAATCAAGTTCTCAACTTAGCAATTTTTTGCAACTGTCTTTATTATGATCTTAATGAAAATTTTATGTCGGAAATGGAACATCACTTCAGGTCATTAAGTTGACGATATTGAACTTTATCAATCTGATTGAATGGATTTTTAAATGCAGTTTTAGCAGTAGATTCTATTTCTGGGAAATGATGGTCAGGATCAGCCATAGTTTCTACCATTTTCGACTTAATTGTATTTTGATTAAGGTTCAATATCGCAAATTTTTGATTAGGTGAGATGGTGTTGCTTACCTCGTAACGTGAACGCACAGTGATGGTGACGCGTTTCCAATTGATTCTCACATGCATGGTGATGTGAATGTATGAAATGATTCTGTCGCACTCTCTCAAACCATTCTCAATACCTTTAAGAACAATACCCAAACAATTACATTGTCGTCGCATACTGCTAGCAGCTCGTCGGCCAGTGTGATGTTGACAGGCAAGGAGCTGCGCTCCTCCGGCACTCTGGGCTCCTGGTATCTCTGAAGCTCCACTATTCGTTCGTTCTAGAAGTATAATTTATTTAGTTGAAGATATTATTTCTCCCCATGCTTTCAAATGTGGTTTTCTCGGCAAACGATTTCGTATGACTTTCCAACATTGGTTTCTTGGAGCTTTCATGCTGTTCAAGATATTTTCTAGTTTTAATACTGGGTTCTGCTATTCTATGTCTTCAAGTGGGCAATAAATTATGTTGAAGTCCCATTTTACTGTACCATTCTAGATGGTATCCTTGTGATTCGTTCGTATTAATAATGCCTAATTACTTAAACTGATCAAAAATATTTCAGATCTCACCTCAATTTTAAGCCTACTGAGCAGTTTATCCTTTTCCCTCTTAAGGGCGTCACATCGCGTCGTCTCGTTTTCGTCTAGCACTCCCTTCACTTCGAGACCCGCTATTTGTCCATCCTTTTCACTTATCGCGTTCTCTAAGATGTCTTGACTGGAGTTGGAGAAATATTAACCTATTAATATTGACGTATTCACTGCTAATATAAGCGACTAGATGACTTGAAATTGGCGACCCCGCCACGTTATTTTCATTAAGCGGGGTCGCCAATTAAGATACAAATTTGATGTCACGACGAAGTGTAAACAACTAGAATAGTAACAATGAATTGATATTTTTTGTGTTTACGTCAATAACA
The DNA here is from genome assembly GCA_964035505.1 of Watsonalla cultraria. Taxonomy (NCBI): domain Eukaryota; kingdom Metazoa; phylum Arthropoda; class Insecta; order Lepidoptera; family Drepanidae; genus Watsonalla; species Watsonalla cultraria. The sequence goes on along the minus strand of OZ037736.1, from coordinate 5,319,437 downwards.
CCGTAGCCTTTACATTGGCACGTTATTTTCATTTAGCGGGGTCGCCAATTAGTATTTAAATTTGATGTCACGACGAAGTGTAAAGAAGTAGAATAGTAACAATGAATTGATAATTTTTGTGTTTACGTCAATAACACCATAGCCTTTGGCTGCGCACATAACTTATATTACTTTTAACCACGAAATTATATTGAATAATATGATGAACTTACAATATGATTACTCAGAAAATATTCAAAGACAAAGAGAAATGTATAGTTAAAATATTATCTGTTACATCTTTGCTAAAAAGTGAGTGTTGGTGTTACAACACCTCTTATAAGGTACCCCTTCGGAGACTGAGTGTACGGTTGGGAGTGAGCTTATATCAATATTAATATGACTTACAGCTTAAGTCCGGAAACAAAAAGTACGGCTCAAAATCATGATTACGAATATCCTTTCATATTTTAGATATGTTTTTGCTGCCTCAGTGGTCATTGTCGTTATGCACGACACCTTTGTCTGCCTTTGGACACTATTTTAGATATTATTTTTAATATTAAAAACGTTCATAGTACTCACACAACTTGTGATAATTGACGCAGTACCCCATCCCGCCTCGTCTCACAGTCCTGTAGCGAGACCTCCGATTGCTTCAGTCGCATTAACAGCGACGAACAAGTCTCACAGTTCAGTGCTGAAGCGTTTTGCAACGAACGAATGCGTTGCTCCATCTTTTTCATCTGAAAAACGATTAAATTTCCTGAAATACATATTTTCCGTGTAATTCAATATTTCAGACAAATAACGCTAGCCATTCACAGTATTATTGTAAATTTTCACAATATTATGGAAAATTATCACAATACAGGCCGCATACAGATTACAATCAATATGCACTTGATTGACAATATTTTTGCAAGTGTGCGGTAAGCCTAAACAAGGCATAGAGTGAAAGACGAAATTGCTATTTCCAGTTCTACGAATAATTTCTGTGCACTGCAAGTATAGGCATGGCAGTCTTGTTTCAAAGAATTTTATGTTGATACACATATTTCGAGCGATGGTAAAACGCAGCGAAATTAGTCCACGTTCAAACATGTCTATACATACTATCCGACATAGCTCTTAAGATCTGCAAGTTGAAGTGGCAATGGGCAGGCCACATCGCTCGTAGAACTGATAACCGATGGGGAAGAAAAGTTCTCGAGTGGCGACCACGGACCGGAAGACGCAGCGTAGGCAGGCCTCCCACTAGGTGGACCGACGACATCGTGAGAGTCGCGGGCAACCGATGGATGCAAATAGCGCATTGTCGTTCGGCGTGGCGGTCCAAGGGGGAGGCCTATGTTCAGCAGTGGACGTCTTCCGGCTGATGATGATGATGATGATGATACATACTATCCTGACGGAATACAACACCCTTTCGGGGAACACATGCGTACACAGTAAGACATTGTAAACAAAAAAATTAAAATTACCTTCTTCAGCGTCGCAATTCTCCTTTGCTCTTCTTCATAGAAAACTTTTTCTCTCTCAGCTGCGATCAAAAAGGATTCTTTCAACGCTTCTTCTAATTCTAATATCCTCTTTTCTCTAAGATCGGTTATTGAACCTGTCTTCTTATTAATAACCTGTTCTAGTTCATTGATTCTCTCATCTTTACTTCTTACAACTGCTAGAAGTTGTTCAAACTCTGCTATGTTATTATTTTCTCTGAGAGCCTCTTCTAAAATCGATATACATCTTTGTTGTTCAATAATTTTAGAATTCTTTATCCCCATTTCTTTTGTCAAATCAATTATTTTTCTAGACAACTTCTGGATGTTCGGAGGTTCTTTCCTCTTGTCTTTGTAGTGCAAAATGTCTAAGCCGTTGTCACTTTTACTGTATCTGCACTTGTCTAACCTGTCCATTACCTTACCACTTTTTTGTAGTTCAAAAAAGCTTTTGCTCCGCTTAATGCAATTATATTCCTGCCCGTCTGCGAGTTTTAACATTTCAGACATGATCAAAGACGATTCGTTCAGTTCTATTTCAAGGTCTATAACTTTTAGTTTGTTTTCTTCCAATGTGCTTTTCAATATGTCTTTTTGAGCCAATGTTTTCGCCAATTCGTCGATCGCTGTCATTTCATTTTTCCTCGCGCTGCTTATTTCCTACCAGGGGCGTAAATAAAAAAAGATAAAAACAAAACGAAACAAAATTTAAAAATGAAATGTTTACTATTCAACAACAAAACTCAACAATAAAAACGCACTTTTTTATCTTATTATTTGTCAACAGATTGTCGTTATTATTTTATTAGTTTTTTAATAATAATATTTGATATTATGCAGTAACAAGTTTGAAAGCTGGATAACACGACTAAACGGACACCTTAATTTACTCTATGTAGATACATGATATCTTAACAGTTTTACATAGTTGTTTTTTTTTTGCGATATTTTTCTCCTTTTATTATTAAATCGATTACTTAAAAAATAATTTCCACTGAACACGAATCGCTTAAGAATAACGCTATGAACTAAATATTTAAATAGTGTGTGCTGATTATTACAATGTATATTTTAAAGTCGTTTCAATACAAGAGTTAAACAACCTGAAGTCAACACGCTCATGTGAACACTAAAAGTTTCACATCTTTTTTTTTATTAGGTATATTTTTTTACTTTTTGAGAAAGTCGTGGAGAAAGGTGTTTTCGCTCACGGAGATGATGATAAATGTAAAAACAGAAAAGAGCAAATAAAAGAAGGGCAGTCTTGGTGCGTGACTAAGTTAGAAGAAGCTTTTTAGGAAACCAGCGGGTCCGGCCTGCGTGGAACAGAAAATTAGTACTGTTAGTATTATAAATAAAGGCGGTTAATCAACAACAAAAAACAAATTACAACCTATATTTTTTGTTTTATAAATATTGGTAGATTTTGTTGTTTGTTGTTTTTCGTACAATATACGATAGTCATGTCAATAAGGGATGAAAATTTATTTGCTTCGCTTTGAAAATGAATTGAAATTTCTGTAGATTTCTGTTTTCGAAATCATCAAAAGCTATTTTCATCCACAAATTGATTACGTCATAAACAAAAGTTAGTTCAGTAGTACTGTTAAATAACAAGCACATGTACATTATGTCTATATTTATCGTATATATTATTATATACGAGCTCACGAAAGTGTTTCGGACTTTACCATGTGCGCAACACGTATATGAGCGTCCATAAAATACGCAACGCATATGAGCTGTTTCTAAAGTTCGCACGAATTATTTTGGATTGATTCCGTTGGAATTCAAGAACTTCGTCCACTGTTGTACAGTGAATCAAGTCGCTGGTAATGGATAGTCTGTATATAAATTTGAATTTTTGTCTGTATGGCCTTTATAGAATCGTAGAAGTCCTAAACTATGCATTGGATCATGTGATGATCTTCTGCAAAGTTTTGGGTATGACGACAGATGTTGCCACTATCATTGCAAAGAATTTCATATATTACAGAACTCTACGCGGTTGAAATTTCGGGGCACAGAGGGCCTAGTGCGAGTTTTTCACTGCCGCCATCACAAGTCACCGTGTTGACGTAAACTTAGATTTGTATGGGATCGAACAGCGACATCTGTTGACCCACAGGTGGCAATATTTGCTCTTTTGCATGGGATCAATTTGATCAATATTGATCCCATGCAAATCAACGCGGTGACTAGTAACGGAGATTTTAAGAAAACTCGCACTAGGCATTCAGCTAGTTAGTTTATGGATAGGAGTGTCAATCACCTCTTCTCTTTGTGCTTGTGCCTGTTGCTGACTTTTGAGTTTGGCTTGAAGGTTTCTCACGGATCTGGAATTGAAAACAAAATCTTGTATTTATCTCACACTTCATTTACCACAACTAATAATCACCAATGATCAAAAACTGTTGATTGGCACGGCACCTGCCACCTTATTATATAAGGTCTCATTGCCATGATAGTTTGACTGCATGACAGAGCCACACTTTTACACGTCACATCTGTCTCATAATCATTGTCAATCACAGCAAATATAATAATAGCTACTTAGTTTAATTATTAAAAATATACTGTTTATTTTTGTTGTTGGCAGTCCTAAAACTTTGTTGGTCGATGACTAGGCTATCACAGCATGGCAGGGTGGATCAGAGCGGCATAGAAAATTAATATAAATTAAAATTGATCCACGCTAGATCATAAATGGGGATCAGAACTTTCTAGCTACAATTTTATTCCGTATAGTTAACCGACTTCAAAAAAAGAAGAGATTCTTTGTTCTTTTTTTCAGACGTTTTTGCTTCGTTACAATGCTAGTCCGACCTTAAAATAAAACGAATAGAACTCACTGTTGCAAATCTATGATCTGTTTCTCCTTCTGCGCCTGTTCCTCCTGCGACATCTGCACCAACTGGAGGAGCCTCTCGGTCTCGGTGGTGAGACGCTTGGCTTCCTCTTTACTCTGGTCCAAGTTCTGCTTGAGTTGTTCTGCGTCTTTCTGTGTGTCTGTCAGTTTTCGGTTCAGGTCGGAGACCGCTGCTGCACTGCCGCCCGCCTGCAAAAGAGTATTTAAGTTCCTCAATCCTAACTAAATCAATCATCTTCTCCATGAAGGTCAAATTCGGCGCATTATAATAACCGGAGGAAGTGATTCATGAAGCGAAAGAAGTAGGCAAGGATTGTAGTATATTATAGTAGCGCACAGTCGTTTATAGCTTACTGCGTTGGGATACAGGCGTGAGCATAATATGTAAGTACTTGTTCAATCTCAAAAATTTCAACCAATTATATTTAGGTACAAGAAACAGCATGTTACTTGACAGAATTTCCATTTCTGTCCATGAATGTGACGATCGTTATAATATCATCGTGCTTTGAAATTGTTAATTGAAAACGATATAAAATTGTTCCTATAATCTCACCTTCCTCAAAGATGCTTCCATTTGGTCCATTTGCTCTTTTCTCTTCTTCAATTGTCGATCTAGCTCCGTAAGCGATTTCTCCTTCTCCTCCACGTCTTTCCTCTTATTCTCTACTGTTCTTCTCTGTTCCTCAAACTGCTTTCTCGCGTCTTCTAACTTCTTAAACTCTTCTTGTAGTTGTCTCCTAGCTTGAGCGGTATCGTCTCCAGCTTTGGCGTTCTGCGTCCCAACCGCTTGGAGTTTCTTGTTCGCTTCGTGAAGATCGAGCTGTTAGCAAACGAAGAAGATTAGAAAACGAAATAAAAGATGGTACAAGTTTCTATAACCACGACGTACATTCAGAAATTGAAGCTTACAAAAAGCTAACGAGACTCGAAATTGAAGCGAAATTTTATACACGAAACATTGCAAACAATATTTGTATCCTAAGCAAAATATTTTCAAAACTTTTGGTATGTTTTTGTATTTACTAAAAACGATTAACAATGAAATTGCAAATATACACATTACACATAGCGAACACGGCTGAAAAAAGACGATAAAATCAACAATTCGATGTACATGAAGCTTTTATTGAGACGATTGCACCGAACATTTGCACCACATAGAATGGGGAGTGCAAAATGACTTGGAAATGTAAGGTGCAAGCTGCAAGTCCGATAAAATCACAACATTCATGACCCCACCAACACTGATTATGATGCTAATAAATAAAACGAACATGAGGGGTTGGAGGACGCCCAGCGGGCTGAGGGTGACATGCTACTATGCAACAATGTACATGATCGCCGATGATGATCCAACAAAAACATGACATCCAAATCAACAACTACTCGACCATCGGTGCAATGAAAGCAGACAGCGTACACGAGTCGAGGTTCAATCGAGTTTCAATCAAAATTTAATTTTAATCTCATAACATTTAGGTATAAACTCGATTCAACCGCGTGTTCCTACAGCCGCTCGTCGCCGGGCGATCCTCCAACTGACCTGGCTCTTCTCCAGTTCTTGAACGAGCATCTCGAGCTGTGCCTGGCATCGCTCCCGCTCCACGGCTAAAGACCGCGCCTCCGCCTGAGCAGCTTCAAGCTGCTTTTGCACTTCTCGCACGTCCGACGGTCCCCTCGCTTGCAGCTGCTGCAATTGATGTTGCTGCGCCTGGAACTGTTTCTCCAAAGATTGTAAGCGCTGCTGGCATTCAGATAACGCCCTCTCTGCCGCAATCGCTTTCGATTTCTCTGCCTCGACTGCCGCCCGCCATTTCTCAAGTTCGCCAACTTTTTGCGCTTCTTTTTCAGCTTTCTCAGCTCGCTGCCTTATGCTATCTCTCTCTTTTGTAGCCATCTGTACCTGCTGTTGTAATTTCGCAATTTCTCTCTCACGACTTTCAAGGACGGATTTTGCTCCGCGCTCAGTATCTTGGGCCATTTTTCTTTGTTCCTCTTTCAATCTGCGGACTTCCTCACGCTGCTTCTGCAGCTCTGCCTCTGAAGCATTTAACTCCCTCTGGAAATTTACAAGCATATCCTGTGACTTTTCTAATTGTGCTACTAATTGGTCTCGTTCGATCGTCAACTGTTTCGTGTCCGCTTCCAATTTGACTATTTGTTTCTCTATCGCGTCCGCCTGTTTGTCTCTTTGTTCAAGTATCGAAGCCATCTTTTCTCTGTCTCTTACAGACTGGGCTAGTTCTTGTTGGAGTTTAACAAGAGTCTCCTGAGTTCGATGATCCAATGTTCTCTGTTGCTGTTCAACGTTACGTCTCGTGTTCTGTATCTCCGCCCTCAACGCATCTCTCTCTTGTTCAATCTGCCGCATTTCTAGGATCGTCCGCTCGAGGCGTTCATGCATCCGACCTAATTCATTCGTCATCCTGTCGTATTCAACTCTCGTCGTCTCATTAGTCTCTTGGTACTTAGCGAGGTGCATTTGGGATTTTTCGAGTTCTTTCGCCAAGCGGCCGGCTTCCATTTCCGTGGAGTCACGCGCCTGGATTGCTTTCTCAAGTTTGTCACGTAGACGTTCAATTTCAAGTCTGTCCTCAGTCCTAGCTTTGTCCCCTGCTACCGCCTGCAGTTTCATCCGTTCAATCTGTTGTAATTCACCTTTGACCCTCTCATTGTCCTTATCCAGCTGTTCTGAACGCAGTTTCATTTTCTCGAATCGATCTCTGAACTTTTCACACTCAATATGAGCGCGCTCTAACTCTGAACGTTGCTTTTCTAACGCCGCGCTAAGTTTAGACACTTCACTCTTGGACAGTTCCAGTTGTATGTTGAGTTCGTGCAGCTTGGTCTCCGCTTGTTCCTTATCAGACTGCAGACGTTGAACGTCCGCCTGTGAAGCTTCGAAGCGTTCGCGGTGTTTGTCGATTTCCGCCTGCATTCTAGTCAATTCGTTAGTCCACTTGTCCTGTTCGAATTGGTATTTACCTCGGACGCTCTCGATGCGTTCGATCTCGGACCGCAGCCGTGTCACCTCTTCCTCGGCCTTGCGTGCTCGTTCCAGGTCTATTGTGGTCTTCTCAAGGCGAGCGCGAAGTCGTTCCACCTCCAGCTTTGTCCTCTCATGTTCTTCTTTTGTGTCGTGATACTTTCCATAGCGTGCTGCGTATCTCTCGGCCTCTTCTCTCGCACCGCTAGCATCTTGCTTGACTTTATCTAACTCTGCTTGGACTTTCCTCAATTCAGCAGATACTTTGTCATGCTTGTCATACATTTTCTCGAGTTCAATTTGCACTCGAGCCATTTCTTCCTGGGTTTTCTCATTTGAAGCCTGTGCTTTACCGCACTGCGTCATTGCTCTATCGTATTCAAACTGTAAACGTTCGCTGTCAGCTATTAGTTTTTCTTTCTCAGCCTGGTACCGTCTTAATTCAATCTGGCTCTTCTCATAACGATCTCTAACCATTTCAATGTCAACACTAAGTCTATCCATGTCTTCTTTAGCCTTCTCTTCCTGTTCTTTAGTCCTGCCAAGTTGCAACGATGCTCTGTCGTACATTTCTTGTAACCGTGCCATTTCATCCTGTAGCTTTCTCTCTACTTCCCTAGACTTGGTCGCTACGTGCACTTGTTTCTCCAACTCTAGCTCCAAGCGGTCTTTATCGGCTTCCAGTATATCAATCTTGTTCTGCAAGCGATAGATTTCGTTCTGGGATCTGGAAAGACGAAAGGGAACTCAGTCAAGAAAGTATTATGGTTGATTTTCGCGTGCGTTACAAACATCGCCACCAACACAAGACGACACACAGAAGAAAGTACCTATCATACTTCTCTAGCATCTTCTCATATTCTTTGTGCGCGGTCTCTTTCTCTTCTATCGTCTTCTGCGTGGAGTAGAGCGCTTTGTCAAGCTTCTCTTTCATTATTTCCAGCTCGGTCAGCGCGTCGTCTCTTTCCATCTGCAACAGACACGTATTTACGATATTTAATGTTTATTCATTCATATTCATTAGTTTTACTAAATTGATCCTATTGTGAATACCTTTAGTACAATATAAAATAGGCTGATGCACGTATCAAACTTTCTAGTGCTGATAAAATTCAAATGTACTTTTAAGAACGAAATTATTAATATTTTAGAATTAATACAATTGAAATAGAAATTGATTGATAACATCTATGTTAGTGCTTAAGATGGTGATGGACCCACCATTGTCACGTTGGACATTAATGATATTCGGTTAAAACACCTCAGCTTACCCTTTCGTAGACCCCTCTGGGATGACGAAAACATATATTTTTTTAAATTTGATTTAATGCAATGCAAAGATTCGTTTTCCAAACCATCCTAGTACTTAAACTTCTAGAATATCTTCTTGAAATAACTCAAGTTCCAACTCACAGTTAGCTTTTGATGCTGTTGATGCGCCTTCTCCCAGCGTTCCCTCAGGACGTCCAGCTCAGTAGCAGCGCTGTCCCTATCTCTAGCTGCTCTGTTCGCTGCAGCAGCCGCTGCTTCAGCTCTCTCGCGACAGCTGGCTGCTTCGGCTAATGCTGTGTCTCTCTCCTTCTGGATTCGTGCTACTAAGGCCTGGAAAGATGAGATGGTTAGTATTAATTGAGTTTTAAGCCCCTTATCTATACAAGAAACAGGGAGCCTTCTATCAAATAGCATAGACGTCTTACTAACCTGGCTTAGCTTAGCTATGACGTTTAATTATGGTATCACAAAATGAACCGCTTAATAGAATAGTATAGAATATTTGTTTATTTGTCACTTAAGTCGTACAGTTATAAAAATACATGTTGAATAAAACAAAATTATAATAATACCAAATACCACAAAAGGGGTTCACTAGATATTAATTACGAAGTTCGTTTCTTTTAAACAAACAAAAAAGGCCTTAGCTCTATTATATTAGAACATATTTTATTGTATGCAAAACAATTTAGTAGATATGCGAACCAAGGGCGTATCTGTTTTACGCCCTAAAACACAACTGAAATAGGTTCGCACAAGAATAAGCCCAACATTCAGGAAAGGAATTCATACACCCTACAATTCCGTGGAATGTCGTGATGCCTTGTATTGGCAGGGGTCCATGAAAGCTTTGCTGTAGGGTTGGCACTTGGTGAAAATACCAAGGGATTTCTAGACACTATTGTAAATAGCTACACTTGATAATGCTATTGTTTTTAATGGCATTGTGTATGTGTATCTACAAACCAGTTTCATTAAGCTATTGGGCAGTAGCACTATTATTCTAATTATTTCATTTGTACGAAACAGATTTTTCATAAATTATAATAGATACCAATTATAAATTTCTAATATTAAATTTCCATACAAATATCTTTTAGAAATGGCCTGCAACGCAACGCGAGTCCGAATCCCAGCAGGGCCAATAAAACTTACTTGTAGTGATTTCATACCACGTGCTTAACGGTGATGGAAAATATCGTGAAGAAACCTGCATATGTCAGAGAAATAACTCAAAGACGCGTGTCAAAAGTGCGTATTGTGGCTGAGACGGCGATAGACCATCTGTCACGTTGGTACTAAATCATCTTCGGTGAAAAGTGTGTGTTGTTACAACACCTCTGCCGACCCCTTCGGGAAATACAGGCATGAGCATATGTATGTATGTATATTACCAAAATAAGTGAATACTAATTAAAACTAATGTTTGTATGGATGGATGTTTGTAGGTAGGAAATGTAAAAGATGTATTCGGCCGTTTATTTGCCGGGTGGACAACCCTAGCAGTATTCGCAGCGGTATCAAATCCTGGGAATATTTTATCTGTGTTTATTGCCAATAAACTCGAGCTGGCTAGAATGCTGTTTAAAGAACACCCACTTTCTTTTAGAGAATGTTTCTTTCCACATCGAAGTTGGTGTAATATAACATTTTATTACTAGATTTTATCCGCAACTTAGACCTAATGATTTTTAAATAACCTAAGATCTTGGTTTTAAAGCTATCCCTATTATAAAATCATTGAAATTGGTTCGGCGGTTCAGCGGTGAAAATGTTAACAGACAGACAGACATCTTATTTACACGCAAGATTGATCGCAGAATGGTTACCTTTTCTTAAATGCTGTCCATCTGACAACTGACAGTGACAGACTAATATCACAGTATAAATACAAGCTTCACATCAGTAAGGAATCTACAAACGAATGGTTTAAAATGACAGACTCACACAATCGCGCACATTATGAAATTATTACGATAACGTTCTTTTTTTTAAGTAGGCCTAATTCTTTCCTCCCTAACTAAATTTTAACTAAATTGTTCAACTAGTTTAATAGCAGTTGAGCAGTGTGACATAGTTTGTATTACTGAACATTTTATGCTATAATTGGCTTTAGGATATGCTACTGCTCAATTGAGCTAAGCAAAAAATAGTTGAACAATTATAAAAAAATAAATAGTTGAGCAATTAAAAAAAGAAATAGTCCCAATTATATTTAGACAAAGGAGGGTAATACTGTATAGTAGAATGGTTACGAGTGTTCGTTTTGTAAGGTGAACATCGATTTCTGTTCAACTCAAGTTGGATTCTCGTAAAGTATTCAACGTGTGGAAACACTCAATTAGGCAATTTTGTAGCGGAGTGGAACAAAGGATCGGCTCTAATGGTAAATCCTCCTTTATATCGTACTAGCTGTGCCCCGCGGTTTCACCCGCGTAGATTTAGTTTTATCCTTATTGTCGCGGAAACCTAATATTATTAATAAATAAAAGTAGCCTTTGTTACTCCTTGAAACATCAGCTACCTGCTAGTTAAAGTCCCGTTAAAATCGGTCCAGCCGTTTCGGAGATTACCCGGAACAAACAGACAGACAGACAGAGAAAAATTTTAAAACTTGGTTTTTTGGTGTCTGCTGTGTATATACTTTCATATAAATTTTAGTGAAAAACTGTTATTTTGGAAATACAAACAGACACTTCAATTTTTACTAGACTAGCAGACGTCACGCGGTTTCACCCGCGTAGTTCTCGATCCGGAAAGAGTACGGGAATTAAGAATAGTTTTAGTTACTCACTGATAATGCTTAGCTATCCATTGTTGAAAGATTTTTTTGAATCGGTGTAGATTTTTTGAGTTTAATAACAAAATCAAGTTAAAAGGAGTAACTTCCACGTAGTGATTAAAATAACGGGACATAGCTTGGCAAATAGCTAATGTTACAAGTAGCATATCAGTAATTTCATTCAATCTTCATTCGTAACAAAACACCAGCATATTTGTATACCCGACATACTACTGATGGAAGGGATTTAGAATGATTATCTAGGAGACCGACGCCGCCTTGTCTAGACATTACGTGAGCTAAAAATGATCTATGTTTCACAGCTTGTCTGGCATAGGCAGTATATTCACCTATATCTTTAGTAGTATACAGATAAATACGATTGAAGTGTCTGTTTGTAAATCTAAATTAACAGCTTTACACTAAATTCATATGAAAGAATATACGGTATTCACATAAACCTCTCTGTCTGTCGGTCTGTTTGTTTAGGGTAATCTTTTACTGACAGGTAAATGTTACAAAGAGGAGGTGAAATCAACTAATGAAAATAAGCGTACGCGGGTGCAACCGCGGGGCACAGCTAGTCGTAAATATAAAGCTTAATACAAAACCCATTAAGCCTAAACAAGAAGAACCAATTGCAATGTTGATAGCATCTTGTTAATAGATAATTCCAACAGCCGTTTGTCCGTAACGTTCCGGCATTTACATTCAATTTGCATATCGTACGTTGGAACACGCTACTAATTGCTTGAAAGTCATCCCTGCTCACTTGTTTAATCATAATTAATGAGTTAGTCCATTTTGTTACTAACAGAGCGATTTAGACAGAATCTATAGACTTCTTATTACTGGTAAAGGTGCCGTTTGCGCGCTGGCCTTGAATACACAGCTGTTATTTTAGAGTTCCGCACCCAAAGGGTAAAACGGAACCCTAATGAGACCCGCTGTCCGTCGGTCTGTCCGTCTGTCACCAGGCTGTATCTCATGAACCGTGAAAGTAAGATACTTGACATTTTTGCAGGAGATGTATTTTTGTTGACAGCAAATAAACTAAAATGAATATTCAAAGGGGCTCCTTACGTGATTTTTTGCCGCTTTTATGTATAATGGTACGAAAGTCGAACGAAACCCAAAAAACGGCTCGGCGCGAGGTCGACTCGTACTTGGACGATTTCTTTGGTTTGGTTGGCGCAAGCGTAAATAAACTCCACCCAATAGCCAGGGTCTAAGAATATGGCTATGGTATCCCCTGCCTGTCGTAAGAGGCGACTAAAAGGGGGCCGGAGGGCCTGCTGGCGGTGTTCGGGGTGGGAGCTTTGACCACCGAGCCGCGGGCCCGGGAAGGTGGCAGCGCGATGTGACTCGCGCTGCCTTGCACAGCGAGGTCTTCAGGGGGGGCGATACAGCTGCCCCGGGGATTAGCCCCGGCAAAGTGTGGGGGGACACCGGTGCGATCTATCAGAGTACCCGGAGTCCCCCCTGAGCACTGAAGATGGCCACCGGGGGGGTTTTAGTGCGGTAAAAATCTCACATACCCCGATCTGCCTCTCCCAGGGCGGTCGGGGACCTTTTAAAGGTTTCCCCCTCGTCAATAAAAAAAAAAAAAAAAAAAAAAAAATAGCGTAAATAAACTCAAGCGCAAGACTCCTCTGCTTTCGCTGAGAGCTCAAAGCTCAACCTCTTCAGTGGTTCAGGCAACTGAGCCATTAGACGGTAAGTAGACCTACGTTTTTAATTCTGTGTTGAACTCCAGTTATTATTTACCTCTCCTAAACACTACCACTGCACGACACTAAACAGCTAGCAACTTAAAGACACTAACCTGTGCTTTATCGTGCTTATCCTGGAGTCTGACTGCGTCCAGCTGAGCTGTGTCACGTTCCTTCTGGAGCCGAGCCGCTTGTCCCAAGGCTTTGTCCAGTTGCGATTGTAAGGACTCAAAGTCATATGCTTGCTTCTCACGGTCTACTTGGAGCTGGGACAAAGGACAATCAATATTTAATTGCATCGTACTTTATATGTCTATGCATTTATTTATGTTAGCATTCAATTGCTTCATTACCTTACTCAACAATTAGTAGTTTGTTTATAGGTTAAATAATTTTAGGATCAGGTCAGAATTTTTGGAGATAATCTCCTGCATCTATATTTAATATGGTACAACTACTGTAGATTAACTTATTAAGCAAAGTATTTCGACGTTTCAAATTGGGATTTTCAATCCTCAGAATATTTTTAAGTCTCACGCCTGTTGCTGACTCAAGTCATCAATTGATTGATATGGGTCATGATGAAAAGGAATACTATCTTCTTTAGTGAACAAGGGATCTTGAGTCCAAAACTCACCTTTCGAACCTCAACAGCAGATTTATCCAGCTTCTCTTGCAACTTATCAATCTCAGAGTGCGCTGAATCAAGCGATGCTTGGAGCTTGTCTTGTTGTAGTTGAGCTTTGCCAAGAGTTGCTTGAGTACGCTCCAGTTCTTCACGTGCCTTGTCCAGTTCACCCACGGCCTTGTCTCTTTCAGAGTGGAGACGACTTATTGAAGATTGTACGCTGCAATTTATGATTAGGTTAGTAACGATCCTTATTATATATATATATTAATAAGCTTCATGCTTACGTCACTGATTTACGTCTGCAAAAGATCTAGAGAAATTCCCAAAACGCCAAATTAAAAATTCAAAAATTATGACACATTATATTACGCTCTGCTATTTCCGAAGCGTCCCCGAGGGGGTAAGTATGATTAAGTTTCAAAGTGATAGAGGGCATGTCCATCGCCATCTCAGACACTATACATATGTCTTTGAACTACTTCAAACATTTGCAGGTTTTCCTTCACTGAAAAACACGTGGGGTGAAATTACTGCAATTATGTTTTTCATACACAAAAAGTAATTGGTGCAGGCCGTTGGGATTCGAAATTGCGTCGCTAGCTCATTTATATTTTTTAAGTATTATGATAATAACGACACAATATGAAGAGTATAAGTGCACTTACCGATCATATTCCTCCTTCAGACTATCCTGTTCAGTTTGTGCATTTTCAAGTTTAGCTTTAAGGCGATACACCTCGCCTTGAGATTTCTCAACCTTATCCTGCAACGAACTGGCCTCAGCCCTGGCTCTTTCAGCATCAGCCTGAGTGACTCTCAACTCTGCTAAAGTCCTTCTCAACTCAGCAGCATGCTTATCGGCCTTCTCTTGCACTCTATCCAACTCTTGAGAGGTCGTCAAGGTACTCCTACCAAATGTTGTTTGAGAACGTTCTAACTCATGTTTGAGTCTTTCGTTTTCTAATTCAAGACGAGCTAAGCGTTGTTTTGCAGCTTCCCAATCCGCTCCAGACCTTCCTACTTCACTTGCAGCCTTATCTAGTTCTGCTTTAGATTTTCCAAGTTCAGATTGAGAGCTTTCAAGTTTGGCTTCAAGTTTGTCTTTCTCTGCTTGTGCCCTTTCGAGTCTCGCTCCTAACTTTTCAACTTCACTTTCCAAAGAGTGGAGTTTCATCTTGTAATCTGCTATTTCTCTTTCATGCAGTTCTCTTTCTTCGTTCTTCTCGTGTTCTGCTCGGTCTCTTTGTTCTCTTAGCTGTTGGATTTGTTTCTCTTTGTCTCCTATTACTTCTTCTAATGAAGAGAGAGCTCCTTCGGAAGAACAGTGATGGGCTTGCATTGCGTTCAATCTGGCTCTTGCCATGTCTACTTGATTGTCCTTCTCTTTCAGTAAATCTTCAAGGTTTTCGATCTAAAATAAATGTGTTTTATAATGAAAATCATACAATATAAGCTACGAAAACACAAAACTTTGTAAATAAAATAAACTCATACTTACACATAAATATAACAAAACAGAACAAAACACAAACATAAAATAAAACACGTAACTAGCACTACACACGCAAGTATAAACTGTTTTTTTAATTGAAAAGGATTATTTTCCTTATACAATCTTGATTTAAATGAGTGCAGCTTGTTAAAAGAACAAGAATACAGTTCTAACAGTCGCCAAATAAATAAAATTGCTAACTTCATAAGTTATTACTGCGCAACGTTTTTCCTGATTGATTGTGGTAGGGAGGTCTTTGCCCAGCAGTAGGACATAGCAGGCTCATGATTATAGTAATAATGATTGGGATTGGTTTAATCTAGCAGAGATCCGAAATCGACACGATCTTAAAATCGTGGAATGTTTGAAACCTTGAAGCTTGAAGTTTTTATAACATGAACCCTCGCTCCTAAAGTCTCCGGAATCCCGAACGCAAACAACGAATAAAATGGACTACCTTTATGATTTCAAAAGCTTTTCTCCTCGGATGCTCAAGTTACGGAACTAATTCCGTGTTCTCTTAAGCCAAGAGCTTCTTTTAGAAAGTTGAGGATTTATTCGACAGGGTTTCTAGCTTGCTTAAGTTCAATTTGCCTTAAGGATGACTCACGCTAGGCTGAGCCGGGTCTGAACTAAGCTTCGGCCGTAGTCTAGGCTGTTGTAGTTGCTCGAACATCACTCGACTACCGTTCGGTATTGCGTGAGTGTGTACTAGGTATATATCAGTAATATTATTCGCCCTGGACCAGGTTTGGACCAAGTTCAGCCTAGACTTCCGTGAAGACATCCATTACTCGCACAAAACTTTTCCAATAATAAGACACTTTGAAGGAAGAGTCACACGGATGGATGGAGTCCGACATAAATTTGACCGCTATTTAAATTAATTGATTGTAGTGGAATCTATTCGCGATATAAAGCTTCAATGCTACTGGGATTGTGAATCGAACTAGTCCTAACTTATGATCACTCATTCGAGCGAATATTAGCGCTTCATTGGATATCACACAAATTTTACTCAGTAAAACTAGGACAGTTTATTTGTGTTTTAAATGACACATTAAACCAGATTTTAAACAAGTTTGTTGGACAAGATCTGCAAAATGTAAGTAAACACAATACAATCAAATCGGGTCTATCCATAGGACATCACACAAAAATCAATATGCATCAAATGTTCAAAAAGGACTAGAAGAGGAATACCAAAATGGACCAAATAACAACAAAACAATATATAACAATACACAAATAGTTTACTAGAATAGAATAAAATAAAAATAATACTGAGAAATAATACAAATACCAGTCTTCAAAATAGCCACTCTCTCAACTAGCCAATACAAAAATAGATATTTAATACTCAATGGCATTCAGTATAACTATAAATTATCTGTTTTTATCGTCTACTCGGACGACATCCTTGATAGTTGTTCAAACAAATCTGAATCTTAAATTTCTTCAGACCAGCAATATAGCTTCGATTTTTTAGTTGAACGTATCAATAAAACTTGCTCTAAGCAAGTCGCACCCTTATAGCCAATACACCAGTCAAATTTAAGCTTTATGGCAACAGCAGAGACTACAATTTACCTTCCTCTGCAGGACATTGATTTTCCGGTCTTTGATTTCGGAGTGATCCCTCAGTTCTGCCAATTCATGGGCTGCTGCTAAAGCTGATGCTGTCTTTTTTTCAACCATTCTGCTCTTTTCATCCAATCTGGCTTTTAGTTCTTCAACCTAATATTATAAGGAGAAAGTTAGAGTGAGAATGGAGAAATGAGAGTGAATAAGAAGTGATTGTAGAACGATTACGTGCAGATTTGAAAAATGTGTTTTTAAAACATTCCGAAGACGAGTATTTCCAGACCGAGCCCAAAGTGCCTTCAGTCAATTCTACATTCGTTGTAAATATAAAGTAATTTGTTAATATTGATAAAGTAATAGCGATAATTGAACAGGATAAGCATGAATAAACTTTATAAGGAAATCAAGCACGTTACCATCCAAACAAGGATTTGTGGATCAAATTTATGTTCATTTACTTTACGTACGTCGGCTTGCAGCATACTATAATGCTCTTCTTTAGCGCATAGGGACTCCTTCAATACGGCAATATGACGCTGGTAGTCCTGGTGCTGTTCCTCCAAGGCCTTCATCTTGGCAGCCATTGCGAGGATCTCCTGGTCTCGCCTCTGGATCTCCAGCCGGAACTCATCCAACTGCCCATCATTCCATCCATCCGAAACACGATATAGAATCAAAAGCCACACATTGTTAGTAGAACAACTCAGTTGACCAAGTGACTATCTACAAAGGCAAAGTGATGGTAATAATGATACTGATGTCAAAACCAATCTACACGGTACTGATCGTAAAATGATCAAGGTTAATGTTAGAACCGTTAATGACAAGCGACGAAAGCGTTAGTCAGTCGTTAACGAAATGTTTTCAGCACTCACTGAACACAAGATGGTAGTGCTATGGAAGACATTTCCATTAATGTTAATTCTACATGCAATAGTACACTTATTAAAATTCAATCCATCGTTCAAAATATCCATTTAAAAATCGTTCCGAATCGCATCGACATTGGTCTGGAAAACTTTCTATACTGTACTAATAAATAAAATGAGTAATATTGGTGAGCGCGCGTAGAAAGTTTTCCAGGGTTTGTTCTAAAATTACGAGAAGTTTGACAGAAAACATCGTTAGATGCACGGGCGCCTACATTGTGATACATTTATCTACCGTACTGTGATGTAAGACTTATGGATGACCGCTACAGGAGAGAGGTCGGGTCGTGATGAGCTACTGATGTATGGATGAGACCAAAGCTGCACTGGAGCACGGCTGGCGACCAACATCGAAAGCACAACATGATCAGGTTCACAGAACAACCTAGCTCGTTTTCATTCGACCACGATCCATACTGATTTATCTAACTCTATCATAATTGGTGTTAACGTATGCTCTCACAATTCTATCCATACATTATAATCTAATTTATATTCGCATCCTAAGGCCCTATTTAACAAAAATATTTCAAGAATATAATTCTTCTTATCAATAACAACGAACAGTATTAAGTTTACACAAAAATACGAGTCACAATCGGCGACGAGTTCGGGCTTAAAGCGAGAAATTGACACGTTACTCGATGCAGGGAGTCACAGCGTGGTGGCGCTATAGTAGGGCGCGAGGCGCGGGCGCGGCATGGGGCGCGGCGGCGCACTCAGCCGCCCGTCTTTCATCACGCGGACGTCGTTGAGCAGAAAACTTACTTGTCTCTTGAACGGCGGGTCGGCCTTATCGTATAGCGAGCCGTGGGACACGAGCGAGGGCGGCGGCGGCGACACCAGCGCGGCGAGCTCGCTCTCGAGCAGAGCGACCTGGCGCTCGAGCGTGGCGATGCGCGCCTCCTTGGTCTCGAGCACGGCGGTGAGCGTGGCGCCCGCGCTGCCGCCGGGCAGCCCGGCCGCCGCCAGGGCGCGCTCGAGCTGCGTCTGCAGCGCCCGCAGCGTGTCCGCCGTCGCCTTGAGCTCCTGCCAGTCACGGGACACGGTCAGCCGCCGCCGCCCGCGCCGCCGCGGCGACGATCCTACCTACGCCGAGCCCGTCTCGTGGGGCTGCGCGCTCACTCGCAGCCCGCAGCCCCAGAAGGCGTAATTTACTTGCGTCTAATGCTCAAATCCAATGTACACGAGACGGTCTTCTCTAAGGTTCATGTGACGGGGACATAATGAGCTGCTAAACATGCAATGTCGTGATTTAGTTGTGTTCGTGTCGGTTTAGATTTCATTTTGGTTTTTAAATTTTTATGTGTCGGCCGAATCTGATAAACGTTTTGGATTATTTGGGGAGGTATGTGGGAGTTTTAGATTTTGTATCGTCAGAATGTTGGAGAGTTAGAAGGCGGAGGGTGCTGGGGTCAAGCGTCGAGTGTGTCACAAGGAATCGAAAGTCTGTGGGGTGATAAGCGAAGTTGTAAAGAGAAGCGAACGTTCGTTCGGAACACACAAGGCTTCGCGACAGTCACAGAGTCAAGACATGAATGAAATGAAACTATCAAGAGCAGCACTAACAGAAACAGTGACGATGATAAAGGTATCACAAAATAAAACGCCCATGTGTCTCTATGAGTACGAAAGCGTGACGTGCACAACATAAGGTTCATACTGCAGGATCATGCATAGCACAATTTCCATCGACACCATATAGAAGTTCTGCTATGCGGACATGCAACAATAT
This sequence comes from Watsonalla cultraria, assembly GCA_964035505.1. NCBI lineage: Eukaryota > Metazoa > Arthropoda > Insecta > Lepidoptera > Drepanidae > Watsonalla > Watsonalla cultraria. Next base: position 5,299,961 of record OZ037736.1, on the reverse strand, counting down.
ACTCTACACACTTAACATAGATGCGATAATTACCTGCTTTTGAGCCATGGCTTGCATTTGTTGGAACATTTGCCGTTCTTCTTCTTTACCTGAAATGTATTTAGAGTTGTACTTCTGGTTCTGACAACAGCTATGTGATTCTGAAACATTCGCGTGTACGAGCTCACCTTCGAATCTGCAGCAAGTTTTTGACAAGCGAACCGTTTGGTGTCGCCCTTTTGGTGACAGTCGAAGTAACTAAGTAATTGACACAATTTCTATAGGATTACATAAAGTGAGATTCGAAGTGAATTCGCGTGAATAAGTGTATTTGTATAAATAAGCTTGTACGTACCCATTCCCTTATTTTGTAGCATTTCGAGCAGTTTTTTGACGCTCTCATCTCTTGACTGGAGTGTCTGTTTTTGCGTCTCAATCCTCAACTCTAGCTCCTGGTTGCAAATTTGAATGAACATGTTGGTAAGAGCAGTTATATTCTTACTTAATATTAGAAGCTAATTAAATAATTCGAAACGTCTATTTTATTATCTGCACCGAAAATGTTAGATTTTACTTTTAGTTCTATATTATCAAATTACAAAGTTTTATCATATAGCCTACAACCATTCTTTATCCCGATTTGGATAATCATCAGATTTTTACAAAGCTACTGCAATCTGAACTTCGCAACTCCCTTTACGAGTGGAATTGCTGGGTTGAACCAAAAGACTGAGTTTTTTAGACTTCTGACTGGCCTGTAACCAGACAAACCAACAAAGTAAAAAGCCAAAGCTGTCCGATTTGCAACCGATGCCGACAGCTTAGCGAGCTTTTCGAGGCACGGGAGCTTGGGTTAACCATCTAACTGACATGTCTGGGTTGGAATTGCAACTGTACCGCGAGCCCCTATCCACCTATAAGTACATACTAGTATCTTAGTAGTACCAGTGCCCCTAGCTTTTGCTGTGAGGTTTTGAAGTCTTCAAACGTTGCGTTTTAGCGTGGCCCGAAAAGTGCGAGCATGTCAAAAACAAAACAGAATTATATCGCACTCACCTTGATCGTATCTCTCAATATGGCAATCTCCCTTTGCAGGTGTTCATTCTCAGCGTAAATAGCCTCTAATTGTTGTTGGAGCTCCGGAGCTGGCTGACGCAGTCTTAGGCGGAGTTCTTCTTCCAACTGCCGGACTAGCATCGCTTGTTTCTGGAAGAGATTGAGGTTGTTTAATCGTATACGTACTAGATGGCGCCACTTGTAAATTACATCGCGCTGTGATAAAGTTTTCTTATGTATGTAAATACACTCCTATTATATGGGATTTAAACAAGTATTAAGTCAAATTAGAAGGAATTGTTTGAAGGAAGATACAAATGAATGTCGACGAAGCGAAAAAAAGTGCAAGGATCGTAGCAAAGTATGGCTGGCGAACTCTGCCTACCCGCATGGGATATAGGTATTATAAAGTACTCTAATCCTTAATAGTGATAATATGAAATATCGAAGCAGTCTAAAAAATATTGGAACCATAGAATATCAGGCTGGTGTTAAATTGACGATCTATGTAATTTTCTGCCGCAACACTACGTGACTAGAATCTCCATGACTGCTTTGTTCGAGGAAACATTGCCAAAGGATTTCAGTTTTTACGACAATGTTATTGGGGTTCTGTACTTGTAAAATTTGCATAAGTTTCCTAACAAAGGATAACACTTTCTGAGGTTTATAGTAAACGCTAAGAATATTCTGTTTCCTCAACAATTATCTTGAAAAATGTTTCACGTACAACTTATGCGTAAAAGAGAGAGCCGTGGTAGCCGTGAGGTTTGAACAGTCGCCTGTACCAGTGAGTTTTTCTAAAAACTTATGTGCTGAGATTTCACACCACGTGCTTTACAGTGAAGGAAAACATCGTGAGGAGACCTGCCTGCATAGGTCTGAGAAATTCGAAAATGTAAATATAGTGCCCAATAAGAAAAACTCATTGGTACAAGCTTAGCATATTTATTGCGATACGTATCTTAATTCCTAATTGGTAACCTTTAGTAAAAGTGATGGAATACGTATAAGTTCTTTAGAATCCTTGATGCTAGAGATAATATTTAGCTTCTCTATTGCTGTGGTATTCAATCCAATTATGGCAGTTAGCATGTCTTTACTCTAGTTACAGCGGTTACTACTAAATTTGAAGAATACAATTTACATTATGAAAAGAGATGCGGTAGCCCATCTGTCACGTTGGTACTTAATTATCTTATTATATTACTAGCTGTGCCCCGCGGTTAAACCCGCGTAGATTTAGTTTCATCCTTATTGTCGCGGAACCCTAATATTTAAAAAAATTAAAGTAGCCTTAGTTACTCCTTGAAACATCAGCTACATGCCAGTGAAAGTCCCGTTAAAATCGGTCCAGCCGTTTTAGAGATTACCCGGAACAAACAGACATACAGACATACAAACAGACAGACAGACAGACAGAGATTTTTTTTAAAACTTGGTTGTTTGGTGTAAGTAGCGTGTATACTTTCATATCCATTTAGTGAAAAGCTGTTATTTTTGAATTACAAACAGACACTTCAATTTCAATGGAAGATCTTCTCTTTGCTGGGGATGAGCCTGATCACTCCTCCTTACAGGTTTTTAAAAACAGCCATTGATGCATTAAGGTTATTTTAACTTGTCAATAATCCATAATATACTAACAATGCAAAATATGTATAATATATTAACGTATTGAAACAATAAGAGTCAAAGCCCACATAGAATTCAATAGGTATCGATCGAACTTACCCTACAATTGAAACAGTACCTACACCGATATAAAAATTCTATTCAAACATGAGTTGCCCTACATATGGGCACGAGCTGCTCTAATGTGAAGTAAACGACTTTATAACTTCCAAGTTGGGTAAGGAATCTAATATTAGAGCTAATATTGCTAAGAATAATGCTACTGACGTGAAAGTATCATTCTAAAGACAAAACAGATATTAGAGAAGTAATTCAAAGACCTGCGATAGACCCACTCTCTGTCACTTTGGCACTTAATTATCTTCGGTGCATAGTGGGTGTTGTGACTACAACACCTCTGCCTACCCCTTCGGGGAATGCAGGCGTGAGCATATGTATGTAAAATAGACATGTTTTGCTACTTGCTACTGCCCGCGATTTCGTCCGCGTGGAATTACTTAAGGCTAACGCTATCTTTCTGTATTTGATATTAGCGTGCTGATATATTAGCCTGCCTCGATACTAGGCTATCTAACAATGAAATAATTTTTAAAACTGGAACAGTAGTTACTGAGATAAGCGCATTCAATTTAAGTTTATTCACCGAAGGGGTAGGCGGAGGTACTTATAGTACAAATTTCGCCAGTTATATTTGAGTTCAATGTAATAGCGAGCAAACCTATTGCCATTAATTGGTTACTAATCCAGACTCCGGGCTGCCACTATGAAATTACAAATGGATAAACTCAAAAACAAAAGAAAGCCCTTGGAATTAAAATTCAAACCAATTCAATTAAAGATTCAATTTTAGAAATCTTGGAGACTTTTGTAGGCCCCTAGGCCCTTTAGATCATTTCCATCGAGGGTCGCGAAACAAGTTATTTCCTGTTCAATCTGGTAAAAATCACATCGGGTAAGATTGGTAGAATTCTATTTTGAAGGGATGGTCGTTGGACCGCGGATTGCAAAAGGGTAAGATGGGCAAATACCCTTTTGTACAACGAAAGGTGGGCTTGCTATGTGCAAGGGTAAATCCAGAGATTATTTCAGGGAAATCTAAGACCTAGACATAGTAGTAGTTTCTAGTTCTCTCACGTTTAACAGGGTTTATGTAAGTTTTACTTACGATACCATTATAATTAAGACTAGCTGACCTAACAGATGTTGTCCCGTCTTATGTTTTTATCAATAAAATAACTCGGTCTGAAGCATCTGTTGTAAACGGTATTCAGTTTTGATTTGTTGTTCTATGTTGGACATTGTTGATTCTATGTCAAACGTCATACATGTCGTAAACGTTAAAAAAATAATTTTATATTTTTGATGTAACTAACTTAAATGCAATAAATATATGAATATGGCAATACATATTTATAAACTAACTGTGTCCCGCGATTTCCCCTGCGCAGACTAAATTGCATAGAACGCCCGTGGAACATTTTTTTTTAAATGAAAGTAGCCTAACTTACTCCTTGTAAAATTAGATATCTGTTACAACCAGTGAAAGTCCTGTTGAAATCGGTCCAGCCATTCAGACAGACAGACATTTAGGCTGTGCGTTCATATATACAGGTTGTCGGGGAATTCGGGACAGCTCTTAAAATATGTGATAGGGTATAATTTTAGGAAGCAATTAAAATTATTATGACAAAAATATTTCCTTCCGTTTTCGAGTAATTGATGTTCAAAGTTGACCATATCAATACCTTATTTTCGAATAAAAATCAGCTGTAACGTTGAGTTATTCACATAAAATCTAACTACGTTTTTATTTTTTTTTCTCCCACTCATAAATCCTGAAATAATCCCATAAAACCATTTTTCGAAACCATTAACCTTTCCCTTAATTTAAAAAGTTGAATGACCGCGTACGGAATGTAGGTAAACGCGGCCGCGCGTTCATTCAATCGCTTAAAGCCGCGAGCTCTTCGGCCATAGCTTATAACTACGTTACCGTTGGAGCTAGATATTTTACGATTTCAATATAGTGATATATTCATAAAACCCTACAACTTCTAGAAGACAACTGTTCCTTTTACACCGACACCCTGTATTTATAATTCACTAAATAATTTAGTCAGGACTTTGAATTTTGCATGCAAGGAGAATGACACAAATTAATGTTCTCAGCATCGTCTGTCATAAAACTCGTAACAGGAAAAGTATTCCGAAAATAGAACGTTACAGAATATACAAAACTTTTTTGCTCAACTTACCCTTTTAGGGTAACACACACATAGGTACTTTACCTAACAAACCAATTTGCGGCTGAAAAGAGATGTGCGTGAGTATAAATTTCCACTGAAATTCCCCTTTGGTAACGCTTTGTAAAATTTCGTCGTTATTAAATTCCCATCTGCATAATTCCGATCTTATATGACGTATACGGTACACGCGTGTTTCGATAATTTTCATTGTTTTGCGAGTGTGAGTGAGATAAAAGTAAGGAATCTAGGTCTATTTCTATACAGATAATACAGTCAAAGTCAAAAATATCTTTATTCGATTAGACTTTATACAAAGCACTTTCAAATCGTCAGAATGACACAATTTACAGGATTATACATGCTACCGCCAGGTTCGGAAGGTTGCTTTTACTGAGAAGAACTTGGCAAGAAACTCAGTAATTACTCTTTTCAAAAATATTATACAATTAAAAAAAAAACAAATAAAATTGAAGTGTCTGTTTGTAATTCCAAAATAACAGCTTTTCACTAAATGCATATGAAAGTACACACGATACTGACACTAAAAAGACAAGTTTTAAAATTTTTCTCTGTCTGTCAGGCTGTCTGTCTGTTTGTTCCGGGTAATCTCTGACGGATTTTAACGGAACTTTCACTGGTAGGTAGCTGATGTTTCAAGGAGTAACTTAGGCTACTTTTATTTATTAAAAATATTAGGGTTCCGCGACAATAAGGAAGAAACTAAATATACGCGAGTGAAACCGCGGGGCACAGCTAGTTTTTAAATAAGATCTTTTTTGTACTGATCTGATTTGTACCTTGAGCGTGAGGGTTGTCAATCTTAAAAAAATTTTAATTTACTTATTTATTAAATTTCATTATTATGACAGTAGTCATAATAATTTGAATTTTTCGTTTTTAAATTTAGTATTATTGAATAAATTACGGTAAAACACGTGAATCGTCCACGACGTGACACTTCATACTGTCATTACGCCTATTCCTGTTATTTTCTCGTAGATGCACGCGAGTATGTCATTTCAAACGATTTGTTCCTAGATTCCGTACTGGTTACGTAAGCTTAAAATTATATTATGTGGTAGAACGAAAGGTTTGTGGTTTAGTGGCCGCAAACGCTACTGCGGAACACGACGTCCTGAGTCGATTCGTGTCGGGCAGTATTATTAGGTTTCTATCTGTAATGTCCCAGTAACACTCGAAGTCTGGGTTAGTACTCGGTTATGAGGCTTAAACATAACCAGCGAAATGTTGTTACTTGAAAAACTATTATAATGTTTATTCCTAGGTTATTAAGATACATTATCAATCACAGCCACCTGGCTGTATTAGAGCACAATGGTACAAATATTTGTGTAGGCACAGTACCAGCGGAATGCGGAACGTGAGTCGACAACAACGGTGTAACTGTGGCACAGTGATGAGCGGTAGCGGGCTTAGGCGCTTGTGGGAAATGGGCTCGCTATAAGGATGAAAGCCTTAACACGTGAAGAATGAAGAAATTTTATTGAGATCCGAGGATATTTTGTATATAAAAAATATATAAACAAGCATTCAGTCCACTAAGTTCCCGTAATGTTCTGATTCCCTTACCAGTGTGAGATTATAAGTACTGTTAGGAAAACTGGCGGCCTACCATCATCGGCTAAAGCAGAGTGTATTTTGAAAATGAAAATGATTTATTCAGTTTAGGCCTTGGTATGGCACTTATGAATCGAGGAATTTATCACCGGTTCGGAAACTACCCTTCTGAGAAGAGAACCTATTAAGAACTTCTGAGCTTTGACGTTTAATTTTTGTACCGTAAAATTGAATGTGAAAGCTAAGAAGTTCTTATACGCGCTACTTAAATGATCATAGTTGGTTTCCTGAATTCTAACCTAAAATTAAATGTAATTCTGACGATTTGAAAGTGCTTTTTAAAGTCAAAACACATAATATTTAACAAGCTCATTATTAACTTTCAATGTATGATTGTTGGTGGTATCTTACAGCCGAATTATAAATAAGTTACCTTTAACGATTGAGCTGATATGTTCTTTAAATATAAAACTGAATCCCCATTTCCCTTGGTCACGGCATCACGTGTAAACGGCTGGATGGATTTAACTTGACTTTCACTGGCAGATAGCTGATGTTTCAAGGATTGTATTGTGGGGAGAGCGAGTGATCGTGCTCATCCCCAGCAAAGGGAAGATCTTCCAGCCAGGCGGGTGTCATGCCTGGGGAACCGCGGCTCCAACTGTTCTAGTTGGAAACTTGTATATATACTGCAATGCGCTTGAAAACTCTTCTGGCGCGATTTAGGTTCTCGTGTATTTGTATCTAAACTTCGCATTTGTTAGCGAGTAGCGCCATCTATGAGCGAGTGGAGAAACGCTGCTACAGTATTATATTAATTTTATTAAAAAAAACATAAGCGCTGCGGGACACCCATGAAATTAACTATACGCGGGTGAAATCGCGGGACACAGCTAGTTTGTTATAAAGACTCATAAATATGACGATCAATCCAAGATGGCGGACTATTATGTTGGAGCTAAAATTCAAAGACTCAGTCGTCATCATTCAGACAAGCCACTCAGTCATCTTCAGTGAAATTTGTTTTGTAACACCTTGCTGGACTCATATCTGATGACGTCATCAACACATTTGCAGTTTCTTACCTAACATTGAATCCGTTGAAAGAATTACAATAACGACCAATACATATACATCCGACAATCGCGGTTAAATCAACCGAAAGACCATAATACGATACTTATACGGTAGCAAATCGCGTGCACTGAGCAATTTTCCGCTCCGCTTGGTTCAACAACCGCAGCTTTACCGACCCTGCCGCTTTCCCTTTGCCCTATATTCCTCCTTAATTTCGACGGAATCGATACTTCCAAGGTTTAATTGTATCAAACATTTATATTCAGACGCACTGCTTCAAGTACAACGTACTTGTTTTTTATGGGAAGGTAATTTTATAGATATATGCAGATAACATTTTCACTATCTATACAGATAAATAAAATTTAAGTGTCTGTTTGTAACTGCAAAATAACAGTTTTTCACTAAATGCATATGAAAGTGTACACGGTACTGATATAGAAAAAACCAATTCAAAAACAAAATATCTGTCTGTCTGTCTGTTTGTTCCGGGTAATCTTTTTTAACGGGACTTTCACTGACGGATAGCTAATGTTACAAGGAGTAACTTAGGCTACTTAAGATTTTTTTAAAACATTAGGGATCCGCGGGAAACCTCGAAATTAAAATCTACGCGGATGAAACCGCGAGGCACAGCTAGTTGTGAATAATTTTATGTTTTTTTTTGTAATTATCATTATTTGCTATGTAATGATGTACACGATGCCAGCTGTTTCTTGGTGGTTCTTCTCAGAATGCTAGTTACCAGATTGGTGGTCAATTCTTCGACATTCATAAGTGCCTTACCAGGGCCTTAACTTAATAATCCATTTTAATTTTCATATAATAAGATGGGCAGAGATTAATTAGTCTAGTAACATAGACCTAACTTCGTTCACAGATGCAAAATACACCGAAAGTGCATGTGGTCAGTATAAATATTGTAGGTCTTTGATTGATGTGGTAATACTACGCCATAATTTAAATTATACAACTTTATTATTTATCCTAGCTGTGCCCCGCGGTTTCTATACAATTTAATGGGTGATCCGTGGAAACCTAATGATTTTTTAAAATAAAAGCAGTCTTAGGCACTCCTTGTCATCATCAGCTATACCAGTGAAAGTCCCGTAAAAATCCGTCCAGCCGTTTGGGAGATTACCCGGAACAATCAGACAGACAGACAGCGAAAAACTTTACAAATTGTATTTTTTATATATCAGTACTGTATATACTTTCATGGAATTACAAACAGACACTTAAATTTTATTTGTCAGTATATATATATATATATACATTTATTTAATTTTATTATTATTTTACATATTAATTAGTCCCCCCAGCGGCATCTCAAGTAATAAGTTGGCTTCATAATAAGTAAACTTTACATAGCATATAAGAATTTGAAATGAATATTATGACATTGCTTTTTCCGTTTAAGAAATAAATAATTAGGTAGCTTTGCGTATTCACTAAATCAACAATCTCTATAAAAGGTGTGCCATAACTTCAAAGATTCAATGTTCCAACAGAAATACGAAACGAGCGATTTAAATTTTTGAAGCCTTACTCCAAGTGCCTCCTGCAACTAACAAAGGGAAAGATTCAGAATTGTCTGCGGTTTTATATCCTTCAATTTTCATCATTCATTTTATTACTAGCCTTGCGTTGCGGAATTTACGACCTTGTTACAATGTGTTCTGACGCTATTTTACGATACACTGGCAAAAATGAGCTCTACACTTGATATTTGATAACATTGTATTTTTATTTTATATCTGAGTATATTATACTCACACCAGGAGCCCTACCATGAGCTCTTATCGCCATCATAGTTCCCCTGTGTGACAGTGACAGACTTATACACGTCATATACATCTGTTTCATAAAAAAGACGTCATGGTAGGGCCCCAGGGCCTGTAGACAAATTAACATTATCCTCACGCTTCCCTAATAGAAACGATACAAAATATACGGGAATGACATATGTCACGTGCCTGATTTATATCATTACCATACATTTTTTATCGTTTCTATTAGCGCAAGCGCAAGAGAATGTTATTTGTAGGGCTACTTAAAATACTGTACTAACTAACAAGTTCGTAGCAGCGTAGCAGTAGCATAGACCTCGTAGCAATGCCTACGCGCTATAGTAACCAGCAGGCGGACAAATTTCATGTTTTGCAATGCCCCTAGTACCTATTACGTGTTTCAAATAAAAATATTAAATATTCTCACGCCCGTATCCCCCGAAGGGGTAGGCAGAGGTGTTGTAATAACAACACACACTTTTCACCAGAGATGATTAAGTGCTAACGTGACAGAAGGTGAGTCTATCGCCGTCTCAGGCACTACACGTAAGTCTTTTGTTTTCCTTCAACGTAAAACACGTGGTGTGAAATCACTGCACATAAGATTTTAGAACAAACGCATTGGACGTGACGCGGTTTCGACGGGGTACTTTCCATTCCCGTGGGAGTACGGAGATAAAATATATAGCCTATATTAATCAGTGATAATGTAGCACTCAAATGGTGAAAGAATTTTCAAAATATCTCCAGTAGTTTTAGAGTCAGTTCGTTACAAACATACTTTTCCCTTTATAACATTATTATAGATCTTATCTTATACCTTTAAACGAGCAATTCTTGTACGTATATATAATCTGTATCTCGGGAACGGCTCCAACGATCTTCATGATATTTTCTGTGTAGGGGGTTTCAGGGGCAAAAAATTGATCTAGCTAGGTTTCATTTTTGGATAACATAGTTTTGATCATGTTTTCGGGCACTGAAGAACTCAATTCAATTACAATACAACAGTAAATATCAGATAGCTCAGACTTGAGGCATCCGGAATATGAGGCGATAACGAAACTAGAGTATCCCGGTTCGAGTCTGTCGTTCACCGGATCGATTTTTTCTTTTTTTTCCCCTTATTTTTCAACATACACACATTATGCTCATGTCTGTATCCCATGGGGGTTGCCAGATATCACTTCGCCACAATTTTTTTTTTATAATATGAGTAAACGTCAAGTTCTTTCTCAAAAAATAAACCGAGCATAGCTCGATCAATCAGGTACTATAATATATAGGAAGTAAAATGAAACGTCAATGATGGTAGGCCCCCAGGTCAAGCTACGCTTAGTTTGGCGCTAGATGGCGCTGTGATTATATTAGAACACTCATTAAATAAACTAGCTGTGCCCCGCGGTTTCAGCCGGTTAGATTTAGTTTCTTCCTTATTGGCGCGGAACCCTAATGTTTTTAATAAATAAAAGTAAGTTAGCCTATGTTACTCCTTGAAACATCAGCTGCCTACCAGTGAAAGTCCCGTTAAAATCCGTCTAGCCGTTTCAGAGATTACCCGGAACAAACAGACAGACAGACAGACAGAGAATTTTTTTAAAACTTGCTTTTTTAGTGTCAGTATCGTGTATACTTTCATATGCATTTAGTGAAAAGCTGTTATTTTGGAATTACAAACAGACACTTCATTTTTATTTATCTGTATAGATGTATGATCGTTGCAAAGGCAATACCAGTCTATTTAATAAATGTGACAGCTGATTATTGTACAGAGGGTTGAGCGACCGACGACGTAGTAGTATCGATTTTACTAGAGGCTTGGAGACATCGGAGATGACGTATCAACGTTCCGCTTTTAGTTATACAACGTTTACTAAGCAATGTGGAATTCTAGACTTAATTTATAACGATAAATAAAATTAACAGCTTTTTACCAAATGCATATGAAAGTACACACAATTTTTAAAATATTTCTCCGTCTTGTCTGTCTGTTTGCTCCGGCTCTGAAACGGCTGGACCGATTACTGGCAGATAGATGTTACAACGTAATACAAACTATATCCTACTAGTCAACTAGTTGAGCAATTAAGTTGAGCAATGAGGCAGTAGCACAACTTACATGGAGTAACTTAGTCTATTTATATTTAAAAATATATATTAGTAGTGTTGTCCCGCGAAATAAAGCCACGCATGAGATTAAGTCTTAGCGGATGAAACCGCGGGCACAGCTAGTAATAAAAAAATATTCAAACCGCATGGGATTCAAATCTCCTTGAATAACGCTTATGCAAAGAATACACAAAATATAGATTGTATGTATGTATATAAAAAGGTACTTTTTTGTAAAACTGCTCGCGAATATGGCGACCATTTTGCATTTTTGCGCGTGAATATTTTCAAGATGTCGTCGACATTTTCCCGCGTCGAGGATGCTTCACGCCGCTTTTAAACATGGAAGGATGTGGACGAGAAATAAAATGGCAATGGTGCCAGTTTGAATTTTTTGGAATAAATATTGTTTTTTTTTAAATATTTTTTTAAGGCAAATATTTTCACGTTACTTACTATATTCACATACAAGCTTCTGCCCTCGATTTCGCCCGCATGGAATACTTACTTTGGCCTAGCCCTAAGTTTAACCAGCCTTCCTAGCCAAACGAGCTATCTAACACGGAAAAAAATTCAAATCTAGTAATATCTGAGATTAGCGCATGTTAACAAACGAACAAACTCATTAGTTTTATATAAGATTTTTTAACTATCCTACGGAACTCTTTAATTTGAATTACATGAAAGCCTCTTGAACTCTTAAATCACACGAAAGCCTATACGATACTGACATAAAAAAATACTATTTGTAATTTTTTTCTCTGTCTGTCTGTCTGGCTGGACCGATTTTAATGGGACACTGTCACTGTTTCACTGAGAGACAGATGATAATACAAGGTGTAACTTAGGCTATTATGAGGCTAAAAAATATAAGGGTAATTTTCGTATTTTTAAAATTAAATCTATGCGGGTAAAACCACGACACAGCTAGTCTATACATCTATACAGATAAATAAAATTGAAGTGTCTGTTTGTAATTCCAAAATAACAGCTTTTCACTAAATGCATATGAAAGTATACACGCTACGGACACTAAAAAACCAAGTTTTAAAATTTTTCTCTGTCTGTCTGTCCGTCTGTCTGTCTGTCTGTCTGTTTGTTCCGGGTAATCTCTGAAACGGCTGGACGGATTTTAACGGTATTTTCACTGGTAGGTAGCAGATGTTTCAAGGAGTAACTTAGGCTACTTTTATTTATTAAAAATATTAGGGTTCCGCGACAATAAGGATGAAACTAAATCTACGCGGGTGAAACCGCAGGGCACAGCTAGTGTTAAATAAGAAAATAAATTTAATTAAACATTTAAGTTTGAATCAAAGTTATCTCCGAAATTAATTTGTAACGTAACCCTTAAACTCTGCGCTACGAAAGTTTCCCCGACCCAAACACAGATGGCGTTACACTCGCAGCTACATTGATCCAACCGCTTCGACTTGTGGAAATAGTACGTGCATTACGTAATCTGCCATTCAAGGAGTATTTTTTACTTTTTCAGGCTAGTATGGCTTTCATTTGCTGTGAATGAAAGAGTTCGTTAATGAGCGACTTGTTCGTTTAAAAATGCACTTTAATACTCTCGAAATAGAATACAATTTCGTGTTGGTAATTGTAGTTATTCTCGTGTTTTGAGATACATTGTGTTCGTAATTAGAACGTTGTTAAAAAATTTACAATAGATTTTTTTTCTTTTGGTTAGAGAATTATTCAAAAGATTAAATTGATGTGAATTCCCGCTCTTATGAAAAGTTGGTGAGAGTTTAGACCAAGTTTAAATAGATTATTTAAAGAGGAAATCTAAGACGAAAAGGTTAGAGATTTGGGATTGTAGACATTGTTTGAAAATCAAAGCATTGCTGAGGCAATATCTTATATATAAAAATGAATCCCCATTTCCCTTAGTCACGGCATCACGCCTAAACGGCTGGACCGATACTAACGGCACTTTTATTGTCAGATAGCTGAAGTTTGAAGGAGCGTTTTAGACTATTTAAAAAAATAGCATGAAACTAAATCGACGCGAGTGAAACCGCGGGGCACAGCTAGTACTATATATTTAAAGACTGCCTTAAGGGCGTAGTCACTGCAAACCCTTTCTCGGAATACGAGGTCCTGGGTTTGATCCCTGGGTCGAGTAAAGTGTTATTGGGTTTTTCCTTTTCTAATTTCCCGGTAGCAACCCGGAGTCTGGATTAATGCCATGGGACTTCATAATAAATGAAGTAGGTGTACTTTAAGTACCTGCACGCCTATGTCTATGACTACACCTAAGTCTGACTACGCTTCCCGAGAATACAACCGTGTGTATAATACTTATATAGGTAAGTCGTTCTACCTTAGCGTTATTCACTAAGGTTTCTCAGCGTCGCACAGCACACACAAAGATATGAAATTGAACCTTATCCTCTATGTATTATGTATCATTTTCCTACGATTGAAAACAACACTCGACGACGAGTGCGACGCTGAGAAACCCATAGGTTTTGTAATGTTTCATCGTCGACGAATTTCGTTACGTATAATCGTTAACAGTGTTCTCATCCTAAAATCTATACAGATAAATAAAATTGAAGCGTCTGTTTGTAATTCAAAATTACAGCTTTTCACAAAATGCTTATGAAAGTATACACGCTACTGACACTAAAAAGCCAAGTTTTAAAACTTTTCTCTGTCTGTCTGTTTGTTCCGGGTTATCTCTGAAACGGCTGGACGGATTTTAACCGGACTTTCACTGGTAGGTAGCTGATGTTTCAAGGAGTAGGCTTATATTTATTAAAACTAATAGGGTTCCGCGACAATAAGGATAAAACTAAATCTACGCAGGTGAAGCCGCGGGGCATAACTAGTGATGTATGATGTAATAAATAAATATGCTCACGCCATCCCAGAAGGGTCCCCGAAGGGGTAAGCCGAGCTGTTGTATATCATTATGATCTTAATCTCGTAGATGCGCGTCTGTGTAAGTGTCATTTCGAAGGATTTATTCCTAAGCTGTGCCTCGCGGTTTTAGTCGCGTAGCGTTAATTTCATGGGTAGTCCACGGCATCCTAATGTTTTAAGTAGTAGCCTAAGTTACTCCTTGTAACATTAGATATCCACCCGAAAGTCCCGTTAAAATCGGTCCCGCCGGTTCGTAGATTAGCCGGAACAAACAGACAGACAGACAAGAGAAAATTTTAAATAAATTTATTTTTTCGTGTCAAGATCGTATATGCATTTAGTGAAAAGCTATTATGGAATCACAAACAGACACATCAATTTTATTTATATGTTTATAGATGTATAGATTCTTAACGATAGTAAGCTCACTGTAAACTGCGCCATAGCCAAATTCAAGCAGAATTGGCGATGAAATATCTATTTCCATCATATGAAATCGAACCTCGGCTTAAACCGACCTTTTACTGACCCATTAATACTTTATTACACAGACAATGGATACTTTAAATAGTTCATAAACCTTTCTCTAACAAATCGAGGTACTCTTTGAAGTGGAAACACAATAGCCGATGTGTAAGTATAATGCATGCGTAGGTACAAGCATGTACCTCTAGATTCCAAATCGAAATCATAAATATCTTTATATTGTTGGGGTCGGCACTTGATTCAACCCGATACCGATTTCTATACGAAGCGACTGCCATCTGACTGACTAAAGCAGTAGTCAGACTTTCTTAGCCCTAAAACTGACAGATTGCCAAAGATGTTAAATTGGCTACCGGGACCGACAGCTTAACGTGTTCTCCGAGGCACGGAGGGAACTCGGGCGGTCACCCATCCAACTACTGGCTAGGCGTATGGTTGCTTAACTTCGCTGATCGAATGATATGCGCAATAGCAACTGTGCCACGAGCTCCTCCTAGTATGCTATGTATGTAACATTATACTAAGTAAATAGTTGAAATGCCGTGATTTCCCGAAATAGTTGGTACAAACAATGTAATAATTACGACGAAAGTTTACTTAGGTCGGGGGTAGAACATAAAATTGGACGCAGGGTTTTACCTACTTTGAGCCAATTAGAGCCTTTCTGGCGGTACAATGGTGCCCATATCAGATGTTTATAATTGGTTTGTTAATTTTAGTTTTAAACAGGTTGGCTTAATGTTTATACTACAAAGGAAATAAGTGTACCGTCCGTTTGACGGTAAGCGGTTACTGCAGTGAACCAAGTACTCGAGCTTTCAAACCTTATGAAGAATCCGTGGGCCTACTTTTATTACGTAGTTTCGGCCGAAAGCTCGCAAAGTTCCTTCCTACCACGGTTCATATTCATCAAAGTAGGTGAAAACATTTTTTTTTACGATACGGTCTCTCGCAGTTGGTAGGGGGGAGTTACCTCCACTGCCTAACTGGACTAAAGGGCGAGACCCAAGGGCCTCCAGCCGAGCTTACACTTAAAATCTAAGCAACACAGGTGCGGGCGCCTCGGTGCGGGGCTCGGACCTCGGCTTAGGGCGTTGCTGGGGGATGAGCTAGGGAGCTGGATCTGAGTGGTATTATTTAGGGACATATTTAAGGCTAGTGATTCGGCGCGCGCCGGTTCTCGCAGAGGACGGGTAGGTGCAAACAAAAAATGGTGAAGTATTTATGTAACGCGATACAACTTTCAATAGCGCGATCTATTTTACTACTCACGCCATCTACTTACAAAGAATGAAATTAAAACATACAAATATACGATTCGTACAATGGTAGAGAAAAGTCAACGATTTGCAAGTCTTAAAATCGAAATATTCCTCAAACTAAGTCCGCGAAGTATTCGAATGATATTAATTTCGTGTGCAAATGATCGCAATGTGCCTAATTTTCAATTGTTACGACGCAATAAAAACAACCCAATGTTACCAATAAAAGTTTATTACTCCAAGGTAATAAAATGGCCGATTACTCATTTTTAGCCTCGATTATAATTACCTTAGTAACAATAAGGTTAGGTTGGAAACGGGAGAAATTATTAAATGTCTTCTGTTGCGCACTTCTATCAATTCAGGGGCCTTACTATGAGCTCTTATTGGCATGATAGTTTTACTCTTACTAAGAGACAGATCCGTCCCTGTCACACACCTACAATATCATTTAAATAAGAGCTCATGGTTAGGCCCCAGCCTGTAGACAAATAACATTATCTTCACGCTGCGCTAGTAGAAACGATATATAATTTACGGGAATTACATATGTCACGTGACTGATTTATATACATACCAACTATTTTTTTCACACATTTTTTTTTATTATTAGGATGTATGTTTCTTTTTAGTGGCGCCGTGAAAGATTATTTTTATATTATTAAAGAGTAGGTAACGTTTTGTTTACGCACGCAACTACAAATCATCGACCCCTATTAGAAATTGTGATGGAAACTGTTGATTAAAGAGTATAAACAATTTCTATCGCTATGTAAATTATTGTAAGCTCGTTAATAGCTTGGATTGTTTATATTATTATCCGTACTTCAAAAAGAAAACACGAAACCCTTATACTTTGTTGTCCGTCTGTCTGTCAAAATCCTTTTTCACAGGAACGCGTGGAGGTATCAAGCCGAAATTCATGACGTACCAGCGTTTCTCCACTCGCTACATAGATAGCGCTACTCGCTAACAAATGCGAAATTTGAGTACAAATACACGAGAAACTAAATCGCGATGCAAGTTTTAAATTCGACTCGTATTGTTCAACCACGCCGGGTCATTACCCAACTTCCTAGAAAGCTTTACCATGTAAAGTAGAGTAGTAGGTTTTATATGGGAATTCTTAGGATACTAAGTATTGGTACGTTTTTAATCTACGATTACATAATGGTACATTAGCCGACTATAATCGTTGGAAATATACATTCCCTGTCATTATCACGTACACGAGATCGTTCATCAAATATGTGACACGTCGGTAAATATAGGCTGAACAAGAAGGTTTCACGAACCTACGTTATGTATTTGTACCAAAAAATGCTGCCAGCTTTCTTGGCACGACCCCGAGATACCGATTTGGGCCAAGTTTTCTACTTCTTATAGTTTTAAGTACTGTTCCTTGTAACTATAATGTAATTGTTATTCATTAATGTATTAAAAATATATATTATAGTGTAAGTAGTTAGACACCGCTTTGTTGCTGGTTCTTCTCATAAGGCTAGTTTACGATTGTAAATTCTTCAACATTCATAAGTGCCTTACCAGCCTGAATGAATTTTCATTTTTCACACCAAAGTAGGAGATGTTTACATACATATGCTCACGTCTGTATTCGGCGAAGGGGTAGGCAGAGGTGTTATTATAGTGTAGTCCAACATTGAAAACTAGCGGACGTCACACGGTTTCACCTCGTAGTCCCCGTTCCCGTGGGAGTACGGAGATAAAATATAGCCTATATAAATCAGTGATAATGTAGCATTCAAATGGTGAAAGAATTTTTAAAATCGGTCTACTACTTTTTGAGCCAATGCGTTACAAACTTACATAAAAATATTCCTCTTTATAATATTATTATAGATGTAGCCTAATATAGACTACACACCAATTTAGTTGTTACAAATAACTGTTGGTAAAGTCAACAGGTGCGATTTAACAATCACAAGGCAGCTTTGAACTCCTGCTGTCAAATTGGCTTCGCTCCAGATATGACAGCCGTAATGGCGCCCAACTTCTAACTGGTGATAACTACATTCCACTTGTTCAAACACGATTCATAATTACTCGTGCTTTTAAATTGTATTGGGTTTAAATGTAGAAGAAACTAATTGGAACATTAGTTAGTACCTTTTACCCGCGACTTCGTCCGCATTTCCAAGTACCCTATGCCTCTCCTTAGACTCAAGCTTAGCGGCGATGGCGAGAGATTAATCGCAATTATTTCGATTGTACAAACATCTCGATGTTTTCAATCGCAATCGATGGTAGCGAGCCCGACTCAGGTGTAATCGCCACTGGAACACAACGCGATGCATGGGCCGACGACGATCGGTTCCATTCGACTAGATTTGGCGCGCCTTGAACCAATCGCTTGCATAAAATAATCGAATTACCTCTCGATTGTTTCATCGGCAGGGCAAGGCGATTGTTGACTCGATGGAACATTTTACCGATTCCGATTGTTTGGATTGTTAAAATATCTCGCAGTCGCGCATCTCTAGTCAAGCTATACTACTAAGCTACACCTACAAATATGGGCAAAATAAATAAATTTTATTCAGCGGCTTACTCGTAAGACGGAAAAATACCCAATTATAATTGTTACATATATATTAACTGACATACACTCTGTTTGAGCGCAATAACCTATCTAAGTGTAAAGTTTGGTGGCTAAGCCCAGCATAGATTTTACATTTTAATAATAGTTTATTATTTCGGGTCTATATAATAAAATAAAAATACAGCTATATTTGCCTTAACTTTTCTAATCCAACAAAGTTCTCATCAATACGAATTAAGCAAGCCCAAACACTTGCCCAGGTACTTGCTGTAAACCGTTGAAGAGTTCCGTCGATACGAATACAGTCGAATTGATAACCTCCTCATTTTTTTAAGTTGGTTTTAAAAGAGAATTTATCGCCAATCAATCTACCCGCAATGCAGAAGTCAATTACACGATGGAACTACAAAAAAATCATTGTATTTAAACAGTTTTAATGAATGAACGAATGGAAATGGTAACTTGATTGACTTCATCGGAATTCGTGCTGACAATTTTATCATGAATTTAAAAACATAGGTACTTTTGATCGAACACATCAAAAAGTCGTGCTTCTTGATGTGTTCGTAATGTATATATTCTCTAAAAAAATATTATATTCACATTAAATATTCTCTAAAAAAATATGTGGCGTGAGCATACGCCATCTCACAAGGGTCCCCGAAGGGGTAAGCAAAGGTGTTGCAACAACAAAACCCACATTTTACCGAATATGATTAAGTGCCAACGTGACAGAGTACATATCGCCGTCTCTGGCACTATACATACATCTTTGAATTACATCCAGACATATGCAGGATTCCTCACGATGTTTTCCTTCACCGTAAAGCACGTGGTGAGAAATCACAGCACATATGTTTTTAGAAAAACTTATCAGCAGGCCTCGATGGGATTCGAACTTGCGTCGCTTGCATAGCAGGCGACTGCTCAAACCCCAAGGCTACCACGGCTGTTTTATAAATATTTTCTATGCATTTGAATGACTCGTTCTAAAAACAATAAGGACACTTTCAAATGAATATTATATAACCGACGTGTGTCGCAATTTTGTGAATAATAATGTTGAACCTATCATGAAACTGACTTAATGTACGAAATATGACTAGTAGACACAGTTACTTATTATATAAATGGGATTTGCGTCCTCAATATGTAGCTGAATCTCAGTATCTTGGCAAACAAGAAAGGCCTTGGTCACCCAGACAGTCTGGCGTGAAGCATATAAAACTACGTAAACAACTGCCAAATATGGAACGGGGCCGTAAGTACGCAACTTAACCTGATTTAAGTCTCATTTTTGTCAAATTGCCAAGATTGAGCTGAGAAGGACATTAAAAGAGGTTTTTTTACGAAAAACTCATGCTTCAAATATTAACGTTCATTTATAACAAGCCCTCTAGGAATAATTACCAAACATTGCCTCCTTATTCCAAATTGGTTCTTAAATCGATACAGATAAATAAAATTGAAATGTCTTTTTGTAATTTTGAATTAACAGCTTTTCGGATAATGCATATGAAAGCAGTAAGTTCGATAATAACATAAAAAACAAAAAAAAAATCTTCATGTCTGTCCGTCTGTCCGTGCGTCCGTCTGTCGGCATGTCTGCTTGTCCCTGCGTAACTTACGCTACATTTATTTTAGAATACAAAAACATCGTCAGGTATTTTTTTTTTTTAAATCCTACGCGTTATCTCTACTGTCTCTTATAACGCATATAGAATATAGTCCTAATTTTTTTTGAGTCGGTTAAAAACGTGCCCGATACTATTTTCGCTGCGCGCTCTAAACTCGCGACGGCCCTTAAGGTAACTTCGCATTAAAACAGATTTTTCGTTGCAGCATTTATAATCGTGAAATATAAATAGGATGACTCGAGCATTTAACAATTACAATTCCCGGCCTCTGTATAAAGGGGAATACATTTTAGAACAACTCGTTACAGAAACCTTTTAGCATACATTTTAGTCATTAATTATTCATTGAAGGACCTCTTGAATTACACGCTGGAATTAAATTGAGAGGATACTTTATACAATTTGGAAATTGAAGGTAGAAAGATAAATTAACTTGTTTACTGTTATGGTTATAGTACAAATTGTGCCTATTATGCGTATGTTTTAGTTTCACTACATGTCGGTAGATGGCGTGAGTTGTGAAATAGATCGCGCTATTGAAAGTTGTATTGCGTTAGATAAATATGTTTGGTAGTATTATTTTGTATACCCGTTAATGGAATTACAGAACATAACAATTCTTTAGATATTATTCAACCCTGTTATGATTCAGGTCCTGCAACCCTTGGAAGGCTAATAGTTTGATACCCCCAAACATCTGGTGGTTATTTATTAAGGCAGGCAAACATTTTAGAAATAATCATCTGTGTAAAGAGTTGTGGTGGGGCCCCCACGTGCTTTACGGCGCAGGAATACTACATGTCTGAGATGTAATTCAAAGACGTATGTATAGTGCCTGAGACGGTGATGGATTCGCCCTGTCACGTTGGCACTTAATCATTATAGGTGAAATGTGGGTGTTGTTGTTCCAACACCTCTGCGTACCCCTTCAGGGACCCTTTTGGGATTTCGCGAACATATTTATATAATCATCAGCTTGAAACACGGTCTGAATATGTCAGGATAGAGGAGCTTAGTTAGAATGTAGTCGGGGAATTTATTGGATGAATCTATATTTGGCTAGATAAATCCATCCGGCATGAATTCTGTTTCGTGATGCTGAACACGTACACTGGATCGATCAATCCTTATTCGCAGATTGGAGAGTAAGCGCCTATTATTATATTATTTAAGCTTTGTTTCATTGACTTTGTCTGGATGGAGAAAGATTCCATGATTATTTTTTTACAAAAAATAATGCAGTAATTTTAATATTGGTTTTGTTTTAGTTTGTCGTGAATATGTAACTTAAATATAATATTAATATGGATGACGCACCGTTTAAAATGTTTTCAATAAAAGGTATCAATTTTACGAATGCGTGAAAGAACATCGCTTCAAACTTTAATTAGTTTTATTTTCTTTTTCTTTTTCGTTGCCCATATTATTTGTAAGAGCATAGGTAAAAAATTAGCTTTTTAATTTTATGAGGACAAGATTCAAAGTCAAAAAACACGTTCTGAAGAGTTATAATGTATGAAGTGCCTACGTTATTTCAAAAATTCATGGTTCAATTTAAGAACTTAAAAAAAGTATCGATAAAACAAGTTTTTAGTAAAACATAGACAAAATATTTTGAACAAACGCCTACATTGATAGACAAGATTGCATGCAATCACAATACGCGATCACAACTCAAGCACTCAAACATCAAAAGTTCCACTCGTTCCTGAACAAATCGAGATCAATTCAAACAGAATCCATCTTAAAACTCTTTAGATAAGAGGCCTGTTAAATTGAAATAAAAGTAGGACGCGCTTTACCACATTAGATAGATCTGCCGATGGAACTTATTGGATGACGTAACTGACGTCTGAGCCATCCCGATGACTCACTAAATTTATTCTTGTTGAATTTAAAGATGTGAACATTTCTCGCGTAATAGCATATACCTAAGTAGTCAAAAGAAAGTCTTTTAAAGACTGTCTCCCAATCATTACGGAAATTTGGTTTATTTTTTATAATAACATCTCAAACTCAAATATATCTTTATTCGATTAGACTTTATACTAAGTACTTTCAAATCGTCAGAATAACACAATTACACAGGATAATACATGCTACCGCCAGGTTCGGAAGTTGCTTTTACTGAGAAGAAGAACCTGGCAAGAAACTCAGTAATTACTCTTCTTTTATTTAATTATTTATTTAATTATTATTTAATTTTATTATTTACTTAATTATTATTATATTATTATTTATTTAATTATTATTATATTTATTATTAAATCACTCAAGCAACTATAAGCATCGTTAAGGTACTCTATCGGGGGTAGTTGTCACTCGTAAAGATTTTAAAACGAACTCTTTTATATACTGTCAAATAGTGTCACTTTGACGTTTTGAAGTTCTGGAAAATGTAGGTAAAACCTAAATGAGTTATACGCGGCCACGACGTGACTTGAATTCCCATTATTTTTTCTTTTCCTTACACGAACTTTTATCAAATTGTATCTATACTCTATACATACAGATAAAAAAAATTGAAGTGTCTGTTTGTAATTCCAAAATTACAGTTTTTCACTAAATGCATATGAAAGTATACACGCTACTGACACGAAAAAACCAAGTTTTAATTTTTTTCTGTTTGTTCCGGGTTATCTCTGAAACGGCTGGATGGATTTTAACGGGACTTTAACTTAGGCTACTTTTATTTATTAAAAATATTAGGGTTTCGCGACAATAAGCATGAAACTAAATCTACGCGGATGAAACCGCGGGGCACAGCGAGTTAAAAATAATTGCGTATTCAATAAATCAGACAGACAAACAGACAGATAAGCAAAATTAAACGAGGATGCTTTGGTGACTTCATCACAAGTACCAGGCTATCAGATTGCAACAGAGGTCAATGCTTTCAAGGCACATTGAATCTCGTTCGAAATAAAATGGCTGATTAATTTTGCAAACAATTTAATATTTGTTTGAGATGAATCCGTAAATTGTTGCAACCATTTATGGTCTGTGGTGACCGCTTATCATCAACTGTGCTTAGTAAGGCACTTATCCAGACTTCGGGCTATTACCGGGAAATTACAGGGTCTATGGCAAAATAAAATAACACTTTGCAGCCCGGGGATCAAACCCAGAATATCGTGTTTAGCAGCAGAGTTTGCATGCACAAGGTCACGGACCACGGAGGTCTGGACTTATAAAATAGAGTCTATATCATTTATTCTTCCTCCTTTAGGTCCATATACCAGGAAGAAGAAGTAAAAACTCGTCTGTCCAAGGCATTATGTAAGTAGATCCTTAAACCCCTTTGAAACACAATATGAAAGCTTGATGTAACTCGTAAAATACTCGGGCTTTAAACCAAAATTAGATCTCTCTCTACCTTGAATCCCAAAACGCACGAAGGATGGATAGATTGTGTGAAAGATGACATAATGGCTAATAAAAGGGTCAACAAGAAGATGACAAAGGTGGCTGATAGATGGGACAGTGAGTGGTGAAAATGAGATTAATTAAAATGAAAATTGTTTAATTCAATTTAGACCCAAAGGCACTTATGAACATTCAGAAACTAACCACCGGTTCGGAAATAAGCCTGAGAAGAGGCAACCAAATGGGCAAGATTAGGGCCTGTCCTAATTCTTCTACCATCGTATTCCTCTTGAGGAATCTGATCCTAAGATGACCCAGATTTGACCAGTCTTCCATGCTTGACTACCTATGTAACCAAACATATGAGGCCTTCCACATTTGAATGCAACGCCGACAAGTTTAACCGGAGTTGAAGCGGTCATCGTGGCTGAAATTGGCTGAATCATATCATATCATAAATTAATTTATAAAAATTGTGTTTATTAAAATTTTAGGTTCTTCGTCGGAAGACTAGTTTCCGAACGAGTGTTATTTTTCGACGTTCATAAGTGCCTTACCAGGGCCCAAACTGAATAAACCATTTTCATTATAATCATTATCAACCAAACGTTTTTAATTGACAAGCAGTAACCAGAATGAATGGTTCTTCAGGATTATAAGTCTTAGTATCCCCCTCCGTTATATTACCTACCCCATCGTTAAGTAACAGCGTTATACAATCGACAATGAAGGCACACGGCCCTGCCAGACAATCTCATCCTTTCAATAATTCAGTTTTCATTCCCCATTCTATCTTCCTCTTTCCTTTTACCAAAAGTTGATGATAGTCTTGATGAACTCATTAAACCTTGTATTGAAGTCTTCGTAGTGCCCTCAAGGGGGTAGTTGGATGTTAAATCCTTGAATTAATCATGGCAGTTCCCTTAATTTTTTTTCCTTCGTCGTAAAACTCTTGGTACCTAGTTAAGTCAGAACTAAACTTAAGTCTAGAAAACTTATTATGTGAAACCTCACCGTGAAGGTTCATCATATGAACCATGTCCACGCGTACTAGGCGACTATTCAAACCACAATGCTTAAGAATAGTGACTTCTGAAGACTTACCTGGTTTTCTTGATTGAGCAGTTTCAGTTGGTCATTAATAAGGCTGTATTTGGCGCATTCCTCTTTCCTTAACGCCCGCTCCTTCTTAAGCTCGGGACTCCAAAAGGTCTTTATGCTATGCATACTGGAGCCGAGCTTTTGATTGGTCAATTCCAGCTCTTTCTTAAGGTTCCCCAACTCCCGATGCAGATCGGAATTCTGAGATTGCAACTCTCCGAGGAAGAGGGGGGGAGGTTCGCGGCGGTAGTATTCGTCTTCGGGGGGCGGCGGGGGCGCGTACGAGCGGTCATAGTCACGTTCGAGGGATTGGTAGCGGAGGGGCCGGGGCCGAGCGCGGTGGTGGGCGCCAGCGGAGGCCGAGCGTCCTCGCTCATCGGGCGCGGGCGAAGGCTCGTCATCGCGCGTGAGGTAAGGCGAGCGGCGGGATGGACTGCGGTCCACCTGAGGTAGCCGGCCGCGCGCGCCGCCGGACCACTCCTGCCGGCGCCACTCCTCCCGGCACGGCGGCCGCTCGTCCTCGCCTGCATACTCCCGGAGATACAGCTTGGCTGCTTGAGTCACACACACATGTTGACAGGGCGACGGGCGCGCGACCACTGAGCGAAACGCCCGCGGGATCGATCGCTCCCAAACCGCGCATGCGCCACCATTCAGCCGCTACAGCGCTGCAGAACTACCACCTAATTTAATTAATCCGATACAAATTTGGAATTTGAATTTAAAATGTTTAGATGTTATCGGGTAATGGCCGGTGAGTATCGAATCGGCATCGATGTATCGGTCATTTAGGTAATTAGGTCCTTAATGACAGTGTACATTAGGACGGTAATCAAATGTATTTGTTGATATAACTAAAAGCTCTGTAATAACTGAAGAAGGTAATTATTATATCACACACTAGTTGCGACCCGCGATGTTGCCATTTAAATTATTCCTTCCCTTGGGTTTTCAAAATGTTTTAATACATACTTTTTTTAGAGAGACTGAAGTATAAAAAAATATTCGACACGTCTACGAATATCGTACAATTTTGTTTTTCACAAGAGCGTTCACCTTCCTATCAGAGAAAAAAAAATGTAGTTACCTTATTAAGGTAGTCGTTTTCCACCGACTTCAGAATAAGGTTGTTTCCATAGAAAAATACTCCCTTACATATCCAGTGGAGAAAAATAAGTATCAATCAAACATGTATAACCCTATTTATTCAAAGAAAATTGCATTCACGAGTGCAAATAGCCACTCCTACTCTAACAATCCTTTATTGCCATGAAAGAAATCACTGTGCCAGTAGCATAGGTAACAAGCTCTCTTGCTAGCACAGCTTGTTCTAGAGGAGGTGGAAAATTTACTCGTTGGTAATAGAAGGCCAACTATGATTGGGCGATATATAATTAAACTAGCTGTGCACCGCGGTTTCACCCGCGTAGATTAAGATTCGTCCTTTTTGTCGCGGATCCCTAATATTTTCAATAAATAAAAGTATCCTAAGTTACTCCTTGAATCATCAGCTACCTACCAGTGAAAGTCCCGTTAAAATCCGTCCAGCCGTTTCAGAGATTACCCGGAACAAACAGACAGACAGAGAAATTGAAGAAGGTTGGTTTGTTTGTCTCAGTAGCGTGTATACTTTCATATGGATTTAGTGAAAAACTGTAATTTTGGAATTACAAACAGACACTTCAATTTTATGTATCTGTATAGATAAAGATGAATCACAGTTTGTAGATAGATAAACTAAGAAAGTAAGAAATAATGTGTGTCAAGATAATGGCGGCAAGGAGTGAAGAGAGAGCATGCCCATAGACAACAGGCAGTAGTGAGGCGATTACATTTTAGTGACTTATTGTTAACTAACCACAGATCATTGTTCAATAAATATATTGAACAATGATCTTTTTAGCAGCGCGTATTATGTACTTCTTAGCTTTGACGTTTACTTTCATGGTACCAAAATGAAACGTCAAAGTTTAGAAGCTCTTAATACGCCCTGCTTAGTACATCGATGATGGTAAGCCCCCAAATATGCTATTTTTTTTATTGATGCATTTAAAGATATACGATTTGGAGGTTGTGTTCTTTGCAAGGTTTACATAAGAATGGGATTTCAGAAATGTATCCCCTGAAAAGGTGAAATGGGGGTTGAAAATTTATGTTCTATCTATCTGCCTCGCAGGCAAAGCTACGGGCTAAATCTAGTCTCTTTTACATTAACTATGTGAGCTACAGGGCTATTTATGCATTCACCTACATTTTTTATGCAAAGACGTAAAAAAACTTGCCCCTACTATTTTATTACACCGAGGACCTTATCTACATAATAATGCTCGTATGTCTAATATGTATACAGATAAATAAAATTGAAGTGTCTGTTTGTAATTCAAAATTACCACATTTTCATTAAATGCATATCAATATGCAAGTGTATACGGTATATAAAAAAAACAGTTCTCTGTGTCTGTTTGTTCTGGTTAATATCTGAAACGGCTAGGCCCATTTTAACGGCATTTTCACCGACAGATAGAATAAGAATAGGAATAAGAATAATTTATTTACATGAAATATGGTTATATAAGATGTTGTTTAAAATAATAGGTACATATCATATGTCACCCATTTTGGGTATGTAAATATTAATAACATATTAAACATTTTATCTATGAAAATTAAAATGATTTATTCAGTTTAGGCCCTGGTAAGGCACTTATGAATGTCGCGGAATTTACCACCGGTTCGGAAATTAGCCTTCTGAGAAGAACCGGCAAGAAACTCGGCTGGCATCATGTACATTTCATTACACAGTAAACAATGATAAATACAATAAAAACTTTTCAAATTATTCACAACTAGCTGTGCCCCGCGGTTACACCCGCATAGATTTAAATTCTTCCTTATTGTCGAGGAACCCTAATGTTTTTAATAAATAAAAGTAAAAACTAACTAAACTGTGGTTAGTGATTCCATTATTTACTAATGGACGTCACACGATGCTTCTTATTGCTAGACTAGCTGTGCCCTGCGGTTTCACACGCGTAGTCGTTATTGTCGCGGTACCCTAATATTTTTAATAAATTAAAGAAGCCTAAGTTAATCCTTGAAACATCAGCTACCTACCAGTGAAAGTCCCGTTAAAATCCGTCCAGCCGTTTCAGAGATTACCCGGAACAAACAGACAGACAGACAGAGAAAATTTTTAAAACTTGGTTCTTTAATGTCAGTAGCGTGTATACTTTCATAAGCATTTAGTTAAAAGCTGTAATTTTTTAATTACAAACAGACACTTCAATTTTATTTATCTGTATAGATGTATAGATATAGATGTATAGATAGTGAAAGTTGTATCAGCATGCATGTGTAAAAAATAATTATAATAATAGCTATAGCTGAGTTACATCGAGTAACATTTAGACAACATAAATATGGTACCGAGAAATAAAGCTACCCATGTAATTAATAATTAATTAAGCCTATGCGGGTGCAACCACGGCACTATGTTAGTAATGCAATAATCGTCGAGCTACGCAGACACTCTGTCAGCTAGATTAATTTACAAGTAGCGAGGAAGATACTTGACAACTATGCCCTCGGGCCTTACCATGAGCTCTTATTGCCATGATAGTTTCACTCATTTATGAGACGGATGTATGTGACGTGTATACATCTGTCACTGTCGCACAACTGAATTAACATTGCAATAAGAGCTCATGGTTGGGCCCTTGGGGCCTTATCATAAGCTCTTACTACCATTGCAGTTCCAGTGTGTGACAGTGACAGACTTATACATGTCATATCCATACTGTTCACCACGGTTTCACACGCGTAGACTGGATTTAATGGGTTGCCCGTAGAACACTTATGTATTTTTTTAAATAAAAGTAGCCTTTATTTCCTGGTATTTTCCTAAATTTCTATTATTTATACAGATAAATAAAATTGAAGTGTCTGTTTGTGATTCCAAAATAACAGCTTTTCACTTAATGCATATGAAAGTATACACGCTAAATTCCACTAAAATACCCAGTTTTAAAATTTGTCTATCTGTCTGTTTGCTCGGGTAATCTCTGAAACGGCTGGGCCGATTTTAACGGGACTTTCGCAGGTAGCTGATGTTTCAAGGAGTAACTTAGGCTTCTTTAATTTATTAAAAATATTAGGGTACCGCGACAATAACGACTACGCGTGTGAAACCGCAGGGCACAGCTAGTCTAGCAATAAGAAGCATCGTGTGACGTCCATTAGTAAATAATGGAATCACTAACCACAGTTTACATACTAAGCATAAAACATAATATAGTCTACTAAGCTTTCTACACGAAGGGAATGTAGGAACAAAATCGTTTCGTAAAGACACACACAGACGCACGCATATTCAAGATTAAATGCCACCTCGATGTAATCTCAGTAAGCGGTGTCATGTCGTAGCCGATCACGTATAGGTACGTCATTTTCTTAAACTTCAAATTGACAAATCTACATTACTTAGACTCTACAGAAATTTTTATAAAACTTTAAGTGTGACAACCCTCACGCTCGATAGAGCAAACGTTAAGTATCTACGTTTGTTCTATCGATATTTCAAAATTTTATCTTAGAATCAAAACTACTTAGTAAGCATATACTGTGTCCTACCTCTTTGTTTGTTGCACTCATCCGATTTGAAAGTAATATTTTACATGGGCTCCCATGTAAAATATTACTTTCAAATCGGCTTCGGCAATCGGAGCCCTTAAAAGGCTCTACCTACTTACTGTCCTGATTCCTCCCTGAAACAGGAGATATATAATTCGCTAGCGAGTTTTACCGGTCCATTTAACGTGGGCGAAAATACCCAAGGTAGGTAGGTACTAATTGGTTAGACAGATCGTGTACCCAATTAGTATCCCTACCTAGTCCATAAATACGGCGATCGCAAGAAATTGTAAAAAAAACGGTCCAAAATAGATATCATTAATTTTAACCAACTTCGAAAGGCGGTTCTATTTATAGAGTGCTGTTTTCAGCTACCTATATTCCTAGTCGTGAGTTTTCCAGCGTTTCAGCGCTTGGAAAAGCACTCGCTTTAACTCGACGCTCGTCCCGTGACCCACTTATGTCGTGTGTCTCTTTCGCTCTTTTAGGGGAAGTATACGGTTATCTCTATTTGTAGTAAGGTCGCCTTATGTCGGTCAGACGATGGTAGCGATCGGGAGGAATTGAGAGATGGGACACCTGCTTATCGAGAAATCTTATCGACATCTGCCTTCAACCACGACCCTCAAGTTGTTATTAAGTAACATAAAGAAAATATAATAGTACTGGGTAGGCTCCGAATGAATGAGATTGTAGGGTATTATACTATAATTATAAAAAAGGGCAATTGAAACCTCCTATTCGAATTTCTATGCTGCCCGATTGGAGACTGTTAGCCTTACAGAAGATCGCATTTAATAACGCTTGAACTAGTGTTGGGTATTACCCAATAGCCAGGGTCTAAGGATTTGGCTATGGTATCCCCTGCCTGTCGTTAGGGGCGACTAAAGGGTGGCCGGAGGGCCTGCTGGCGGCGGACCTGCGAGTCCGAGAAGATGGTAGCGCGAAGAGGCTAGTGTTGCCTTGTACAGCGAGGTCTCCAGGGGCGGCGATACAGCTGCCCCGGGGATGTGCCCAGGCAAAGTGTGGTGAGACACCGGTGCGACCTATCCCGTACCCGGGGGTCCCCTAAGCACGGAGGATAGCCATAGCCATTTAATGCGATAAGAATCCCACCCTGGCCGGCCTCTTCCAGGACGGTCGGGTACCTTTTGAAGGTTTTCCCGTTCGTATTCCTACGGCGAGTAACGTCATTCAATGAAGAGTCATTATGCTAGCAGTAGATTTAGGAAATAATAAATGATCTTGGCATAGCATATTATATTTAATTCTTTGAAAAGTGGAAAACGCACAAGTTACCTCTTGACGTTGTAAGAGTAGTTGAATAAGAACTTAACTGTGCCAAAATATCGATAGATTTTCATCGTCGATATTTGCTGTATGACAGCACTAACGCGAGCTTGCACGATGAATGAAAAGCGGGGACTCGCTAACAGTGCGCGTGTCGTAAAAATTACACATTTGTCGCGTCGGTCGTTAGTGGCGCCACCGCAATTCGACCGAATTGGGCTTTACAGTGCACTCTTTGGCTTTCATGTAACCCTGGTACTTATTACAATTTAAAATTTAAAAAAAATTACTGATTACCTACCTAAAGGTTATTTATTTTATAATCACGCATTCTCATTTCAATGCGACTTACTTCTTTGTTATTCTACCTTTTAACGGACTTGTAAAAGCAGGAAGTCCTTTCATAACGTGTAGGTACATAATGCCATACCTACTTCCTATATCTAACGAAATAATATTTTTACATCCAAAAGCCCCCTGTGTGTTTATATGACCACATTAAATCAATAATTAATTTCCTCTGCAGTGCTAGTTTCGAGGTCTGCATTACAAGCTTGTGAGAAATCTAAGTGTACGTACCTAGTTAGAATTCTCATGAGGCTTGAATAGCAGACCTAATTAGTTTACCTTACACGTAACATCAAAAGTCCAAATAGCTTTGAGAATGTAGCTAGCAGGATCTGCAGGATAGGTAGGTGGCATCATCATCTCCCTGGCCTTATTCCATACATTGTCGGGGTCGGCACTTGATTCAACCAGATGTTGCTCATCACTTTTACATCACAGCTGACCTTCGTCACCCTTTTACGAAGAAAATCGGTAATCTGTGCCTGTAAACCAGTTGTCTGACTTTCTTAGGCTTCTGACTGACCTGTAACGATTGCCAAAGATGTTAAAATGGCAACCAACACCGACGGCTTAGTGTGCTCTCCGACGCACGGAGGGAACTCGGGCGGTCACCCATCCAACTACCCACTGGTTAACTTCGCTGACCATGATATGCGCAGCAGCAACTGTGCCACGTACTCCTCAGTTTACATTTTCTTTGGAATGAAATGACCTAAAATCAATAAGTGAAGTAGGTAAGGTATTTACATGATATTATACTCACTAAAAACCCCTCGGTGGCCTATCCTAGCTTCGTGAATTTAGAAAGCACCGTCACCATTGTAGTGCTCGGGAGCAGCAATACAACTCTCTGGAACCACTACATAAGCAATATCATAGTTTATTCCTCAGAATGTCAGCCTCCTATTAGTCACCTCATGCGATAGGTAGGGGATACCATAGCAAAATTATTGAATCTCCCGCACGAAAAAAGGGTGGGCAGCGAGGTACCCACAATTAACAATTTATGTAAGTGGCATTTTGATTAAATTCATGTCATGATATTACAACTGATCACACATTTTGTCTTAAATTTTTATTTCCAATTTGTTTATACCGCAAACTTTATGGCTAGGCAAAGAGACACATGACAAAAATTACTTGCTGTTAAGTAATTTTTAGACGAAAAAGCAATGTCAGAATTCGGTTGTCATTATCAAACTGAATGTCATTTAAGCGCGACTTTTAGGTTAGATTTTGTGGATTTTGTATTTTGATATTTCAGCAATAAGATTGAATAATTTCCAAAATGTTGCCTCCGGCCAGTGGTACGGGCAGATATTTTGCTAAAGCAGCGAAAACTATTCGATTGATCCGACACGGCTGTACCAACAGACCATTCTTCCACATCTCTGTTACTCACGTAAGTGGAATTTAATTGATAACTTATAACTATGTATTTTCAGCCCTTAATTTATTTATTAATAATTTCATTATTACTTTCCGTAAATGTTTCCCTTCTGTCTCACAATATTTTTATGTAGATTTTTACTCAAAATTGTCAAGGATTTACTTCTGCAAGGAGGCTATATCGAAAATAAATTTAATTACTTAGTATTTATTTATTTGGAAAACAAACAGCTTTTATAAAAAAGTAAACTTTACATGATTAAAATTTACGAGTCTTCAGTTTTCGCAGATAGGAAATATAGATACAATTCCGTCAATGAGACAATTATTTGAAAATTAAAAGTACCATCTATATAATATAATCTATATCAAAATTACAGGATCAGAACTAAATTTAGAATTTAACATATATACATTAAATATTGGATTGATAGTCGAAGAAAGTATTACCTGTGAGGCAACGAATTTGTTGTATCTTTATGTTGAAAATATCTAAACTGTGTTCATCGATAAACTTATATATATATTTAATAAAGCCTTAATTTTTTTTATAGCGTCGACGATTGAACAGTCAACCAGTAATTGAACAACTGGGCTCCTACGACCCAATGGCAAATATGAATAATGAGAAATTGGTGGCTTTAAATTTGGAAAGAATAAAATATTGGCTGGGCAAAGGTGCTCATGTCAGCACGCCAGTTTCAGAATTATTAGGTAAGTAGTGAATAATTGATGCAAAATGTTTTTCCCAAACCAACCAATTTGGAAAATAGAAGCCTGAGAAGAATCTGATAAATACTTCATTGCTTCATCCCTACAAATATTATAAATGCGAAAGTAACTCTGTCTGTCTGTTATGCTTTCCCGCTTAAACCTCTCGACGATTTTGATGAAATTTGGCACAGACAATCTTTAGACCCTGAGAAAAGACATAGACGACCTTTTATTTATTAAAAATATGAGGTTTCCGCAACCATAAGGATGATACAAAATCTAGACGGGTGAAACCGCGGGGCACAGCTAGTAAAATATAAATTAAACCGGCTAAGTGCGAGTCTGCAGCTTCGAATTTCGAACGGATGACCAGGGAGCCTACTACCATCATTAGAGCAGTGACATTTTAATAACTTCTTATCTTTGATGTTTAATTTTAGTATCACAAAATTATATGTCAACACAGAATTGTTAATATGCTCTGATTAAACTGATGGGGATGAGGGAGACTGATAAGATCCCTTCTTAAATACACACATATCCCTACTTATATATGCTTGCATCTCACAGTACTGTGCACTTGTCTACATTCATGTCTTCATACACTTTCTGCGGTTCTGAGTGTTCCGAATTTGACCTTTATGGAGAAGATTGATCATGATTCTTCCTTGGATAATGTCATATGTTAATGTAGGTAGTTTTAGTGGATATATTAAGTATAACAGTATGAGGGTACATTTCTACTTTATTAATAAACTAGCTGTGCCCTGTGGTTTCACATGCGTAAATTTAGTTTCATACAAACTTTCATCCCCTATTTTATCCCCTTGGGGGTAGAATTAATCAAAATCCTTTCTTAGCGGATACCTAAGTCATAACATCTACCTGCATGCCAAATTTCAGTCCCATCCGTCGTTTGGGCTGTGCATTGATAGATCACTATGTCAGTCAGTCACTTTTGAGTTATATATATTTAGATACATGTATCTAGACAGGACACTGTAAAATAATTGGTGATTACTCTGTTACAGGTTTATCAGGTTTCTTCCCAATCCACCCTCGTTCATACATGACTGCGTGGAGGAACCGAAGGACAGAAAGAGAGCTGCTCGCCCAACAAGAAGCTGAAAAAGCCAAGGAGAATGCTGAATCATAAGTTTTATTTAGTTTTAATTTGAATTTTAGTAAATATTCTTAGATCTATTCAGTGTTTTATTGTTTTAACTAGCTGTGCCCCGCGGTTTCACCCGCGTAGATTTAGTTTCATGCTTAATTTCGCGGACCCAAATATTTTTTATAAGTAAAAGTAGCCTAAGTTACTCCTTGAAACATCAGCTACACGTCAGTGAAACTCCCGTTAAAATCGGTCAGAGATTACCCGGAACAAACAGACAGACAGACAGACAGAGAAAAATTTTAAAACTTGGTTTTTCAATGTCGGTAGCGTGTATACTATCATATGCATTTAGTGAAAAGCTGTTATTTTGGAGTTACTTCAATTTTATTTATCTGTATTGTATATATATAGATAAATGCATTAGAATAGGGTTGAAAGAGCCAAAAAATTCAAAAAGCTTTTTTTAAAAATTATGACCCGAGTATTCACAAAAAATATTCTACTATTGATACATATAACAAATTTACATAGTTTTTTTTAGATTAATGTTGGTTAGGTATTATTATTAATAATGACTACATTATTAATAATAATGGTGCTCGTGGCACAGTTGCCATTGCGCATATCATTCGATCAGCGAAGTTAAGCAATACCTACGCCATACGTCTAGCCAGTAGTTGGATGGGTGACCGCCCGAGTTCCCTCCGTGCTTCGGAGAGCACGTTAAGCCGTCGGTCCCGGTTGCCAATTTAACATCTTTGGCAATCGTTACAGGTCAGTCGGAGGCCTAAAAATAATCTGACAACTGGTTTAACCCAGATCACAGATTTTCCTGCTAAATGGGGTTGCGAAGGTCAGATGGCAGTCGCTTCGTATAAAAATCAGGTGATCAGCCACATCGGGTTGAATCAAGTGCCGACCCCAACTATGTTTGGGATAAGGCCAGGGATGATGATACTATATATATTGAAATAAACCCTTTATTTAATTGCCCGCCTCCTTGGCTAAACAGAATTATAAGTATAAACATAATGTCGAATTATTTTCTTAGTCTTCATTTTATTTTACATATGGGTACACAAAAAATAAAAAAACACATTTATTATACAATGAATTCCTTTTAATGCGTGAAAAAAATACAAGTCAACCACACTAGTGAATACAAATATTGCTGGCAGCTAAATAACGAAGGCACAACACGGGTTTATCATTAAAAGCGTAGATAACTTCTCAGAATATGATTATACTATCTCAGAATATTACGGGGTTATACATTTCAAATCGTACAAAAATATTTTTATTTTTTAACGACGGTGATTTTCTTAACAGGCAGCACACGGTTTTTACGCGGGGCAACACTAACTAACAATTCAACTTCAAAAAAGCAAAAAACTTAACAGACAATCTTTACAAACTTTCCTTGAGCAATAATCGGAATACAAACTAACAAATGGGAAGATATAAGAAATTCATTGTTCCACAAAGAGATCTTAATAAAAAATAGAGAAGATTATAAAACTAACATGGCTTCTACTTACTTCTAAGGATATTCTCCCTACAAGATGTTGCCAGCCCTAAAAAATAGATTCTACTAATAATTTTTGAACAATTCATGATTAATACCAATGTCTCGATTAGATTACCGTTAACATAAAAGAAAAAGTCTAATCAGAAGAAGTAAAAGAGAAAATGCATCGAATTTGTAGCTTTATATTTCTTATAGAATCTTCTAAAACGCTGTTAATGTGACAGAAAAGAATGATGTAAATCGTATGAAATTATTTATTGAAACTAAAATAATTTGGCGGTATTTTAGTTTCTTTAGAGGAATCTGTTTAATAATTGAGAACTTATTATGTAGGTGAATAAAAAAGTTATACCGCAAGTTACAATAGAGAATTTCGATATATTATAAACTATTGCATTGTGGATTCAATTGCATTGACAAAGACCGCATCTTCCTTAGATTTTACTACGGCATTTTTATTTTTATTTTCTGACATATTTTTACTAAATTTATTGCAAGTCACAAATCTTAACAATAGCAATTTTTAACAGACTCCAAAAAAAGGAAGTCTCTATTCGACTGTATATTTTTTTTTTAACTAAACATCATACCAAATAGAGTGCATACAATAGATTTTATGTTTGATTTTAGAATATCAAAAATTTTTAAAATGTATATTTTATCGTTATAACATCTTAACAATTAATCGCTTCAATATTTTGCGTCAGTGAATGTGCTACAAAGCTCGAGGTTCGAAGCGGGTGCATAAAACATTTTGTACTTTTAGCTCCCTTAAAAAATATTATTAGTATATTTAATCCTTCTTCATAGCACCGGCTACCAAGCGAGAGGCTGAAAACAAAATTTTGTTTTAATATATGACATCTGTCAGTGTCAACGTCAATGTCATTCGGGAGAATTGCAAATTGTGATAATGCCACACACTGAATAAACGATATATTTAACTCAAATATTTTTTTTATGTAGGCATCACGGCGCCATTTTGTGATTAATGTATTTTTTGAAGAAAAAAATAATAATTCCTTGTTGAAATATTGCCCTAATATCTATGAAATAAAGGCTATCAAAAACCTTGGGCTAGAGGAATAATGTTACAGATATTTTTTTCACAAAATCGTTATAACCATCATAATTTGCAACTCCCAGTGATAATTACCTAGAATTATTGTTACATCACATAATATTAATAAGCTAATACGACAAACATTCAACGTAAAATGAACTTTATACCAATGATTTAAAGTATGTAATGTGATGTTAAGTCCTCATGTTGTATGCGAATGTGACGTACTTGCAAATGTTGTTTTAGGAAAAAAGATGAATTATTAAGAAAACAAAAAGTATTGTTTATCTCGTCCTTACGTTAAGTGACGTTCATATGAGAGAGAGTAAGACAAGCACATTATTAGGTATTTTTTATTGTAAGGATTCTCCACATAAAAAAAAGTTTATTTTTTGTTGTATAATCTTCAAACTAATATAAGAGTAAATGCAGTTAATAATCGTATACCCTCTTAATAAAAAACATTTAAACCTAGAGTAGACCAAACTATACCCATCCCTTTTGAAATCATTTTCTGAGATAAGGAGATGGAATTAATTTACCAAGGATTATCTTAGGCCATGTTTTGTAATAGGGAGATATTATTAGATTGTTTTTGCATGACACACATGTTTTGAGGAGCTCGTGGCACAGTTGCTATTGCGCATATCATTCGATAAGCGAAGTTAAGCAACCATACGCCTAGCCAGTAGTTGGATGGGTGACCGCCTGAGTTCCCTCCGTGCCTCGGAGAGCACGTTAAGCCGTCGGTCCCGGTTGCCAATTTAACATCTTTGGCAATCGTTACAGGTCATTCGGAGGCCTAAAAATAATCTGACAACTGGTTTAACCCAGATCACAGATTTTCCTCCTAAATGGGGTTGCGAAGGTCAGATGGCAGTCGCTTCGTATAAAAATCAGGTGATCAGCCACATCGGGTCGAATCAAGTGCCGACCCCATCAAAGTATGGGATAAGGCCAGGGAGATGATGACACATGTTTTTCATTCTAACTTCTTAAAAATCGTCAAAAAAATACAAACACGAGGCGGGACTCGAACCCACGGTCTCTGCAAATCGTGCAGTTACTCTTCCAACTGAGCTACTGAGATCGAAGGTTCGAGTCCCGCCTCGTATTCGAATTTTTCTTGACTATGTTTAAGAATTAAGGGGATAATCTTTTTGATAGGAGTTTCTTTAGAGGATTATAATGATGGACTGTTAAACTCATATACTTATATTATATTAATTGGGCGATATTATTAGTTACAAAGGTTAGGATATGAGCAGGCATATTAATAATCTGGCAGAAAATATCCCAGTTTCACTGTTAGTGCAAAATGCTGACAAAACCAAGTAATACGATGAGGCAAATTAGTGCGAACTAGTGCAAATGGGGAAAAGCGTTTATAAATATAATAAGCGTGTATAAAGAACATAATATTTCTAACAATATTCAATGTTGCAGAATGATTTAACTATCTGAGATAGTAGATAAATTCTATATGTATATATCTACATACATGATTAAATGATGAAGATTTAAAGAATGATTATTTATTTCCGTGTGGATCACACTGATATACTGAATTATTGATCATCTATACAGATAAATAAAATTGAAGTGTCTGTTTATAATTCTAAAATAAGTTTTTCACTAAATGCATGTGAAAGTAAACACTTTAATTTTATGGGACTTTCACTGGCTGATGTACCAAGGAGTAACTTAGGCTACTTTTATTAAGAAAACAAATGAGGGTTCCGCGAGTCAAAGCATAAAAAACCCCATAATTGTGTTATCACTGCACTGCTGTCAATATGTTAAAATAATTATGGCTGTTTATGATAGCTTAATCTAGCAGGCTTATTTATAAGCAGAGATTATGAAGTCCTACAAAGCATTTCCAGTTCAATAATATAAGTAATAAGATCCAAAAACCAATATCAGATATTTCCTGCCAGATAACAGTTAAAAAGCTGTTATAAACTCACTTACCCAGTGGTTTTCTGTTATATAAACTGCTCTAATCCGATTTACCTATAATAATTAATTTTGTTAACATACAATAATTGGGGATTACACCAAATTGTGTATCATTGGTGATTCATATCATTTTATGGAGGAACAAACAAAATACTTTCAGAATGGGACCCTATCTGTATTGAGTTAAAGTGTAAATTATATTATTGATCATGTTCGTTACTACTAAGATGACACTACGGAATCGAAATAATACTCGAAGCAAAATAAATCATAACTTCTAAATACTGAGGCGTGAATTTAAAGAGTGTGTACTTTTTCTGAGTGAATTCCTAACCTTTGCATAATTTCCCACTATAGATAAAAAATAAATAACTCCTTTAATGGTTGATTAATGTGTATAATATAAATAAAGACATACCTAAATAAGGAAAATGATTTTATCTTCTCATAAAAATCTGTTGAGAAATAATATATAAAGATATACATTTTGCGAGTACGCAGAAACTTCGTCTAGAAAATAAGCTATTAAATAATAAATAAAGTGGGAAATTATGCGAATGGTAACAAATCTCCACAAAAAATACGCTATCCAGAAAAAAAAGTGGGATATGCGACTGGTATAAAACACTCCTAGGAAATATCGATTTTCGGAATGAAGAGTACACACTCATTTAAAGTAATATTGGATTTATTTTTTTTCTATCAAGAATACACAAATTATGTCCAACAATAAGAAAACAAAAATTAAATGTGTGAATCTACAGAAAAAAACAACATACACAGAAATAAATCTTGTCTATGTGAGTTAAATCAATTTTCGCCTAGTTTTTTGATATTACGCTGTATCTTGTTGTTGGCACCTTGCACTAACTCATGTAAGTCGGAATGCCTTTTTATTTCACCACGTCTCACTTCCTTTATATCCATACCTCTTAAAGGTAGGCTTTTTGCAGCTTTAATGTAAAAAATAAATAAACCTTTATATTTCTCTACCATCATTAAAAAAACATGGAGTAAGACTCTTTAAAAAAAATCCTGAACAAAGAATGTTCACATATGATTCATAAGCGCTGTTTTTTAACTTCGATGAATCATATATGATCCACAAGTACAAGGCATATGAACTTTTTCATTAACATAACTATGTTTTACCTGTTCAAACGATTAGCAATTCAATTCAGCCAGAGACAAACGAAACTTTACCTTTAGAAAAGAATGAAAAAGGAATTCTTTATCGGAAAAAAATGTGAAATGTAAATATGGCACTATTTTGTGCCCATACAAATCTGCGTTTGCGTCAACGCGATGACTTGTGAGGGCGATTTTAAGAAAACTCGCACTAGGTACTCTGTTCTCAGAAACAACTCCACCCACATACGTGCAAGTGCCGTCAGGAGTTCTGAACGCTGGCCTTGAATGCGCAGTACAATAATTATATGAGACTGTCTCTAAAATACATGCGCAATTACCCACACAGTTTTCACTGAGCGCTCTTAACTCGTGACAGCACCTGTTCTTATGCAGGTTCTAACCCAATGTTTTCCTAAACCAAAAAGCTCGTGGCAACAAATCACAATGCTTAACTCTAATATTGAATGGACCAATCCACTCTTGAGACAACACACATTTAATATTATCTTGATGTACCGACGGATGTAATGGAGAGTCGAAATGAAGTTGAATTTAGTCGATCAATCCAATATAAACTTGTACTCTACTTACAGATCGGGAAAGTTAACGAACCCCCTTACTTTTGGTAGAAAAATAAATGCCACGTGTTTTTCTAAGAGCCGTGGTGGCCTCGGGGTTAGAGCAGTCACCTGCTACGCAAGCGATGCAAGTTCAAATCCCAGCTGAGCCTGTACCTTTGAGTTTTTCTAAAAACTTATATACTGTGATTTTCACACCACGTGCTTTACGGTGAAGGAAAACATCGTGAGGAAACCTGCATATGTCTGAGAAAAAAATCAAAGACGTATGTATAGTGCCTGAGACGGCGATGGACTCATCCTCTGTCACGTTGGCACTTAATCATATTCGGTGAAATGTGGGTGTTGAAAATTACAACACTTCTGCCTACCCCTTCCGGGAATACAGGCGTGAGCATATGATATTAGATATTAAAAGAAAAAATGCATCTTTTATAGATTTTCCCTTGATAATATAAAGTGAAGTTTGCGCGCGCTAAAGCTGCGTGTGGAATATAAATATACCCATAACAAATACACATTATAATGCAATGTACATACAGAACATATTGACATGAATGCCCTAAGCTTTCCTTCGCCTTGCCAAGCATTGCCAAGCGAATCTAAAGACTATGTACCTGTAAATAGAGTACACATTCAATCTTTGTGGAGCTCCTTAAGAGTCTTCTCAAAAGCTGTGAACGTTTTGTCGATGTGTTTGTTTGCATTCTTCACGATTTTAATCAACTTATCATTGTATTCTAGAATTAATCATAATATAAATCATCAAATTAAAAATAATATTATTATTATAATTATAGCTCAAGAGTGGACATAGTCCGTAGGAAATATATTGAAGAAGACAACATATAGGGTCTAGAATTTTTATTTGTGTATATTTTAGTCACAGAGCATATCAATATAAAACTATGGAGAAAAACCCTTCACATTTTATATTGTATTAAACAAATTATAACGACAAAGAATGTATAAATCTTTGTATAAGGATTTTTTTTTATTTTTAGTTTGTGTTGTTGACCAACCCTGTTACAAAAAACCTTTATTCGTTTTTTACAGTGCATTGCATTGTCATACAAGCTTTGAGGTCAAGGAAAATATTGTCAGGCAACCTGTCTGTGTGAATGTCTTAATTAAACAAGATATTTAAGTTAAGAGGAAAACTGACCGTTTATAGAATAACTTTGTTGTCTACCAACAATTCCCAGTCATTACATACAACAGTCCAGTATAATTTACGTATGGGTAAATTTTAAAAACTTGATTTTGACCCAATTGCCGATGTTCAATCGAGCTGAAACTTAGCACACACATTGGTCTTTAGTTACAGCCCACAAAAAATTCCAAAAAAACTCATAAATTTTTTTTTTGTCGCTAAAGTTTTTATTTGCAAAAATGTTATATAAATAACACGTTTTATTAAACAAAATATGTTTTTTTTTTTTATTTCTTTGACGGTGCAGGTTTATGACTGAGATTTGTTCTTTAGGGACCCAAGTTGTATTGAGGTGTAATTATATGTTCTTACCAGAAGAGGCCATGTCGTCAATGCGTCCGTGGTGCTTCTGGTAGTAGGGGCGGATGATGCGGTGGTAGATCAACAGGGATCCATTGAAGTCAGTGGGAATGTAGCACCATATTATGAAGATGCACTGGAACCATTGGAAATATACATTAGGATTCACATTCACATGATGTACCATACTACCCGACAATACAGGTGCATTGCAATATACACAAATTCCCAACTAGAATAGTTGGAGCCGCGGTTCCCCAGACATGACACCCGCCTGGAAGATCTTCCCTGCTGGGGATGAGCATGAT
This sequence comes from Watsonalla cultraria, assembly GCA_964035505.1. Lineage (NCBI taxonomy): Eukaryota > Metazoa > Arthropoda > Insecta > Lepidoptera > Drepanidae > Watsonalla > Watsonalla cultraria. The sequence continues at coordinate 5,257,632 of OZ037736.1, read as the reverse complement.
CACTCGCTCTCCCCACGATACTATTTATAATAATCTATACATTACAAATTCCTGTAAAAATTCAACCCATTTCATCATTTTAAGGGTTGAATTTCGAAGAATCCTTTCTAAGTGTATACCCTTCACCTCAACAAGAACACGCTCTCCAAATTTAATGTCTCTAGGACCAGCGGTTTAGACTATGTGTGGAAAGTCAGTCAGTACATTGAATATGTATAGACAATAACATGACATCAAATAGGTATGACTCATAAAATCTATTTAAAACTATGTAGAAACATATACAAATTACATCACTATGAATTCACCTGCCTATAATGACACTATAACTTTATAGGCAAAAAGTTACATCAGTTGGGTAATCATGCCGGATTTATTTAATTAAGGTACCTCACTCAGAATATAGATTGTTCTAAATTCTGTGGTACCTCATAAGGAAATATATGACACAAAATCAGACTTATATCTTTTCACTATAGGCACAGATACAGACGAGTGGTTGAAATAATTTCATTTGTGCAACGGTTTAAAAGTCGACTTGTGTGGAAAAATAGCTGTAAAAACTCTCATTGTAACTTGATTTACTGCTTTGAATAAGCCGTGAATGATCTTTTTGACCAACAAAAAACGGTGGGAGTCAAATTTTTTTTTTTTAATATAGGCAGTTTATTTATCGATTTTTTTTTAAATTATTTAAATATAGAATAAAACTGCATTATACACCTTTATTTATACCTATATTTTGTGCAAGAATGTAACACAAAGACCTAAATAGATAACCCTTACATATCAGTACAAAATTTAAAGGCAACAGAAAGGCAGCTTCATAACTATTTATTCGAGAATCTTCGTCAAACCATGCGAATTCTAGTCACTAGCAGTGGCCCGCGATTTCATCCTCGTAGATTTTTTTAGAAAATTTTGTTTTTAAACAAAAGTACCCTAAGTTACTCGTTGTAACATTTGCTATCTGCCAGTGAAAGACCCGTTCAAATAGTTTCGGAGATTAGCCGGAACAAACAGACAAGCAATGAAAAAAAAAATATGTTTTTTTCTGTGAGTACTGTGTATATGTATTTAGTGAAAACCTGTTAATTTGAAATTACAAACAGACGCTTCAATTTTATTTATCTGCATACGCCCGTGTGACTTTACTAAACAACATGTGGGAGATGACCTTATGTCTGTTTTCACTGTGTAATAAATAATACCTACATACTGTTACATAGTTTTACAAAACTCACTTTCTTTCAATATCATTGGTACATGACCGTCAAAGGCTCATTGTGTCACTACAACGATAAGATACCACTTAGTGATAAGGGAGAAATACAATGTTTGTGATAAAAATGTCGGCCAAATTTACTTTATAGCTTTTCTGATTAACACTTTGTTAATGTAAAATCATCTGAATGTAATAATAATGATCTCCTACCGAATTTTCCGTTACGGCGGCTAATCTCAACGGAGATTAGTCGTTATAGGAGATATTACAGTGCACAAGTGTGTGCGCGCACACACACACAGGTGCACTCTTTATTGCCTCACTCTCATAGTGGGATGGGAGGCAATCCGACACGACCGGCGAGAGATGAGGTGTAGGACCATTGGCTTAACATGCTTTCCGAGGCATTTGAATGTATGCAAAGGACAACACGATAACTTTACATACAATATCTCAGAGGTTTCCTTTCTCATCTATACAGATAAATAAAACTGAAGTGTCTGTTTGTAGTTCCAAAATAACAGCTTTTTACTAAATGCATATGATAGTATACACGCCACTGACAATGAAAAACCTCTTTTTAAAAAATGTCTCTGTCTGTCTGTCTGTTTGTCCTGGGTAATCTCTGAAACGGCTGGACCGATTTTAACGGGACTTGCACTGGCCGGGATCTGATATTTCAAGGAGTAACTTAGGCTACTTTTATTTATTAAAAATATTAGGGTCCCGCGACACAACGAATGAAACTAAATCTACGCGGGTGAAACAGCGGGGCACAGCTAGTCTTCAATGCAATTGAAGAGAGATTTAATTTGTGAATGTACTAAAAGATTACTTACAGGGTCAACTATGCCCATTCCCTTTGTGTTGCAAACTGGTGGTAAATTTTCCACTTTCATTAGTGCTTAGACAGGGCCAACTGAATAAATCATTTTCATTTCCAGTTATCATAGGCTGTAGTAGCAGCTTACCATCAGCCTATGCTTTATTGCCACATCAGCTATACTACAGGTGTTGGCCATCACAAGTTAAAAGCCCACAGCATAAATAGTAGGAAAAATAAGAAATAAATGATGGGGTATTTTTCGAGTCAGCGCTCTGTGCCAAAAATGTGCACCTAAAGCCTCACAGGACAGATTGAAAAAATTACTCAAGGTACGCGCTTATAACTCGTGACGGAATCTATGCATAATCAAATGATAAATTATGCAAATACATTAATTTATGTTATCCTGTCATTAGTTTAATGACCTCATTATAATTAACGAACATTCTTCGAATACAACGGAATCTATGGTTAACATTACAATGGTTTACCTTACCACATGATAAAGGAAATATTTCTATAAATTACCATAATGCTATTGTGTTAAGATTCAAAATTGATTTAGTTTCCAGCTGTCAGGAACTAAGTACATGGTATACTTTTGCCTAATTTGAGAGATAGGTAATGATACTAAGAAAACAGAAAGAATTTGTAACACACTAAACCAATTTGAATTATGCCACATTAGAGCTGTAGCGAACTGTATGTATTTGGTATTGAGTAATGGGTGCACCATGTAGTACTGAGTTATGCAAATGCATGTAAAGTTTTACCTTTTTTTTAACTTTTTTCGTTATATGGGTACACACCATACTTTTTGCATATGCAGTACAATATGACTCAAGTTGTTGCTCCAATATTACAAAGAATGTTATGAGTATCAGAAGTAACAATTAACAAATATGTATGGGTACGCTTATTTTCGTTACTATGCTGTTTACTTTAAAATAATTATATGACATATATATTATGCTTGGAAATATAAATCATAGGTGCCATATCTAGACTTTTTGCTTCATTCACAAAAAAAAATTGTAAGTTTTTTCATAGCAACATTATTTTTGTAATCAAATAAAATTTAAGTGTCTGTTTGTAATTCCAAAATAACAGCTTTTCACTAAATGCATATTAAAGTATACACACTACTGACACTGAAAAACAAGTTTTTAAATTTTTCTGTCTGTCTGTTTATTCTGGGTAATCTTTGAAATGGCTGGACCAATTTTAACGGGACTTACACTGGCAGGTAGTTGATTTTTCAAGGAGTAACTTAAGCCACTTAAATTTTTTTTTATATTAGAGTTCCGCGACAATAAGGAAGAAACTAAATCTATGCGGGTGAAACTGCAGGGCACAGCTAGTTATTAATAAATTGAATAAAAGTAGGTACATATAGTGTCCCAATTAAACTTACTTGTATAGAAAAAAATTGCTGATACTTAATTATATTGCTGTAATAATAATTAAAACTATCATGTAGGTATATCAAGTAACCTAATTATGGTAATATGACTCATGTTTTAAGGTTTTAAACATTTCTTGATAAATACTCTGTGATTTTGGAAAAGAACTTGAGTACTCAAAGGAATTTGAAAAAAAAATGATGATGACGAATTAAGTAAGTACCTTTACATTTTCATGAAAAAAAAATTAAGTTTTTTTTTTATTTAAAGATATAAGTAAATAGCCATTTATTATAACAAAAAAGAGTAATCATAAGTCAAAGTCTATGTTAAACCAGTCTAATTAGCGGTAATGAATATAAATTCTTGGAATGCCCTTGCGGCGGTGGCGTAACATATGGAAACAATAATTACCTTTACAAGCCAGTAGAGCGGGAACCAACCCACAATGAAATCGGAGAAGTACTCCACGATGGAAAAGCACGCGTACACCACCCAGTATGTCAACCATTTAGTGTCGTCATCTTTCTGCGGTGATTCCAACGCCTTCATGGACATGTACGCCGGATACACGAAACCAATCGAATTACAAATCAGCTCAGCACCAAATCCAAACACTAAATATAAACCAGTGAACGCCACCAATCCTGCACAAACAAAATAACAGTCAAAACCGCAGCTAAAGATATAAATAAACGTAAGAAAAATGTAACTCACCGACAAAAAGGTACACCCGACTTACGCCGGTTTTCAGCTCGGCTTTCTCAAAATATTTCGTCCATGGCTTGCTTTTGTCGTTTAAATGCGATTCGAGAGTTGCTCTGTACTCTTGCAATTTGGCACTCATGTTTAGTGGATTTTTTGTGGATTTTTAAAATTGAGATTGGCACTTCGGCAGGCAAAACTACGGCCACGACTCGTTGACAAGGCAATGACAGTCAATTAATGGCGGCTGCCAAATATTTTTTCAATGTTGCCAGTTATTCCAGTGTTCAATTCTACCATAAATAAATAATTTAAAATTGTCAATGGTAGAGAGCTAATTAATTATTTTTATTAAGTCATCAAACTCCCAAAAAAGACCTCTAAACCACACACATTGCGAAGAAATTTACCATAGTATACTTACATTAAATTGGTAGTTATCGCTCCATGTTGTCACGATTACTCGGGTATTTATCGATCGTGCTTAGTTTAAATTGAAGAACTAGGTAGGTACTGTTATATGGGATACCTTCGTTAGGTTTTTAAAAAAGAATAATGTATTTGAACATTAATTTATATTTATTAAAACTTAAAGCGCGTGTGTTCGGCGAGAAGGTTGGAGTCGGACTGAGGATTGGATGGGATGATCGGAGCTTGAATGTTTGAGGGAATGCTGAGTAAGGGATGAAAGGGTTGGTTCAGCAATATACTATACAATGAGGATATATAACAACCCCCCGCTTAAGACTAAACTTACACCTTCAAAGGGTGAAGTTTATGTATGTATGCGGATTCTAGGTAAGTTCGAATTTATGTTATCTATAGAATCAGGAATTGGGGAATTTTCAGGAAACTGGTCTTCGAATGAGTTATTAGGATTGGGAGGAATACGACTGGGAAACCAATGGGGAATTACATTATAAGATTTTACACATGAATATAGTTTAAAAATACAGAAGATTATAATGACACAGATAATTAAGATTAAAGCGGTTGAGTAGTGAGTTTCATATTGAATAATTTTATGTTGATTTAATATCTTGTCTGTTTCGTCTGTCAGTGATTTTAGCTTTAATTGAGTTTCTGATGTAAAAATATCTAAATCTATATCTTTTAGTGAGGTACTCGTATGAATCTCATCACTCATCTCGTTATGGAATGTTACAATGTTGCAACAGGAATCTTTAATAATATTAAAATCGGAGTGAGTTATAGTTACATTAATTTTTACGTTATCGTATTTTGGGATTAATTTTGTGCTTTTACAAAAGGCTATACAATTATTAGGGATTTTGACAATTCCTGTTCCAATAATGTTGGTACTAGAACTACCCTGTTCTGGACATTCTAAATATAATTTATTGCTGTTGGATTGTATAAATATCCAATGGTTATTGGACAACTGTTTCCAAATATCTACTTGACCATATATAAAGTCAGTTTTACATTGTGTTGGGAGTATGGTTACAACATTTAAGATTAGTACACTTTCGCAACTTGGATTTGCGTCAGTTGGGAAGATGGTCATGACATTACAAATATAATTTCTGGAATTTATTGTTTTACATTCTCTGAGGGAGTTCAGGTTACAATACTCGGATTTATCTGTAGATATGGCAATATATTTGTTACTGGGTTTCACAAAACTGAATGAGTTTGGCTTAACAAAATCATGTGGTGTCGGAAGTGCAATATTATGGAATAAAGTATAATCCTTAAGGGATACAAGTGGTATTCTTAAAATAAAGACAATCTTATTTTCTAAACAATAGCAAATAATACTAGAAATATTCATAAGTATATAAATGTTACTTAATTCTAAGCTTACAGGTAATTTACGGTCTGCGGGCAGATATCTGAAGTTATTAATTAGTTCCTGATATAGATGTTCAGGTGGTATGATAGCAGGATGAAGGACATTTTGGGTACTAAACAGAATTGCATTTGTTATGTCTTCCAATTGAAATGAAAGAGTAAGTATACAGGATTCTAAACTATTGAAAATTGAGTTTATATTAGATTTTATGTTTATATAGTTAGTTATAATAGAAACATTCTTAAGGTTTAAAGTGAGTTTTTCAATAGCGCCATTAAGGCTGGCTTCGTTAATTTTGATGTTATGTAATGTACTATTGATTTTTGATAGAGTGGAAGTTGTGATTAAAATATTTTCTTTAATCAATGAGCTCAGTCTTTTATCATTGTCTTGCAGATTCTGTATAGCATTATCATATTTTACTGCGTCATCTTCGTCTAATGTTCCGAAGATGATTTTGGATAAGGAACCTATTCCTCCTAACCATGCCCCTCGTTTAGACCTATGTTTATTGTCTATCAGATGGGTTATGGATGAGTACTCTGTAACTATATCATTGAATCTAACTGTCAATGGTTCTAGAATATTAAGGCATTCTATGTCCTTTGGAATATGTTGGCATAAGGCTCTTACTGTATTTATTACTGTATCAATGTTTTGGACATGAGGTCCAATATGGGATATATCAAATGGTGTTACTACATCTAGGTGTCCTGCACTTATCTTTAATTCGCCAATCGGATCAAAGTAAATACCGGCACTTGAATTTACTTGTTGGATATATTCCTTTATTTGTGAGGAGCCGGAGGCATGTCCACTGTAAAAGAAGATGTGATTGAGAGCTTAGGTAAGTGACCGTAAATAAAGACTAAAGGTAAGAAGAGTAAATGTAAAATACCTAAACTAATAAAGTAAAATAAACTATAATCTAATGTACTATTAAACGAGTACTATACTACTAAATGTAAGATTATAGTATAATTAATATAAAGTTACTTAATTAGACCGAACGTGGTTGTTCGGCTATTTTGATTTCGTCAAAGTGATATTTGACGTGTCTTCTATTTATAAGAAGGGATACGTTGTTGTTTTCGTGGACTTTGACCACTTTATATGGTCCTTTCCAGATGGGTGCTAAGGACTTTCCCATTCTTAGATGGTTTTTTAAATATACGAGATCACCGGTTTTATACTTTCTGGGTCTCGTATGGTTGTCATAATAGTTTTTGGATCTCTCCTTGGATTTTCTAATATTGTCTAGGGCTTTGCCTCTAGAGTGTTTGAGTCTCTGATGGAGTAGCCTTATATACTCCGGATAAGTTGCGTTTGGATTTTCATCGAAGATAGCATTTGGAATGAATGGTTTATTTCCAAATACTAACTCGTGGGGAGTGAAGTGAGTTGTAGAATGAACGTTAGTGTTATAAGCGAGCATTGCGGTATAAACGTATTTGGACCAGTCACTAGGGTCTTGTTGATTGACATATGATTTTAAGTACTCTTTTAAGGTTGAGTGACTTCTCTCAAGTGCTCCTTGAGTCTGAGGATGATAAGGAGTTGACCAGATTTGTTTGATTTTAAGGAAAGTACAAGTTTGTTTAAATAATTCGGCTGTAAAGTTAGTTCCCTGGTCGGTTACTATATATTTGGGAATGCCGAATATGGATATGAAATGTATTAGGCACTCGCTCGTTTCTTCGGCGGTAGTGCTTCTAATAGGATAAGCTGTGGAATATTTAGTGAGATCATCTTGGAGAGTCAAGATGTATTTTAAGTTGGCTGGGCCACTTTCCGGAAGTGGTCCTACGATATCGAGGTATACCTTTTCGAAGGCTGTACTTGCAGTACCTGTTATCTGCATTGGAGCTCGATTTATTTGGCGTAAGGCTTTGTTTGTTTGGCACAGTTGACAGGTTTTGACATAATTTTCTATGTCTGTTCGCATTCCTTTCCAGAAATAGCGTTCGGCTATCCTACTTAGCATTCGCGTGGCTCCTACGTGGCCAGCGATTGGAAGATCATGGTTTTCTTTGAGAATTCTTTTAATTTCCACCATTGAAGGATATTGAATATTATCGTGATAAATATGTACTTCAATGTCCGTGTTGTTAAACAAATACAGAATCATATTATATATTTTAGCAAAATAATGTTTGTCAAATGGATTTCTGAAGTCTGTGATTGCAATGGCTTTTTCGCCTTCATTTAAATTGACAAGGAGTTCGCTTCGAACATTTTTTAGACTTTCAAAAATTTCAGGATATGTGGATGCATCAAAGTGATACACTTTAGTGAAGAGAAAATAATAATTTTTGTTTTGGTTTTCGCATTTCAGGAAGGTATTTAAAGTTCTTTCTTTGGCCATGATTTCGTCTCTATTAGGTAAGTTTGATAATATATTATCAACGTTTGGTATGGAATCGTCCATGTCTATGGACGTTGGGATAATGAGATGCTTTTGGGATGATTTTAAAATGCTTTCGTTGTGTTCAATGATTTGAGTATTGGGAGAATAATTTTTATTATTTACGTTTTTTAAGAATTCTTTATATGTTTCAGGTTGAATGCTGGGACTATCGAGAGGATCCGGGAGGACGTCGACGGCATCGAGAGGATCAACGGGACTACTCGAGGATACAGGTAAGTTTTCATTTTCAGGTATTGGAGGAGGAGTCGCAGGATTTGGGTAAGTAGATGATGGTAGAGTTTCTGGGTTTTGCCAACTTGTTGAAGGTTGGGGATCTACTTCTAATCTAGGATTTAGCTCAATTTGTATATTTTCAGGTTCTTCAAAAGGATTTAGATGAAGTTCTTTGTCATCTACTGGGCTTAGGTCTACCGTTATTAATTCATCGAGGGTTTCCTGAGGGATTTCAGGTAGTGATGTTGGTAGTGGAACTTCTACATCGTCAATAGGATTTGAATTTAAGTTATCTTTGTTGTTTGGGAATATAGGATTCACAGGATATCTAGATAGGGCGTCAGCAGTGGAGTTTAATTTGCCTTTTCGGTATACGATTTCGTATTCGTATTCCTCAAGCTTTAATCTCCAGCGTTGGAGTTTACTGCCGGGGTCTTTATGGTTGAATAACCATTTTAATGGTCTATGGTCTGTTATGATCACGAATTTTCGTCCATATAGGTAAGGACGGAAGGTTTTGCAACCATATAAGATAGCTAACAACTCTTTTTCGGTTGTGCTATAATTGGATTCACTCTTGTTGAGTGTTCGTGACGCGAATGCAACCGGTTGGTCTTTGCCAACGGGTCCTTGGGAGAGTACAGCGCCTATGGCGTAGTTTGAGGCGTCACATGTTAGTACGAAGGGTTTTGAGAAATCAGGATAGATTAATAAAGGAGCAGTTGTTAATTTTTCCTTTAACGTATCGAACGCGAGTTGCTGTTGGTTTTCCCAACAGAACGGAATATCCTTTTTCAAAAGGCTTGTTAAGGGTTTTGCCGTTTTGGAGAATTCTGGGATAAAGCGGCGGTAGTATGATACTAGTCCGAGGAATGATTTGATGTCCTTCGGGGACTTAGGGATAGGAAATTCGACTACTGCTTTTATCTTAGTCGGATTTGGTTTTACACCTTGTTCCGTAATTACGTGACCAAGGTAACAGACTTCTCGTCTCAAGAACTCACATTTATCGGGTTGGAGTTTCAAATTGAATTCACGTATTCGTTGGAATATTGACGCGAGGTTAACCATGTGAGTATGGATATCGTGGGAGTAGCAGACCACGTCATCGAGATATACGAAACAACGAATGCCTTGGAGACCGGATAAGGCGGTATTCATCAACCTTTGGAATGTTGAAGGGGCATTTTTAAGTCCAAACGGCATTCTTAAAAATTGGAAATGTCCTTCTGGGACGTTAAATGCCGTTTTGGCTTTGTCTGTTTCGTTTAATTCAATTTGGTGAAACCCCGATGCCAAATCGAGGGTTGAAAAATATTTACTGTTACCTAACTGATCTAGGATTTCGGCAATCTGCGGTATTGGGTAAGTGTCACCGATTGTGACATCATTTAATTTTCGGTAGTCGATTACGACTCGCCATTTTTTAATATTGGAAGCGTCTAATTTCTTTGGAACAACCCATATGGGTGAAGACCACGGGGATTCAGATGGTTCTATGATATTTTGTTCAAGCATTTTATTTACTTGACTGCGAACTTCGGCTTTATGGATTTCAGGAAAGCGGTAAGTTTTGGTATGAATTGGGACGTCTGTTGTTGTTTTTATTTCATGCTTTAATGCATTAGTATGAGAAAGATTTTCTCCGGGAAGATGAAATATATCGGAATAGCCTGAACATAATTGGAAGAGGGCTTCTCTTTCTTCTTCATTTAGGTGTGAGACGCGTAATTGTTTTAGGACTTCATTGGTTCGAGTGAAACTATTACTGTTAGGACGTATATGATTTACAGTGTAGGGAGGACTTTCGTCGAATTCAGAGGGATCTATAGGACTAAGTATTAATCTCAGGTTTGAGTTTATGGTTATGGGTTTTTCTGAAGTGTTCAGAACGGATATGTTGATTCTAGAGTTATGTTTAACTTTCACGATACAGTTTGCTATTAGCAAATCTGGTATCGGATTTTGATCTAAAATTAATCCTTCACGGATTTCGGGGTTAAATACGGTACATTCTATTACCGTTTCTGATCTAGCAGGAATTATGGAAATTGGTTCATTGAAGTTTATTATGAATTCTTTGTCATTTAAGGATAACGTTTCCTTTTGGTAATTGATTTTACCGTTCATTTTGTCGAAGACGTCGTTACCAATAGGGTAATTCGACGTCGTCTATTACATGGAACTGATGTTTAAGGGAATTGAATACGATAGGGATATGGCCTAGGGTGGATTTTGGGCCATTCGAGGAATCGATACCTCTGAACTTTATTTTATGTTTTTGAATGATAGGCATTGTTTCGACTGATGATTTCAATATTAGGCTTACCGATGCGCCTGTATCGATAAGCAGTGAGAGGGGTTTTGAGGATATGGAGGTAAGTACATTTACGTAAGGTAAGTATTTATTTGATATGTTTGTCGTACAATTATATATTTTAAAATTGGATTTATCATTATTAATTATGTTTTTTTCTTTTTCAGATTGGATTCGACTTTCGTTTTGGGGCTGGTTACCCTGTTGCATAGTCTTAATTGTAGGGATTTGACTTTCGTTTTGGGGCTGGTTACCCTGTTGCATAGTCTTAATTGTAGGGATTCGACTTTCGTTTTGGGGCTGGTTACCCTGTTGCATAGTCTTAATTGTAGGGATTCGACTTTCGTTTTGGGGCTGGTTACCCTGTTGCATAGTCTTTATTTTAGGGATTCGAGCATCGATTTTACGAATGCGAGGTCCCGCACGACGCCGGGACGAGACGCGCACTAGTTTTTTGGGGAGTCGACGGTGTCGTAGCCATCGTCAGCTACCACAGGCTCGGATGAATATTCGTCATATTCATTGTCTTCTGCATTGAAATGGACGCGATGGGGTGCTCTATCGCGGTTGAGATTTTTAAATCTGTTGTTATTGAACTCACGTCTGTGGCATTGCTCTAGGGTGTGCCCTGGCATTTTGCAATACCTACAGAAATTGTTAGAATTTTCGTTTGGGAAAGGTCTATTTGAATTGAGAGGCGGCCTTGGTTTATTGAATTGGTTTTGGCTAAACATCGGAGTTTGGCCTCGCCTTTGGTTAACGAAATTGGGTTTTTGGAAGTTTGGCCTCTCGGGACGCGGATTTATTGGATTATTCTTATAAATTGTTTGTTGGATTTTCTCCTCTGATATCGCGATGTTTATTGCTTCATTGAGCGTTTTAGGGGATTTACAGCGAACTATATTCGATATGCGAGGGATAAGGCCCATTTGAAAGTGGTGAAGAGCTAAGTCTTCCATGGCTGCGGTGCGGCCGGGCAACTCCTTAGCTTTGACGTTTGAGATAGTAATCTCAGTGAGGAGTTGCGATAAGGTGCGTTCAACTCTAAGGGAGAATTGAGAGATGTTCTCGCTTGTAGCCTGCCTACTTTCCTGTAGTTCGGTCAGTAAATGAGCATAATGTTTCTGCTCACAGAATTGAGTTTTAATAAATTCTCTAAGCTGTTCCCAATCACTAAATTCCTTGACGGAACATGCCACCTCGGCTTTGCCTTGAAGTTGGCTTAAGATGTATTTGAATAAAATAGGTTTCTGGGGAATTGAAGCTAATTCGAATGCGTTGTTGCAGTTAATTATAAATGAATTAACGGTTTCCCTACTTCCGTCATAGGGCTTGATGAATTTAAAGAGGATATTCAGATCTAGGTCTGCCATTGTCGCGCTATTTGTAGCCGATCTGGTTATTCTAGGAGAAGTGGCTGGCGACTTTTGTTCAGAATATCTATTTGGATCAAGCTCGGGAATATGTATGGATAAATTAGGCTTGTTATCTTTTGGCATAATAATTCGAACAAAAAAGCGAACCACTTGTACACAATCACTTATTTAAAACACGACACAAAATTAACAGGAAACAAACAAAAAATAAAGTAAAAGATAAGCGTTAAGTTAACACAAAAAAGATTTTAGAAAATGGTTAACTGCACTTGAGTTTTGAGAGTTATTGGGGTTTTTGTTGATAAGGGCGTCGATGACGCTTTTGTTTACACTTAACTGGACTGTGAAATTATTGGACTGGTGAAATATTGTTCACTATTTCACTGTATAATATTAAAAACGACTTACATTATCGTCAGGATTATTACGTTTAATGTCAATCCTTTGTCCATTGTTTGGGGATTCTGCAGTCGTCCAGGCTCGGATATCGCAGCGGGTAACGATGAAAGGAGACCCTCTGGAGCTGGAACTGATGCAGGAGTTTAGGCCTTCTTTGGGCCTCTGGATGCGAAGGATTAGGCCTTCTTAGGCCTCTGGATCAAATGGAGGATGACGGATGTGAGCCCGACTCGGCTCGGATATGTTGAGCACGTAATACCACACACACACACACACGGATTTCCGCACTTTATATGCACTTTTGGACACTTTCGACACTTTAATATACTTTCGGAGACTTGATCGATATACCGAGGACCTTTTTAGATCCCTTTGCGCTGCCACCAATGTTATATGGGATACCTTCGTTAGGTTTTTAAAAAAGAATAATGTATTTGAACATTAATTTATATTTATTAAAACTTAAAGCGCGTGTGTTCGGCGAGAAGGTTGGAGTCGGACTGAGGATTGGATGGGATGATCGGAGCTTGAATGTTTGAGGGAATGCTGAGTAAGGGATGAAAGGGTTGGTTCAGCAATATACTATACAATGAGGATATATAACAGTACGTACTTACAGTTTTTCTTCCAAATTATTGTAACTTATGATATGATTTTTTATTTGTTTGTTTTATACTACCAAGGTGACAAACAACCGTAAAGACTGCCTGCTTGGTAAGCAGCTGCTGAGCAAAATTGAGAATGCCTTCCTATATCTATTGATTCAGTTCATTGTATAGCTAAATATTAGGTATTAATACCTCCACACATTCCTGAGGTCTTGATAGACAGATGGGTAACAAAATGATCATAAAAGACTTTTCCGCTTGAGGTACGGAACCTTAAAAACAGCAGGCACTAAAGCTATGAATAAAGCAATTTGTTCACTGTACATTATAAAATACCTCAACTTTTAAATTAAATTAATTTGTACTGTATGCGAGTAACTTATAGGTATTATAAAAAAATATATAAAACAGGAAAATAAAACTCAGCATTTAGGTAATTATTTCCTCACTTTTAAATAATCTTTAACAATGTTTAAGCATAATCAAATCACGTTTTTCTTGTGCTCCACGAAATAAATAACAATCAAATGGTTATACAAACATATTGAAAAATATTCTGCAAGTGGCTGGAAGATTCTTAATTTAAGACAAAATATTTTATTGGATTCGGATTTAATCCGAATAAATACTCTTCTTACAATGTGATATAGTCCTATCATATAGTTTATATCGAGCGATCCAGTGGAAACAATAATAAAACATTTAACTTATTTTAACATATAGCTTGTAGGTACACTAGATTTAAATATTTGTGCTCATAATAGCTATAGAAAATACTTGCGGTGCATTTGCAACATTATTTCTTAAAATCTAATGCAGGAACTCGTTTCAGAAGAAGCGATGACTAGAATCTTGAAATGTAATGTACATACTTAAAAGATTTCGACAACATTTCTCCAGAGATCATGTTTTTTTGGGCAAATAATTATTGCAGAAATATGTTTCTCCAATCTATCCGACCTAACAACATAATTTAACGAGAAGTAAGTAGCGGAATTTAGATACATGAATTGAGATTTGCATTAGAGACGTATTTATTAATAAAATTAATAACAAAAAGCTGCTTGTTGCATTTTAAGTAGAAGCTAACTTAAAACAGCTATTAAATAATGTACACGAGTTTAATAAGTTGAGATTGAACTATAAACGGTAGTTTATGAGTAGAATTATGTTTAAACTTTGTGCAGTAATAACATGATATAGACATTGTATTTAAAACAGATTTAGCAATAATCTAAGACTATTCTAGATTTAGTTTTATATAAACAGTATCGATCTAGCTAATATGGAGCTAAAGGCGTAGGTACCATCAAATCTTATTGTGGCATTAGTTCAACACACTGCAAGAAACATTTACTTGGCGACTTATTGTATGTTCCATTTTATTTTTCTACTCTGTTTCGTTCATATTTTCGGGTTCAGTAAATAATATATTAATAGTTTAAATAATGTTCTTAATGGCACTAATTCTTCTGGAGTTAAGAGCCGTGATTAATATATCTGTTACTGGCACTCATTCGAGTAATCATCGCAATAAGAGTTGATGGTAATACCTCTGAAGTAGACTCTGTGGCAATAAATTTTTCTTTATATAGAATATTATTCTGTAAGTGTCCACCTCTACTGAGCCACCAAAACACTCACGACAAAGTAAAAATATATCAAGAATCTTTAAATTGTCTGTGCTTTTTGATTAAAAGTTAGTTGATGTAAGGTGAATATAGATATGATAAGTTGAAAGTTTGTAACATTAATGCAGTTAGGTACAAATAACGTATCGTATTATTAGTAAGTATATTTTAAAACAATGAGATTGATTTCAGTCTTATTCTATGCTTTCATATGAATATGAATGGAAAACTTCTTTGAGAGAAATGCATACTAAAAAAAATAATTTTAATTGATTATTATATTTCTTATAAAAATGGCATTTTAAAAATCCTATCTAATTGTATTGTTAAATCTATTGGGTCTATTGAACAATTTGGGACTTAAATGCAAATTGGAGCAGGCATTATAAAATCTTATAGCGAGCTCCGTATAATTTATGTACACTTTTTAACAAATGTATTATTTCAACTAGCACAATCTAGCTAACTATACGAAAATTTGGAAAAATAATGGAAGAAATCGTTTTCTTATCATAATGGCCATCGCAAATGGTTCTGCGTTGGACTATTTCAATGGTGTTGGTGTTACGTTTTAACCTTAATTATTGTATTATCTATGTGGAATTTTTATACAAAACCATTCCAAATCACAGACTTTATAAAACCTTAAACCTAGATAATGTGCCAGCATCTTTAGTGACTATTTCCGAACAAAAATTTGATTATGATTCAATCCTTTCAAAAATAGCCAAATGTCAAGTACTTAATTTACTGCCGTTCAAAGCTTAATGTAGAAATCTAATGATGCTGACGATATCGTTAGTACACAAACATAACAATATTTTCACAATCAAACTATTTTGATAATTGTAACGATTAATATTGTGAAAATATATATTTAATTAAATGCTTTTAATGTTTGATTCAATCCATATTAACGTTACAACAAAAATATTAATATATTTTTACCATAGTTTTTTTTTCTTGTTGTACATCAATATCATAATCTAAACATTTTATTGAAAAAAAATTGTTCTTTGGGTAATAAATATTTTAAAATCCTTTTAGCTCTGTCAGCCATTTATGTGCGCTTTTTATAAAATATAATTTATAATTAATTAAATATTTTTGCAATTAGTAAATTTGATTGCGCTTTTATTTGTGCTTAAATTAAAGAACAATTAAAAAATATTGTTCCTAAAAAGGGCCTTGGTATGGGACTTCTATTACTAGTCTTCCAAACCGAAAACCATTCAAAGGGATTTGAAATCTTATGATTCCTTAAAATGAGTTCTTATTGCTTAGCCTCGATAAATAGTACTCGATCCGTTGCTGGACCTTCTTGGAGATTTGTTACGAAGCTTTGTGCTTCTTTCTCGCGTCTCTTCTATGATCAGTCTGAGAGTGTGGCTTTAGTTCCCTGCAGTCCAACTGAAATGTAAAATCTAAATTATAAGTTATATAGTACTAACCATAAAGAATACCATGTATTCACACATAAACGGTTCTTGAATTAATATATCCCTGTCTGTCTGTTTGTTCCGGCTTCACTGGGAGATAGCTGTACTCCTTTAACTATGAATAACTTAGGCTTACTGCTAGCTTAGTTTACTTACTTTGATTAAAAAAACAGCAAAATACAAACTGCACTGCACTCATGAAATTACGGCGACCAAAATCGAAAACTTCAAGTTATTAATTTACACGCATTGTATGCTTACTTACCAATATTTCGTCATCTGGTACTCTCGATAATAAGTCTAAAACTTCGTTATTGGGTATTGTATGTGGCCGAAGAATTTTTCGTGTGAATTTATTTATACCTGAAATCAATTTAGGCATTGTAAAATATTGGAATAAAAGTATATAGTATCAATGGTAGGTAATGTAAGGAGAAAAAGGGTCACATAACACAACAAATCTTAAGTGCTAGTCTTACGAAAAAAGTCATTATGAGATAAATGTTTTTGAATATTTGAAACAAGAGTTACTTTTGAAAATACAGCTTTGTTCCACTCAGAGATCGAACCAAGGGCGAGACGAAATTTGCTTAGCGTAATATTTGTTGAATGGCGGTAAAATTCTACCAAAACGTACCTATATTTTATTTAGGGCAACAAAATACTACCATAATTGTTGAAAAATTTGAAAATAATGAATTTAAATATCCACAGACAACATGCTACCACGATTTAATTCGAATTGTATTAACCGTAGATTAAAATGTTTAGCTTATTGTTACCTCAATAATATAAAAGAATTAACTTACCCCAAACCATCAGCATATATCTAAGAGGTATCACATAGAGTACCAACATTGCACCGAAACACATCAATATCGCTAAATAGCTTAGATATGGCACAGTGAAGTTCATTAAGCTGAAACAAAACATTAACATTAAGTAATTAGGTAAAACCTTTATTAATTAATACCTACACAACTAAACATCTAACAGCGTCAAAAGATCGCTTAGTTAAAGGTTCCGTAACGAGTTATGGGCGCTTACCCACCCGGAATGGGCAGTAGTATTTTATTGGGGTCTTGTATGGAGCGAGCTCGAACAATACACACTATACACACATTTCCTCATTATTTTCGATGGGCGCTCATCTCTATACCTACTTACTTACCTCTACATCAAATCTAAAGATAACATGAAATATGAAACTATCAAAGGGTTTGAAATACTCACGTGCTCAGATTTTTTATTCACCATGACTGGAAAATTTTATTGAATTTTTAACAAGCCGATAATTCTTCAAAATATGCAAAAATCATGAAAATACTAGCAAATTCGGAACACGCATATTAAGAAAAAAACTTTTGTGTAGATCTGTGTACTCGGAGAACGAGAAATCTTAAAACACAACCACAAGACAAGTGTGTCCCATATCTATTATTAACTAGCTGTGCCCCGCGGTTTCACCCGCGTAGATTTAGTTTCATGCTGCTTTTTTAAAATAAAATTCGCCTTAAACACTCCTTGAAACGTCAGCTATCTGCCAGTAAAAGTCCCGGTAGAATCGGTCCAGCCGTTTAGGCGTGATGCCGTGACCAAGGGAAATGGGGATTCATTTTCATATATAAAGAAGACTAGCTGTGCCCCGCGGTTTTACCCTCGTAGATTTAGTTTCATGCTGTTTTTTTTTAATAAAATGAGACTAAAACACTCCTTGAAACTTCAGCTAACTGCCAGAAAAGTCCCGGTAGAATCAGTCCAGCTTTTTAGGCGTGATGCCGTGACCAAGAGAAATGGGGATTCATTTTTATATATATAGATAAGGGTAGGCTGGTAAAATATGTACGTACTTTTTAACAGCCTCCCCTAAAGAGGCAACGTATCCAATAGCATTTTGTACAGTTTGAGTCACTTCTTGTATCGCTTGCAGTCTCTCTTTCAGTGATTTCTTCTCCTCCTGAAAATATAATGCAAAGATGTATAACGCTCATAACTCGTGACGGAACCTGTGCCTCAAGAATAAGTTTTAACATGTTCGAATCGCAGTGGGGCCTACCAATGTTTGTCTAAAAAACTTATGTGCAGTGATTTCACACTACGTGCTTTACGGTGAAGGTAACTGGCATATGTCTGTGAAGTAATTACTTTGAATTCAAAAGACGTATGTATAGTGCCTGAGGCGGCGATAGACTCACTATCTGTCACGTTAGCACTCAATCATCTTCGGTGAAAAGTGGGTGTTGGTATTACCTATGCCGTTCGGGAAATACAGGCGTGAGCATAATATATGTAGGTATATACAGTGGCGTGCATTACATATAAGCAGATAAGCAGATCTCACAATTTGTGATGACTGAATACACTCGTGTCGTGTGTGTGTGTGTTTATGTTCGTGTGTGTATCTTTACCAAGATGTTCGTACCTACGCCGCGTCGCATAGGTATTACTTAACCTGCCTGCCTACCTACTTATTGTTTATGCCTTCCCTTTGAAAATCCAATACGCGCCCCTGGGTATGTATGTATGTATGTATTTACTTCTTAATGGTATTGATTTTAAGGATCTGCAGTTCGTGTTAATTTTTGACAGCAATAGTTGGAGATATTGGCACTTCACCGTCGATATATTTAAGCCTGCCAGTGTAACCTGATATAAAACCTTAATAACGTTTAAATAAAGTCGTTATTCAACATACTTTGTCAACTTCTTCTTCGTCGTCTTCCTCAGCCAGCAGATCATCATCATCCACAGGAATCAGCAATGGGTTGCCTCCTGCGAATTTATTATTACCATTTAAAAATAAAAAATTGAAGACTGCCCCGTAGCACTTATATTCCTAACAGTACCCCTATCACGAGTTTGCCAGCGTTTTCGTTATCTATACTCGCTAGCGTCTCCGTCGAATATTTGTATGAGATATTGTACAGCGCCTCCAAGCGGTGACGTGAAGAACTAAAATACGTCATACAAATATTGTCGGAGACGCTAGCGACTATAGATTACGAAAACGGTGGCAAACTCGTGATAGGGGTACAGTATACACTCGGCATGAAGTAGCAGGCAATTGCCTTGCCTACGAAGAGCACAACGAAGTAAAAATAGCACAGACTACATGGTAGACAACCATATCTCGCTTTATTCTGTTAGTACTGTTTTTAAACGTTATTTAGGAATAGAAAAAGCTTTACAATAACAACAGAGACCACAACACTTATCACAACTTACTAGTCAGAAAACTGAGCAAATACGCCTTGGGATCGCTTCTGAATAATCTGAGGAATCTTTTGAAGTGTACTAAAAGAAACGAAAGATAAACTAGGTAACTGATAATAAAAACAGAAAAAATATAGGCTAAAATAAATCTATCAAAATAATGTTCTAGTTGTATGAAAACCTAGAGTGTATGAAATTTCCTGAAAGTTGAACAAGTTGAAAATTTAAGTGATATAAAAATTACCTGTATTTTTTGTGAATAGTTAATTTTATGTAAAAAATTGTACTTTTGCCCTTAATAAACTATTCATGCCTGAAAATAATATTCACGAAAACTGTAACTACCGATTTAATATGGGTTAAACTGCATATTGATCACCATACTTTAGTACCTCGGACCATGATCTGTAAATAGTTAAAACTTAAGTTCAAACTCACCAGTAAGTCTATAAATAAGCCAGTTCCTTGCAAAGAACACCAGAAGAAGGAACGGTAGCATCCACATTTCGTAGTAGTAACAGAACGCCAGCCAAATCAGTAGCCCCGTGAATGATAGCAGCCGGGACTCCCATTCAAAGCAATCTCTGTAAATAAATAGAAATAAGTATACAATGCCCCAATTATAGTTTAGGAATAAAGGAGTCTAGCAGGGCTTAATCTCAAATTTATATCAATCAAATCAGTAGATACTTACTGTAAAATCTTCCCAACTTCAATAAACCACATAATAATTGCTTTCAACCTCATCACGTTTCTAATAAACAATTGCCTTTTGAATTTTGCCTCTTGCTGCATGTACTTAGGCTCTATAGGATTCATCGCTCGTATTGCTGCTTTCAACTAAAATATATTTACGTACAATAGCAAGACATTAAAGTTGACCATTGTAGAACGTGTATTGTAGTACTTAAGAATTATTATACAATATGATAGTATTTAAGAATTATAAGAATGAATTCAATACTATAACGACATAAAGACTAATATAATTATTACTATATTATATTATTAACAATATATAATTGTAACTTTAATCTCAGCCAGGTTAGGCATAACTGGACATACCGTACGAAATTCGGAGCTACCCGACTAGGGACTGCACATGTACCTTACAGAAGATACCAGACAAATAATGCTACCTTAGATTATTGTGTTCTTGCGGCTTCTAATGACCTGACAGGGAGGAGTGGAGGCGATGTGCTAGCTATAATGACACTGCGGTGTTAGACTCTTTCATAGGTTACAGTAGCCTAAAAAACCGATATAAAATGTTGTATACTTACAGGATTCCATATCACGGTCATTTCCAACAGTATCTGCGGGTAGTTCCCCTTAGCTCGCGCTCTCATCTTCTTGTCTTTCAGTGCATACCACCTCTTCTCCCCATTTCGTATACCGAGCAGGGGTATTGCTAATTTACCAAGAAATTCCACCTTATGGTCGTGATCCTCGTCGTATACTGTTATTTCTAATATTGAACTTATATCTTTTACTGTGCTGAAAGGTAAAGGAACCGTGTTAAGCGGACAAGGGGTCTACTCTCTTTTTCCGAAAACAAAACTTCGTAAACGAACGAAAATTAAATCAAATTTCAGTACCTTTTTTTTTTCATCTCACTCAAATTTTAGATCGTTAAATAATTTAACTAAAGTAGGTTTAGAATATATAAACGTCAAGGAATGTTCTTGCTCACCACGTTCGAACGTAATTTTAGAATGAAAAATAACCGTCGTGGGAAATTTGTGAACTTCCGACCCAAACTTCGTATTTCGTTGGATAAGAGTAGGCACCCAGGTTTTTGGGACCCTAAGGTTTCAAACGTTTATGATTTCATTGTCTACGAGCGTGGCTAGACATGTGTATACTTTTTCGAAGACGGGTTGTGGTTGAATTAGAATGATCAACACATTTTAACTCTCACATACGCAATGAAATTCGTCAACGTTGATACTCGTACGTGTCAAAACCTACACCGTGACACATAGGTGCTTCAAATTAACTGCTGGAATTTATTTTTAGTCACCCCGCCTTGTGTTTGTATATTTTCTAAATATTTTAATTATTTATAAACAAAGCAAGTGTAAATATTTACTCATGTTTAGATTGTGAGATCAATGTAGCTAATTGCAACATTAAGTAGGGACACGACTAGCTCATAGCAGAGGAGGTCGTGGGTTCTAAACCATTGTCTACAAATCTATATATTTACAAACTGACTACCTGGTTGGTCTAGTGGTTAGTTATATCGCTTGCCGATCGATGTAGAGATGGCGCTATTCGCTAACAAATGCGAAGTTTGAGTACAAATACACGAGAACCTAAATCGCGCAATAAGAGTTTTCAAGCGCATTGCAGTAAAGTTTACAACTAGCAAGTTTACAACTAGAACAGTTGGAGCCGCGGTTCCCCAGGCATAACAGCCACCTGGAAGATCTTCCCTTTGCTGGGGATGAGGATGATCACTCACTTTCCCCACATAATTATTGCATTCAAGTTTAAAAAACGTTTAAATGCTCACAAGGTAAATATCTTCATCCAATTAGGTGTTAAAGTCTTGTATTCAGTGTGGGTCTGTAACCTGGCGTTCCCCAGTTCTAATACACAGAATGGATCCGATTTACCACCAAGGTCTGCTGCCGCGAGGCCTTTCGCACTGTACACTTTAACGCACAGCCATCCGACACCAGCTGCATTCTCGTTGAGGTGGTACCAGGTCTAGGGAAACGTGGAAAAGATCAGTGATATACATAAATACTTACATTATGCTCACGCCTGTATTCCCTGACGGGGTAGTCAGAGGTGTTGTAATAACAACACACATTATTCACTGAAGATTTTTTTGCCAACATGACAGATAGTGAGTCTATCGCAGTCTCGGGCATATGCACTTTTCCCTACGATGTTTTCCTTCATCGTAAAGCACTTGATGTCAAATCACTGTACATAAGTTTTTAAACTAACTGGTACAGGCCACGCTGAACTTACGTCGTTTGCGTGGCAGGTGTCGGCAACTCGAACGTAATACCTTATAGGCTGTAGTGACTAATACCCGTTAGCCGTATAATTTAAAAGCTAACTTACATATCTCCTCTCAATAATTTCTAAATCCCTCGGGTTTTCCTTATAGCTGGTCAGATCAGTGATCGTTTCAGACTGCGTCGTGCCACTTATGGTCAGTAGGAGGAATATCTGACCATTGCCATCTTCCAGGTCCTGCCATATGTTGTGTGTCTTCTCTCTTTCTAACTTTGATAAGTCTATCATACATCTGGAATGGAGTATTAAGATCTGTACCACAATCACGAGCTTGCAAGGAGACGTCTCCGCTAGGAGGCGATTGTACAGCGCCTCCTAGCGGTGACGTGAAGAACTAAAATATATTGTCGTAGACGCTAGCGAGTATAGATTACGAAAACGGTGCAAAACTCGTGGTAATGTACCTTTATTACGAGTTTCACTCCTTTTTCCTAATCTATACTCGCTAGCGACACCCAACATTTTTGTTTGAGATAGAAATGTGGGTCCAG
Source organism: Watsonalla cultraria (assembly GCA_964035505.1). Lineage (NCBI taxonomy): Eukaryota > Metazoa > Arthropoda > Insecta > Lepidoptera > Drepanidae > Watsonalla > Watsonalla cultraria. The sequence goes on along the minus strand of OZ037736.1, from coordinate 5,234,506 downwards.
TGCCTGACCTTGCGTTTGTCGCTTTTTTTGTATGGATATGTAAAACTTCCTACACTCGCCGCTTGTGGTGCTTCGCGATATCTAAATATGTTAAGATCTTTACTTGGCACTGTTGTTACTATGAATGTCAACGTTTAAATTTTTTATAACTTAATAAAACTTTTTCCATTCATATTTATAAAGGGAAAAACGAATACAATAAAAAGTCCGAAAACACCCGAGGAATTCAAGGAAAACGTAAATGAATAATTTATGGGAGTTCCCGAGGGAGCGATTGAATAAATGACGGCTAATGACCGACAAAGGTATCGCTAATTTGCAGAAATTTTGGCACAAAGGAATATTAAAAATTCTCCTCAGGTCCTCATCGGTAAAATCTTGGTGACAAAGATTAAAATGTTGGATAGTTTGATCCTGAATTGAATGCTGATAATGTTAGTTATATTCGAAAATTGGGGCACGGTAGTGACATTAATTTCTGAACAGACGGAAGAAAGCAAAAAGCTCTGTAAATATGCAGGTAATGATAGATATACTGAGAAAATAAAAATAACTAAGACCATCCCAGAGGGCTCCCTGAAGGGGTAAACAGTCTAAACATATGTGTAACAAAACACACTTTTCACTGATCCCTCCGGGCGCTTCTTGTTATAGCCCAAGCTACACCGGGTTACATTATTGCGAGAGCGTGTCGGAACTCGAACACACCCTTCTCGCGAGGGCCTTGCGTCGATGCCAAGATCTCCGTAATAGCATAAACCTCTATACCAACAAAGGACAGGCAGATGCAGCTAGTAATACAATAATATTCATCATCGCCCTGGCCTTATCCCATACATTGTTGGGGTCGGCACTTGATTCTCTCCGTGCCTGTTCACCTGAATTTTACATAAAGCGACTGCAATCTGACCTTTGCATACCCTATTACATATTTCGACTGACTTGTAACGATTGCAAAAGATGTTAAATTGGCAACCGGGACCGACAGCGAGGCAAGGAGGGAGCTAGGACGGTCACCCATCTAACTACTGGCTTAGGTTATGGATGCTAACTTCGCTGTTCGAATGATATACGCAGTAGCAACTGTGTCACGTACGCCTGTAGGTGCAGCTAGTATTAAAATGAATATTACCTTCCTAAAAAGTCGTCTTTGGTCTGTTTGTCCTTATCCCAGACTGTGACCTCCAGTAGTTGTTCTTGGTCATCGTAAAGATGCAGGTCGAACTGTTCCAACCACGACGGATGTAACGATTTCCATACAACTTTGCTTTTGTATTTTTCATTGCCTAATCTGAAAAGGGTCAGAAATTAAGAATACGATATGAAGATTTCAAGAGGCAAGTGAAAAGTCAAGTTTCTTTGCAAGTGACTTTAAGTGGACTGTTTAGAAGTAGTAATAGCGTTATAGCGAAGATCGGTAATTGAGTTAAGCCATTGTAGACCTGAGTTTTGAAAATAATTTAAGCAATATCAGGGAACTAGATGGCAAAGATTATATATGGGTTAAATATTTCGAAACCTAAAATCTGACATTATCCTAAAAGCAGTCACTTACCTAAACTTACAATAAGGATCACTGGACCTTGTATCAAGATCCATAGCGGGAAGATTCTTAGCTTCAACCAGAACTATCGTCACCACGGAACTCCATATTTGAGCTTTGAGCCGCTTGTTCACGTCGCTTAACCTCGTGTTTTTCAGGAGATACTGAAATTAAAAGGATTATTAGAAAACTGGGAACTTTAGGGCCCTTAAGAATGCTTACATAAGAATATTTAATATTTTGGTAACTATCAGATTATTTGGTTACTTTTAACACGGTTTTTTTAATTTCTACATATATATGATAAATAAGTTTACATCCTTGCCTGATAGTAAGTGGCGTTTAGAATACAAAACATACCTTTATAATAGGGATACCTAAAAGAGACCATTCAGGAACTAACGTAACATCTTTGTGTGAAGCGATTATATTCAGAGCACACAACACTTGTTTTTTAACAAACTTATATTATGTTTGTATTTATGGTATGTATACGTATCTATGTATTATGAACAGAGTATTTTACATTGGTTTTAGACTCCCTAAAAATTATAGTTATTCTTATATTCTAATCACTACACACAAAAATTATAATATGCCTAAGTAGGTATTAGACGTAACATGGTTAAGGAAATCAATATGTTTAACGTTAGTAATGAACCTACTTGATTGGTTACATATAAAATAAAAAGTCCACATATAGTAGCATTAGTGACGAGACATATAAATTAATTAACCCATGAATAAGGTACTGATAATATCTTCTTAAAGGCAACCCAAACATAATTCATTAGAGCGTCTTTTGGAAGCTATCATAATGAATAAACTTCAAAACATAGCATGATTGAGAAGTCTAGGCATATTTTCATATTGTTGACTCAAATGAATAACGAATTAAAAAGTTGATGAAATTTTTTTTTTCACGTTGGAAACGAATTTCCACGGCAAACTTCAAGGACAATATTTTTGATGTCTAACTCAATGAACCCTAAAAAGCCCATCGGAGTCATCCAAAAAGTTAATTCGCAGCAGTTTCAGAACGTAATTTAGAAATCAGAAATCTAGGGGCCCAACCATGAGCTCTTATTGCAATGTTAATTCAGTTGTGCGACAGTGACAGATGTATGTACGTCACATACATCTGTCTCATAAATGAGTGAAACTATCATGGCAATAAGAGCTCATGGTAAGGCCCCAGCTCATCAAACGGTTTGCACAATAATGTATTACAACGTTGTAACATTAAAACACTAACATTTTGGTATTATTTAGTTAGTATCAACACACATTTACAATTAGCAATAAAACACCTCCTTACAGTGCAATTGCAAAATTGAACTCTAAAGATAAAGAAATAACTATTAACATTGCAAAAGTTACATTAAGCAACACAGATTTCACTGGATTAGTAACACCACCAAGTGAATTAGACACAAGATTAGATAGAATAGAATACAATACACCATCACCAGTAATTAACGTTTACCCTATGGATCCTGTCTCCACGTCTTATCTTCGGGAATCGATTGCCAATCTTCTCAATGATTTCCGTGCAAGTGTTCAAAGCTGTTGGCACGAGGATGTCCAGATGAGCTCCTGATGGGCCTGGTGGGAGACTGCCGGCTCGTGGACGATTCTCTTTTTGTCTGTGGTGAGGTTAATGAAAATGTATAAGATATTAGGGAGATTGATATAAGAGTCGATAAAGATACTGTTATCACCAATTGAACCCAATGGATGGATCAAAGATGATATGGCTAGAAAGAGAGGTAATACAGATATGTCGGCTGATAGAGATAAATGGAAAAGAGAAACACATTGCGCTGATCATAAATAACATGGAATAAGAGTAGGCGTGAGGTGATGTAGAAGAATTGGAGAAGAAGAAATAATATTTGTTCCGGGTCACGACCCCAGTTATCAATCATGGTCAGGGAAATTATAATACGAATGGAACAGACCCAACAGATAAATAAAAAATTGCTTAGTAATATTATGTTTAAAGTCAAAGGTGAGAAATCATTTCTAAGTATGAATGAAGCTAGGGTAGTTTACAATTTTGAAATTGGGAGCTAAAAGAAACGAAATGACCTCAATTATAAAGACATAATTATAATGATTATGAAGAAAATTAGATACCTTTCATCACTCGAAGACATACACGAAACGCAAGAATCACTGGAGCTATAAAAACTTGAGTTATCATCAAACGCCAAATTGGAAGCAGATATACTTCTTCTTAAAACATTATCCTTCTCAATACTGATAAAGTCTCTACAAAGATCCTTAGTATCTTGATTCAGGTTGATTGGTTCATCAATTTTGAATGTTGGTAGTACTTCCAAAACTGCCTTTTCTAATTCATTCGATGTCTTATCAACATCAGTACTACCAACCGACTCGACAGAACTCCTGTCTTCTGATAGATGTGATATGAATCTTGTTAGTTTAGATCTCTCTATCTTGTTCTGTAGCTCATCTTGTAGATCTTCCATCCGATCTTGGATCTTATCGTGCACTCGTTTGATTCGATTCTTTATTTTATCCATCTTATTTTCTTTGTCTGTCATTTTGAATCACTCACTAACGTCACTATTCACTGTGTATATTGTGCTCACGTCTTGCTACACTGAACACAAATCAACAACTGCACTGTATTTGTAACTCTGTAAGATTTTATCTATACATATAAAATGTAATGCTCTCACTGACAGACTTATATATTAACGCACAGCTTAAACCACTAGATAAATTAAATTTGATGGTGTTTTCTTAGTGGATACCACGTTACCTACGAGTACACCTTACAAAGTTTATGTAAGATGAAGAAATCCATTAAGAAAGGCTTTTCTGAAATCCACCTCTAAGGTGAAATGGGCAAATAATTCATCCCATCTGTAAAACTATTAATTTACTCTCTCAATCGGTGGAAACTAGCGAGCAATGAGGATATAAGATTTAATTAAAAGCTGGAATCGACTGTTTCGCACGAATTCCAGTACTTATGGATAATTGAGATTATAACTCAGTTCGCAGAACACGTGTTTACGGCAGAAGTTGATTGTACAATCTGTTTCCCTGAAGGCAGCTTTATATCTGCGACTTTGCAGTAAACAGGGCGTTGATCGTTAATTCATGAAGTGTTCCAAGCCTCTCTGTTTATCTTACTCGGCTTTTTTAAACAATGGACGTGTATTTTCGGAAGCAACATTATGTTTTAGTACTCACGCTTACATAAATTCAACCTCTTTATATGTAAGAGGAAAATATGTTCGCGGAAATAACGGGCTTCTAATGTTTTTTGGGCAAGAAGTTGATCAGTCTATCCAAATATGGTTTTTGAATACGGGTGGTCCTAAGAAACGATAGATGGATTTGTGAATGATGATATGGCTACAAAGGGTGGAAATAATTATATTACCTACTGCTGATACAAATAACATGGGATAAGGACATGAAGATGATCATGTTGCTAGACTGACACTGTATTCAAAATTATAATTATTGGATACACAAGATAAATACTGAAAGAATTTTCAAGATCGGTCAAGTAGTTTCGGAGCCTATTCAATGCAAACAAACAAACAAAAAAACAATCAAATCTTTCCTCTTTATAATATGAATGTAGAAAAAATGTTAAGAATGAGAGACAGATATCGCAAAAGTTACACTTGATATATTTATATTTTATTTTGACCGACTTTTAAAAAGGAGGAGTTACCTTTTTATGCCACTAAAATACAGCTTCCATCACTCATAATAAATTTCATCTCCCTAGCAATGCGTTCCTTTAAATGATAATAAAACTTACAGTTTCAGTAAAATTGTATAAATTACCATAAGACCCATCAAGGCAAGTATTTCAATTGAAACCGAAATGAACTCAATATTGAAGCTTAAAAGGTTCTAAATTGCAAATCGGTGTTGGTTTAGGCTTCAAGGTGTGAATTTTTAATAGCATTCGAGCTCGTCAAAGCTAGTTAAATTTGGCTTATTTGATTACACGTAAACATGGTTACGATAAACGTTTATTACTCAGAGTATTTAAAGTTAATTTACGACTAAGCTATACTTTAAAACGCATAATTTCCACTTACCGATGATGATTAACGTGAAAGATGGTGAGTCTATCGCCGTCTCAGGCACTATACATTCGTCTTTGAATTACTTCTCAGACTTATGCAGGTTTCCTTACGATGTTTTCTTTCATTGTAAAGCACGTGGTGTGAAATCACTGCACATAAGTTTTTTGGAAAAAATCATTGGGACAGGCCCAGCTGGGATTTGAACATGCGTCGTTTGCGTAGCAGGCGACTGCTTAACTGTACCTATTTATGCACTGTATATATTAATGATTTATGGTTAGTACTCTAACGAAAACAAACATGCCTTGCGAAATAAACAATTGATCGTTTCGTCCTTGTATCGGACAACCGCATGATTCGTATTGTATTAACAATATGGATTGTATACATGACACCGAAAATGTGTGGTTTATTTCAAACCAGCTTTTGTGAACTAAATCGGAGCAAAGCCAGTGCCCCAATTATAGGTTTTGACACGTCGCTTGACCTTGCATTTTGCACTTTTTTATTGATACGTAAAACTTCCTAAACTCGCTGCTTGGGGCGCTTTTTAAAGTTCTCAAACAAAATGAGTCGACCTTCAACGTGAAAACATGGTAGAACTTCATTTCGGCTACAGAAAACTACCCAAAACCAGTTGATACCTGATAAAGAGACACCTAAGACCTTCCAGAAAACCGCGGGTTACCCCTTTTACGAAGAGTAGCTAATACGTAGCGTGAAAAGTGACTCATAGCCATTAAGAGCTAATGCATGAGCAAACAATAAGTATGTAATCTGTAGTATTAAGGTATTAACAAGCACGAGATACCAAAGTATCTAAAACTATGTTTGCCTTATTCGAAAGACTACCTTGGACTACCTACTTCATTAGTCTTGTGGCTAAGCTACAGCTGACCACGAGGAACTGGGTTCTGGGTAGGGCAAAGTGATATTGGGATTTTCTGTCTCTTTAATATCTTCAGGATTAAAGTGGCAATTAGGCTCGCCCTATATTATGTGGGACTAAATAGCGAATCGTGAATGCACTATTAATACGACTCTGCATATCCTTTCGGAGATTACAGACGTGAGCGATGTATTTATGTTTCCCAATCCAATGCTTCATAAAAGAATCGGATTTATTTCTATACTAGCAGCGCCCCGCGGTTTCACTTGCGTTTCATTTCGCGGAATTTAATTAAATTGAAAAATGATAAATAAAAGTAGCATATTATAAAATTCCTTGTAAATTCCCAGCAATCTGTCAGTGGAAGTCCCGTTAAAATTGGTCCCGCCTTTTCAGAGATTACCCGGAACAAATAGACAGACCGACAGAGAGCATTTCATAAATAGTTTTTTTTATGTAAGTATCGTATATACTTTCATATGTTGTTTTTAGTTTAAAATCTGTTAACTTGGAATTACAAACAGACACTACAATAGTATTTATCTGTGTGTATTTTCAATTGCAGTGTCTTTCAGAGCGTAAAGGCTTGCGTCATAAAGCGGTCACGTTCACTGGTTCCGTGGATTACTGATGGGTATAGGTCAATGTATTATGCACAAGAGCCTTCCTAGAAATACATGCCATCATGCAGTCATACTAGTTGGAAATACACCCATTTCATGTCAATGAAATGAAACGAAATGATTTAGTTAAGACGAGGTAAGTCACTTATGAACGATGATATGAATATTTTTGGCCTTTTTAAGTTTTTGAGTTCCTAAACTTTGTGTCATCATCTCCCTGGCCTTATCCCATTAATTGTTGGGGTCGGCACTTGATTCAACCCGAAGTGGCTGATCACCTGATTTTTATACGAAGCGACTGCCATCTGACCTTCGCAACCCCATTTAGGAGGAAAATCTGTGATCTGGGTTAAACCAGTTGTCAGATTATTTTTAGGTCTCCGACTGACCTGTAACGATTGCCAAAGATGTTAAATTGGCAACCGGGAGCGAAAGCTTAATGTGCTCTACGAGGCAAGGAGCGAACTCGAGCGGTCACCCATCCAACTACTGGCTAGGCGTATGGTTGCTTAACTTCGCTGATCGAATGATATGCGCAATAGCAACTTTGCCACGAGCTCCTAAGCTTTGTGTATAAGCATATTATACTGTAACTGATTATATTGTATAGTCTTATTATTGCATGGCGATGAGTTGCTTGCTGTTCAATGCAATTGTACTAGCACTAATGCGTTTAAAAAATCCGGGGAGTTTGTTTCGCCGTTTCTTCTCCCGACAAGCTTAAGCTTGGAAACGAAAATAATTTTGAGTCAAGTTTTAACATTATGTTCAATAGCTGTGCCCCGCGGTTTCACCCGCGTAGACTTAATTTCATGGGTAGCCTGCAGAAACCTAATGATTTTATCTAAATCAAAGTAGCCTAAGTTACTCCTTGTATCATCAGCTAAGTACCTGCCAGTGAAAGTCCCGTTTAAATCGGTCCAGCCGTTCAGAGATTATCCAGAACAAACAGACAAAGAAAAAATTTAAAACTTGGTTTTTTAGTGTCAGTAGCGTGTATAATTTCATATGCATTTAGTGAAAAGCTGTTTTTGATTTTACAAAAAGACATTTAAATTTTATTTATCTGTATAGATGTATAGATGGGTGTTCCAAGTATCCTACGTGGAATATATTTTGTTTTATTTATGTTGGTTTTGTTTCGTGTGTTGACAGTGCCCGCCACGAGTTGTAAGCGCTCAGCTAAATTAGCGCCATACAGACAGGAAACAAATCCAACTACATTTCGACTCGATCATTATTCCCTCTCGATTGTTTACGACGGGAATAAATCGATGTAATTGAAAGCTAACTATCGATCGCTAATTCAATTTGAATATGGTAATTGTGCGAACGATACGTAAACAGATAAACTGAATACTTGCGAATTTAGAATACTCTAATCGAGTTTATAGAAATAGCGTACAACTTTATTTTTGATCTTTTAAATTTCTTGAGCTGGGTTGAGGAACCCCCATCTATACATATAAATAAAATTGAACTGCTGTTTGTAATTCCAAAATTAACAGCTTTATAGTAAATAAATGTGGAAGAATATACGATACTGACATAAAAAACTAAATTTATTTTTTTCTCTCTCTGTCTGTTTGTTCCGGGTAATCTCCGAAACGACTAGCCGATTTGAACGGGACTTTCACTGGCAGATAGCTAATATAGGGAGTACAGGGATAAAATATAGCCTATGTTACTCGCTGATGATGTAGCTATCCATTGCTGAAAGAATTTTCAAGATCGGTCAGTTAGTTTCGGAGCCTATTCAATGCAAACAAACAAACAAAAAAACAATTAAATCTTTCCTCTGTATAATATTAGTGTAGATTCTCATTAATCATAGGTAGCATTATTTGGCTACGATCTTCACAATACAACTGACTCGAAAAACCTTGATAGATAGCAGACAGACAGACGGTAACACTTGCATTTATGATATGAGTGGCTGGTTTTCCTTATTAGGAACGTAACAAGGAATTAACGGAACCATACGATAAATGAAACATAAGACCATCTACTAATTAGTACTTACTCGCTACTTACTACATATTATAATCCTACTTCTACACTAATTATAAAGAGGAAAGATTTGTTTGTTTGTTTGTATTGAATAAGCTCCGATAGTACTTGACCGATCTTGAAAATTCTTTCAGCAATGGATAGATACATCATCAGCGAGTAACATACGCTATATTTTATCCACGTACTTCCACGAGAACGGGAACTACGCGGGTGAAACCGCGTGACGTCCGCTAGTATATTATAAAAGTTTGTCAAAATGTGTGTATGGATTCTGACAAACTTGTTACTCTTTCACGCATAAACTACCGAATAAATGTTGATGAAACTACAATAATATTGTTTATAAATCAAAATAACACGTAGGCTGTAATTTATAAAGTTATTGCGTGAATTATGAAAAATATGAAGATAAATCGCGGGCAGCAATTAGTATCGTCGTAATTAGTATATCAATGCCACAGTATAAATACTATCATAACTTTGGTAGACTGCTAAAATGCAGACACACTTTTCTACTCTGTGACAACAGAACTCGGAACAATAATTCACAGGATTTTAATTCAAAATATTCGACTGTAAAGTATCTAGAGCTACAATATGAAATAACTCACACGAAAATGCTACTTTGGCATGTTTTAAGTAAACACAGTACATCAATACTACTCGAAAAGGTTACACAAACACACTATTCACGTTCGCTAGTTTCAAACAAGTTTTACCGGCGCGCGCGCAGCACGTGCTGCTCGCCCGAATGTTAAAAGTGACTGACTCATTTTAAAACACGGTAGTTGGTCAATGAGTATTGCAATCCTTGGTTTGACTCTGAGGGTATATTTTTTAAATTTGCAAACGGTATGGAACTTGCATCGAAGGTTTTATACGATCGCGGCGACCGATCGGCCGTCACACCATACTAACGTCAATGTCACAGATTACCTATCTATGCCTGTGGTCAACTTACTCGTAAAACGTATCTAAGTAATCCATCATCCACAATGTATGTAAGTAATCGTCCATTCTCTAAGAATAGAAAAGTATCAAGGTCTTTTAATCCAATTTCCCCGGTATTGCACGTTACAAATATTTATTACTACATTTGCTATCAGTGTCTGGTAGGCCTACGTCTGTCATTTTCACGGATAAACCGATGAACCGAGTTGACTGAAATATGGAAGATAGCTTTGACCCGAAGACAGGACATAAAAAAGCGTTTGAAGTCGCGGGTGAAGCCGCGGACATAAGTTGATAAACTAGGGATAGTGTATGCTATATTCCTTTATGTTTATATTATGTCGTAGTCCCGATCTCAAAGAGGATTATTTCACGAAGATCATCTCAGTAATACTCGTAGCAATCCTGACTTCTGTCTGAAATAATCATAGCGTACTGACGATTTGAAAGTACTTCGTTCAAACTCTAATAAATAAAGATATTTTGAATTTTAAAGTTCATACGTTTAAGTTCGTTACCATGAGCTCTTATTGCCATGATAGTTTGCTCATATTATGAGACATGTATATGACGTATATACATTTGTCACTGTCACACATCTGAACTAGTCAAAGTCAAAGTCAAAAATATCTTTATTCGATTAGACTTTTTACAAAGTACTTTCAAATCGTCAGAACGACATGGATTATACATGCTACTGCCAGGTTCGGAAGGTTGCTTTTACTGAGAAGAACCTGGCAAGAAACTCAGTAATTACTCTTTTAAAAATATTATACAATTTTTAAAAACAAAGTAAATCACTTGAGAAATGTAAGCCCATGGACACAGTTCCAATGCACAAATGTCAATTAAATTAACATAAAGAAAATGTACTTATATCTAAATGCGTACCTTGAGATGCAGCAACTATCATTGCAATAAGAGCTCATGGTTAGACCCCCAGTTGTAGATGCTTCACAATGTTTATTTGTAATACTTTACGCTGTTTGTAATTGCACTAATGAAACCTTAATGATACGTCGTGTCGTAATTAATATGAACACTAGGGAATTGCATACAATACCGCTAATGTCTGTGTCATATGTACCTAAATAATAACCTATGCAATATTGTGCATTGTGCATGGTTGGCACAAGGTTTGCGCTTTTCCACCCAATAGCCAGGGTCTAAGAATTTGGCTATGGTATCCCCTGCCTGTCGTAAGAGGCGACTAAAAGGGGGCCGGAGGGCCTGCTGGCGGTGGTCGGGGTGGGAGCTTTGACCACCGAGCCGCGGGCCCGGGAAGGTGGCAGCGCGATGTGGCTCGCGCTGCCTTGCACAGCGAGGTCTCCAGGAGCAGTGACTGCTGCCCCGGGGATGTGCCCCGGCAAAGTGTGAGGGGACACTGGTGCGATCTATCAGAGTACCCGGAGTCCCCCCTGAGCACTGAGGATGGCCACCGGGGGGGTTTTAGTGAGGTAAAAATCCCACATACCCCGATCTGCCTCTCCCAGGGCGGTCGGGGACCTTTTGAAGGTTTCCCCCTCGTCAATAAAAAAAAAAAAAAGGTTTGCGCTTTCATTAGGTGTCGTATCACTTAGGAGGCACCAGAGTGCCTAGTTTTTCACAGCCGCCGTCACAAGTCACCGCGTCAAAGTTAACGCAGATTTATATGGGATCGGAGCAGCGCCTCTGTCGGCCTAAAGATGACACTATTGTGAGCCCATACAAATCTGCGTTTACGTCGACGCGGTAACTTGTGACGGCGATGTTAAGAAAACTCAGGTGATTTTTTCCAACTTGATCTACAGTTTCATGAGTTTGCCACCGTTTTCGTAACCTACACTCGCTAGCGTCTCCGTCGAATATTTGTATGAGATATTGTACAGCGCCTCCAAGCGGTGACGTGAACAACTAAAATATCAGATACAAATATTGCGAGTGACGCTAGCAAGTATAGATTACAAAAACGGTGGCAAGCTGGTGATAGTGTTACTGATTGTTATTCCAAAAACAGGTTGTCACTAAATCAAAGTAGGTATGTATATACAAGTGCAGACTTTTTAGACGTAAATGTTTGGTATGAAAATAATTCATCAACGAAAATAAGTTTACCCGGTTGAATTTTTTTATTTTCAGAATATTATCGTAATAAGTCCCGAGTAACTTTTAAAAAATGTTTTTTTTTTTAAATACCAGCATTAGAAAAAGAAAATTGTCAGTTAAGACAACTTTTTCTAAAGTAGGAATCTTTACCTAAACTTACTCGTATAATAGGTGAATGATAAATTACGTCACGCGCTTCAGTTTCTGGAGTTGCAAAAATATGCAAATTGTTCAAGTCGCTTCCTCCTCCGAGGAGTAAGTAATTACCGAAGTTAGCGTCCTATTAACATCGGCCAGTTTTTATATAATGCTTTCAATCTGTATGAAATATTATCTGAGTGCCTAGTGCGAGGTTTCTTAAAATCGCCGTCACAAGTGATTGCGTCGACGTACACACAGATTTGTATGGTCTCACAATAGTGTCATGTTTAGGCCGACAGAGGCGCTGTTCCGATCCTATACAAATCTGCGTTTACGTCGACGCGGTGACTTGTGACGGCTGCAGTGTAAAACTCGCACTAAACCCTCAGCAGTGCCCGAAGAAAATACGCGGTTTAAGATCTTTTTTTTAAGTGCCAGAGCTGGATCCACTCTCACTTAAACTGTATCAAACGCCGTCATAAGTGACAGTCAAGAAATTGGATATTGTTATTTTTTTAGTTAATTATCAGAGACTAGCTGTGCCCTGCAGTTTCACCCATGTAGACTCATTTTGATGCTTTAATTAACGGAACCCTAAATATTTTTATTTAAAGTAGCCTAAGTGACTTAAGACGGGCAGATTGCCACGCTGAATAGTAATTCTGAATCGTTGATCGAGAAAAGCCCCAGTCCGTTGACAAGAGAGGCAACATAAGGGCTCAGGAGTTTCAACCGCAATCATCTATACATCTATATCTATACATCCATATATACATATACAGTTAAATAAAATGGAAGTGTCAGTTTGTAACTCCAAATTAACAGCTTTTCACTAAATATAAGTAAACAAGGCACTGGCAACGAAAAACCAATTTATATTTTTTTCTCTGTTTGTATGTCTGTCTGTCTGTCTGTCTGTTTGTTCCGGGTAATCTCCGAAATGGCTGGACCGATTTTAACGGGACTTGTCACTGGCATGTAGCTTATGTTACAAGGAGTAACTTAGGCTTACTTACTTTTATTTAAAAGATAATAAGGACACCCATGAAATTAACTGTACGCGGGTGAAACCGCGGGCACAGCTAGTTATAAATAGAAAAACACAAATTGCTCACCAGATCCTTGTCTTCTTGTGACTTCGGCCAAAGTGTAACGTTGATCACTATCTCCCCCATATCCTGGTGAGGTTTGTTGGGGTCTCTCAGACATAGCACCAAGTCCTGGGTCCTTCCAAGTTCAAGCGCAGTTAAGTCGAGGTGGCAGGATCCCATGAAGTCATCTTGAAGTCCCCAATCATAGTCGAAAACCTGGAGATAATTGGATAAGGTTTTAGTTTTTTAATTTCACCAAAATATGTAGATTGAGGATCTCGTGGCTTGCTATTGCGCATGTCATTCGATCAGCGAAGGTTGGATGGGAGACCGCCCGAGTTCCCTCCGTACCTCGGAGAACACGTTGCCAAATTAGCACCTATGGCAATCGTTACAAGTCAGTCGGAGGCCTAAGAAAGTCTGGCAATTTATTTAACCAGTTGTCAGACTCTCTTAGGCCTCTGACTGGCCTGTAACGATTTCCAAAGATTTTAAATTGGCAACCGGGACCGTGCTCTCCGAGACACGGAGGGAACTCGGGCGGTCACTCATCCTACCTTCGCTGATCGAATGACATGCGCAATAGTCTAATAGTGAATTTGTAAGAAATAGCAACTGTGCCACGAGCTTCTCAACCTACAGCGACATCTGTTGTTGTTGAATATAAGTATATACTATAGTGTAAATACAGGTTTCGTCACAAGTTATGAGCGTTCAACGAAAATAGTGGAAGACTTCAAATTAAAATGTTAAAATATCGTTATTTGATAAGACTTCTTTCAAATCGTCAGAAGGACACAAAAAATACATTAAACAGGATTATAATTGTTACCACCGGGTTCGGAAGGTTGCTTTTGTTGAAAAGAACCCGGCAAGAAACTCCACTTTTACTCTTTTAAAAAAATATTTTACCTTGTTTTATGGTTACAGTATATCTCATGAATAAGCCCATAAGCACTTTATTCGCGTTGCACCTATAAGCTATGAATCTAAGAAATGACTACTGCGTATTCAAGGTCAGTGGCCTTACCATGAGCTCTTATTGCCATGATAGTTTCTCTCATTTATGAGACAGATGTATGTGACGTGCATACATCTGTCACTGTCGCACAACTGAATTAACATTGCAATAAGAGCTCATTTTGTTCGTTGGGCCCCAGCTCTCATAAATCGTGAGGGGCACCTTTAAATATCTTATTTACCTTGATCTGAACGGGCAGAAAGGGATCTTCAATAGGTACAGTGAAACACTCATCCCAAACTGGATTCAACTCCCTGTACACTATCCTGGATTTGTGCAGCAATCTGCCCCCAGCTTTAAACTTCACGTACGGATCGCTCGTCCCTGATAACAATCCTGGTTTTGGACCCCACAAAAGTTAGTTAGAAGAAGCGAAAATAAACAGAAGAAATTAAGCTTTACTAGGTATTCATAGGGACTAATTTCCAACGGCTTTATTTGGGATTTCTGGACCATCTACGCTAACAGGATTATCTAGCATGCTACAAACAAAATTAAATCATATTTATCGTCATCTTTCGGAATACTTTTCATGTTGAAGTCTCAGGTTTATTTAGGTTGAAACTAAAACAGCCGCGTTATTCACTAAGGTTTCTCAGCGTCGAGTGTCGGTTTAAAAGATACAAAATTGAACCTTTTCCTTAATGCATTATGTATCAATTTCCTATGATTGAAACCAACGGTCGTTGTCGAGTTCGAGGCTGAGAAACCTTAGTCAATAACGTGGTTGGTCTGTTTTTTCTAGCAGTCTATATAAGGGATTCAAAACCCTTCATGCTAACAATTCGATTGAAGACGACAAGAACTCTAGAAAACATACGTATTGATCTGATTCATTCACTGGTTTTCTTACAATATACAGTTTCTTTAAGTTCTGCTTATATTAACACTCCTTTAAGTATAAGACCTAGAGTTCCATGCAATATTCTTCACAATAAATTCAACTGTAAAATAGTTACATCGCTAGAGATCGGATATTCTCAATATGGATTTAAAATCTGCCTTTTGATTTAGAGATCCTAGGTTCAATCCCTGGTAGTGTTATTGGGATTTCCATTAGTAAATTCCCAGTAGCAGCCCGGAATCTGGATTAGTGGTTAAATATAAAAAGCTCCACCTCTACACGGGATTTGAAGTAACCTCTGCCTACCCCTTTGGAGAATAAAGGCGTCAGCATATTATTATGAAATTTAAAATCTGTAAGAAATTTGGCTAGATGTCCGAAATCAAAGGTTTAATTATTGTAATTATCAAAAGGATTTATGCATAAGCACTACTTTACTATTGCAAGAAAATATTAATAAAGAAAAGGTCATGCCAAATAAAATAAATGCATCAAGTTAGGAAAATTGTTTTTGGTGTTGTGTGTGATGAGTGAGTGGTTTGGCTGGGCGTGGTTGTTTATTTCAATAAAGTGTGTATATTTTCGTTCAGAATACATTTTATTTTATTCTTAAGCGTTGTAAGTGTGATGAAAATAAGTGATAATGTTTCGTCAAAAAGCTGATTATAATGTGGATTAGAAATCAGTGCTTGGTCAGTAGCTCAATCTTGCATTAATTCAATTTTAGAGTTCGATAATATTGAATAACTGAATGCTGAGACGACGTCTGATCCAGAAAAATGCAAGAATCTTCGCAGACGTGACCCCTACGCTATTGGCTTGAAGAACCAAAGTTGTGCAGGACAAGAGACAATATGAAAAAAAATGCTATTTTGACATGGTATGTATGTACCAGACAGGTACCAGGAAAGATGAAAGAACCGTTCTTTCTTTAAGTAAACAAGATTCTACGTAAGTATAAGTACTAAAGTGACAGATTGTGAATCTATCGCAGTCTTGACCGCTATGCACTTCTACAGTACCTTTGAAGCTGTCGAATCATTTAGGTGTGGGTGTCAATGATGTGCAGCTCAGCTCAGTGATTGTGGTCTGTGAAGTGTCAATCGCTACTCACCATTCTTATCCATAGCTACTAAGTTTTGCCCTCTTTTCAAGTGCACTCTGAGTTGGAAGAAGGCATACTGTCTTAATTGCTGCTCCCTTAATCTTTGACCCTCATCAGGTTCCTGTAAAGAAAGATATGGTTACTTGTTGGCAGGTCTTAAGACTTATGCTCTCCCTAGCGGACGTCACGCGCTTTCACCCTCGTGGCATGTTATGATCACTGATGGCGAATGTGTGTATGCACCACTGCAGGTACCTATTTAATTTAACTCATCAAACTCTGGGTAGGCATAGGCATAGTCAAAGTCAAAACCAAAAATTCGATTAGACTTTTTACAAAGCACTTTCAAATCGTCAGAATGACACAATTTACAGGATTATGCTACCGCCAGGTTCGGAAGAGCATAGAACCATAGAGCTATACATGAATTTTACATTTCTGTTTCATGAAAATAAAAACAAACATTGCCTGTGGCATTCTTAAATAGCTCTGAACATTTTAATACTGGCATTGTATTAAACGAACCAAGCATTTCTCGTATAATAGTAAGTTGAGTGGAGTAAGTGCCTATTACAGCGCCTGATGAATACATTACATGAAATACGATACTGTTGCTATTAAGTCGGTTCAGGCGCTTAAAGTGTCGTAGTATAGCTAGCTCTATCTCGAAAGCAAACTGCAAAAAAATCTTAAGAGGTATTTTTATTCGCGGTTCAATGTCATTCATTATCGCATTTATGGTCTTATGAACGCGTTCTTTACTGTCTCTGGGGATTTTCATTTACCGTTTTTAAAGCCTACATGAAGATTTACATTAGGTAGATACTATCATTTTCATCAATACATACAGATAAATAAAATTGAAGTTTCTGTTTGTAATTCCAAATTTACAGCTTTTCATTTATTTTTTATTTTTTTCTCTATCTTTCTGTCTGTACGTTTGTTCCGGCTAATCTCTGAAACTGAATATGTTTTATAGAACGTCACTGGCGGGTGTTACAAGGAGGAAGATAGGCAATTTAAAAAGAACGAATTCGCGTAATGAAGTCACCTATTTTTATTAATTAACCCTATGCGGTGCCACCACAAGGCACAGCTAGTCTAACAAAAATACTCTCGTAAACTTAATTTACGACCAAAAGAAGGCTATCTATAAAGTAAGTGATAAGTAAAGTAAGTTACACTATCTTAAGCTAATTTTTGTACGTGCAAATTGTGCAAGAACTTGTTTAGCTAACAAATACCAACCTAATTTGTACTTAAAATGCTCCTCGCGGCTATCACCAAGTAATGTTGGGTCTGAATGTAACAGTTCTAAAGATAAACTTACTTTAAATTTAATTACTTCGACGAACTTCGTTTCCATTCATCGAACTGTTTTAAAATTAAGTAAGTAGGTCACTTTAATTCAGAAGAGCCTTATCTAGACAGAGGAGCTCGTGGCACAGTTGCTATTGCGCATATCATTCGATCAGCGAAGTTAAGCAACCATACGCCTAGCCAGTAGTTGGATGGGTGACCGCCCGAGTTCCCTACGTGCCTCGGAGAGCACGTTAAGCCGTCGGTCCCGGTTGCCAATTTAACATCTTTGGCAATCGCTACAGGTCAGTCGGAGGCCTAAAAATAATCTGACAACTGGTTAAACCCAGATTGCCGATTTTCCTCGAAAAAGGGGGTTGCGAAGGTCAGATGGCAGTCGCTTCGTATAAAAATCAGGTGATCAGCCACATCGGGTTGAATCAAGTGCCGACCCCAAATACATGGGATTAAGGCCAGGGAGATGAAGCCTTATCTAGACAGTTTTAATGTTCGTGAACTTAAGCTTTAAGCAATTGCATATAGGTAAGAGTGATTCACAAAGTGGGCGATTGCACCCCTACTGGGCGCTGGAGGCCTAGAGGGGCCCAGAAAAATTGGAGGGCGCTGATGTCATTTAACTTTATACGCTCGAAAACTCTTATTGCGCGATTTAGGTTTCCTTGTATTCGTAGCGCCATCTATGTTGCGGGTGGAGAAACGCTGTTACTACTTCCTATTATATACTCTGCTATATATCTTCTGGGAAGACGTGAGCTCGAGTACGTGATTTATCCAAGGTATAATCTTACCAGTTGCAATAGTTCTGGAGGCGGTCCCCTCGCCGTGTGCGCAGGAGTGCCTGAGGTGGACGGAGCCGGGTCGGTGGAGATCTGCCGGCTTACTGAGTACTCTGAGGACAATATAAAGAATTGTCAAACTACCTCCAGTTACTTAAGCTAACGTAATAAACTATTAAATAACAGTATATTGTTATGTAGGGTGGTGACCTCGGGGTTTGAGCAGTCGCCTGCTACGCAAGCGACGCAAGGTCGAATCCCAGCGGGGCCCGCACCAATGAGTTTTTCTTAAAACTTCTGTGCAGTGATTTCACACTACGTGCTTTACGGTGAAGCATCGTGAGTAAACCTGCATATGTCTGAGAAGTAATTCAAAGACGTATGTATAGTGGCTGAGACGGCGATGGACTCACCACGTTGTCACGTTGGCAAGTAATCATATTCGGTGGAATGTGGCTGTTGTTTTTACAAAACCTCTGCTTACCCTTTCGGGGACCTTTCTGGGATGGCGTGAGCATATATTTTTTTTTATTATGTATGTAACCTGACTGCATTACGAAGAGCAAATAACATTTTAATTGTGTGAAATGGTGAAGCTAGTGAGGAGCTCGTGGCACAGTTGTTATTGCGCATATCATTCGATCAGCGAAGTTAAGCAACCATACGCATAGCTAGTAGTTGGATGGGTGACCGCCCGAGTTCCCTCCGTGCCTCGGAGAGCACGTTAAGCCGTCGGTCCCGGTTGCCAATTTAACATCTTTGGCAATCGTTACAGGTCAGTCGGAGGCCTAAAAATAATCTGTCAACTGGTTTAACCCAGATCACAGATTTTCCTCCTAAAATGGGGTTGCGAAGGTCAGATGGCAGTCGCTTCGTATAAAAATCAGGTGATCAGCCACATCGGGTTGAATCAAGTGCCGACCCCAACAATGTATGGGATAAGGCCAGGGAGATGATGATGATGGTGAAGCTAGAAGGAATAATATCGGGCTCGTTAAACCAAAAAATTTGTAAATACTCTGTGTAACAATCGCTGTAATTTTTCGTCACCATATTCACTCACCGTCCCGTTTTCTGAACAGGCGCATCCTCCACCTGCGCACAGCTGCCTTAAGTTTCTTCATGAGATAACAGTTCACGATGGCACTCTTTAGTCTTTGACGCCATATTGTGCACATCTACTTATTACACTATGGTCTCATGACACTTCACATTTTTTTAAACTCGGCCGATTTTGCTCCGGGAATTTGAAGAATTACATTGCATTTTTACCCGACTACAATAAAGCAAAAAAGGTTACGTCCCTCAATAAAACAATACAATTTACTGTAAACCAACTGTGCCCCGCGGTTTCACCCGCGTAGAGTTATTTTCATGGATGTCCCGCGGAACCCTTAAGTTTTTTAAAAAAAATTTAGTTTAAAGCACTCCTAGAAACATCAGCTATCTACCAGTGAAAGTCCCGTTAAAATCTATCCAGCCGTTTAGGCGCGATGCCGTGACCAAGGGAAATGGGGATTCATTTTATATATACGAAGATATAGATAATAATTATTTACTATTTAATGGAATGTACATGATGCCAGCATTCTCAGAGCTAGTTTCCGAACAGGGGCCCAACCATGAGCTCTTATTGCAATGTTAATGCATTTCTGCGACAGTGACAGATGTATACACGTCACATACATCTGTCTCATAAATGAGTGAAACTATCATGGCAATAAGAGCTCATGGTAAGGCCCCAGGTGGTCGTTCTTCGACATTCATAAGTGCCTTACCAGGGCCTAAACTGAATAAATAATTTACATTTTTCATTAATTTTTTCACATTCTAATAATATATTAGTGGCATATAACCACGGCTATCCTCTGAACTCATTTGTTTTATACTTTTGCGAGTATAAAATTGTATAATAAGTATTTTTGGAGTGGACCCTTATCGTTAAAGTGTATGAAAAATAGATGTTGGCTGGTTCCCAGACATACGATATGCATACAACATTTCGGAGGAGTTTGATAACACACACTGCGACACGAGAATTGTATATATCTATCTATATCTATACAGATAAATAAAAGTGAAGTGTCTGTTTGTTATTCCAAATTTATAGCTCTTCACTAAATGCATGTGGAAGTATATACGATACTTACCTACATAAAAAAAAAGAATTTGTGTTTTCTTTGTCTGTCTATCTGTGGGCTCGACCAATTTTTACAGAACGTTCACTGACAGATGTTCACTAACAGACAGACAGATGTTCATATGATTTATATTGTTTCGATGATATGTACATGATGCCTGGCTGAGTTTCTTGCCGGTTCTTCTCAGAAGGCTAGTTTCCGAACCGGTGGTAAATTCTCGACGTTCATAAGTGCCTTACCAGGGCCTAAACTGAATAAATATTTTTCATTTTCATTTTTCAAGATAGCTTATATTACAAGGAGTAACTTAGGCTACTTTCTTTAAATTTGGTTTCTGCGAAAGTCTATGCGGGTACTACAGGGTACAGCTAGTCAGATAAAAGATTGTTAAAAGTATCAGCGATGTAGGTAGGTTACCTAATAAAGTAGGTGATGATAATAACAGTGGCCGACATTTGACTTCCCGGATATAAAAAAAGATATTAAATCGGTATGTGGGTAACTGCAGACTAAGTAGCAATTATGTTTTATCTGCCTTTTGACATTAAACTCCGCTTTGGCTTAGGTACATTTTATTAGCAGTATCTGTATAATTCCAATAAGTAACTCCACTTTTATCTATACATCTATACAGATAAATAAAATTGAAGTGTCTGTTTGTAATTCCAAAATACCAGGCTTTCACTAAATGCACATGAAAGTATACACGCTACTGACACTGAAAAGTTTTAAAATTTGTCTCGGTCTGTCTGTCTGTTTGTTCCGGGTAATCTCTGAAACGGCTGAACCAATTTTAACAGGACTTTCACTGGCAGGTAGCTGATGTTGTAAGGAATAACTTAGGCTACCTTTATTTATTAAAAATATTAGGGTTCCGCGACATGAATCATGAAACTAAATCTACGCGGATGAAACCCAAGGCACAGCTAGTCTTACTAATTATCTCTTCTGAATACTGACATTGCCATAATAGTTTGTAAGTACAAATATTCACTGTCCCAATCTTTGCTAATCGATCGAATAACGTCCCATTTAATATTAGAATTTCTAGTTTGACCGGAGCGGGTGTGGCATGATATCGTCGGACATTGTCTGAGCAGTAGGTCTTAAACGGCCACTTTGAAAGAATCATAATGTGATCCGAATATGATTCAGGAATGATTCATATTTCGCAATTCACCTTTTTGACACTTTCCTATGAAGATTCCTAAATGGTCCACCAAATTTTAATTGCTTTTGTGACAAATAGCAGAACCATAAAAAGTTACTTAGGGACTAACATCTACAATTATTGTAATCATTCGTGAATCATAAATATGAATTGCACGTAAGTGACCATTTTGTCATTTCGGTGATGAATCATATTCGGATCACATTATGATTCTCCGAAAGTGGCCTTTTTAGACCTACTGGTCGTTTGAATCAAATAAAACCGACCACCAATAAAAGAAAAAGTCGGAAGGTAAAAAAAATTATTGCGAATTTTCCTTTTTACACCGACAAGTACCTATCCCACGGGAACCGCAGGTAGGTGAGTAGGAACCTATATTTTTTCAGGATGAATGAATTTAAAGGGCAAGGTCATAACTTATTTTCCAATTCATTTGAAACCGATGAAGATATGTTTCCAACGAAGTATTTTATTTATTTGTGCACAGATCTAAACCTACTTATTATTATAAAGCTTGTTTGTTTGAACGCGCTAATATCAGAAATTACTGGTTTAAAATGAAAAAGTATTTTTGGGTTTGATAATTCATTCATGGAGGTAGGGTTTAGGCTTTAACATCACGCTTCGACGAATATGAAGCATGGAGCGAAGCGTCAACGGAAAACCTTGCAAAAACAGAAAAAACCTATACAGATAAATAAAATTGAAGTGTATGTTAGTGATTCCAAAATAACAGTTTTTCACTAAATGCATATGGAAGTATACACGGTACTAATAATAAAAACCAATTTTAAAAGTCTGTTTGTTCCAGGTAATCTCCGAAACGACTGGACCGATTTTAACGGGACTTTCACTGGCAGGTACCAAATTTTACAAGGAGTAACTTAGGCTACTTTTATTTTTCAAAAAACTTTAGAGTTCCGCGGTACATCCATGAAATTAACGCTACGCAGGTGAAACCGCGGGGTTACACAGCTAGTACTAAAATATTTTTAGTGCAAAATGTAAGAACATCTTCCAAATTATTCAACCGTAGTCAATTACTTTAGTAAATTCGATTTAAGTATAAAATAAAATATATCATGATTTCCCTCAGGAAATAAACAGAGTATGTACCTAATACAGATCCTGAAATGACCTCGATTTATCATTGAACTTGTGCCAAGTAAGTCAAGGACAGATGAGTGCCAGTCAATATTGGTTCTTATGAACAATTCCTGATGTGATGTTGTTTGTGTTACCGTGCGGAAGTGTTTACCGAAGGTGTAAGGTTGAAATTGCTTTGGACGCGAAGAAATACTACAAATCTCTTTAAGACCATATAAGTTATGGTGTGATTGTGATTCTGACCTTACTATCCTATCTAAGTTATAATTACGCACCACACATATAACACAGCTGTGCCCCGCGGTTTCACCCGCGTAAATTTAGTTTCATACAAACTTTCATCCCCTATTTTATCCCCTTGGGAGTAGAATTAATCAAAATCCTTTCTTAGCGGATGCCTACGTCATAACATCTACCTGCATGCCAAATTTCAGCCCGATCCGTCAAGTGGTTTGGGCTGTGCGTTGATCACTATGTCAGTCAGTCAGTCACCTTTGAGTTATATATATTTAGATACGTTCAATGTTTAGAAGGCTTAAGCCACAGTATAAATATAAGATTTACAAGCAGTAAGGAATCTAGACCTATTTTTGAAATAACATCGTTTACTTCGTTAAGCGTGAGAGTTGTCAATCCAAGAGATTAAAAAATTTGCCCTTTTTATTGTAAAATAATAATATGTTACTGTAAAATAATGTACATTTGAAACTTTTAAAGTTTTTTTGGAAAAGTTACGACGTGACGTAAAAGTAAAAATTTTTTTTTTTAATTATTGCTTCTTGCCATCTCGCTTGCAAAATGCGTTTTTGGTATATAACGCGTAAACTGGCTTTTTGCGTGTATGTAATTAATGCGTTTTTGGTCTTATGACCCTCCTCCCTCTCGTATCTCCACGAGAGACTTTAAAAAGCGAACAAATGACACCATTTTCCCCTTGTGTCATGTTGTAAGTGTGTTTTTATTTCGTTTTAAGGCATGTTACCCGCATAATTTATACCCTTAATCCCTGGGGTTAAGTCCATGTGGTAATATAAGCCATGATGTCAGAACCAGGGCAATAAGGGAGTGTATTAGGGTCGCTTTATGATTGACATTTTGTTTTACAATATAGTTTTGTTCCACTGGGTATCTGTAAAAACAGTCGAGACTTTTCGCGATCGATTCGATTCGAGGGCAAAAAATTATACGCTATTTTTTATTTGAGGCATTATAATTTTTTTTATTTTAATTTTAACTAATAATATACGCATGTTTCACATATCATCCAATAATCATCGAACCTTTAGTAACCTTTAACAGCTACACTTTACTACTAAAATAAATATTAGTACTAGCGGACGTCACGCGGTTGCACCCGCGTAGATTAGTAAATGTTATTCCCGCGGAACCCTAACATTTTTTTTTATATAAAAGTAACCTTAATTACTTCTTGTAACAAATCTGTCCAGCGGTTTTAGAGATTACCCGGAACAAACAGACAGACAGACAGAGAAAAAATTGGTTTTTCTGTGTCGGTACCGTGCCAGTCATATGCATTTAGTCAAAAGGTATAATTTTGGAATTATAAACAGACACTTCAATTTAATTTATCTGTATAGACGTGTTCCCCCCTTCGGGGACTCTTCTGAGATATTGCGAGCATATTTATAGGTGCAGCAACTAAACGTGTATAAATAGGTATTCGTCTGCCTGAACTGGGGCAAATCAATACGCTGTAGTGACATTCACATGCCAACACTGAAACTTACACGAAATTTTGTAACAGATTGAACCATAGGTAACCTAAGTAACAGTGCATGTATACAGATAAATAAAATTGAATTGTCTGTTTGTAAATCCAAACTAACAACTTTTCACTAAATGAATAGGAAGGTACGGTACAGACGGAACTTACATAAAAAAACTATTTAACAATCAGATTATTTTTCCGCCTGTCGTCTGTATGTTTGTCTGTGTGTCCGTCTGTCTGTATGTCTGTTTGTTTGTTACAGATAATCTCTGAAACGGCTGAACCAATTTTAACAAGATTAGAGTCCTGCTTAGCTTAGCTTAGCTAGTTTTAGTAATAAAAACGTTTGCTCCATAGAGCGTGTGAATTATCACTGCTAATGTTTAGATACTGCTTAATTTACTTTCAAAGTAAGTAATGTCAATTTATTGATTTGAAGTTTAGAAAAATGACAGTAAATCAAGTGAATGACGTAACGCGATCGGCCACGATGTGATACCTCTACTTAACCGACATTACCTAGTACCTATTCCGTCATTCTTGTAGAAGCCCGCGCTTGTATGAGTGTGTCATTTCGAACGATTTGTTCCTAGATTCCGCACTGTTTGTAGTAAACATATATGTATACTGTGGCTGGGGTTACCATGACCTCTTATTACCATAATAGATCAACAGTGATTATGTGACATATATAGATGACGTGTAAGCTTTGAGATAAGTTCGACGTTAGTATAAGACCGTATCGATAGAAATATATATCGAAAAAAATAATATTGGATGTGGACATCATTGTGGGTTGGAGCTGGGGCCCTACCGTGACCTCTTATTGCCATGATAGTTTAACTCTTATTATGAGACAGATGTATATGACGTGTATAAGTCATTGTCACACAGTGTCTTATACACGTCATCGTCATGTCAACTATCATAGCAATAAGCTTGTAAGGCCCCTGGTTTAAATAAAGTTGTGTCCGCTTCACAGAATACGGTCTATTTAGCTGTAAATGTCATTCATACGATCTTTAACATGGTGGAACTTACTCCAACGTACTATATAAGTCTGTCACTGTCACAAATATAATATCATGGCAATAAGAGCGTGTGGTAAATCCACAGCTAGCATCTATACATCTATACAGATAAATAAAATTGAAGTGTCTGTTTGTAACTGCAAAATAACAGTTTTTCACTAAATGCATATGAAAGTATACACGATACTGACAAAGAAAAACCAATTTTTAAAATTTTTCTCTGTCTGTCTGTTTGTTCCGGGTAATCTCCGAAACGGCTGGACGGATTTTAACGGGACTTTCACTGACGGATAGCTAATGTTACAAGGAGGCTACTTAGATTTTTTTTAAAACTTTAGGGATCCGTGGGCAACCATGAAATAAAATCTACGCGGGTGAAACCGCGGGGCACAGCTAGTCTTTAATAGAAAATTCAGTATGTATACGAATGGTTTGATAACCTCTGATAAATGTGGGTAGAAGCAAAGGTCACCGACCTAACCCACCCTAGGCACGCTTCAGACACCTTTAAGCTTCAAAAGATATCCTGCATGACTTCACAATACTCAAAAGAAAGGCATTTGTGTCAATATTCGGATGTTCTTGAGAGTTGTATTTGAAAACTGTTCAAATTGTATCACAATGGGTGGTTAATATTATTAAAGTAACTGTGTCTCGCGGTTTTACCCGGGTAGGATCAACAATACTATGTTACTCAGTGATATTCTTTCAACGATTTTCTTGAAATTTTGTATGCAGGCGGTTTCGGGGGCAATAAATTGATAGTTAAGTTTAATTTTTAGAAAAAATCTTACAAAAATAGCAAAGCTTATCAGATTTCACGCGTTCGAATGTCATCGCTTGACCTTTTGCAAAATACTCAGGCGATATCGTCAACGTAAATATTTTTAAAACCTATATTTGGGGCACTGATACATAGAGTTAAACTATCATGGCAATAAGAGGTCGTGGTGTAGCCACAGGTTTCTGGAAGACCCTGAAAATAGCAAGAGCTCACGCAAATTATTATTTATGTATGTATAGATGGAGGAAGCATTATATGCAAATCTTTCTTGCTCCGGGAATTTACATAATCGTATTACTCCACGCATTTCGGGATTGACTTATTCAACGACTTATACTCAACTTGTTTTGGATAAGCCAGCGATCACAGAAGTTTGGATAAGGTTTGTATCAAGCTAGGAAATAATGTTTATAGATACCTACTACAGAAAAAAGTGACTGAGTATTTTTTTTTTTACGTACATTCTGTGTTTTGAGTACATTACCCTATGTATAGGTCGTAGTTTGACCTTGCGTTTTTTTGTATTTAATAGTATGTAATATTACGTAAAACTTCCTACACTCGCCGCTTGGAGCGCTTGTTAACGTTCTCATACAAAATGAGAAAAATACGCAGGCGATATTGTTAACCGCCGTCAGAATTTTTGAGCGCTCAACGAAAATATTGGAGAGAACTGAGAAAGCGCAATAGTTCGTGCTCACGCCATTCAAACCCAAATAATAGCCAGCAAGGCCAGCGCTCAGAGCCGAGGCCGCGATATTCACTAAGTACTAAGAACGGCCGCGTTATTCAATAAGCACTAAGAACGGCCGCGTAATTCACTAAGCACTAAGAACGGCCGCGATATTCACTAAGTACTAAGAACGGCCGCGTAATTCACTAAGCACTAAGAACGGCCGCGTAATTCACTAAGCACTAAGAACGGCCGCGTAATTCACTAACTACTAAGAACGGCCGCGTAATTCACTAAGCACTAAGAACGGCCGCGTTGTTCACTAAGCACTAAGAATGGCCGCGTTATTCACTAAGCACTAAGAATGGCCGCGTTATTCACTAAGTACTAAGAATGGCCGCGTTATTCACTAAGCACTAAGAACGGCCGCGTAATACACTAAGCACTAAGAATGGCCGCGTTATTCACTAAGGTTTCTCCGCGTCGCACTCGTCGTCCAGTGTCGGTTTTAAAGATACCAAATTGAACCTTTTCATCTATGTATTACTTACTAGCGGACGACACGCGGTTTCACCCGCGTAGTTCCCGTTTCTGTGGGAGTACGGAGATAAAATATAGCTTATGTTACTCGCTGATGATGTAGCTATCCATTGCTGAAAGAATTTTCAAGATCGGTTAAGTAGTTTCGGAGCCTATTCAATGCAAACAAACAAAACAACAATCAAATCTTTCCTCTGTATAATATTAGTGTAGATTTCCTATGATCGAAGCCAACGTTCGTCGATGAGTTCAATGTTGAGAAACCTTAGTGAATAGCGCGGCTGGAACCGCGGTCTCAGCATAGCATTTTTGAATCGGAAAAGTCGTAACGCCGGTATTACATAGAAGACTGTAGTTTGCTGTGCAATTGCAGCTGGAATCAGTCCTTGTATGCTTTTAAACCGTTATTTGCTGTCCCACAGCCTGATCACGTCCATTGTTGGACTCGGCACACGACACCCGCTATTCCCATCGGAATGAACACATTTCTCATTACGGAATTCCTTAGAGCATTCCCACTAGGTCACCGTATGATTTGTTGACAATTGGATATTTAGGAAAAATAATGATCAAGACTCATAATTTAACCTCGAATAAATTTTAATAGTGTCAATAGTTTTTATCGATAATAATGTAATTTATTAATCAATTTAAAAAAAAAAGGTTCATGTGAATATTTTTTTATGTTTGTTACATCAGAACTTTTGACTGAGTAAACCGATAAGGGTGATTATTTTTTTAGAAATAAGTTAGATATTTATTTCACATAATTTTACTTTCTATTACGGAGGAGCTCGTGGCACAGTTGCTATTGCGCATATCATTCGATCAGCGAAGTTAAGCAACCATACGCCTAGCCAGTAGTTGGATGGGTGACCGCCCGAGTTCCCTCCGTGCCTCGGAGAGTACATTAAGCTGTCGGTCTCGGTTGCCAATTTAACATCTTTGGCAATCGTTACAGGTCAGTCGGAGGCCTAAAAATAATCTGACAACTGGTTTAACCCAAATCACAGATTTTCCTCCTAAACGGGGTTACGAAAGTCAGATGGCAGTCGCTTCGTATAAAAATCAGGTGATCAGCCACATCAGGTTGAATCAAGTGCCGACCGCAACAATGTATGGGATAAGGCCAGGGAGATGATAATTTTACTTTCTATTATTGCAGTGGTTAATTATCTTTTAGACTATTCCTTCAACTTACTTAATTCAATCAAACTCATGTTTTCACAACTTTATGTCCTTATCAACTAAAAGTACTAGGGCAGCAGAACTTAACGGAGGTACAGTTCCAAAACCTAGGGTACTTTCTGTTGACCTAGAATAATTAAATTTGGCAAGAATGTAATGTCTTATAGCACATACACCCTAAGGAAAAAAATGTCACAAATTTCATGGTTAATTATATTCATACATATTTAGAGACAGACATCAATCAAAGGTTAATAGATAATAGTCTTAAAAAATTTTAGCCCGAAGTGAAGCAAGGGCGGGTCGCCTGTCTATACAGATAAATTAAATTGAAGTGTCTGTTTGTAATTCCTAAATAACAGCTTTTCACTGAATGCATATGAATATATACACGCTACAGACACTAAAATACCAAGTTTAAAAAAAAAACTGTCTGTCTGTTTGTGCCGGGTAATCTCTGAAACGGCTGAACCGATTTTAACGGGACTTTCACCTGCCAGTGACTTTACTTAGGCTACTTTTATTTATTAAAAATATTAGGGTTCCGCGACAATAAGGATGAAACTAAATCTACGCGGGGTAAACAGCTAGTTTAATATAAGTAATGCTAAAAATATATTTTCTATGTCAAGGGTCGTATATAAATATAATTATCTGTGAGCGGACCTAAATCCATAAGGACTACAGAAACTAACAAGCTTTATAACAAAACCACTCATTCATAAGATTCTTGAGACATCACTTTCTTAATTGGCAATGGAACTCTTTGATCAAGTCACGTAGGTCTCTGGAGAATTATAAAAAAAACACTGCATCCATTCGTTTAAAACTGGCAACTTAAATTATAAACTTCTTAAATTCGATTGTTCAAAATACGCGGGTTTTAAAAGGCGGGATTTGAATTTGTAAATGGAACGAAAAATTTGACGCGGCATCACCTCCACCGCCTTACAACGTACTGCCACACGGAATCGCCGGATAGTGTTGCTAGCGCTACATCACTAACTCCTATAATAAAATACTCGCTATGTCAGTCGCGGCTTGGGGAGAATTAAAAAAGTTTGTTCAGCTGCACAACTTGTAGATAGCACTCAGGAATGTTCTAATTGAGCACGCTTTTTATTTCTGACAGATACGAACGTCAGAAATAAATTATTAAAAAGATTTTAGCCATTTGTACGAACATTTATAGGTAAGGTCGAAACTTGTGACTTAAAGTTTGCTTAAGCAATTAATAATTAATGTTAGCAAGATCTGCCATCTTGCTATAATTGATATTACTTTAGTAGAATAGAAAAAATTTCGTTACATTCTGCAAATTCTTTAAATTTAGACTTTTCTTCAGTGTTCTGTTTTCTTACAAGTTAAGAGTTCAGTCCAGTGTATTTCTTAAAAGAGCCGTGTGTGTGGCCTTGAGGTTATAGCAGTCGCCAGTTATGCAAGCGATGCATGTCCCAATCCCAGTGGGGCCTGTACCAATGAGTTATTCTAAAAACGTATACGTGCAGTATTTTTAGGCTGATGCTTTACGCTGAAGGAAAACATTGTGAGGAAACCTGCATATCTCTGAGAAGTAATTCAAAGACGTATGTATAGTGCCTGAGACAGCGATAGACTCACCATTTGTCACGTTGACACTTAATCATCTTCGGTGAAAACTGGGTGTTGTTATTACAACACCTCTGCCTACCCCCTCGTGGAATACAGGCGTGAGCATATGTATTTACTTATACATAACCGCCGCATATATACTAAATGTCAAACGTAATGTATTTACAAGAGCACAATAGAATTGAGAATTAACCCACACGTATGCGATTCAGTTTAAAGTAACTTTCAAACAAGCCTCGTGGCAGTCGTAACATTGGGAGTTGAAACGTGCATCGTTTGTTATTCTGCTTACGATGTTATGTTGACACAAAATTAATTTCCATTGTGTTAAATTCCCTTAAACTAATAAACTGGCATTCACCATTTATTCAAGTAAAGCTCTGAATATTTACAATGGTATGAATGGTAACATTATGGCGTCGGTAAAATAATTTCTTAGTTTTTTTTCTCTAACTTCTATGCCTTACATTGACTTCCTTAACCTAATAAACGCGTGTTCATCATTTATTAAAATAAAACTCTTTTTTTTCTTTCTCTAACGATGCCGTTTCACATTGAGATCGTGAAAGTAAAATTAAAAGAACATCTAGCATCGAATATTGAACATACATTTTTTAAAGTCGGATAAAAGGGATAATCTGACCGTATTTTCACTTCTGACTAATTTTAGAGCATAACCATATATGAAGGTACAATACATGGGGACACTATGAAATTTACCTAAATAAAAGGTAATTTTGACTAAACTGGTATCACTGAATCAATCTATCTAACAGTCAGTCGACTATTCTTCCAAATAAAGCTTTATGTTTATTATGACTGGTTATTACGCTAGAATAGTTATTTACTTCAGTCGTTTTGTGTTATTGCTAGCAATCCGAATTGCTACGGTAATATTGTTTTATTTACTGCATAATGGTCTACTTTTAAGTCGCTTTAGAGAGGCGCATAATCAAAATGAAATTGAAAATTAAGTAACTCAGCTGGTATCATGTACATTTTAATTACAATAAAAAAACAAAAATACTGGTTTTCCGAGCATTGCTCACATATCTTTGTCGTTTTTTAATGCTGAAACCTAGCTAGCATACATAATTTCATTAATTCGTCGGAACCGTCACCGAATTATAGCAGAACTAGCTGTGCCCCGCGGTTTCACCCGCGTAGATTTAGTTTTATCCTTATTGTCACGGAACCCTAATATTTTTAATAAACGGTAGCCTATGTCCTTTCTCAGGGTCTAAAGATTGTCTGTGCCAAATTGCATCAAATATTCAAAAATTCGGTTGAGTGGTTTAAGCGGGAAAGCGTAACAACAACAGACAGAGTTACTTTCGCATTTATAATATTAAAAATATATAATATATAGCAGGGCTTGCACGTTTAAAGGTATTAGATATCCTTGAAGGGTGTTACAGAGGTGATACAGTCGGTGCCGCCACGAGATTCGACGATTTAAAAGGTCTCTTCGACAGCCTAGTTGGTACAATAGAGGTCCAGGGTTCGACACCTGGGAGAGGCAGTGTTATGAGATTTACCATCTCTATTGCCCAACCGCGTTATTCACTAAGGTTTCTCAGCGTGGAACTCTACGACGAGCGCTGGTTCCAATCTAATACATAATGCATAGAGGGTAAGGTTCCGTTTCGTATATTTAAAACCGACACTCGACGACGAGTGCGACGCTGAGAATACTTAGTGAATAACGCGGCAGGAGTCCGAAGTCTGTATAGTGGCCGGTTAATGGCAATAGGCTCGTTCCTACGGGACGGTCGTACGGACGGACGTGGTCGTAACGTTGGACCTAAACATAAATAAGTGTGTTCTTATAAGAACAAGGGAAGGCCCTTCGGGGAATATAGGAGTATGGCATACATAAGGTTGATACACTTACCTGAATCCATCA
This sequence comes from Watsonalla cultraria, assembly GCA_964035505.1. NCBI lineage: Eukaryota > Metazoa > Arthropoda > Insecta > Lepidoptera > Drepanidae > Watsonalla > Watsonalla cultraria. The sequence goes on along the minus strand of OZ037736.1, from coordinate 5,202,138 downwards.
TTATTAGCACATTCACGGCAATATTACTCGTACATCACCACAATGTTATTTACAACAATATTTTGATACATTTTCACAAAACCTACTATTCACCAAAGATTTTTAAAATGTCCAGCCTAACGACGTACTTAACTGTAAGTATGTAAGTAACTAAGTACATAGGTACTTTAAATACGTCACTTTTTGTATAGCTATAAGGATAAATTGAAGTGTCTATTTTTAATTCCAAATTAACAGCTATTCGCTATATATACTGTCCATAAGTCTTCCTTCTCGTTTGACCTCCGTAAAGAAAGGTCGCTGTGCATTTGCTCCGTATATTTTAATTGTGTTTACATCGTGAAACCGTATTTCTGGAACGAATAAGTGGTATAACATCGTGCTAGTAGTTATTATAAATTGACAAATTCATAGTTTCGACGTAACTAAAGTGTATAAAATTAGTAATTTAATAAAAACAATATAAAAAACAAACAGTTAAGTGTGTAACAACTAAGTGTGTGACCGAAACGCGTAAGCGACGCATTATACACGGCGGTTACGACGTTCTTCTCGCGAACTCTGCCGAGTACACCACCGATCCTACGATCGAGAACTGCGAAGCTGGGCAAATCATATTAAAATTACCGACACTACTAGAATTATTGCTAAGATAACATGCCACTAAAACGTACTCCACCTACGACGCCTAATAACAAGGACAATTCTCAAAATAATACATTGAGTGTTCTGACGATATCTCAATCTGGATCCGCTCCTAATTTATGTACAATAGAACAAGAAAATATCGCTACACGTTTTAAAAGGAAACGTGAGATGGATAATTTGTTTTGTATGGATGAAATTCGCACATTATTGACGACCTCCGCTACACAAGCTGAAGCAAAATACGCCGCACTACAAGCATCGATGAATGAAGTAGTTTCCCAAAACGCGGAAATAAAAGAGAACATATCATTTATATCAAAACAATACGACGATATAATTGCTAAAGTAGAAAGACTGGAGGTGGAGCGAAAAGAAGACCGCAGTCATATTCAGCAGCTGGAAAGCAGAATGGAGGCTCTAGAACGACATCTACTATCAACAAGGATTGAAATTAAAAACGTCCCTAAGAAACCAGGAGAAAATCGGGAAGACCTCTGCGAAATTGTAAAAGAAGCGGCTAGTGTACTTTCAGCACCGATCGGCCAGCATGATATAAAGGAAGTATTCCGAGTGAGCAAAAAGGATGATGGGCCCCCCATCATTGTTGACTTTATTAGTGCCGCCACAAAGGCGAACTTCATCAAGGGAATACGTCAGTTCAATAAAAAGAATAAAGAAAATAAATTCAATACGCACCACATAAAAATAAAAGGGCCGACAAAGCCTGTTTACATAACGGAACAATTAACCCCGAGGACACATCGCATTTACTACCTTGCACGCAACTTCGCCAAAGAAAACGGCTACGCATACTGCTGGACTTCATTCGGTAAAGTCTTTCTCAGAAGAGGTGATGGCCACAAACAAATACATATACAGTCCGAAGCTGACCTCACCACTCTTGCTCAAGAAAAATGACTAGGACCAACAACAGTAACAGTAAATTTGACCGGATGGATCACCTTAATATTTTTTTACAATATCTCTTTTACTAACGGATGCTCCATTATTCCGAAACCTTTTGTACTTATTTACATACACATTAAAAATTGCACACGTAAATCACTTGCCACAGCACACATTACACACTCAAATAACACAAACACTCAGAAACATATATACAGTATTCTCCACTCAATGATTTCTCATCATCGTCAGCCACAGCCTATACCTTCCTGTACTACTTACACCACCTGTGAGCTCAGCCCACGAGTAACATGGAATACAGTTTACCCTCAGTCACGTATTTGGCCGTATAAAGCCCTTAATATAAATTCAATAACAAAATATCATCTGACTTAGATAATATAACGGTAGCTTCGGCTTATAAATGTGATACGGAGACATGTAACAAAATCATTAAAAATAATTCTAAACCATTGAGAATTATATGCCAAAATATCCGTAGTATATACAAAAATTTTGAAAGTTTGTTAGCTCAGCTAACTAGATTTACATTTGAAACCGACATAATAATCTTAACTGAATGTTGGCTGCAAGAACATAAGGCTATCCCATACCTTGATAATTACACATCTTATTACTCCCGGCAAAGCCTTAATCAAAACGATGGCATTGTAATATATGTTAAAAATGACATAAAATGTACAATTGAAGAACCTAAGCCCATAGGAGCAAATTTTCTTTCTGTTAAAGTATCTGAAGACATACACATTTTGGCATGTTACAGGTCACCGTCGTCTTACTGTACAGATAGCTTCCTAAATTCTATGCAGGCTATTATTGGATCTTTAGGCCCTACTAAAAATCTAATTTTGCTTGGAGATATCAATATAGACATCAAAGCCAATTCTACTGACAGGAATAGTGCAGCCTATCTAAACCTAGTTGCTGAATTTGGTATGCTACCAGGCCATACATTTCCCACAAGATTACATAATTGCCTCGATCATGTCATGTTAAGAACTGACCTACCTGCCTCCATATACGTAGTAGATACGACAATAACGGACCACGCATCTGTAATAATTAATATTTGTCTGAAAAAAGATAAGAATATAAAAGAAAATACCTATAAAAAAGTTGATTTTGATGCATGCTTGAAGCAACTAGAAGTAGCTGACTTCTCTTTTATAAACCGTTACTCGGATGCTAATGTTGCCACAAGAATATTTGTCGAAAAACTTACCTCAGCTATTGAGACTAACACAAAAATGTGCGTTACACCGAATAAGAAAAGAAGACTAAAGCCATGGATTACCCCTGGAGTATTACGGTGCATCCGTCATAGAGACAAGCTTCACAGAGAGGTCAAACGGTCTCCCAATAACCACGTTCTGGATATTACATACAAGCGATACCGTAACTATTGTAATTCTATCTTAAAAAAGCTGAAGAGAAATTATGAAAAATCTTTATTATTAAATGCTAAGACTAGTAAGGACTCGTGGAATGCAATTAAATCAATAATAGACTATAATCAGGCTAAACATGTGGCAGAATCCTTGTTGCGTTCTGATGCTAATGCTGCAAATGATATTGAGGATGTTAATAAATATTTCTCTAATATTGGAGAACAGCTGGCAAACAAAATAATTGCCGATGAGGGAAACCATCCCAAACCATATAATTTTGATATTCCATCTTCCCCCAACTCTATAGTTCTAGTCCCACCCGATGAATTTGAAGTAGAATCTCTTATAATGAATCTCAAAAATAACTGTGCTGTTGGATGGGATGATATACCGGTAAAGTTTTTGAAATTATGTAAACAATATATAGTTTCCCCTCTCACTAAGCTCCTTATACTGTGCTTTGAGCAGGGAGTTTTCCCTGAAGTCTTTAAAAGATCGTTGATAACACCTGTTCATAAGTGTGGTCCTCGTAACGAAGTTTCAAATTACAGACCCATATCAGTACTTTCATCTCTGTCAAAAGTTTTTGAAAAAGCTCTCAATAATCGGTTAGTAAATTTCTTGGAGCATAACAATTTATTTTCCAACTCACAATTTGGTTTTCGGTCGGGGAAAAGCACTGAGGATGCAATAAGTCAGTTGGCAGATTTTGTTTGCAAAAAAGTCGATTCTAAACATAAATGTCTAGGTGTATTCCTCGACCTAGCCAAAGCTTTCGATACCGTCTCGATTCCCATACTTGTTAATAAGCTTGACCGGATTGGCGTGCGTGGAATGGCCCTTAAGATTTTTGAAGACTTTTTATCGGCTCGTACTCAGCGTGTAAAAATTGGTACTCATTTGAGCTCAGACGTTTCGATCTCATACGGAGTGCCACAAGGTAGCATACTGGGACCAAGTCTCTTTCTCATCTACATTAATGACCTATGTCAACAACCACTAAAGAACGGAACATTTTTCACATATGCAGATGATACAGCCATAATATTTCACGGTCAGTCCTGGAATGAGGTAAGAAATTATGCTGAGGCAAATCTACACAGAGTGTACCACTGGCTATGTGCAAACCTTCTCACACTAAATGTCTCAAAGACCACTTACGTGCAGTTTAATCTGTCCAGAAAACACGTTCCTCAAGTTGACTTGAAAGTTCATTCCTGTAATTATCCTACTGATACAGCCTGTGCCTGCCTTTCGATCACTAAATCCCCAGAAGTCAAATATCTTGGAGTAATATTAGATGAGAGGTTAAGTTGGCACTCCCATATAAATCTTACTATAACCCGAATTAGGAAACTTATCTGGGTATTTAAGAAGCTAAGACACGTTGCTAATCTAAAGGTCCTTCTCAATGTTTATTATGCTCTGGTTCAATCGGTGCTTGGATATTGTGTGGTCGTCTGGGGTGGTACTTGTAAGACATTCATGATACATATAGAAAGAGCTCAAAGATCTTTACTTAAAGTAATGACATTCAGTCCATATAGATTTCCCACAACGTTACTATATGAAAAATGCCAAGTGCTAACCGTTAGGCAATTATACATTCAACAATTATTGATAAAGTGGCATAAGATGACCCCGTATAATGCAGAACTATACAACAAAAAACGTACAATCACAAATATCAAAGACCCCCTAAAAATGCGCACTGCTACTGCCCGGCGCCAACAGAGTTCAATGGCTGTTCTTTTGTACAACAAAATAAATAAACTTCTCAATATACATCCCCTATCAAACTACAAGGCTAAACTCAAAATAAAAAATTGGTTACTTGGACTAGATTACGACGAAACTGAGAAATTATTAAAATCTACCTAGATAGTGGCGAACTGCAAATATAAAACACACACCCAACACACACACACACACACACACACACAAACACACACTCACACACACACGATTTTTAGTTGCATCCATTTTTACTTCTATCATATAAATAAATATACTCTTAAAATATATTGCATTTCTAGTGTACCTTGTTATCACAGAAATTATTTAGGAAAATTAATGTGAGAAGACACTGATTTCTGTAATACAGGCATTCAAGCCTAGCTCAGAAGTCAGGGAATTCATAAGATTTGTGTAAATGGTTTTTGTGAAAATAAACATTATTATTATTATTATTATTAAGTCTGTCTGTCTGTTTGTTCCGGCTAATCTCTGATTCAGCTGGACTGAATTTTCACTGGCAGACAGCTGATGTTACAACAGTGAACTGGGTTAATTTTATTCAATAAAAAATCGCAAAATTAAGCCACTGATGAAATTAAGTCTACGCGAACCACACCTATCTATACTAATATTATAAAAAGATTTTTTGAGATTTGTATGTATTTTTGTAACGAATTGGCCCAAAAAGTACCGGACGGATTTTAAAATTCTTTCACCATTTGAATGCTACACTGATTAATAAAGGCTATATTTTATCCCTTTACTCTCATCGTAACGGGAACTACGCGGGTGAAACCGCCTGACGTCCGCTAGTTTTCTCATAAACTTGAAAGGAACAAAGTTTGTTACACTAAACAAAGCGAATTAACCACGAATTATATTTCTGTGTCTAAGTAACAGTTAACATCATCTCAAATACGTTAACATCGTGTTCTAGCAAGAATAACACTGGATTAAGATGAACCTTGGAGATCTATGTAAGTAATGACCACTTGTGTTGATTAGATTACCGCCACTCGCGGGTTCTAACAGTACATTTGTTTCCTACTATCTGTGCCCCGCGGTTTCACTCAGAATCAGTCCAGCCGTTTCAGAGATAACCCGGAACAAACAGACAGACAGACAGTCAGATAGAGAAAATGTTTAATACTTGTTTTTTTAGTGTCAGTAGCGTGTATACTTTCATATGGATTCAGTGAAAAGTTGTAATTTTGGAATTACAAACAGTCCCATCAATTTTAGACTATGTGTTACTGGCGGTTGGTACGCCACAATAAGTAGGTACATATGCTCACGCCTGTATTCCCGGAAGGGGTAGGCAGAGGTGTTGTAATAGCAACACCCACTTTTCACCGAAGATTATTAAGTGCCAACGGGACAGATGGTGAGTCAATCCTCAGGCACTATACACACGTCTTTGAATTACTTCTCAGACATATGCAGGTTTTTTCATGATAGTGTGAAATCACTGCTCATGAGTTTTTTAGAAAAACTCATTGGTACAGGCCTCGCTGGGATTCGAACTGCTCAAGCTCCATGGCCACAATATATTCGAGACGATCTATTCTGTACTACTTATAAAGGCGTGAAAAGGTCAATTGTCAAGTCCGTCTGTCCGTTAATAGCCAGCCGTGGTATATTTGTGACCTGATTGTCGCTGACATCATGCCCTTTGTATTAATTCACTGTCTTATCAACTGCAATATTTATTTACACCAGTCGAGACAATTTTATTCATCTAAGAAGGAGCGTTCAGATTACGGTATAGCTACTTATCTCTCAGTTTTTCCTCTGACTTTAGCTATATTTTTTTTTAAAGTAGGCTGATTTTACCATAAGCTCTTATGTCATCATAGTTCCGTTGTGTGACAGTGATGATTATGATACCGATCAAAACAAGTCCCTAAAATCAAAAGTAACAAGTTATTTTTGGGATTTTTACCTTGCTCACCGTTCCGTCACCTCACTCAGCTCCAGTGAACAGTATACGTGAAGAAAAATCTCAGAAACAACACAGGAGCTTTCTCATAACAACTAACCAAGAGTCACAAACTCAAAGTAAGAACACCTTCATAAATGTGTTGTATCAGAATGTTCGTGGACTTAAAACCAAGCTTAAGACCTGGCGCAATGCATTACTTCTTCTCGAGAATGATCTCGTAGCTGTCACTGAAACTTTTTTGGACACTTCAGTGGAATACAATGAACTGGTGATTGGAGATTGGAGCTTACTTCGTCGAGATAGGGGTACCCCATGTGGGGGCGTACTACTAGCTGCCCGGTCTCCTATTGTCTTGGATCGCCATACCTCATTAGAAACTAGCTGTGGTGAAGACCTGTGGGCCAGTTTTACATGGCAAAGTCAAAAAATGTATGTGTGTGTTGTTTATATTAAACCCAGTGCTAATGACGATGATTACATGCATTGGTTTTGCAAGGTAGAAAGTTTTATCAATGATTTGAAAGGTCCCGTTATTATACTAGGGGATTTAAATCTTAACAGTGCTTCTGCGAATGTAAAGAACTATTTTTGTTATTTCCTATCATTTTGCAATATTGTTGACATGAATAATGTAACCAATTCTTTTGGAGGTATGCTTGATGTCGTCTTGGTACAGGAGGGTAATGACTTATGTCCGGGTGGGACGGTACCTCAAGTACCTCGGTCTCACCCTGGACGGTCGCTGGGGCTTTGAGGAGCACTTCAGCCGCATGGTCCCCCGGATCAAGAGGGTAGCGGGTGCATTGCACAGACTGCTGCCCAATCTCGGGGGGCCGAGTGAAGGAGTCCGCCGCCTCTATGCGGGGGTCGTGCGATCCGTGGCTCTCTACGGAGCACCCGTCTGGTCTTCCAGACTGGGTGTTAGGCGCTGCAGAACTATGTACAATAGTATGCAGCGTCCTATGGCCATCCGGGTCGCACGGGGGTATCGTACCCTGTCCTTTGAGGCGGCCACTGTCCTGGCGCGGTTTCCGCCCCTGGACATCCTGGCGGAGATGGATGCTCGTATTTACGACCGTCTCCGCCGGGCGGACGGAACTGCGCCTCTAAATGCGGCTGAAGTGAGAAGGCAGGAGCACCGACATGCGCTCGTAACGTGGCGGGAGCGGCTCTGTGAGCCGCAGAACGCCCGCCAACGCGCTGTCGGTGCAATTTTGCCGAGCCTCGGGCCCTGGCTAAAGAGGAAGGACCACGTCACCTTCCGGCTGACGCAGGTACTCACCGGACACGGGTGTTTCGGAGAGTACCTGAATCGGATCGGTCGCGAACCGACGACGCAATGCCACCATTGCGGCAGTGACCGGGATTCCGCACAGCACACGCTGGAGCAGTGCCCAGCGTGGAGCTCGGAACGGCGAATCCTGGTCACCAGGATCGGGCAGGACCTCTCTCTGCCACGCGTAGTGACGGCTATGCTGGCAGACAGAGAGGCATGGAGGGCCGTAGTCTCCTTCTGCGAGACAGTAATGTCCCAGAAGGAGGCCTCCGAGCGGGATCGGGAGAGAGCTGATCCCTCTCGGAGACGACGGCGACGGCGGGGCGGAGGCAACGCACGCCCCGGACCGTCCACCCAATAGCCAGGGTCTAAGAATTTGGCTATGGTATCCCCTGCCTGTCGTAAGAGGCGACTAAAAGGGGGCCGGAGGGCCTGCTGGCGGTGGTCGGGGTGGGAGCTTTGACCACTGAGCCGCGGGCCCGGGAAGGTGGCAGCGCGACGTGGCTCGCGCTGCCTTGCACAGCGAGGTCTCCAGGGGCGGCGACACAGCTGCCCCGGGGATGTGCCCCGGCAAAGTGTGGGGGGACACCGGTGCGATCTATCAGAGTACCCGGAGTCCCCCCAAAGCACTGAGGATGGCCACCGGGGGGGTTTTAGTGCGGTAAAAATCCCACATACCCCGATCTGCCTCTCCCAGGGCGGTCGGGGACCTTTTGAAGGTTTCCCCCTCGTCAATAAAAAAAAAAAAAAAAAAAAAAAAAAAGGAGGGTAATGACTTGCAAGTCAATAGTATTCAATCGGTCGCAGGTTTGGTTTCCCTAGACTTGTATCACCCCCCACTAGATATAGAGCTAAACTTTTTGAAAACATATTCTGACAAACGTGCTGAACCATCAAATATCGATCCGAACAAAGATTGGAATTTTGCAAAATGTGACCTTGACCTCCTTACAGAGAAATTATCCGAAACATCATGGTGTAGTGTACTAGAAACCGATGACATACAATTGAGCATTGACCGTTTTTATTCCATTGTATACAATATATTTGATATGTGTATTCCTAAAAAGCATCGAAAGTCCACTCATAATAACCGTTATCCCGTTTGGTTTACAAATGACATTATACAGGATATGAAAATCAAACAAAAATTACACACGCGTTGGAAACGGACCAAATGTGCTGAGGCGTATGCAGCATTCTCAAAGCTAAGAGCTTCGCTCAAAACTCGTATTGCAAGCGCATATGATGACTATTTAACTAAGATTGAAAGTGATATTATATCTAACCCGGATTCTGGCAGCACATATCACGATTGAGAAGCAAAGGGGGCTTTGAGTCAACCGTTACATACAAAGGGGAAATTGTCTGTGGTGCCGAAGCTGCAGAAGCTTTCGCAGCATTTTTCGGTAGTGTGTTTTTACCTGATATACCGCGACTCGATTCTGATAGCATTAGTATACAAGACAACACCCATAGCAGTCACTACGTAAATGTCACCCACTTTAATTCTGCCGATGTAGCATCCAGCATCAAAAATCTTAAAGCTAATAGTTCTGTTGGGCCGGATAATATACCCGCATGGTTTCTGAAATTGGGTTTGAAGTACCTGGCGCACCCACTGTCACATATTTTTAACATCTCCCTGAAGTCCGGTGTTTATCCAACTCAGTGGAAATTGTCTCGAGTCACTCCTATCCCCAAAGCTCCTAACAAACCACCAGTTGAGGAGCACAGACCCATTGCAAACTTGGCATCGCCCGCCAAAGTCCTTGAGCACTTACTGCATAACGATATCTATAGGCAGGTTGAGCAATGCTTATGCAATGAGCAACATGGGTTTAGGCGTAAAAGATCTGTAAACTCAAACTTACTAACTCTTGTCGATTTTATCTCGGCACGACTCGATCTTGGAAGTCAAGTTGACGTTTTATACTTTGACTTTTGCAAGGCATTCGACCGGGTAGATAATGACATCCTACTGGCGAAGTTAAGTAACCTGGGATTCGCTCCCGGGCTCCTGAGGTTTATTGCGGACTATCTGCGTGATCGACTACAATATGTCAAACTTGGTACTTATGAATCCCTACCATATCACACTAGATCGGGGGTAAGTCAGGGATCTATCCTCGGACCTCTTCTATTTATCCTCATGATTAACGATCTCCCCGAGGTCCTGAAACACGCTAAATGTTTACTATATGCGGACGATCTGAAACTGTTCATGGAGATAAAGACTGAGGAGGACTGCCAAAAACTTCAAAACGATGTTGATGCCGTTTATGAGTGGGGGGTTGCTAACAGCATGGAATTTAACCCCGTTAAGTGCTCCACTATGACTTTCACCCGTAAGCGGCTTCCTACCGAATTTCAGTACAAATTAGAATGCAACACCTTAACAAGATGTACAACCACCAAAGATCTGGGGGTCCTATTTGATCGAGGATTAACCTTTCACGACCACATTACTACACTGGCCAAAGAGTCCTTCAGACGACTTGGGTTTGTGCTGAGGAATTCACGAGAGTTCAAAGGCGTGCATGTGACTAAGCTTGTTTTTTGTGCTTTGGTTCGCTGTAAACTTGAAGCCAGCTCTTGTGTATGGCACCCACATGAAAGCAAGTATACGTTACTTCTGGAGAAGGTGCAGAAGGCATTTTTACGATTTCTGTATAAAAAACATTACGGTTACTACCCTTATTTGTACCCTAGTAAGTTCCTGCTAGGGTGCTTAGGCTACAATTCCTTGGAGGTCAGACGAGCTAATGACCAACTAGTTACGATGTGTAAAATCCTTCATGGGAAAATAGATGCTCCTGATTTGCACAATGCGTTGTGTCGATTTTTTGTTCCCAACAAGTACGGTCGCAATAGAAAGCACAAACTGTTCTCGGTACCTTCATGTCGAAATGTCGCGCGAGCTCCGTCTCCAATTCCAAGATCGCTGTGTGCGCTGAATGCCCTCCTGGACTCAAGCCCCGACTGTGATGTGCTCGGTGGTGAATGGAAGGTGATTTTGAATGAATGTTTAATTTATTCTGAAAGACTTGTGTTACCTTAATTTTTATTTTATGTTTTATACTTTTATTACTAGAATAGTTTGTTCTCTTTTTTTATATGTTCATATTTGTTTCGTGTATTTTATCATCTGTGTTAATTTTATGTTGAGTTTATAACTATCGTTTTGTCGAATTAGCGTAATTGATGTTATGTCGTGCTGATTTATAAATAAATAAATAAATAACCAAACCATAGTCTAAATGCTTCTTTATTCTCAGACTAAACAAAGACTTTACCGTGTGGACAAGTAGATAATTTGTGTTTGTAAGTTACATGGAGTTAGAGGTTCTGCCCGCAGTTTAACGACGCAATTTACGAAGGTAATTTGGAAGAACATTAATTACGTACTAAATTTAATGACATCGTTATTTTTGTCCGGTTCATAGTCAAACTGTAGTTATTATTATTGCTTCAGAGCAAATGTCGTTCGATAATTGAGCGTTTTGGTACGGTCAATATTTTTATTCTGTGGTAAAGTGACAGAGCTTGGATTTTTTGTTATTTAATGGCTGTAAAATATGGGCATTATTTTGCTTATATCAGTAGTTACCTGCGAAATTAATTATGTCCCACTTGCTTCCCTTTATTCAAAGTCCGTCTCCAAAAACATTGTTAAAAATACATATGAGATGAACATAGAACGCCCTCCTATTTGAAGTCGGCTAAAAACGGCATCTATGAAAAAATAATACGACTTAGTATAATCGTTTGAGTTGGGGTCCGAGTAGGTTATGTCGGTATTGTTTGAGGTTTCAACTATGGCGCTACTGCTAACGACATCTATCGGAATTTTCACGAGTTATTTAGCTTGACATTCGAATTGTCACATTTTATACTTCGCGAAAATGTCGAAAGATGGCGTTAGTAACATCGCTTTCTTGTCTCTAGTTCTTAGCTCAGAATTTCAACGCCTTCAAAATACACGAAGAACGGTCACATTAGGAGTTTTGAGAGATAACAAATCTCTCGTTATTTTGTCGATTCTATTACAACTACGGAAACTGAAGATGCATGCATGTGGTCTAAGAGAAATATTAGAAAGTTGGCAGAAAGTACTATAATCTATGTCAAATATATACAGTACAAAAGGCTTTCTCTAATCTTAGAATCTTCTCTCAGAATCATTACTCTGTTCTTTGAGAAAATCTATACTTTCATACAAGAATGAAAGAAGAATAAATTTTTCACACAATAATGAGACGTAGCATTAATTTAGGTAATGTACAAAATAAATGGTTTAAGTATTTAGCACATTACAAGAGATGAGACGTCACAGACATCATTCTCTCTTGAATACAGACACTCTTACTCTCTCTGTTGCTAAGTTAAGTATGAAGGTCTCACTCCAGTGTACAGATAAATAAATATAAGTGTGTGTTTGTTACTCCAAATTAATTTCTCTAAATGTGAAAAATAAATACGTTTCCCAAAAAAAAAACATTTTCAATATTACTGGCAGGTAGCTTTTATGTATATTACTTAGGCTGGGTTAATGTTTTTTTTATTATTTACTACCTGTGCCCCGCGGTTTCACCCGCGTAGATTTAGTTTCATCCTTATTGTCGCGGAACCCTAATATTTTAATAAATAAATGTAGCCTATATTACTCCTTGAAACATCAGCTACCTGCCAGTGAAAGTCCCGTTAAAATCCGTCCAGCCGTTTCAGAGATTACCCGGAACAAACAGACAGACAGACAAAGAAAAATTTTAAAACTTGGTTTTTTAGTGTCAGTAGCGTGTATACTTTCATATGCATTTAGTGAAAAGCTTTAATTTTGGAATTACAAACAGACACTTCAATTTTATTTATCTGTATAGATATAGATGTATAAATAGTTAGGGTTTCGCAAAATAAGCCCATCGATAAAATTCAGTCTTCGCGGGTGAGACTGCGTGGCACAGCTCACATAAAATTGGACAACCCTGCAATTTGAACTATGAATATTCACACAGGTAATTGTTGACACGCAAAGTGCATAATATACGATGTTTCAGGAAGTTTCCAGTGAAGTACGCGTCACGGACTGTGACAAGGTAATTCAAACCATAAACGTAATATTAATACGGTTCAAACTCCCTCACGGCTCACAGTTTATTGTTGGTGGCACGCATGCTTTTGTAATTGTTGCTTTTTATCATTCTTAGAAAAACATAATTTCGTTCAAAACAGAAACTGTACATTGCTTGACTTAACATGCGTGGTAAATATACTCGTACGATTTTAGTTTTACTTAATGCTTTTCAAATGTAATACAGATAAATATAATTTAAGTGTCTGTTTGTAACTGCAAAATAACAGCTTTTCACTAAATGCATATGAAAGTATACACGCTACTGACACTAAAAAACCAAGTTATATTTTTTTTCTCTGTCCGTCTGTCTGTCTGTCTGTTTGTTCCGAGTAATCTCTAAAACGGCTGGACCGATTTTAACAGGACTTTCACTGGAAGGTAGCCCATGTTTCAAGGAGTAACATAGGCTTCTATTTATTAAAAATATTAGGGTTTCGCGACATGAAACATGAAACTTAATCTACGCGGGTGAAATCGCGGGGCACAGCTAGTATTGTATAAATCACGCCAGCTCAGAAAGGTTCTAGGGGTCCCACTATTCACCGATGATGGTTATAGAACTTTATTTCCCTTAAGAATGTACAATTAACTTACAGAGAAACACAAGTTTAGTATGCATTTGCCGTGCCGTTAGACGTAGTGAACTTAACATTTTAATGATATTAAGTTAGCTTAAGTAAGATGTGTTTGACTCTTTCACCGTAAAGCGGTTACATAGGTGTTAGAACACCCACTTTTCACAATGTTTTCTTCACGTAGCTTTAGAAAAAGCTAGCTGGTAAGGTTTAGTATGTGACATCATCTTGGTTTTAGAAAAACTCATTGCTTAGACCACTGAGATTGGAACTTGAATAGCTTGTGTAGCAGGCGACTACGCAAATCTGTCGGCGATCTATAATTTAATTAAAGGGTAGGAAAACAAAGGGTGGATGGAACTTGATATCGTCCAGACTACATTATAGATCACGAGATAAATTAAGAGGAAAGAAAAGGAAGAAAATTCCCCGCAATTAAGTATTATAAAAGGTTAACGTACACTTGTCTAGTACCTTCGAAATTCATCCGGCTATTTGTCCTATTCGTTCCGGAGCTTTAAGAATAATTTTGAAATTCGAATCATTCATCTCGCTTGCCGATGTTTAGTCCCCCGGGTCTGATAAGTGTGCGTTCACCTTTAAATCGATATACCCTGCAGCAAAATTCGTTTCGAACTCCAACCCTTTTATCCCAAAAGATAATGTAATTTCTCATCGCAGTTTGAGTAGGAGGTTTGAAGGATCTTGACACTTGACAGACTCTTAAGTAATTACCGTGATGCGATAAACGTGATAAGCTTTATTTTATCTCGTGACTTTGAGAGCAAGCCCCTCAGAGGGGTGGTTATTAAATGATTAGTTAATTACCTATTATAATACCACTTCAAAATGATATCATCAATTTATTCCGCCGCCGCCTCAGTGGTCGAGTGGTCGCAAACGTTACTGCAGAAGTCGAGGTCCTTAGCATGCATTCATTCATCATCTCCCTGGCCTTATCCCATACATTGTTGGGGTCGGCACTTGATTCAACCCGATGTGGCTGATCACCTGATTTTTATACGAAGCGACTGCCATCTGACCTTCGTAACCCGCTTTAGGAGGAAAAATCTGTGATCTGGGTTAAACCAGTTGTCAGATTATTTTTAGGCCTCCGACTGACCTGTAACGATTGCCAAAGATGTTACATTGGCAACCGGGACCGACGGCTTAACGTGCTCTTCGAGGCACGGAGGGAACTCGGTGGTCGAGTGATCGCAAACGCTACTGCAGAAGTCGAGGTCCTAAGCATGCATTGTCATCCATAATAAGAGTATTTACCAAACTTCAGCTGAATTGGCTCAATAACATTTAGTTGCAAGATTCCACCCACACAAACATACATCTATACATCTATACATTGTATGTTCAATAAAAGGTTGTAAAAAATCACACCTAATTCAGTCTCCTCACAAAAGAATACACATACAATCAAGAGGTTCTTCCATTCATTCGCAAACAGATCGTTTGCAGTTATAATATTAAAATGTATCACCATAGAGATATTATAATTTTTCTGCCATTCCACTCACTATGTATATGTGACTGCCCTATTTGCCTGCAGTAATATTATAATTTGGAACTAGGGCATCGAATTGTAGAGGTCGCCAGAGGCGGATAATTTAAATAGCCTATTGGAGCGAATGTGTAAATCAGACACTGCTCTGTCCTAAATATGTCTCTTAGGCACTACTAATGCCCTAAAAACGTCTCCAAAAATATATATAAGTATGTCGTCTGCTCCGATTCACGTAACACAAGCAGTCGAAATGCCGTTGAACGATTAAAATCATTCGATCGAAATACGAAACTACGATTTCGGATCACGTGAATACCACATTCACGTGATCCGAAATCGTAGTTCGATAGGACTTCAACTCAATAGGACATATTCGCGACGAATAACCTATAAGACATCGTTTCGGTTTTCGTAACGTGAATCGGGCTACAGGGCTTACCCGGTCAATAGAGATAGAAGGCAATCGTAAATGAAAATGATTTATTAAATTTAGGTCCTGATAAGGCACTTATGAATGTCGAAGAATTGACCAGCGTTTCGGAAACTAACTTTCTGAGAAGAACCGGCAAGAAACTCAAAATAAACAACTAAAGCTTGTTAACTAATCAACTCAACCCAACAGTTTTTGGACCAACAAAATATATTCTACGTGTTTATTTTTCCGAATCTACTTCACTGACCGTAAAGTTTGTTCTAAAACATTTATTTGACAAAGTGCTTAACTTAATTACACGTAAAGGTAATCTGTAAAGCTAGCTTAATTGACGAGTCCAAAACTTTGGATTGTTCATTCAATCCGTGGTTAGGTAGAGTCGTAACAATTTAATGAATCTAGTCCCCTTAATGTTGAATAAATGAATAGTTCTGATTGAATTTGGGACATAGTACTCCTAATATTTACTGATTAGATAGAGTTAATAGATTCACCTCTACCGCGGTGGTAGAATGGTTCGAGAAGGTTATATCTACGATGCAATTTCCAATCCCAAAGGCCTATATGAGCAATTAGGTTTTACAATAAACTTAAATAAATAATGAAGCCATACTCCAAAAAGTCACTTTTTTTTTCAAGTTCTCAATTCTTCTCAATTCAAGAGAGGCTCTGGGGCCCAACCATGAGCTCTTATTGCAATGTTAATTGAGTTGGGCGACAGTGACAGATGTATGCACGTCACATACATCTGTCTCATAAATGAGTGAAACTATCATGGCTAGAAGAGCTCATGGTAAGGCCCCTGTAGTCGACCCGTAAAATTATTTATATATTAATTCGTCACGAGTTTGCCACCGTTTTCCTAATCTATACACTAGTGTCTCTGTCCGTCTGTTTGGGAATTTCACTGTCAAATAACTGATGTTACCAACTTAATCCACTTACATTTTTTTTGAAATAGGGATTTGCCAATCAAAGTCTACGCAGGTATAACCATTAGTAGATTAAACCGGCATCAAATCCGGAATAACTCGGTGAAACTGCTGGGCACAGCTAGTATAAAAATATTTACCTTTTTTGAAGCGATGTCTAGGTGAGTTGGCGGGTGTGCTGTGTTCCGAGCTGAGATCCCCGTACTCAGTGCCGCTGCTGTCATGACCAGGGGCGAGGGTGAATACCGTGCCGGCTGGACACCGCTCCCGACTCCGACTGCGTTGCCAACGACTCTGGAATATAAGATTTTATTAATCGAACTTTCCAAAAGGTTCTAATTATACAAAAACAAATTATATTTATTTGATTAGACTTCTTACAAAGTACTTTCAAATGGTCAGAAGTGTGGATCGAACCGACAAAACTCTTTTAGTAGAGCGGTATTTTTGTTATTTAACCGACTTCAAAAATAGGAGTAGGCTCTCAATTCGACTGTGATTTTTTTATGTATGTGTATCTTATTACACAGTTTTCCGATTTCTTATTAGATAATGTTTATTTTCAATATGGTCCCATATTCATTGTAAATCAAATGTATTTAATTTTTTTATAACACTAAGTATGAGTAGTATAATTTTTTGAGGATAGTATTATTGTTCATCCGCGAAAAGCAGACAATTAATAATTACTATTACTAGAATCGTTTGTTCAGTATGGTATAACTAAAAGTGCAAAAAAAAGTTTAAACAAAAAAATAATTAAATCAGTATTATTTTTGTTCATGAGTACAACGTTGATAAAATCCCTTCAAATACCCAAACGGGAAGTCAGGAACATAATAGGATTTTTTTTTATCAATTTGAAAGTCAAGAACACGGATAAAATTATGAAAGTCCAATCGATTTCCACGTGGCCGTAAAATACTCACCCCTGAACACGCGAGTCATCGTGATTAATTAAAAAACTTTTTGAATTATTTGACAAGGGAACATGACCAGCCGCTGTCAAATTTTTGCATAAAATGTTCAAAATATGAGAGAAATTGACGAGAGTTGCTTCTGTATGTGGCTTTGTCTGTGATATATAGTATAGTACCTATATTTACATACATACATATCCACACACCTATATTCTCCAAAGGGGTAAGCAGATATGTTGTAATAACAACACCCACTTTTCACTGAATATTTTTAAGTGCCAACGTGACAGATGGTGAGTCTATCGCTTTCTGAGCACTTGATATGACAATGAGGTGGTGAATCCATTGCTGTAACTCAGGCACAAGTTATTGTATGTCATTGAAATCTTATAAATCTTAAGCATATATCTGCCTACCCTACCTAGTTTCATGGAACCGAAAGAATTTAAGAAATTTTGCTACTACTTATTTAGTTCGTGATATTATAATATCGACAATACTTTTGTCGTCGACTATATCGAAGCTCTGGGGCCTTATCATGAGCTCTTATTGCCATGATAGTTTCACCCATTTATGAGACAGATGTATGTGATGTGCATACATCTGTCACTGTCGCAAAACTGAATTAACATTGCAATAAGAGCTCATGGTTGGGACCCTTTTTATCGTCACGTGGGAGGGAAGTCTGATAAAATTGCTTCGCGAAATTAATTAACTAATAAAAGTGAGCACTTAAGTTTATAAGCAAATAAAATTGGTTTGTATACTGAAATGAGGTCGATATAGCAGTATAATTTGTAAATTTATCAAGTGTGACAATTTTTTTTCATCAGTACTATAAAAATAGAGTTTTTGCACGCCACTCAAACTTGTAACACAGGTTAAACGAGCGAACTAACGTGTGACGACTTGAGTTGATACATTTTAAGACAATTTCATACTCCAGTCTATGCTATCCAATATATCTTTCAGTATAAAAAGGTGGCTTTGAAGAACCCCGAAGGACGAATAGATTCTCTTACACATTTATACACATTTGAACCTTAATTCCAGGAACATTAATTTTACGGACAACTGGTTTAACCCAGATCACAGATTTTCCTCCTAAATGGGGTTGCGAAGGTCAGATGGCAGTCGCTTCGTATAAAAATCAGGTGACCAGCCACATCGGGTTGAATCAAGTGCCGACCCCAACAATGTATGGGATAAGGCCAGGGAGATGATGACATAAGACGAGGGTAAAACCGAGGATGGAAGCTAGTGACAGCATAAAGATTTTAATGTTCACGAGCTGAAGAGATCTAATAATAGACCCTTTACAACTCTGCGCCGCGATCACTTCCGCTCTATAAATTCAGTCGCCAAGTCGTACTTATCCAATGTAGACGGCCTATATGCTGGTATAATATTGTACTGGAAATAACATTATTTGCCTACACAATTTCAATTTGTCCACTCGCTACATAGATGGCGCTACTCGATAACAAATGTTTCTTGTTTAAGTACAAATACACGAGAACCTAAATTGCGAAATAGGAGTTTTCAAGCGCATTGCAGTATATGTATATAAAATATAATAAAATAAATAAAAATAAATAAATATGCTCACGCCATCCCAGAAGGGTTCCCGAAGGGGTAAGCAGAGGTGTTGTAGCAATAACACCCATATTTCAACGAATACAGAGAGTGAGTCTATCGCCGTCTCAGGCACTATACATGCGTCTTTGAATTACTTCTTAGACATATGCAGGTTTCCTCACGATTTTTTCCTTCACCGTAGAGCACGTGGTGTGAAATCACTGTATATAAGTTTCTAGAAAAACTCATTGGTACAGGCCCCGCTGGGATTCGAACTTGCGTCGTTTGCGTAGCAGGGGATGGGATGGGCATGAGGCACGGTTTATCCAAAATTAATTTCTCCACACATAGATACTTACTTTGAGATTGGAGAAGAAGTGGTGAGTCCTGTGTACCATAGAGAGTGGTGCGTGGTGGTGTGCAGAGCGCGCGCGCGGCGGTTGCGCGGCGACGGGCGCGCATGACAGCTCTGACGCTGATTTTGACAGCCGCCCGCTTAGCGCTTCTGAACGCTCTTGAAACAAAACAATATTTTTTTATTTTACACTATATAGGTGGCCAGCGTGCAGTTCTTGATTGTAAGCGGCTACTGCAATTTATGAATGAACCAACACTAGAATAGTGCCTCAAAATAGTTCCATCTGTGGGCCGCCAGATGGCGCTGTTTCGATCCCATACAAATCTACGCATACTTCAATGTGGTTACTTGTGAAACGGGTTTTCTTAAAATCGTCGTCTCAAGTCATCGCAATCAAACTCAGATTTAAAACGCACAGTGCCATCTGTGGGCCGACGGATGGTGCTGTTCCTATCCCATACGAATCTACGTTTAAGTCAACGGCACTCTGATTATCACGTACGTAAGTCTCGCATTGAATGGAATCTCATAGTAAGAGACAAGAAATTCCACTCTTACCGTCGTTACGCACTCACAGGAACACATTTACTACGTCTCACTTTAAAAGTTATTTATCTGTGTTATTTTTTAGCGTGCATTCCCCAGTCGAGTTCTGAATGACAAACGGGAAATCCTGTTTTGACGACCTACCTGTCTCGCTCGCAGATTCGCCTGTAGTAGCCCTTAGGGTGTATTGTCGGACAACCTTTTCTTAGTGTATACCACAGTATACAAGCTTTATAAAAAGTAGGGAATATAGTTATATTTTTTCAAATAAGAACGTATTTATTTACTGTCAAAATAATGTAGATTTAACGTTTTGAAATTTTGAAAGATGTCTGTAAAACACGTGAGGTTTACGCGACCGGCCACGATGTGACACCATCTGCTGAGTGTGTAATTTTAAACAATTTATTCCTAGTTTCCTAACTGCCTGTATAGCTTATATTTATACTGTGTATATACCTAAGAACATCTAATTTTCATGCCTCTAAGACAGTTAGCCAGAACTTTGAGTTTGATACCTAAGTTGAAGATAAAAAAACCAAATTGATCCATTACCCGCAAAAGACGCGTCATTGAAGTCTTACCGCCCACATCCCTATCTATCAACTATATTTGCCAAACTTTCGTCTGTTCTTAAAACTTCCTTTTGTCCGATAGAATTGAGCAGCAACGTTATTCACTATGGTTTATTAGCGTCGCACTCGTCGTCGGGTGTCGGCTTTAAAGATACGAAATTGAACCTTAGCCTCTATCTATCGATACTTCTATTATAAAGAGGATAGATTTGTATTTTTGTGTGTATGTTTGTAATGAATAAACTCAAAAACTACTGTGCCGATTTCAAAAATTCTTTCACCGTTGGAAAGCTACATTCACTTTTCGTAATATAGGCTATATTTTATCCCCGTGCTCTCACGGAAACGGGAACTACGCGGGTGAAACCGCGTGACGTCCGCAAGTAAATACATAAAACAAGTACAATGTGACCACTCGCCGTATGTTTGTTTCCAACCTTAGCTGTAGGTAATATGTATGTATAAGCAACGCTTGTCGTCGAGTTCGACGCTGGGAAACCTTAGTGAATAACGCGACACTTCCCGACACCCTTTGCACTTCACAACTTTCTCCAACCATTTCTAAGAAGATTGAATAAACTTGGGAATTCCATGCTTATTTTAATAGACCAATTTGAACCGTATCCGCTAAGAAATACAACCTACTTAGTAGACGGTTCATTTACAGAATGATAATTACTATTTATTTAAGGAAACGGTATCTTAATACATTTCCGTTAGGGTTCCCAAAGGAGTAAGAAGAGGCAATCACACGCACATTTCCGCGAAGATCGGAAATCTCCGTTAAAATCAGTCAAGTCATTTCTAAGGTTAGCTAGAACAAACAGGCAGACATACAGACCGACAAAGAATAGAAAATAATATATGTACGTAATATATATACTTTCATATGCATTAAGTGAAAAGCTGTTAATTTGTAATTACAAACTGATACTTCAGTTTTGTTTATCTGAATCACATTTCACCGAATATGATTAAGTGCCAACGTGACAGAGGGTGAGTCCATCGCCGTCTCAGGCACTATACTTACGTCTTTGAATTACTTCTCTGACATATGCAGTTTTCCTCACGATGTTTTCCTTCACCGTAAAGCACGTGGTGTGAAATCACTACACATAAGTTTTTAGAAAAACTTATTGGTACAGACCCCACTGGGATTCAAACTTGCGTCGCTTGCGTAGCAGACGACTGCTCAAACCCCGAGGCCACCACGGCCACTAAATGATTTAATTTTCATAAATTATCCCAGACACAGCCAGTATAATAACGTGATCTTGGATTAACATTTTTATTACTGAAGGAATGAATCACATAGTTTAGAACAAAACTTTACCCCTATGTAATGGTGCTTATGGTTACGGAACTTCTAAACTTGCTCACTTTATGTTGAAGGGTTCATTTGTAAAGTTTAAGCAAATGTGGGGCGATTACTCTCAAACTGTGGAGTGAATCTATATTAAAAATGATTGATTAAAAAGTGTCTGTTTGTAATTTCAATTAAACAGTGTTTCAATTAATGTAAATGAAAGTATATTCAGTAATCATATAAAAAAATCATATTTAAAAAGAGCCGTGGTGGCCTCGCGATTTGAGCCTGCTACGCAAGCGACCCAATTTCGAATCCCACCGGGGCCTGTACCAATGAGTTTTTCTAAACTTATGTACAGTGATTTCACACCGCGTGCTTTACGGTGAAGGAAAACATCGTGAGGAAACCTGCATATGTCTGAGAAGTAATTCAAAGATGTATGTATAATGCCTGAGACTCACCCTATGTCACGTTGGCACTTAATCAAATTCGGTGAAAGGTGATGTGTGTGTGAAAATATATATATTATTAAAAAAATCTCAGTCTGTCTGTCCGACTTTTTGCTCTGGCTAATCTCTGTAACGGTAGGTTGCATGCGGCAGGTGGCTTAGGATTATTTTATTTTAGAGAAACGTAAATATAATTTCTCAAAAAGCGAAGTCGCGGGCAGAAGCCAGTGTGCCTATATTCGTGCGTATTGGATATTCGATGAATTACAAACAGACACTTCAAATTTATTTCTGTTTAGAATGACGAAAGCAAGTAATATACTATATTTATATTTAATGTAATGACTGTACCCATTACAATAGCGAAAATTATCCTCTATCATCAAAGACACATTATGGTGCTTTCGGTTTACATGCTGATCATGGTGGCCTTGTCTTATCCGAGTAAACGGAGCGAAACAACCCTATGTTTGTTAGTTGCGTTTTAGATAATGTTGCCCCTATCGTAGTTGATTGTTTTAGAGATAGCCTTGTATTATCCTCACTGTTGTTTTGTTAACATTACAAAGGAAATAATTCATATACTTATATATATTATTATTTATCTATATCTTGTATCTTTAAACGAGCAATTCTTGCTTATATACAGATATATAAAATAGCAGTGTGTGTTTGTAATTTTAAAAATGAACAGCTTTTCACTAAATGCATATTAAAGTAAGTATATACGGTACACGCAAAAAAATAATTTCAGAAGTTATTCTCCGTGTGTCCGTTTGTTCGGGCATCTCAGCAAATGACTGAGTAATTTACGCTATATTTATATAAAAAAACTAGCTGTGCCCTGCGGTTTCACCCGCGTTGATTTAGTTTCATCCTTATTGTCGCGGAACCCTAATATTTTTAATAAATAATAGTAGCTTAAGTTACTCCTTGATATATCAGCTACCTGCCAGTGAAAGTCCCGTTAAAATCGTTCCAGCCGTTTCGGAGATTACCCGGAACAAACAGACAGGCAGACAGAGAAAAAATTTAAAACTTGGTTTTTTTGTGTCAGTAGCGTGTATACTTTCATATGCATTTAGTGAGAAGCAGTAATTTTGGATTTACAAACAGACACTTAAATTTTATTTATCTGTATAGATGTATAGATAACAATAGGTTTCTGCGAGTCATCCATTAAGTTATCTCTACGCGGGTAAACATACATACGACTTTGAATTACTTCTCGGACATATGCAGGTTTCACCGTAAAGCACGTGGTGTGAAATCACTGCACATATTTTTAGAAAAACTCATTGGTACAGACCCCGCTGGGATTCGAACTTGCGTCGCTTGCGTAGCAGGCAACTGCTGAAACCCCACGACCACGACGACAGTGTATGTACCATAATAATTTAGTCAAATAATGTATGCGCTGTATGTACCATTGAAATGTGCGTGTGGTTTTATGATAATGAACCTAAATAAGCGTGGAACAAAGCGTATTTTCCCAAAGCATTGGGTTAAACCGGTCGTGAGCCTCTGGGGAAAGCCAAACTTTAACGCTTTATTTCACCCTCAGTGAAATAATTTTACACCAGAGTTTTAACATTCAACCCAATTTGTATTCTTTGTACTTTTGTTATTTTTTTTATTTAACTTTACTTTCACAATGGTTGGTTAACCGCAATCCATGAGATATATTTCGAACTAGCTGTGCCCCGCGATTTCACCCGCGTGGTTTTAGTTTCATGCTTCATGTCGCGGAACCCCAAAATTTTTAACAAATAAAGGTAGCCTAAGCTACTCCTTGGAACATCAACTATCTGCCAGTGAAAGTCCCGTTAAAATCGGTCCAGCCGTTTCAGAGATTACCCGGAACAAACAGTCAGACAGACAGACAGACAGACAGAGAAAAATTTTATAACTTAGTTTTTTAGTGTCAGTAGCGTGTATACTTTCATATGCATTTAGTGAAAAGCTGTAATTTTGGAATTACAAACAGATACTTCAATTTTATTTATCTGTAATTTAATAGATATATCTCATGGATTGCGGTTCACATAGAAAAAAAACTGAAAGGAGCCGTGGTGGCCTTAAGGTTTGAACAGTCGCGTGCTACGGAAGCGAAGCAATTTCGAATACCAGCAGGGCCTGTACCAATGAGTTACACCTACCTCTTCGGAGAATACAGACGAGAGCATATGTATGTATGTGGTAATAACATCGCCCACTTTTCACCGAAGATGATTAAGTGCCAACGACGGCGAGTCTATCGCCGTCTCAGACACTATACATACGTCTTTGAATTACTTCTCAGACATATGCAGGTTTTCTCACGATGTACGTGATGTGAAATCCCTGCACATAAGTATTTAGAAAAAGTCAATGGTGCCAGCCACGGGATTCAAACTTGCGTCGCTTGCGTAGCAGGCGACTACCCAAACCCACGGCCACTACGGCTCTTTTTAACTAAATTTTCAGTAATTAATTGAGCAGTTTACTCAGTAACACTTCCTCGGGGTACAGTTCAGTAATTCAAGGGTTGAGTGACTGTCAATTTTAATTATAACCTATTTTGATAAGGGTATAATAATTTAAAAACATTATTTCCATCAACACGCAACGTCGCGTGCTACGACTGCTACGGGAGGCTACGAGAAGCTACGGCGTAGCATCAGCTACGAAATTCTTGTTGACAACTTACAAATAATTATAATTTTTACGGATGAAAGGTAGGAATGGTTCTTAAGAAGTTGTCAATTAAGTCGTATTTTCAAGACTAGCTGTGCGGTTTCACCTGCATAGGGTTTATTTCTCGATATTTTTTTTTTAATAAATATAGCCTAAGCTCCTTGTAAAGCCTGCAGCTATCTCTGTGGGGATTTGATTTTGATTTTGATTTGAAATCTATGGGAAATAAATGATGGGAAAGTCCTGTAGATATCAGTTCAACTGTTTCAGAGATTAGCTACAAAAAACACACAGACAGCCAGGGCATTTTTTATTTCTGTATATACTTACTTTGATATGCAAAGCTGTTAATTTGGAATTACAAACAGACACTTCAATTTTATTTATCCGTATAGACTAGCTGTCACTGCTGTGTGATTCATGGAAGCTGCAAGCAGAAGCTAATCTTGTCTTCTGTGACATGTCACGTGACTGATTTATGTCATTCCCATACTTTTTTTATCATTTCTATTAGCGCGTGAAAGAATGTTACTTTGTCTAAGCCTACAGCTCACTTACGACAAGTCGAGAAGCTTGTTGACGCGAATAACTAAATCAAGTGTTCACCTTATCGAATGCACCAATAAAGTCCCACACAATCGCTCTAACAAAGGCCCTCAAACACGAGATAACAAACGACACTCATTCCGATCCCAACAGCGATGAATAAACGTGAATAAAACATTACCCGCATTTACCGTCTTCGTTTGACGTATAGCTTCGTCCCTTTCGCTGCTGAATGAAAATGCTTTAAGAAGTCGTATTTTGCAAGATGTTTTGGAAGCTAAAACCGCGGTGAGATTGACGTCACCACGTATGTTTGCATAACAATTGGTGTAAGACTTCACTACATTTCGCTGCGAATTTACTGAGTGCCTAGTGCGAGTTTTCTTAAAATCGCCGTCATAAGTCATCGCATCGACGTAAATGCAGATTTGTAGGGGCTCACAATAGTGTCATCTTTAGCCCGAGAGGCGCTGTTCCGATCCTATACAAATCTGCGTTTACGGCGGCAGTAAAAAACTCGCACTAGGGCCTCTGAATATTACATATTATAGATATATAGGTACATATTATAGAAATTAGAAGTATTTTTTTATAGACCAGCTTTTCCTCCCATGTTTTGGATTAAATATGACATATTCTTTTTCATGTACTCATCAACAAGTCCTTTCATATGATACCCACATGTGATAGTGCAGATAAAATACCCAGTCCGCCATCTTGGATGATCCGCCATATTGGAATTAGAATGTCACAATGCGTATTTGGATGCTAGTGGCAACCTTTTGCATATGTTTATAACCTTATCTATACAGATAAAAAAATGGAAGTGTTTGTTTGTAATACCAAATTAACAGCTTTTCACTAAATGCATAATTTAAAGTATATACGGTACAATAAAAAAAAAAAACAATTTAAAAAAATCCTCTGTCTGTCTATCTGTCCATCTGCTTGTCTGTCTGTTTGTTCCAGCTAATCTCTGAAACAGCTGGTTCGATTTTAACTTAGGTTTCATTTTAAAACATTATTAGGCTTGAAATAAAGCCTTTTATGAAATTAAATCTTTTTCAAATTCAAATTCAAAAATATCTTTATTTGATTAGACTTTATACAAAGTACTTTCAAATCGTCAGAATGACACAATTACACAGGATTATACATTGCTTTTACTGAGAAGTCTACGCGGGTGAAACCGCGGGCCACATCTTGTAAAGAAAAGATAAAAGCTTCAAAGTTTAGATTTATCTCTAAAAGGGTAAGAAAATAAACAGCGTGTTATTCGAGGAAAGGCCCGTTAATTTTTTTTTACAAGATTCTTTCAATTTAAAGTCGCAACGGGAAAGGCTGTAAGCTTTTAAGGCTGTCAAGGATTACCCGAGCAATTAATTTCTCTTAGCACAAAACGTAAATTAGTCGGATTATGTTTTTAGTCTGTTGCTTTAACAACATTAATGAATATAACATATTGTGTAAACTGATTATTTGATTAATAATATACGGGATAAAAAAATAAGGTATGGATATTTACATAGAATACTTTTAAGTGAATTTTATTGTAGTTAATTATTATTTACTACTAGCTGTGCCCCGCGGTTTCACGCGCGTAGATTTAGTTTCATCCTTATTGTCGCGGTACCCTAATATTTTTGATAAATAAAAGCAGCTTAAGTTACTACTTGAATCATCAGCCAGGTTTCGGAGATTACCCGGAACAAACAGACAGACGGACATGCATTTAGTGAAAAGCTGTTATTTTGGAATTACAAACAGACACTTCAATTTTATTTATCTGTATAGAGTATAGATGTTGTGAAATGTACATGATGGCAGCGGAGTTTCTTGCCGGTTCTTCTCAGAAAGCTAGTTTCCGAACTGGTTGTCAATTCTTCGACGTTCGTAAGTGTCTTACCAGGGTTTTAACTGAATAAATCATTTTCATTTTCGTTCATACAATTTGTCAGTTTCTCTGTCATATTTCCATGATGTCTTTAGTAATAGAAAACTATTTTGTTGGATACTTACGATAGTTGGAAGAAATACGAACACCGTTTGTCCCACATTGAGATACGAACCCACGAACTTCGGCAAACGAATCTACTAAGAGAGCCACACATGTCTTTACCTTATGATTTGAATTTTTCCTCCCCCTTCTTGAGAGTTAGAGAGAGCCACCTTGTTTCTAACCATTTCAGTAATTTTTCTTTTTATTGTTGGGAGAGTGAGTGAGACTTGATTTTTTTTGTATAATATTTTTTGGAAGTAGGAAAACTTAGTGTTTTATTATAGTCCTAAAAAGTCGATAGGTGAAGTGAAGTTAGGGCGAGCTACTCACCAGTTATGTATAAAATAGATTACATCAATAAATACAGAATAGAAAGATGAGAGGTTCGAGATCTAGAAACAAAGAAAGTGTTTCACACATAAAATTCTTATTGTAACACTCTGTATACTGTATGTAACTCAAAGATTAGAACTCTTTCCCTTAGCTGAGATATGGAAATACTGAAAAAAGATTCAATAATATGAATCATCAGGTTGTCAAACCGTCTTCAAAGTTCCTTTGAAAAGTTGGCAAAAATAGATTCCATTGCTCAGCTTAAGGCTTTAGTACACTATCATCGACTCGACTCAAAATGAACATTGAGATGCCAGGTTACCAATACGTCATCAATTTGTAACATATAAATTGCAATACGCAGCGTATTTTCATAGATTCGTCATTGCTTATTATTTAAAATATCTCACTGTTATGCTGATTGTTGCGGCTATGTTTCCTGCATCAAAGAACATTTTAGTAACATTTGTGTTTGCCTGGAGGCGGGATGGTTCCTATGCCGTAATTTTCACTAAGCATGGAAATAGAAAGCAATGTGCGAAATGTGTCTCAAAGTAATGCATTTGGCATTATTTGAATATTTAAATATTAACATATAAATATATATTTATGTAACGTGATATAAAGTTCACATTTTCATCGCTTCAATTTGAGTCGAGTCGGTGTTGAGTCGATATGATGTGCTCGTGCCTTTACAAGATGAAATGTAGTTTACATACAAATGCTGTTTGCGGCGTGGGTAGCTAACTTTGTTGATTTAACTGGCGTAGTTGTTATATTAAATAGTAATACTGTTTAAACGAGGGCTGACTTGCAGACTACAACTTTTATTACACCTTTTTATACCGCCTGTGTCTGACTGACTAATTAATTACTGTTGCAGCTTAATGCTTAAGCGCTGAGTACCTTATAAGGAACAAGCGGACGCCACGCGGTTTCACCCACGTAGTTCCCGTTCCCGTGGGAGTACGGGGATAAATTGGGGGGATTGTTTTTTTAAATTGTATAATATTTTTGAAAAGAGTAATTATGTTTATTTTGTTTGTTTGCATTGAATAGGCTCTGAAACTACTTGACCGATCTTGAAAATTATCATCAACGAGTAACATAGGCTATATTTTAAGTCAAAGTCAAAAATATCTTTATTCGATTAGACTTTATGCAAAGCACTTTCAAATCGCCAGGTTCGGAAGGTTGCTTTTACTGAGAAGAACCTGGCAAGAAACTCAGTAATTACTCTTTTAAAGAATATTATACAGTTTTAAAAAAATACAAAATAAATCACTCAAGCAACTATAAGCCCATGGACACAGTTCCAATGCTCAATCGTCAAAAATAAAAACTAAAAAAAATATTACAAATATATGTGAGCATGGCAAATGAGGAGGTCGTGGCACAGTTGCTATTGCGCATATCATTCGATCAGCGAAGTTAAGCAACCACACGCCTAGCCAGTAGTTGGATGGGTGACCGCCCGAGTTCCCTCCGTGCCTCGGAGAGCACGTAAAGCTGTCGGTCCCGGTTGCCAATTTAACATCTTTGGCAATCGTTACAGGTCAGTCGGAGGCCTAAAAATAATCTGACAACTGGTTTAACCCAGATCACAGATTTTCCTCCTAAATGTGGTTGCGAAGGTCAGATGGCAGTCGCTTCGTATAAAAATCAGGTGATCAGCCACATCGGGTTGAATCAAGTGCCGACCCTAACAATGTATCGGATAAGGCCAGGGAGATGATGATGGAAAATCTAACAAACAACTTGGTTGTTCAAAGAAAGCCTCCCATTATAATTAAGTCTACGCGGGGGAAATGCGTGGCACAGCTAGTTTTAATACGAGTTTGTGCTATAATACATATCCTGCAAAACAATAAAACATTTTAAAATCTATACATACATACATATACAGATAAATAAAATTGAAGTGTCTGTTTGTAATTCCAAAATAACAGCTTTTCACTAAATGCATATGTAAGTATACACGCTACTGACACTAAAAACCAAGTTTTAAAATTTTTCTCTGTCTGTCTGTCCGTCTGTCTGTCTGTCTGTTCCGGCTAATTTCTGAAACGGCTGGATGGATTTTAACGGGACTTTCACTGGTAGGTAGCTGATGTTTCAAGGAGTAACTTAGGATACTTTTATTTATCAAAAAAATTAGGGTTCCGCGACAATAAGGATGAAACTAAATCTACGCGGGTGAAACCGCGGGGCACAGCTAGTATTAAAATATTTCCGCACATTACCCTTATAATGCGACACGCCATGTGTCGTGTTTCTACGTTATAAAACACCACCCTATTTATTTATACATACATATTACCTACAGCTAAGGTAGCAAACAAACATACGGCCAGTGGTCACATTTGTACTTTTTTTATATATTTATAAGATCCCTGGGGATTAAGCAGTAGCCTACAACGCAAATGAGGTCTGTATCAAAAAAAATTCTAGAAATGTAAGTGTGGTGATTCCACACCACGTGTTTTACGGAAAACATCGCGGGGAACCCTGCATATGTCGGAGAAGTAATTCAAAGATGTATGTATAGTGCCTGAGACGACGATTGACTCGCCATCTGTCACGTTGGCACTTAATCATCTTCGGAAAAAATTGAATGTTGTTATTACGATACCTCTGGCTACTCCTTGGATCCTATATTAAATCCTTTACAAAGAGCTTTACTTCAATGGAAAACATCGTAAGCAAACCTGAACAAAGACAATTAAAATTAACTCAAAAATATCTTTATACGATTAGACTTTTTACAAAGTACTTTCAAATCGTCACAATGACATAATTATACAGAGCCTGTAGACAAAGTAACATTATCCTCACGCCTTGCGAGTAGAAACGAAAAATGTATAAGAATGACATGAATCAGTCACGTGACATATCGTCGTTGCGCGTTCAAAAGTAGCTATATGTTCTTACACACTTTAGGAGACGCAGAAAATGATTTTTTCGAAATAAGGCCCGAGTATTAAAAAAAATATATTCTTACTATTGATACATATAACAAATTTACGTAGTTTTTTTTAGATTAATGTTGGAGAGGTATTATTATTAATAATGACAAAATTAAACAATATTGGAAATTTTGACAGAGTTCAGAGAAATACACATAGCGTCTTTTGCACGCGCAACGACGATATATCATTCCCGTAAATTTTGAAGCGAAGAATAAATAAGAATAAGAATGTTACTACAGGATTATACATGCTACCGTCTGGTTCAGAAGGTTGCTTCTACTGATAACCGAGTGTTGTGGTTGAGATATAAACACCTTAACCTTCAAAGAAATTTTAATGAAATACATACGTAAGAAAACATAATCACCTTAAATACCACCAACCAAAATATAATACACAAACATTTACTTATACAAAAGCTAATTCAATTTAGTCCGACATGGAATAATTACGTTTGCGTGCGAAGAATATTAATCAAGGATATTATAGACTTCGTGTCATTTACATAAATAATGAGTGTGTAATAAAAACAGTAATTCATATAATTAACTAACGTCTGCCTGTAGGTTCACCCACAGTACGATTTATCTTGATTTTCCTTCTAAAATTCCTTGGATATCTATTAAATTACCTACTTAGAAAATATTTGCGATTGCTGTAAAATTTGCTTGGAAGCCCAGTTTCACTTCGCATTGGAATGTTTTCAGTTTAGTTAATACGATTATAATATCTTTTTCATTTGTTCTAGAATCACTGTCGTTTTCTACGTGGACGGAGTCGCTGAAAAAAGCTAGTACATATAAAATTCAAAGGGATGTGAAAGTGTGTGTGGAAAGTCAACGCAAAGCCTAAGCCACCGGTCCTGGAGACAGAGAATTTGGTAGGTATATTCTTGGTGAGTTGTAGGTTTGAAAGATTTTGTCAAAATTCTACCCCTATATGTGAAATGTGGTTAATAATGTTATCCTACGCAACGCAGGCAAAGCTGTGGGCGGAAGCTAGTTACATTTATAAATCGACACACCATGTAAGTGTAATTTTGTATCTTATAACCATATAGATTTAACGCAAAATCCGTGGATGTTCAGTACCAGGCGAGCAGTAAGTGTAGGAGATACAAAGATGTAAAAGCGGGCGGGCACAGCGCTTTTATATTCCCAAACAAATACTAAAGTATAGGCAATTTATATCGTCAACGACAAAAAAATTGCTAAAAATAGGCGAGTGTCGGATTAAAGAAATAATAATAATATTATTATTATTCGCTAAAAACATCGTATACGTACTATACTGACACAGAGTGGTTTTACGTTCCCATACAATACCAGGAAAATACGCTATCGATATCTAAACATACTAAAACCGGGGTACAATAAAGTGCAGGGGTACTAGGCGAGCAGTAAGCGTAGGAGATACAAAGGGTACTCACTCGGCTGCGGCGAGTGTTTCTTAGTGGACATAACGTCACTCAGGTCATGTCAGCTGTGACAGCGTACGCAAGCAATCATCGAGTACACGTGCTCGCGCCACGCCCACCGTCTCGAGCTCAGCTTCGTAGCCTTCTAAGATCTCACTGATACGTAGCCTGCAAATAAGATATAGGTTTTACTGGTATTCAGCATAAAATTGCTTTTTATGGAATACTGCTGTCAATTTATAGGCGCGGGAAGCCTGTTTGAAATAGGAAGGCAGGCTCCTTATATAAAGTTAGAAGGTATTGTAAAGATGACACCATAAGAGAATAATGTGGGGGGATTTGACTATATGGGGTAGATTTTTGGGCGAAATCTTTGGCACAGGGCACCAATAGATGGTATACAAGAGTTTAAAAATATCAAAAAAATCCCATGACTTTTTTTTCTGTCCTTATACTCCTTACTGATTTTTGTGGTAAAATTTTCTTGGAAGGGCTTAACAAAAGTTCTTATTTTATTATAAAAATGTGTTTCTAAGCTACGCCAAAAATAAGTAAAATAAACGACAAAAAATTAAAAATATATAAGGGACTAGCAAACCCGGCGAACTCCGTTTCGCCATTTTCACAATTTCACAGTGAATACAATACAGGTTTATCACATGAAATTAAATGAGCAGAGAACAATGAGTAGCTGTCAAATAATGTATCACGCACCGGCGCCATCTACTTAATATGTTGGTTTTTCATGATTTTTTCCTGAATTTTCTTTGCTATAAACCTCACGGAGCCCGACACCTTTTCAACGAATGCAAAACCGTGGAAATCGGTTCGTGCGTTCTAGAGTTATAGCGTCAGGAAGGAAAACCCGACTTATTTTTATATAGTAGATTTTTATTTTATTTTTAAATTGATACCACTACCACATGTACCTCTAGCTGCCAAAAATGTATGTCTAAAAGTCTAGATATTATATACTTTTTTTATACTACACAGGGTTTTATTTTAAACTATCGTGCGTTAAAAAAAAAACGTTCAGAATTCTGGGCGATTTTGCGCTATCTTCAATCATGTTGATCTCATGCTGGAAAGTGTTTATTGCAGTCAATAAACGTGACCAATACCGCAGTACCAAATAAAAAAACATCTTCTAATAATAATGCATCAATAAAATTCTTGGTAAAAAGTATCATATTTTTTTTACCGCCAATTTTCATCAAATTATATTTGCTTGCTTTCACAAATACAACATAAACAATAAAATTTGCTATGAAAGTATCCGAAAGAGGTTAACAAACAGACTTTCTTCTGCGGAGTAAATATTTTGAAATACGCACCAAACGCACGGTTCTATTGAATAATGTATCAAAACCAACGCTGTGTTTAGGGTTGAAATATGTCGATTCCATGTCTATTATCAACCTTAACATACTATAAAATATTCAGTGGGTATTCATTGCTAACTCGGTTACTTATAAGGTTCAAAATTGCTTGTATTTTTGTTTATGTTAGCTGAGAAACTCATGACGTTTAAGAGCCTAGTAACAGGCTTCTTGGAGCTGCCGTAAAGGGCCCTACCATGATCTCTTATCGGCGTGATAGTATGACACATATTATGAGACAGATGTATATGACGTTATACATCTGTCACTGTCACAAAACTCAACTATCATTGCAATAAGTGTTCAAGGTTGAGCCGCTGAAGTTCGGACCCAGTTGACAGGTTCGGACCCAGTTGTTTTGTGTTTAATTTCAATTTCAATTCCAATTTATTGCTTTCAACATACTCTTAACCTAGCACTTACAGGTATGGACAGTAAGACTTATCCTAGATTAATAATATGGACCCTGTTGGGCACAGCTATTTTGGAGAGAGGACTTCCACTAAGTATATTATATTTACATTTTATTTTACCTTTATTTATGCAATTATATAATTTCTGTTTTTATTTAAGGTTAATAATGAATTCTTATATACTAATACATTTTATTACCTATGTGATAAGTAGTTCGATATTTCGATAGTTCGATATTTATATGATAAGTAGTTCGTCCAAGGCATCTTTAGGATGGGTCTCAGACACTATACCGTAAGTCTTCGAATTTCTACGCATATGCAGATTTCCTCATGTTTTTTTTACCGTAAAGCTAGCGGTGTGACATCATTACACATACACACACATTAAAAAAATGTTTGTCCAAAGTATTTGTAAGTGTAATAAAGTGAAAAAATTTGTAAGTGTAACAAAGTAATATAGTGATTTTTTTACATGATTATAATTGTTACCACCGGTCTCTGAAGGTTAGTCTTTACTTAGATTTACAATATATCTTCATAAATATAAAAGGCACAATCTCAATGGTCAATTGTCAAAAATAAAAATATAATCACTGGGATTAGAACTTGCGACTATTAATCAGTGATAATGTAGCATTCAAATGGTGAAAGAATTTATAAAATCAGTCGAGTCCTTTTTGAGCCAATTCGTTACAAACATACATACAAATCTTTCCTCTTTATAACATTAGTATAGATTCTGTGTCGACGTAACAAATAAAATGTTGATCACGGACTTTTCCCGGCGGCTGTACCGGGTGTACGGCCGCGGGTGTACGCCTATATTACGTAACAGATAAGCTGCAATCTCGTTTCACTTGCTCCCTCTTATCTTGTTATGTCGACACATATTCTATAAATATACAACAAGTATAATATCATCTTGATAAAACTTTTCAATATTCTCAATTTGTTTCGAGAAAAGTCGCAATTTCTATTCGAAATGTTCTTCTTCAAAATCAAAGTCAAAGTCAAAAATATCTTTATTCGATTAGACTTCTTACAAAGTACTTTCAAATCGACAGAATTACATAATTACGAGTATACATGCTACCGCCAAAATTCTAAACTACGTTACGGTTCTTAATACGGTTTTAGTAACATGTAGGAGTTGAGTTCCGGGGGCCAAATGCGAGTTTTCACAGCCGCCGTCACAAGCCACCGCGTTGACGTAAACGCAGATTTGTATAGGATCTGAACAGGGCCATCTGCCAGCATCGAGACGATGATTTTAAGAAAACTCGCACTCGACACTCTATGGATTTTAAAGCTAAAAAATCCACATGATATTTTATAGAGAGTATTCAAAATGCCCTCTCAGGCTCCATACATACGGTTTTGAATTACTTTTCAGATATATGCAGGTTTCCTTACGATGTTTTCCTTCACCGTAAAGCAGGTGTGTAATCACAGCACATAAGTTTTTAGAAAGCCTCTGGGATTCAAACTTCCGTCGCTTCAATAGTGAGCGAGTGCTCAAACCCCATGGCCATGGCGGCTGTGAACATCCGAGGACATAAATAAAAAAAATTTATTATGTACCATGTGATGATCAAATATTTAGGTCCGATGCTCCTTTCTATAGTACAAGCGTCGTTTACTTCAGAGACTACGTGTGGAATCCTTCCAAGATATAATTTATCACCCTTTCTCCGTGTGACGTCCAAATCGTAAAAACGTCCGGTAGTCAAAATCTTATTTTGAGAAGTCGCATTTACCCGTATTGTGTTTGAAGTTCTGGATTTTTATATCAAATACAACAATAAACAGCAGTAAAGTTAGCACGTGCTCTTCAAGATATCGTGGTGATCCTGCGATAAATATGTCTATATATAATCTAATAAACGGGCAATTCTTCTATATACAAAATCAACATTTAATAACTGAGTCAGTAAGCAACTAGCTTAATATTTACATGCCTCAGAATTAGGTGAAATATGTGGTTCTTGTGACTTTAAAACCGCCTTTTTTTAACCATATTGCATGAGAATAAATCATTTTTCTATTTCTATTTCTATGTCAGGTCCTGACCTGTATTTTGTACGTACATGCTTTGAAATACCCATAGGATTACTCAAAATTGAGTCAGAATTTAAGTCATTAAGAATTTAGAAAAAATTACCACCGGTTCGGAAACTAACCTGCTGAGAAGAACCGGCAAAAAATTTAATTTCAACGTATTTTTGAAGAAAAACATCTCTAAAGTTTGCATAGTGCTTGTAACGGCGACGGACTCATCATCACGTTGACACTTAATCATCTTCGGTGAAAAGTGGACGGGGACCCATCTGGGAGGAAGAGACTGTGGGGAGAGCGAAGGGAAGATCTTCCAGCCAGGCGGGTGGCATGCCTGGGGAACCGCGGCTCCAACTGTTCCAGTTGGAAACTTGTATATATACTGCAATGCGCTTGAAAACTCTTATGGCGCGATTTAGGTTCTCGTGTATTTGTACTCAAACTTCGCCTTTGTTAGCGAGTAGCGCCATCTATGAGCGAGTGGAGAAACGCTGCTTCAAGACCATATCGTTTTAAATATCTATATACTTACTCGTATATATATCTTCTGCCACTATTGCTTCCCTAAAACATACGTTTAGTTTCCTCGCGCCGTGAAACTTTCACAATCTTTGCTTCACACGACTTGCCTTTTCGACATATAAGTTAGTTGTTTACTTCTTATTTGGATATGATTAGTTGAACGACTCATCGGACAACTGTTTAGAAACGAAGTCGTGAGATCAGTCGTTAATTATAAAGTTAAGTATACAGTGGTAATTTCTTAAGGCCACTTTCCGAAAATGGTTAGATCTCAACTGAAGCTAGACATAGCTTTCGTCTTACATATGTGTGTATGTAAATATAATTAACAATCACATTATTGTTAAGGTTGGGTCCTTAATGCCCCTAAGAGCGAATATAAATCTTTATCTCATAAAATAATAATGTCTATTTTGAGTAGACTGTCCCGTTGGTCTAGTGGACGTAAACGTTAGGTACTGCTGAACACGAGGTCCTGGGTACGATCCCGAGGTCGAGTAAAGTGTTTTAGTTTTTAGTTTTAAAGGGTTTCTCTATCTGTAATTTCCCAGTAGCAGCCCGGAGTCTGGATTAGTGCCAGATTAGTGGCTCGCCCTCTATTACACGAGACTTAAACATAAGTGGTGAAATGTGGATGTATTGCAACGGCGGATCCAGGGGGAGATCCCCCTGACCTGGTTCCAGGACTTAGGTGGACCACTAATTGAATATAATGATTTTATTTATATACTAGCTGTGCCCCGCGGTTTCACCCGCGTAGATTAGTTTCATCCTTATTGTCGCGGAACCCTAATATTTTTGATAAATAAAAGTAGCCTAAGTTACTCCTTGAAACATCAGCTACCTACCAGTGAAAGTCCCGTTAAAATCCGTCCAGCCGTTTCAGAGATTACCCGGAACAAACAGACAGACAGACAGACAGAGAAAATTTTTAAAACTTGGTTTTTCAGTGTCAGTAGCGTGTATACTTTCATATGCATTTAGTGAAAAACTGTTATTTTGCAGTTACAAACAGACACTTCAATTTTATTTATCTGTATGTATAGATTTTGTCACCATACAGTTTTTATGTAACTTTTTGCAGTATTTAATTTATTTAATATAATATAATAATTTTGTACGATGGCAAACGTTTGGGAACGAACGACTATGTGACCCCCTCCTGGCGCCAAAGCTGGATCCGCCCCTGGTGTATTGTATGTACACCCCTGTCTTTCTGGACAAGATATAGTAGTTAAAAAGATTAACAGCACGTTTATAAATTTAAATTTCAATAGAAAGGTTTCTCTAATCTTATTTTAGCTAATTAAGTATATGAGGGTACATGCAAAATGAATATTTCAAACGTACTAAAGGTTTCCATATTAACCTGTTCACTCGTATAACATTCGCATAAATCTACATAATGTTTAGAAAACGGGCGCAGATGCTGTTATTATTGTATTATACCTTATTTACATAAGTAAATATATGATAATAAGCTAATTTTGGGCCGTGGTGGCCAGTAGGTGAGCAACCACCTACTATGCAAGCGACGCAAGTGCGAATCGTTTTTCAAAAACTTATGTGCAGTGATTTCACACCACGTGCTTTACGGTGAAGGAAAAAATCGTGAGGAAACCTGCATATGTCTGAGAAGTAACTCAAAGACGTATTTATAGTGCCTGAGACGGCGATAGACTCACCTTCTGTCACGTTGGCACTTAGTCACCTTCGGGGAATACAGGCGTGAGCATATGTAAGTATGAATGTAAGTTAACTTTGAATATATGAACCTACTTTTGTTTGATGAAATATACATGATGACTGGTTGAGTTTCTTGTCGGTTATTCTGAGAAAGCTAGTTTCCAAACCGGTGGGAATTTATCGACGTTAATAAGTGCCTTACCAAGGCTTACACTGAATAAATCAATACATTTGTATTTTCAATCGTTTCGCGTTCGATTGAAGACACTTCTAATGTGATGCGGATTAGAATACTAGTTTCTGTCCGCTACTTCGTTCGCGTGGAATAGTTACCTACTTAGCGTGATGATACATAGCCTTCCTATCTCACAATGAAACATTTTCTAAATAGACCTGAGATAAGCTTTTATTACTTGAGATTAGCACGTTCAAGCAAACAAACAAACCCTTCAGATTTATATATTAGTATTATAGATAACTATTACTATATTAAGAAGAGACAGGGCATAATGAGATTTGCGTTAGAAGTTCATAGCTGCTAGACTAGGGACTGAGCTTATTCAATATTGTGGAAGCAAAAAATATGAAGAGTGGAGCAGGTGCGTGTGTTAGATTATAATAAACTCGGGACCTACAACTAACTTCAGTTGTCTAGGTAAAACTGTAATAACAAGGATTATTTACCTCATTTTATCTGTTTTAGCTATTAATTGGAGGGATTGTAAGAAATAATAATCAATAGACGATATAGATTATAGTTATATTTTAGAATGTTACCACCGGTTCGGAATGTTGCTTTTACCGAGAAGAACACGGCAAGAAACTCGGTAATTACTCTTTTCAAAGTTAATTCACAATGTTTGACAAATAATCCACATCACAAAATGTAGTTCAATGAGGACACCAGTTATACTTACATTTTACAGAAAAACAGTATCACAGTTTATACAATAATACAGAATGAGTTATAAGTACACTTAACTTGCTTGTCTGCCAACTGTCCAGGATCAACTGTGTTTCAAAATAATATTAATGGGTTTATATAACCGGGGTGAAGCCATACAAAATGAATAACCAATCAGAGAACAGTTTTAAGTAGTAACACAAATACGCCTTAAATTAATACTAAAACACATGATATTAGTCCGGAATTATTACTTACATATCTTAAATAGGTTTCAACACCATTTTATACTTATATTTTCTTTTATTTACCTTTAAGTTCGCCTAAAATATTAATGGGTTTAGACCAATCAGAGGACAGTATTCATAAATACGCCAAATATTAATACTAAAATACATTGTTTTAGTCTAGACTCATTACTCACATATCTAAAATATGTTTCAACACTATTTTATAATTATATTTACACCTATTAAATCTTTAAAACAATATTGGGCTTACAAACCCGTGGTGAAGCCAAATACAATTTGAAATAAACCAATCAGAGAATAGTATTCAGCAATAACACAAAATAGGACTTAAATCAATACTAAAATACGTTATATTAGTCTAGAATAATTACTCACATATCTAAAATATGTTTTAACACCATTTTGTTATTATATTTCACCTATTAACATCATTTTAACTAACGGATGTGAAATGTATAAAATTTACAAATAAACACGTGAGGACCGGAAACATGTTAACAACTTTCGTTGGTTATTCCTGTATTAAACGTTCTATTATAACCAAGAAAATAATGAAATAGCCTGAAATTTATTAAAATACATAATCGTATTTAATTTTCCATCATATTCTTCCCAATAATACTTAATATATAACACGTGCATCCCATATTAGCAAATAAGCAGTGCTTACTGCTTATTTGTTAATATGGCTGACTGCGAACTGAAAATGTGCATTCAAGCCAGCGCTCAAAAGTCTTGACGCCAGGTATACTTTGCACCTTAATCAACAATTTTATTCAGACCTATTATTTTCAAACACACATTTGAATGCATGAATCGAATATAAAGTTCAAGGTATACTGGTTGTTCCAGACCCTTTTGCAACATAAAGTCACACGTAGCCCTCGTAGGAATAGAGAAATGCTCATTTTATTTTGCCATACAATATGGGATAGACGTGAGATCATATCGGAATTATTGTTATTTCCACATATTTGCTACATTTCCTAGGAGTATTGTCTCAATAAACTAATGTTTATCTTTATAAATGATTCCCTGTTTCCCTCGGTCACGCCATCACACGGCTGGATGGATTTTAACGGGACTTTCACTGGCAGATAGCTGATGTTTCAAGGAGTAACATAGGATTATTTTATTTAGAAATAATATTAGACTTTATTATTTTATTGGATAAAGATTATATTCGATCTTAAAGGGTTTACTTTACCTTAACAATAAATTTATTGTCTGTTACAATGCCGTCGCGTGTACGACGAAATTTCTTCTACGCCAGCAGATTTGTAAATTATGTTTTCCTCACTGTATCCAGTCACCTCAGTCCAAGATATCCCACACTATTTGTAAAAAGTTATCAGCTAATTTAGCGCGTTTCAAACTAAACTAAAACCTAACAAAATCTAATCCAATATAGCCTGTCAAGTCATGTAATCAAGGACGCCGACCAAAAACAGTGAACTACCTTCTTTACAAGAATATTTTGTGAAATAAATTTAACATCACAAAGTGATATTTGTGAATGTTGCCACTGACAATAATTGGATCAATGTTGGCGTTGCTTTGACAAATAATCTCATAACTTTTTTTAATATAAAAGTATTGCGATACGATATTCGATATTGTTAAAATAAAATATATTCCGTCCGTTTTTGAATGATTCAAGTACTTTGGTATTGCTTAAGTAACGAAATGTAAGTCGAAAATTAAGCTTTGCGGTGCCTAAATAATACTTGCGAACAACTTAATCTCTCTTGAGGACAATGCTTCCAGCTTTTTACATGAAAAAGAATCTTTTTGGTAAAACACGACAAAACATCTGTATTGTATACTAGAAAAACAGAATAACTTCTTATATAACATTCATAACATAATATAATATGTTATCTAACTATGATAGTTAGATATGTGCTCTTGCGGACTTTTTTGTAGATCTTAATAAGACCCGCAAACCCGTAGTACATCATTTTGTTCTATTGTCAATAGTTTTTGCAGCGCACGCATAAATAGGTTTTCGATTTTACACCTTCGGTTACAAAATTGCAATTTTTTATGAGAATAAAATATAGCCTATAGCCTTCCTCGATAAATGGACTATCCAAAACTGAAAAAAATTTTGAAATCAGACCAGTAGTTCCTGAGATTAGCGCGTTCAAACAAACAAACAAACTCTGCAGGTTTATAATATTAGTATAGATTCATAACATAATATAATATGCTCACGCCTGTATTTCCCGAAGGGGAAGTCAGAGGTGTACCTTAAATTACACTCGCATTTCACCAGTTATATCTGAGTCCCAATGTAATAGACGGCGAGCCATTAGCCGGTACTAAGCCAGACTCCGGACTGCTACTTGCAAATTGCAGGTGGAAAAACCCAATAACACATTGCCCTACCAGGACGTAGAACCTAGGACATCAAGTTCCGCAGCAGGAGTACCAGACAAACGATGCAGGCGATCCAATATGCCTTTTTGAACACTGGCAATGTTTTTGAGACTAACAATCTAAGTACGCTTTTACATAGGACCTCAAGTTCCGCAGTAGCGATTATTAGACCAACGAGGCAGACTACTTACATACATACATATGCTCACGCCTGTATTCCCCGTAGGGGTAGGCAGAGGTGTTGTAATCACAACACCCACTTTTCACCGAATATGATTAAGTGCCAACGTGACAGAGGGAGAGTCCATCGCCGTCTCAGGGGCCCTACTCGCTTTCTCCGAAAAACGAAACTTCGGCCGAAAGTTCGCAAAGTTCCTACCACGGATCTTATTCGTTCTAAAATTACGTCAAAACGTGGACTGCTAGAAAATTCTTTGACATTTATATATTTTAATCCTACTTTGACAAAAGTATTAAACAAACGAAAATTTTAATTTGATAAAAACAAATCGATACTTAAACTACGTTTAATTATCGTTCGTTTGCGAAGTTTCGTTTTCGGAGAAAGAGAGTAGACCTCCAGGCACTATACATACGTCTTTGAATTACTTCTCAGACATATGCAGGTTTCCTCACGATTTTTTCCTTCATCGTAAAGCACGTGGAGTGAAATCACTGCACATAAGTTTTTTTTTTAGAAAAACTCATTGGTGCAGGCCCCGCTGGTATTCGAACTTGCTTCGCTTGCGTAGAAGGCGACTGCTCTAACCCCAAGGCCACCACGGCTCGAGGCAGACTATTCAATATATTATATAAGCTTATACACTATGGCACACGAAGATGGCAAATACGCATATAGCCCGCATGTCCGATTGAGAAATATTCAGAGGAGTTATTTCATCCTTACATTAAAGCTGAGCAGTGCATCTCGAAATCGGAGTCCGTGTTGAGTTGATAATTTACACTTTACGAAATTTGTACTATTACATACGCGG
This sequence comes from Watsonalla cultraria, assembly GCA_964035505.1. NCBI lineage: Eukaryota > Metazoa > Arthropoda > Insecta > Lepidoptera > Drepanidae > Watsonalla > Watsonalla cultraria. The sequence goes on along the minus strand of OZ037736.1, from coordinate 5,159,362 downwards.
TGAAGTTGTAATGAATCATCATCTCCTTGGCCTTAACCCATGTATTTGGGGTCGGCACTTGATTCAACCCGATGTGGCTGATCACCTGATTTTTATACGAAGCGACTGCCATCTGACCTTCGCAACCCCTTTTTCGAGGAAAATCGGCAATCTGGGTTAAACCAGTTGTCAGACTTTCTTAGGCCTCTGACTGACCTGTAACGATTGCCAAAGATGTTAAATTGGCAACCGTGACCGACAACTTAACGTGCTCTCCGAGGCACGAAGGGAACTCGGGCGGTCACCCATCCAACTACTGGCGAGGCGTATGGTTGCTTAACTTCGCTGATTGAATGATATGCGCAATAGCAACTGTGCCACGAGCTCCCATATGACAGTTTATTGCCATGATTTAACTCTTATTATGAGACAGATGTAGGTATATGACGTGTAATCCGTCTGTCACTGTCACACAGTGGAACTATAATGACAATAAGAGCTTGAGCAGATCCAAGTGCTTGAGAAGTGCTACCTCTTTTCGACAACTTGAATTTGAAAGGGATGGAAATAGTTTTATACCGGGTCTAATGAGGACAGTGAATAAGGGCCCATGTAGTTATTCCAAAGATGAATAGCTGAATGGTAGCTGCGACGGCAAAGGGTTTCATTCAATGGTCTTTGAAATATGAGCGCTTTGAAAAAGGTTACAAAAAGACGTCTTCCTTTGCTGATCGACAATCATAATTTATGGGTGTGGTTACCTGTTACTCAAACTCAAAAATATCTTTATTCGATTAGACTTTATACAAAGTACTTTCAAATCGTCAGAATGACACAATTACACAGGATTATACATACATGCTACCGCGTTCGGAAGTTTGCTCTTACTCAGAAGAACCTGGCAAGAAACTGAGTAATTACCTTTTCAAGAATATTATACAGTTTTAAAAATACAAAATATATCACTTAAGCAACTAAAAGCCTCAATTGTCAAAAATAAAAACTAAAATATTACAAATATTTGTTAGCATGGCTACTACATCGTAATAAGGATGTTTCCAATGAAACTAAATCTAACGCAACTTTTTATATTGTAAGATAGCTGTGCCCCGAGGTTTCACCCGCGTAGATTTAGTTCCTTCCTTATTGTCGCGGAACCCTAATATTTTTAATAAATTAAAGTAACCTAAGTTACTCCTTGAAACATTAGCTGCCAGCCAATGAAAGTCCCGTTAAAATCGGTCTAGCCGTTTCAGAGATTACCCAGAACAAACATACAGACAGACAGACAGAGAAAAAATTTAAAACTTGGCTTTTTAGTGTGTAGCGTGTATACTTTCATATGCAAAGCTGTTATTTTGGAATTACAAACAGACACTTCAATTTTATTTATCTGAATAGAGTATAGATGTATTTTATTTATCTGTATAGATGTTACAAAACATACAAATATTAGTGATGGTAAAAGAATTATTTCAGTGTCTTAAAAAAAATCCAAGTTATTCAATTTTGAGTAAGTAAGTTTACTTTTGTATTCCACATTTATCCATAGGAATATTGTGAGTTTTATTTTAAGCCACGCTACGACGAACTTGGCAAACCCTATAGGTACTTGAGGTACTGGCGGTTCATGTATGCGTTCATTTGCATCATCATCATCAGCCGGAAGACGTCCACTGCTGAACATATGCCTCCCCCTTGGACCGCCACGCCGAACGACAATGCGCTATTAGCATCCATCGGTTGCTCACGATGTCGTCGGTCCACCTAGTGGGAGGCCTGCTTACGCTGCGTCTTCCCCTCCGTGGTCGCCACTCGACAACTTTTCATTTGCAGCTCGTTGCTTTTATGCTGCATAATCTCTGGAGTTTTTACTGATGTGATTTTACCGTGCCTAGGTCTGGGAGCTGACCTTCTGTTTTAATCAAGGTCCTTTCTATGTTGTGACACCTTTGAAGTAAGTTATTAAGGGCTTTAAGAAGGGTTTAATTACAGCTCTACTTTGGTCAAGTTTATGTTGAACCATGTTCTTTAGATAAACGCAGTCAAATGAAATGGAGGATGGATCTTATGTATTACTATCGGACGTCACGCGGTTTCATCCGCGTAGTTCCCGTTCCCGTGGGAGTACGGATAAAATATAGCTTATATTAATCAGTGATAGTGTAGCATTCGAATGATAAAAGAGTTTTTAAAATCGGTCCAGTACTTTTTGAGCCAATTCGTTACAAACATACATACAAACCTCTTTATAATATTAAGTATATCGGCCACGACGTGACACCCCGTAATGCCGGGTCGCTCATACTCTCGTAGATGCGTGTGTGTGTGGATCAATTTGTTCCTCGATCTGTACTGCTTTAGTCAGCAGTCTATAAAATATGTATAATATAGGCTCATATATCGCAGTCGTGATGTCATTTTAGTATGCCAATATTATCACTGCGAAATTCAGAAACGTAGGATAACCCTTAGTTTATTGCGGTCTCTGTCTAACTATAGGCAGATAATGAAGCCGTCTCACTCGTATTATATTTTATTGTGGAGAGCCCTGCCAAATTATATAGGTCGATGAACGTACAAGGGAATGAAAATAAATTATGCCTTATTGTTTTGTTGCTAGACTCGGTTCTGCCCGCCACTTCGTCTCGTTGAATTAGTAAGTATTCTATGTGTTATAAACGATCTGTGAGATACATGTCGTACAAATACATTAAGCCTTTTTAGGTTATTTAGTAACTAGCGGAAGTCACGCGGTTTCACCCGCGTGTAAAATGTAAGTACGGGAATAAAATATAGCCTATGCTACTCGCTGATGATGTAGCTATCCATGGCTGAAAGAATTTTAAAAATCAGTCTATTATTTTTTAGCAAATTCGTTACAAACATACACACAAATCTTTCCTTTTTATAATATAGTATAGATGAAAAGCCTATATTAAATCATTGTCAAAGAATAAAACTTTTTAATACTTATAGTGACTCAATTTCGCAGCCTCGAAAAGATCCAAGCTCGCACAATCCCCTCGGTAAAGTGGAATGAACTTCAATTATTATTTTTCCACCTCTTATATAGGCTACCAAATCTTTTTATTGAAAGGTATGGATTGAATTGACCCTGCTAAATCCAAGTTTGTCGTAAAACCGAATATGGTCCAGATTGACGATAATTTATCCACTGTCTTTTGGTCACAAATAGAAGCCCAGGAGTCTGAGTTTCTTGCCGGTTCTTCTTAGAAGGCTAGTTTCCGAACCAGTGGTAAATTTTCGACGTTCATAAGTGCCTTACCAGGGCCCAATCTGAATAAATATTTTTCATTTCCATTTGCATTTTTTTAGGGCTAGTCTGTATACCCGATCCCGAGACCCCCGTCCCAGAGTACCTCATTATTATAAATCTGAATAACTCATTCAATAGTTAGTTCAGTATTCACTCAATTACTGTTAGTAGACCAAGTATGGGTATAACCATAGATATAGAAAAAATTTCGAGTATAACGGAAACGTCAACTGGGGTGAGGTCCACAGACATACAATAAATAAGCAATATAGAGTGCAACTGTGTCTGTGGTCAAGAGTTAATGTATATCTGTGACGTTATAATGTAATTAACCTAACAACCTATTAAGAAACTTATATAGTTTTAATTAATGCTGCGTCACGTTTTTTATTAATGAAAAGTATTTTTTTTTCTTTTCTTTCTTTCAACGAACAAAACTTAAACTTGTAAGATTTGCGTTGATGTTTTCGTTGTGGAGGAAATTTCAGTTTGCTCAAAAGTGATCTGCTACGGGAAGTTAGCAAAGCATATTATGAAACATTATTAAGAAATATTGGATAATATCTTTGTTAGAAAAAAATCTTTTTCTCAAATTTTAGAGACCAGTTTCAATACATAACGGAAAAAATGTTTAAAAGTAACCAACTAACTAACAAACCAGTAAAACTAGAATGAACTAAATATCTATTTAGTGCAGAGTCTAAAATACAACAAGCATTTAGGCCACAATGTACCGAAGTAATGTACTAGCTATGTAAGCTGGAGTACTGCTAGCTTTTTCGTGTAATGTTTGGTCATAAAAAACTGTGTTACAAAGAATAGCTAAAGTCTAAAGGAGCGTTCAGAATATAGAACAATACATTACGCATTCGAACAAAGTCTTGCGCGTTGTTGGTATACATTTTCTTGGCTTTTTGTGAGGAAAAGTAGCTAATGATATATTGGAATAGAATGAAGGACTTATATTTATTACTAGCTGTGCCCCGCAGTTTCACCTGCGTAAACTTAATTTTATCGGTGGCCCGCGGAATACTATTTTCTAATCAAAGTAGCCTAAGTTACTCCATGTTTCATCAGCTAGCTGTCAGTGAAAGCCCCGTTAAAATCGGTGCAGCCGTATCATAGATTACCCGGAACAAATAGACATACAGACAGATGCCAAAAACTTAACAAATTTGATTTTTATGTCAGTTCATGTGCATTTAGTGAAAGGTGTTATTTTGCTTGTCTGCTCACTCGGGTGAATTTTTTCATTCTTATGGTAAATACATTTCCTCCAAAACCTCAAAATTCAAAGTCTTATATATAGTACCTAAGATGGCGCTGGTTTCACCATCTTTTAATTGGCACCGTTTTATACATGCCTATGCTCACGCCTGTATGCCATGAGAGTAGGCAGAGACCACCATTTGCCACATGCTACGATCCTTACATATTTCTGGCACCTTTTCAGTCGGTGAAATATGGGTGATGTATCACCTCTGCTTCCTTCGGGGACTCTTCTCAGAAGACGAGCCCTTACATTTATTCATTCTTTGGCAAAGATCACTTTCTTTTTCTCATTTTACGCGACCAAAATCGCGAGTAAATAAATATTTCTAAACAATATTATAATATCGCGTGATCAAAAAGCATTAACGATCAAAATATCGTCGAGAAGTAGAAAATAAATCATAATGATTATGATCAAAGTTTCTGTAGTTGAATTGGAAACTATTCTTAGAATTAGGAACTTGGATTGTGAATCAATTGATTAATTGTCTTGACTCACTTGTCGAAGTTAATTCGGCATCAATTTGCGAAATCACTTCATTATAATATAAGCTCACTCACACCTTCCTAGAAGGTTCACAAAGGGGCAGAAAGAGGTATTATTAAACCTAACTTTCCGTAGTAATATTATGAACTAGTTGTGCCCCGTGGTTTCACACGCGTAGACTTAATTTAATGTGTGGCTTTATTTCGCGAAACCGAAGTTTTTTTTAAATAAAAGTAGCTTTATTTATCTACTTGCTACATCAACTATCTGCCAATGAAAGTTCCATTAAAATCAGTCCAGCCTTTTCATAGATTAGTCGGAACAAACGGACAGTCATACAGTTTTTTGATAGTAGTATGTTCTTTCATATGCATTTAGTGAAACGCTGTTAATTTGAAATAACAACCAAACAATTCACCATGACCCTAAATTATATGAATAAATTTTAAAACTCTAACAAATACATACTCCATGAAAAAATTTGGTCTACTCTCCATACTGCTTAGTAAATTATATATTACGAGTATATGCAGAGATATCTGGCTGCAGCAACTCACAATGACAGCGGTTGAGTGACGTAGAATAATTTATATTCAGTGAGACTTTCTTCTCGCGCACATGTGCCCCACTCATATTTTAAAAGAACATATTGTAGATAGTAAAATGTAAGTGTTTGTGAGACAGCGATCGACAAATTTTTCGGTGAATAATAAATAAATATTGCTCACGCCATCCCAGAAGGGTCCCCGAAGGTGTAAGCAGAGGTTTTGTTACCCACATTTCACCAAAGATGATTAAGTGCCAACGTGACAACTTGACAGCAGTCACTATACATACGTATTTGAATTACTTCTCAGTCATATGCAGGTTTCCTCGTGATGTTTTCTTTCACCGTGAAGTTCGAGTTGTAAAATCACTGTTTTTAGAAAAACTCATTAGTACAGACCGCTGGGATTTGGACTTGCGTCCCTTGCGTAGCAGGCAACTGCTCAAACCCGACGGCCGCCACAGGTCTATATATATATACTAGCTGTGCCCCGCGGTTTCACTCGCGTAGATTTAGTTTCATCCTTATTGTCGCGGAACCCTAATATTTTTGATAAATAAAAGTAGCCTAAGTTACTCCTTGAAACATCAGCTACCTGCCAGTGAAAGTCCCGTTACCGTTCAGAGATTACCCGGAACAAACAGACAGACTGACAGACAGACGGACAGACAGACAGAGAAAAATTTTAAGACTTGGTTTTTCAGTGTCAGTAGCGTGTATACTTTCATATGCATTTAGTGAAAAGCTGTTATTTTGGAATAACAAACAGACACTTCAATTTTATTTATCTGTATATAGATGTATAGATAAATATATATATTAGCTGTGCCCGTGGTTTCAGATGCGTAGATTTAGTTTCATGCTTCATGTCGAATAAATAAAAGTAGCCTAAGTTACTCCTTGAAACATCAGCTACTTGTCACTGAAATTCCCGTCAAAATCGATCCAGCCGTTTCAGACATTACCCGGAACAAACGGAGAGACAGACAGACATACAGATAAAAATACAAAATTTCATATATAGTGAAAAACTGTTATTTTGCAATTACAAACAGACACCTCAATTTTATTTATCTGTATAGACTGCATAGATAGATGTATAGATATAACCTTCATACATTTTTTTCATATAGGAACGAGTTGGATCCATTTAAAATATCCTCCAATATAATGTGATGGCAATCGAACAAAGGTAAACGTTATATTTTCCGGGTCTTGAAGCATTGTCAAGCTTAATCGTAGCGGAAAGTTAAAGGATTTAAATTTCAACCCGAGCGATTATTCATTCAGGTATAAATCGTTTAAAGGTATTAGCAGCACCGTGAATAAAGCTTTTAGTCGTATTAGTTGGATTGTCATTAATATTGCATCTTTGTTTTAATTTTTACTAGCTGTGCAACGACGGTTTCACGCAGATAATAGTTTCATCTATACATCTATAGAGATAAATAAAATTGAAGTGTCTGTTTGTAATAGCAGATAGAACAAACACACAGGCAGAGAAAGATTTAAAACTTGGTTTTGTTGCATATGCATTTAATAAAAAGCTGTTAATTTGGACTTACAAACAGACACTTCAATTTTATTTATCTTTATATATGTTGAGATATAGATTAGTTTTTATCTGTATAGATATTAGATATAGATTCGAAGAATATACACACTTTTCATCAACACAGAACTCTATCAATGTAATGCTACTGTAAGATAACAGCTTAAGTCAGAAATAGCAGGTTAAAAAATAACTATTACCCGAAAAAAAATAACTTGACCCGAATCGGTATCCCTCGGGACCATGCCAACCATTATTATAAGCGCCAGCTATTAATCCACGTCACCGAAATAGCAATGAAATGTAAGCTTTATTCATAGCAATATACAGCGAATTATTCGATACGTCACTTGAAGGCAAATGCAATGTTAAGTTCTACCACCATACACTTACCAGTTTATTGTTTTAGTAGTGGTTTTTTTTTAGCCGTGATGGCTGTGGGGCTTGAGAACTGGAGCTTCGATCCCCGGGGCCTGTACCGATTAGGTTTTCTACGTACGTATGAACAGTGATTTCACACCACTTGCGCTAAGGAAAACATCGTGAGGAAGCCTGCATATGAGAAGTAATTCAAAGACGTATGTATAGAGCATGCGACGGCGATGGAGTAACCTCTCCTTTGCGTTGGCACTTAATAATTTTCGGTGAAAAGTGGGTTTTGTAATTACAACACCTCTGCCTATCCCTTCGGGGAATACAGGTGTGAGTATATATGTAATGTAATAAATATCATCCTTGAACCATTATTGTCACTGCTGAGGGTCGTGATACCCCGTGGATATCACCTTCTTCTTCACAATCTGTCGCCATCTGCTTCTATCTTTGGCTATGTGGAGAGCTTTGTGAACAGGATTGTCTACGGTAGTGCGAATTTGATCTGACCATCGCGTGGGACTGTGACCTCTTGGACGTTTCCTCTCCATCCATATCTATCCTCCAAGTATAGATATAGATGTATAGATAGAATTCACAGCCGCCAAATCAAACAGGATATCCCTTTAAAGCCTACCCTACTTCTCTTAAATTCCAATAAAGCGTTCTGAAACCGGGAATTTACTTAGGTATATCTTCAATTCATGTCATTACATAAGGCAAACAAAAGCAGCTTATCTGTTTGGAAGTTGGTAGATTTGTTTAGCAACTTGTTGACGAGGAGACATCGCGGCTGATCGCGACTGATATCATGAGACGACTAAGATATACCATGCCAATTTGTTGTAGCTAAGTAAATTACTGGCGAAATTTTCAGCCTACATTACACTTGACGTAAAACCAACCACCAGTCGGACAATTTACACAATTATTCGCTGACGAGTGACTGCAATTTGTTTTTATAATACTGGAGTGGCGAGCAAGCCTGCGGTCCACCTGATTGTAAGTGGTTACCGCAGCCTCATAAAATTAGAATTATAATAAAAATGAATATTCAGTTTAGGCCCTGTTAAGGCATAAATGTCGAAGAATTGACCACCGGCTTGGAAACTAGCCTTCTGAGAAGAACCGGCAAGAAACTCAGCTGGCATCATGTTGCCCCTGCGATGACACACCTCCTCGAACAATGCCCACAATAAACTATGCAGAGAAATAACCGCGAACATACATGTATATATCAACCTAAACAACATAACGGATCTATTTACGCAATCTTCCGCAGTTAAATCCTTCATCTACTACATAGAACAGATCACCAGCACTCTCAGGCGTGAGTATATGTTTGTATGTAAAATATTTTTTAATTTGCTTTTCTAGTTCCATAGTTCCCTCAATAAACTCACATTTATAGATAAAGGAGTAAGTTCTAAGATAATGTATTTAAAATTAGTCCAAAGTATAAAGAAACAGATGTATAATTCCAACCTTCCTTTGACGAATTTACACATTTTTACAATTTTACAATTTGAACCCTTTCTTGTTTTGCAGCTTGAAAATTGATATTAAACCACTCATTATCCCGACTAAAAATAAACGATCAATGCCAAAAACCACAGGGCGCAGCCAGTACTTAATAAAGTAGATTAAAATGAATTTTTCAGAAGCATGAAAGGTCGAGAGTGTTCGCTACCAATTAACGAGAATGTTTTCATTTCCGCGGAAAATAACACGCCATTTGTAATTTGTGTGCCATTTATGTATATTTATTGACATAAATACTTAATATGCTTCTTTACTTTTTTATCTTTTTTATAGTGCCTGGAAATGGCGATTGACTCACCATCTGTCACGTTGGCACTTAATTATCTTCGGGGCAAGGGCGTGCATTGGATTTTCAGAGGGGTAGGCAAAAACAATAAGTAGGCAGGTAGGCAGTTTAAGTACATACCTATGTGTCGCGGCGTAGGTACATACGTTTTGGTAAAGACGCACACACACGACTCGAGTGTATTCAGTGATCGCAAATTGTAACTTCTGCTTACCTGCTTATATGCAATGCACGCCACTGCTTCGGGGAATATAAGGGAGTACACATTTATAAAGAAGAATGATTTGTATTTTTTTTGTGACGAATAAACTTAGAAACTACGGGAACGATTTGAAATATTCTTACAGCAATTGATAGCTACATAATTTGCGAGTAACATAGGCATATACTTTCTCCCCGTACTCTCACAGAAACCGCGTAATTCACGCGGTTTAAGCCGCTTGGCGTCCGCTATTATAACATAAAATTCAAAAAATGTTTTTCAATGCAAGCGTAGCCGCAGCTAAAAGCTATTCCATAATTCAATAACATTTAAAATACAGTATTAATGTAAGATAGGAAGGTGTATAGGGATCTCTATTGTTATTTCCCTTATTGCAGCTAAATCTAATCCTAAGCGGCTGGACTGATTTTAATGGAAATAGACAGTTGATGTTAAGACAAATTTATGAACAATAATTTGGGTTTAAATTCAACCCTACCAAAATTTATTCTATGCTGGTGTGAACCTCAGGACACAGCTTGTTTAAAATAGATGAAGAATTCTTTACACGAGTAATTCTTGTAAATTATGTATTTAAATATAAACAATATTTTTTCTTACCAACTCTGCATTTATATTTACTTTTATTTAACGAATAAAAATAATAATAAGGCATTAAATTAAATGTATTAAAATAAAAAGAATGGAAATATAAATAAAACGTTTTGCAATATACAATTTGAATATCGAAATCCTCAAGCAATTTTCATAATTTTTTTTATGATGGGGGCGATAAATCGATCTTGCTAGGTTACATTTAAAAAAACCAAGTTTAGATCGGATCCTTTCAATTAGCTTTCATACAATTACCGCCAGTGTCATCGTGATTAAGGCGTTATGTAAACCTTACGTAGGCTTTATCTATGATCATACAACAAGATAACAGGGTTTGTTCTTTGGAATAACTATATTGAAATACCGAATTAATTAAAAAAAACTTAATATATCTAAAGTATTGAGTGGTACTTGAGCGAAGCGAGAGCAAGTCACTAGTATAAGAATTAAAAAAATATAGAATACTCACTTCCCATCGTAAGCGATCACTTTACATCTTGAATCTCTTAGCACATTAACACAGGTGCACGTTTGATCTCAGATAAATAACTTATCTTATTATCACACACACACAACTGAACTTCACAACACACACAGAATCACTGTTATTAATAATCGCCACTATCACCACGGGTGGGGTTTTATTAAAGAATTTGGGGGGGTTACAACAAACGATCGTGCTACGAAATTTCGTAGACGTCTGCTCGCTACGAGCACCGCTACGGACTGACGTAGCACATGAATTGGAGGGAAGGGACTGCGCACGTACTACAGGGCTACGAATGCTACGAATTTTGGTCATTGATGTCCACGACGAATCATTTGGACCGAAATTAAGATCAAAATGATTTGTCTAAAGTATTCTGTAGAGGTTTGTTAAAGATAATTTACGTTCGATTGACTTTTGAACCAATAATTTTAAGAGTCATTTTTTATTTGTATGTTTTTTATATATCTCTGGAACTAATAAAATTACTTAAAAAATAGAATTATTTTATGTTTATTTAGGATAATTAATTATGCCGCATTTGTGTTCATCAGCTCGCATAGTAAACAGAATAATCAATAGATTATTTTATAACATACGCTATTTTAAATATGGTCCAATAAAACTTCCAAATAATAAATGTTATTCAGTTGTAAATACATTATACCGATATCCAAGAACCCACTCAAAAAATTACACGAACTATAATTATTAGGTCACTATCTATACAGTATATTTAAATACAATTGAACTGTCTTGGACATGGAAGTATGTACAATACTGACATAAGAAAAACAATTTTAACATTTTTTCTCTGTCTGTGTTTCCGGGTAATCTCCGAAACGGCTGGACCGATTTTAACGGGACTTTCACTGGCAGATAGTTAATGTTACATGGAGTAACTTAGGCTACTGATATTTAAAAAATAACATAAGGGATCCGCGGGACACACATTAAATTAACTCTACGCGGGCGAAACCACACGGGGCGTAGCTTGTAATGTAATAAAGCATAATATTATTTCCCATCCCCTACCGAAGTCTCTTATAGTAAAGTGACCCGCATAGTTACCCAATCTCATTGTAACTCACAATGTAATTAGTAATAACGGAATCTGTAATTACGAACCGAGTTTGCTGTGACGAAACACAGTGGGTCGAAAAAGGTCTCTAGGTTTTTCCACCTGCAATTTCCCAGTACCGGCCCGGATTCTGGATTTGTGCCCGATTACGGAATGCGGGGGTAATACAGTAAGTATATATATAACCTACCCTATTAGGGAATATGGTGAACATGAATGTTGAATTATTTTTTGCCCTTCAGATAACTTTAAAGTATAAAGCGTTACTACAAGTTGTATCCTAATCTTCGGATGAGACGCTCGTATAATTATGATAGAATTTCACTTACAGGTAAGTTCGTTTAATCATTAATAATGATCTCTTACCGAATTTCAGTTACGGCGGCTAATCTCAACAGGCATCGGCCATCTGCGCAGGAGATATTTTAGTGCACAAGTGTGTGCGCAAACACAGGTGCACTCTTTATTCCCGCACTCTCATAGTCCGATGGGAGGCAATCCGACACGACCAGAGAGAGATCAAGCGTTGGGCCAACGGCTTAATGGGGGTGTAAGCACCGCCAACTCGGCATTTTATCGTGCCCGGGACCTCGTGATCGGCAGGCGAAGCTACTAACCACTAGACCAACGAGGCAGTTATCTTTACTTATCTAACATCAAATAAATATATTTTCTGTTTGTAATTCCAAAATAACTTAGCTTATATACTTATAGCTTTTCAATAAATGCATATAAAAGTATTTCGGCACTTTCATACAAAGAATAATTTTGCTGAATGTTTCCCTTAATGTCTGTCTGTCTTTCTATCCGTTTGTTCTGACTAATATCTGAAGGGGTTAGACCAATTCCAACTAGACTTACACTGAGAGATAGCTGATGTTACAAGGATTAACAAAGGAAAATATTAATAAGATAAAAATTTGGGATCCTCGAAATAAATTATAAAACGAAATTAAGTGTACGCGGGTGAAACCGCGATAGCCACAGCTAGTATTAAATTACAATTCTGTTAGTAAGTTTACGTACACAATTTCACACAAGACTTTTCATCCCATCCCATCCACACTCATCAATCTGTTCACCTAAGCCTGGTATCAAAATCAAATATCCGTCCAATTTCAAACTAGATTGAATATAAAATAGCTTCGCCGGTCCAATGGGCTCGTTAATTAAATGAAAAGCAGTTTTATGTCGCCTTTTTAAATCGGTTAAGTTATCTATATTCACAGCAACGCTCGATGAGAAAGTAAATTGTACCTTAACATTAAAAACTTAAGGTTTAACGTAGCTTGGAATTAGTTTTTAGGCTGAAAGGGACGATCAATGAAAAATATTGCTTAAAAGAACGTCTGTTTACTTGAATTGAGCTAATTTGTGGAAAAGGTTTGTGTTTTCAATGGGAATTAATGCTGGCCTTTTTGTAAGACATTCACCCTTTTATATTTATACAAAACTAGCTGTGCCCCGCGGTTTCACCCGCGTAGATTTATTTTCATCCTTATTGTCGCGGAACCCTAATACTTTTGATAAGTAGCCTAAGTTACTCCTTGAAACATCAGCTACCTACCAGTGAAAGTTCCCGTTAAAATCCATCCAGCCGTGTCAGAGATTACCCGGAACAAACAGACAGACAGACAGACAGACGGACAGACAGACAGAGAAAAAATTTAAAACTTGGTTTTTAGGTGTCAGTAGCGTGTATACTTTCATATGCATTTAGTGCTGTTATTTTGGAATTACAAACAGACACTACAATTTTATTTATCTGTATAGACTAGCTGTGCCCGCGATTTTACCCGCGTAGCGTTTATTTCACCCGTGGCACGAGGACCCTTAATGTTTTTGAATATAAAAGTAGCCTAAGTTACTCATTACAATATTAGCTATCTGCCAGTGGAAGTCCCGTTAAAATAGATCCAGCCGTTTCGGCGATTAGCCGGAAGAAACTGACAGATAGAGGAAAAAATTAAATTGCTTTTTTAAGTCAGTACTGTACCTACTTACTTATATACATTAATATGCATTTAGTGAAAAGCTGATATTTTGGAATAACATTTTATTTATCTGTATAGAGTATAGTTAATTTAATATACGCGGGTGAAACCACGAGGCACAGTTAGTACACTCAAACTTCAAAGTTTTGACTGTTTGACTGATGGATTGACTTATATATACATATTAATGCATGCTGTGATTTCCTTTAATTGAGGAAACATACATATTGAGACCTTTTTGTATAATTAGCTTTAAGCTTGTAATTATGTATTCCTTGTTGGAAGTCCAAATTTAATAAATAAATAAATAAATAAATAAATAAATAAATAAATAAATAAATAAATAAATAAATAAATAAATAAATAAATAAATAAATAAATAAATAAATAAATAAATAAATAAATAAATAAATAAATAAATAAATAAATAAATAAATAAATAAATAAATAAATAAATAAATAAATAAATAAATAAATAAATAAATAAATAAATAAATAAATAAATAAATAAATAAATAAATAAATAAATAAATAAATAAATAAATAAATAAATAAATAAATAAATAAATAAATAAATAAATAAATAAATAAATAAATAAATAAATAAATAAATAAATAAATAAATAAATAAATAAATAAATAAATAAATAAATAAATAAATAAATAAATAAATAAATAAATAAATAAATAAATAAATAAATAAATAAATAAATAAATAAATAAATAAATCAATCAATCAATCAATCAATCAATCAATCAATCAATCAATCAATCAATCAATCAATAAATCAATCAATAAATAAATCAATAAATAAATAAATAAATAAATCAATAAATAAATCAATAAATAAATCAATAAATAAATAATATATATAAACGAACGTACTTCCTAAACCGCTAATTCTACAGACATGAAATTTCGAGAGTTCGTTTCTTGTTTGATAAGAGTAATTGTTGAGGTTCTTGTCGGATTGTTGTCATATCAGAAAAAGCAACCTTCCGAACCCGATAGTAGCATTTATAATCCAGTACAGTGTATTTTTTGTGACCTTCTGACGATTTGAAAGTACTTTGTAAGAAGTCTAAACAAATAAAAATCTTATAAATCTTTTTTGATTAGGAGAGATTTCCAAAATTGTTAATTAGGGTCCAAAGTTTTTATTTATATCAGGCGAAACAGCGAGGCAAGCTAGTATACTCTAAAAGCAAAACTCAACGAAAGTACCAGGAGCACATAACGCTATAGTGAAGTAATTAGCCAAAGGTGGATAACCCCGTCCGAGCGAGCATGCTATTAACAAATTACTGCGGTATTAAAGCTCCTTAGTTTACTGCGCTCCTGGTACATGCAATTAGTTTTGTGTGGCTCACTGTTCAAGTAAATTCAATTAAAAGCTATAAAATAATTAATATGTTAAAAAAACAAAAAAATGTGTAACTCAGCTTCCATGTTTGTCTACCTAAATTAAAATTGATCCACCGGTAGATCATAAATAGGGGTCAGAACGGCACAACTCACCTACATCACCTTACCCATACGTTTTTACAAAATCATGTTATAAGTATTATAGTTTAAAACGACAACTCTACAATATTTTGGCAGTAAATAAAACAGTAAATTTTAAAATCTTCAATATTGACAGCTCAAAGGAGCTAACATTCTTATTAAAAAAAAATAGGCATAAATTCCTTACTGCTGGTGAAACTTATATTAGTACTCCTCTTTTTAAACAAAATTATTATTATGTAATATCATAGTTTATACTGTGTGTGAAAAGTCTATCTACGTTTTGACATGGGGCGCTTTCCCACTGCCACGATATCGTCCGCCGATACTTGACTACAACGACACAGTGAAAGCGTTCAGCAGTCATTGAATCAAACTACTAGTCCAACGATATCTTCCGCCGATACTTGACTACAACGTCACAGTGTGAAAGCGTTCAGTAGTAATTGAATCAAACTACTAGTCCGACGATATCGTGTCGTTACCGTTAACGTCCAATGTGAAAGCGCCCATAGTCCTAAAAACGTGTGCGTTCTGCTAGTATTTAATGAAACGAATATTTGATAATAACATACAATTTTGCCTACTCAGAAACCAAAATGAGTCGTATTTCATGCGCTATTAAGTTAATAATTAATTACTTAATAGCAGGGACAGTCGGCTGCCGAGGTCAACTCACCATAATAATTGTGTCTGTGTTTATTTGGAGGTTATTCTGACCTCTGCCCTTCCGTTAATTATGGTGGAATGTGGCACGATATATATATTGTTGAATTATTTTATATTAGCTTCCGTTTGTGGCTTTGCCAATGTGTGCCAATGTTATAACGGATCCCTAATTAACCTTGATAATGTAGCATTCCATTTAGAAATATTGTTAAATAGGTCCGTCCATTTGTGTCGGAGTAACAAAAATATCTATGTATGTTACGTTTAATTACGTTTACGTACGTTTGCTAAAAAAGTACTGGACCCATATTAAAAATTCTTTCATCATTTAAATGCTACATTATCACTGATTAATATGAACGGGAACTACGCGTCGACGTCCGCTAGTAATATGACACTGACAGACAAATAAAAAAATAAAATGATTATTTTTATGTGTAACGAATCAACTTAAAAACTGCTGAACTCAAAAACATCAAAAATTATTTGATTCTAACAGCTATGTTTTCTGCGAGTAGAACAGGCTATATTGTTAACCGAGGTTAATTAAGGATCCGAAATAACACGCGGGCAAAGCCACGGACGAAACATAAAGCGTGTAACAAAAATACGTAATGATGACGGTATATTGCTGTCACGTCGAAGTAGGATCCGCCTAATTAGTAAGAACTTATTGTTTGGTTATAGCAAAATTATTGAAAGTTGGTATTCACGAGTATCACATTGTACGAGTAATGTTAGACTGTCATTATCAGTCGAAAAACGTTTTGTAAATATAATTTTAATAAGGGTAGTTCGCTAAACACTTAATTCATTTTTTAACAAAAATGTATACATAGAATTCATTTTTCAAATTTTTTTTTCCTTTATTTATAATTGTATCAATATAATGTCGTTCATACCTCATACAATGTCTTCAAGTAGGCTGATTGATTGATAGCTAAGTAATTACTTCCTCAGTGACGTGGGAACATCAACACACGTGTATTGTACTGATGTACTGTCGGTTTCGTTCAAAAAGTTAATGAATACAAGCTTTGTTGAGACTTGTACCTACCTACCTATTTAAAGAGGTTGTTTTTTGTTTATTGTGTTTGAGGGCAATGACACCGTATAAATATAAGCTCTATAAGTAGTAAGGAATCTAGACATATTTTTTGGAAATAAGAACGATTGCGCTGTTGAGCGCGAGAGCTGTCAATTAGAAAGATTTTACAGTCTACTCTTTTATTTAATGTGGATTTCTCTTTTGAAAATGTCAGTAGACACGTGAATGATGTATACACGATCGGCCTCGATGTGTTGCTTATATGATATAAAGCTTATATTTAAATTGTGGTAATGGTTTCTTTTTGATGACTTCATCATTAATTTAACTGGTGCTCACGTCTGCTTAGATACTAAATAAAACAATGAAAGACTTAAATAAGATCTTTTCGATATATAACCTTGGTCTTATTTATTGTGAACTATTTGTCCTATTTACATGTTGTGTAGAGAATCTTAATACCGCGATCTAATTTTGACAAGCGCCATCTAGTGAACTTGAGTGAACTACTTGAACTAGTCATGAACTGCGGCTAGGCGTAACCGAAATTCTGTAAAGAGATCATTATAATAGGCAACAGAGCCACAATTGCGTGAAATAATTCAGTGTAGCGTAGATTGTATTTAGTATTTATTAGCCATTTCTAAATATTTCTCTATATATCTTCCCACTATGAGCATTGGTCGTTTCTGCCACTCGGTTAATGTTGCTTTGTTTGGTGTTACCTGTAAAAATATTAATATAATATTGAAACATACTTAAAAATACGATTTTTAATAAATACATCTCCTTAAATAGTTTCCTGATACTCTTTGAACAGTGTTTAGTAGCGACATCTATCGTCACCCCTGCAAACTATTACCAACATCTCAAACGTAAGGCACAGCGCCATCTGTAGTTTTTTCCACGAACCTGGTCGCCCAATCGTCTGTTGAGGTAAGTAACACACACGATGCCCGCTCGTATTCCTGCTTCCCTGGTATACGCGGCGAAGGCTGGAGCTTCCATTTCTATGTTCTTGACCCCTAGCTCTGACAGCACGTTCAAATATGATAATTTATCAGATTCTGTGTAATCGCAGAAAGGGCCGTCGAGACGTGCTTGGCCTGAAAAGGAACGTAGATTGTACAAAATTTAAATATTTTTTTATGAACTGGTTTACTTTCAGTCAGTATTTCTAGACTTTTAAATTCTGAGGCATACGGACTTATCGATAATTTGTTTACATATTTGATGAGCTAACATTTATGTTAGCTTTTTAGTTCTTTTTAAAACTACTTATGTAACGTCTATCCCTACATGAAAAGGCACACAGACAGACAGACAGGGACTTTCCCATGAGGAATATTAATGTTGATATTGAATAGTAGAACAAAGATGTAACATAAAACCAGCAGGTTTCCTGTATTTTTAAGAACTGATTCATAGTTTCGGATTTGAAACCATGTCCCTAACTCCAATTATATTAAAAGTATGTCTAGTCAAATAGATAGGTACGTACATCGTATAAAACATGTGAGCAACTGAGGTGAGAAGCTAAAGTTATACAACTTGTATGCCACAATTTTGGTTCAACATATCTATGGTAGCATATCAGTATCGTATGATAAAGAGTCTATGTCTATTGCCTTACCTCTATAAAAGTCATCGGCGCCCATAGTTCCTCCTATATATGTATTGAAGCCATCGCTTTGAGAGGTAAGGGAATGCAACTCCTCACTCAGCCTGCTGTCAAGTAATGCTGGTAGTTTGCGCACTTTCCCCATAACTGGCTTTAAATGAACATATTATGACATAAATACTTATGCTCATTTCTGTATTCCTACATTACTTACAATTTTTCTTTGTACATTACTAGAAATGTACGAAGAACAAGGGCAAAAATCAGGACCATTTAAAACTTACAATATCATAAGTCTTCTCCAAGGTACCACTCAGGCCCCACGAAGAAATGACGACAGAGCCGGCTGGTATACCTAAACCACCAGAGGTTCCGATCCTGAAGAATATAGGGTTCTTCGCCTTAGCGTAGTACATAAGCTTGATGACTTCTTGTAAAGCTGTTGTCATTGATGGTATACCAATCCCGTGCTGGAAAAATTAAAACATCAGCTACCTGCCAGTGAAAGTCCCGTTAAAATCGGTCCAGCCGTTTCAGATATTACCCGGAACAAACAGACAGACAGAGAAAAAATTTAAAGCTTGGTTTTTTAGTGTCAGTAGCGTGTATACTTTCATATGCAATTAGTAAAGAGCTGTTATTTTGGAATAACAAATAGACACTTCAATTTTATTAATCTGTATAGATGTATAGATATAGATATAGATTTCTCTATATAAGGTCCAAAGCCGTGATGACCTTGAGGTTTGAGCAGTCGCCTGCTACGCAAGCGACGCAAGTTCGTATCCCAGCGAGGCCTGTACCAATGAGTTTTTCTAAAAAACTTAATATATACAGTGATTTCACACCACGAGCTTTGGGCGCTTGGGTACAGAGGATCAAAGCCAAATAATACTAGTAAGAGTACTTATTCTTACTTACACTGACAGCAAGAACAGGCCCAACTTTGAACATAGCGTATCTTTGCGAGTGCTTCGTCAAATTTTTCAAATTGGCTGCATCAAAGCCATAAGTGTCCGCTATGAAACGAGCAAATTCCTTCATCCTGTGTTTCGTACCGCCCATGCAAACAAACTGAAAATCAGATTAAATAAAATAAAACATAATTATTTATTGAGTTTAGACTGAACTTTGGTAAATTTGCCTCTTAATTGGCAAGAAACGTTGGGTCTTCAGCAGTCGCCTGCTACGCAAGCGCCGTAAGTTCGAATCCCAGCTTTTCTAAAAACTAAAGGGCAGTGATTTTACCCCACATGCTTTACGGTGAAGGAAAACATTGTGAGGAGACCTGCATATATCTGAGAAGTGTTCAAAGATGTATGTTTACTTCACCATCTGTCATCTGTCATCTTCAGTGAAAAGTGGCTACCCCTTCGGGGAATACAGACGTGTGTATATATGTATGACTAGCTGTGCCCCGCGGTTTCACCCGCGTAGATTTAGTTTCATCCTTATTGTACTAAATCGGTCCAGCCGATTCAGAGATTACCCGGAACATACAGACAGACAGACAGACAGAGAAACATTTTAAAACTTGGTTTTAAAATTGTGTCAGTAGCGTGTATACTTTCATATGCATTAAGTGAAAAGCTGTTATTTTGGAATTACAAACAGACACTTCAATTTTATTTATCTGTATAGATATAGATCATTTGTTATAGTTTGACTTGTGAATCAGCTAGATCATCATAAAGTTAAAGCATCTAGGTATGTCCTTACCTTAACGTCCCCAAACAAAACTCGCAAGTCATATGTAATAGTATCCAAACCCAAGTGGTACAAAACGTCTACTTTCAACTCCAGCAAATGTTTATTTAAAAGACGCAGCGTGCCATCTTTGTTTCTGAAAGAAATATTTGAAGAACTCAACGATTTTACTAACTGTAATGTATGCATGTGGGCATAAGTTTCGTTTATACC
The DNA here is from genome assembly GCA_964035505.1 of Watsonalla cultraria. Classification (NCBI taxonomy): domain Eukaryota; kingdom Metazoa; phylum Arthropoda; class Insecta; order Lepidoptera; family Drepanidae; genus Watsonalla; species Watsonalla cultraria. The sequence goes on along the minus strand of OZ037736.1, from coordinate 5,138,901 downwards.
GCCAGTCTTAAAATAAAGTGACTAATGAACGGACGTGTTTTACTGCGCTTCGCTCTCCCCAGTACAAGTCGGGTCTAGGGGCTCTTACAAAATTTTATGGGACATTAATACACAAAATGTGGAAAATACTCAGGCGATATCCTCAACGTAAAAATTATACTTAGAGTACTGTTAGCTCTATACCAATAAAATTAAGTACTCACTTTGGATATTCTTTCCCGGGATGTAACTTGTCCCATCCAGATATACAGTTGTCATAATGTTTCGGTATACCATTTGTAGACTTCACAATATAATCACAGTCACATTGCATTTTATACTGTAATACAATCTGCAAAAAACATAATTTTATACGCTCCAGCAAATCACTCGACTAGAGCTCAATCACCTTTTCTTTTATAGCTCTCAAAATACATTTATTTGGTTAGACAGTTAACTTTAAGATCGTTAGAATGACAAGGTTTAGCTTCTGCCCGTGACTTCGTCTGCGTGGAATACTTTAGATTTGTCCTGATGAGATGGGCTATCTAACACTGAAAGCATTTTTAAATCGAAAAACTAGTTTCTAAGATTAGCAAGAAAAAAACAAACTCTTCAGCTTTGTATATGAATATAGATCATAAATGCTACCGGAATGAATGAATACAGATATGACGGCTGGTAGAGAGAAATGGAAAAGAAGAGCACATTGCGCCGACTACAAATAACATGGGATATGGCAGGAGGATGATGATGAAATGTTACTGGTTCCAGTAGCATATCATCATCATTCTCCCGTCGTCATCAAACCCAGCAATTTTTTTAAATCTATAAGTATTTTATTTCTACATTATTTTTACAATTTTGATCACAACAATAAACTTTAAACTAATAACACCTTTACAAGGACATTCCCAATACCTTTATACAATTACGTAGCTTCAGATGACCACAAAAGCAGCACCTGTTCACAAGTATGACGCGAATATATGCACTATTAATGAGGCCGTAAACTAAATCCACTATTAATCAATAAAATCACTATTATTAAATTTGATTGTGCCACAAATGTAGGCCAAATGCGATGTTTGAACTTGTGACTTGTGCAGATGAACTGACATACAGACAGTGATAACACTGATGGCATACACAGGGTGTCCCAGGCGCAAAAGTGTCCGAATGATAGGCAGTCATAATACGTATATATTACTAAGATAAATCGTATTGATGAGAACTTTACATGGGTTGTGACTGGTGTAGGCGTATTTTGCAAAAAGACACTGAAAAGCGAAAAAAAATATTATGCTAAAAAGTAAAACCGCATTCAAAAAAAGAAAAATATACGAATGTGAAATAAATTACTTACTTTTAAAGTTGGTGCCAAATATAGCATCAAACTTGGTGCCAAACACCAACTTCAAAAGTAAGTTATTTATTTCACATAATTTTATCTTTTTTTCATAACAAGTATCGCCCGGCTTCGTTTTGACGTGTCAGTTGCCAATGCAAGGGACAGCCTGTATAATAATTGCTACATTTATCTCATTTACGCAGTCCCTGACCTTTGGCACTTGTGAGGAGATAACAAATGAACGACACCATCTGGATAAAACAGGGGACTTACCATGAGCTCTTATTGCCACAATAGTTTCACTTATTTATGAGACAGATGTATATGACGTGTATACGTCTGTCGCTGTCGCACAATTGAATTAACATTGCAATAAGAGCTCATGCTAACTATAATGTATCAACGACGACGAATATCGTTGAATAATTGCGCGGCACGAAACGTGTTTGTAGCTTTTCAGGGTTCGGTGGATCATTACAGGCCAGTCAGCAGTCTAAGAAAGTCTACTAGTATATAGTATAATATACTATAATATGCTCACGCGTGTATTATCCGAAGGGGAAGGCAAAGATATCCTTATAGTACCTACACCCATTCACGCCAGTTTCTTTATGTCACATGAAGAGCAAGTAATATATATTGCTATGAAATATCAAAAGCCGTGGTGGACGTGAAGTTTGAGAAGTGGCCTGCTACACTAGCGACGCAAGGTCAAATCCCAGCGGGGCCTGTACCAATGAGTCTTCTAAAAACTTATGTGCAGTGATTCCACACCACGTGCTTTACGGTGAAGGAAAACATTGTGAGGAAACTTGCATATGAGAAATTCAAAGACGTATGTATAATGCCTGAGACGACGATAGACTCACCATATGTCACAGTTGGTGTTGTTATTACAACACCTGTGCCACTGCACCACCCTTCGGGGAATACAGGTGTGAGCTTATGCAAATTCATGCAATGATATTATATCACTGTGTATATGCAATTGCGATGCACTGGCCAAATGGCGAATGGACCCACTGGGTAAGGCGTATCCGAAACCAGAGGACTACAAACTCTTCCGCATGGGCAAGATCTCCCGGCTTGTTCAGGGAGTATTTGAGGAGTCAGGTACGTAGAACATAAGGGCAAGGGCGGCACAAAAGATCCCAAGGGTCGACGTGCTTCCGTACAAATAAGATAAGATAAGATATCACTGTGTAGATTATATATATTTGTGGTGATAAGTTGCGAATTCATGTTAAGTTAAGAGATGAACCATGAAGTAATGGCTACATCTAAATCTTCGCAAATAAAAAAATTGTATTTCGTAACATATAAAACCTATTTTTGGTTTTGGTTTATAAATAGAATGTGACCTACTCGATCAGTAAGAAAAAATACTGAAAGAAAAACAAATGATTCTTTTTTTACCAACAACTGTCACTTTTATATGATCCATTTTTAGATTGAGATGTTTATATAAAATTATTTTCAGTTCTTTTTTAATTTTAGGTTTTAGTTTTTATTTGACTTTTTTGTTTACAGTGATATTATTTTCAGACTATAAGATAGTGATAAATTATGCCTGAGTGAGTATTTTTGATGTTTATGTATTTTAATGATATCTGTGACCAAAAGAAGGGCCCCCAAAGTTGTCTAGGCAGAGGTGTAAAAACACCCACTTTTCACCCGAAGATGATTAGGTACCGAAATGACAGATGGCGAGTCCATCACCGTCTCAGGCGCTAAAGTGTCAAAAATTATGATCGTTACTTGCTACGTTGACTCTTCGCAATATCAAACAAATTTATCAAGTTGTTTCATAGTAGGGTAGTAAATATGTCTAGGAAGCAGTTTTGTATCAAGGTTGAAAGCAAATAACCTTGAATTCAAAGTTCGACGATGTCTCAAACTTACCAAATAGATAGGCTTATATGAGCAAAGTTGCTTAGAAACTGTTTGCAAATCACCTTGAACTGTAAACAGGCATTTAGAACCAAATGTAAAGTGGGCAGACGCCTCATTTGGTGCAATGCAGGCGTGGAGGTAACCAATCCTGTTAAATTATCAGCCGTAAAAGTTTAATTTAATCTTGTGATAAGAGTTAAATGAGAGAGTGGTTCAGTGAAAGGTGAGCTGGTTTTGCACCTAGAATAGCCTAGATTTGTATAGATTTAAATTGTTGTTAATAATGATTGAATTAATGTGTAATTAACTGTACATGATGCCAGCTGAGTTTCTTGTCATTTCTTCTCAGAAGGCTAGTTTCCGAACGTATGGTCAATTCATCGACGTTCATAAGCGTCTTATCAGGCCTACACTGAATAAACGATTTTCATTTTTATTTAATAGGCACACTTTATGTCTTAGTCTGTCAATGGTCTTACTGTAACGGCTCGTGAGATACAGCCTGGTGACGAAATCTCAGTAAATAAAGTCTGAATAACATAATATCTTTGAATATCTTCCCTTAAAACTGAAAATGTTTGAACCTCATGTGTGTTGTAGGTGCGAGCCATGTCCAGCGGCTGCGCCGTGCGCGATGTCAGCCGGCATCAAGTCAGGGCTGCGGGACGGCAGGCCCATCGACGGCAAGCAGGAGCAGCCCTGCCCCTGCCGCTCCTGCTGCTGCGGGAAACCACCCCTCGTTAAACCGGTCAGTTGGCATTTGGGTACAATAGTAATTTGGTGGAGCGTGAAAAGCTCGCTACATAGATGGCGCTACTCGCTAACAAATGCGAGTTTGAGTACAAATACACGAGAACCTAAATCGCGCGATAAGAGTTTTCTAGCGCATTGCAGTATGCAGTAAGTTCCCAACTATGTAGAACAGTTGGGGCCGGTGTTCCCCAGACATGACAACCGCCTGGCTGAAAGATCTTCCCTTTGCTTGGGATAAGCATGAGCACTTACTCTCCCCACAAATCCAATCAAGTCACTAAACCGTATTCAAACAAGATAACAATCAGTTGTTTATCTTCCAGTGCTACAAGCAACCAAGAATCCCAGAGTCGTATGCTCCCCGACGTTGCTACATGCGGCCGAGCGCCCCGGTAGAGTCGTGTACCACCTATAAGATGTCGTACCTGCCCGTCGACGGCTGTAAAAACCTGCGAGGAGTCGCACGCAAGCCTCCACCTAACTTGGTGCCCAGCTGCGCGCCCATGGAAGGATGTACCGTGCAGAAGGTAGCTGAAGGAATTTTCATACAATGACTATGGTTTTATTGTCATATGTTCGAGTAGGTAGGTTCTCGTTTTGGTGCCATATTTGACTGTTCGACCCGATGTTGATCAAAATCAGCGCCGAAGTTCTTCCAGATGTTAAATTCAAAAATATCTTTATTTGATTAGACTTTTAACAAAATACTTCAAAATCGTCGGAATGGCATGCAAGATTGTACATGTTAAGGATCTTATCATGTAATGGCAAAATGTATAGGCTATATAATTACCACACACAATAAGACTGATGCACGGTTATTTCACGCGGACGAGGTCGCAGTCAGAAGCCAGTTTTAAATACGAATCTGGTCTAGTAGTAATGTAGGTATACTTTGTCTAAAGTTATCGTACCTGCCGAACCCGGTGTGCGTGACGCAGCCGATCCGTCCGTGCCACCACGACATGTGGGGCCAGGGACCCATGCAGAACCTCACCACGCAGCGACACGACTACGTGCCCAAACCCTGCGTGCTGAGGGAGAACTTCAAGCCAGCTCCTAAGTTCCACGGGGTCGAACAGCCGTTTGAAAGTGAGTTTTACATTTTGTGGACTTATTAGAAGATCTATTAATGAAAAGAAAATAAGATTTAAAGTCATTTGTATAACTTTAAAGGTATAGTTTCTATCCAGTGCGTTTGGAGGATGAATCTTTAAAACTTGTCCACGTCTTGTAAAAAAATGCCTTTGTATAAAAAGCTCAATTGAGGTTTTGTGTCTGCAGGTTTTTTGAATCTGATACATTGGAAGCCCGTTTTTATTTTTGCCTGTAGGTATTCCATGGAAGAAATTCTAATAGGGTCGCCAAAGGACGATCCTTTTCGCGGCCCTATTAGAATTTCTGCCGAAAACTCTATTAGAATTTTTAGGCGACGATGGTAACATGACAAATGAAGAATATTATATCGATTCTCCACAGGTTGAATTTTACCACAAAGCTCGTAATATGATAATCAGCTCATATTTTTTTTCGAAAAAGCCATTGATTCAACCTGACAAGATATAGTAACTACGGGTCCTTTAAATCTATAATATATTATGTCTTAAGACCGCACAATCAACAAGCTGTCGTACCTACCTCCGGACAAGTTGGAGCCGACCAAGTCGTACGCGCCGGAGCGATGCTACGAGAAGCCTGCAGCCAAGATGGACGGTACCACCACGCACAAAATGAGCTATATGCCCAATCAGGTACCAAACGGATCCCTACATTATACTCTCTCATATTTATATCCAAACTCTCTTTCGAACGGGCTCTCTACCTTTTACCTGTGTATATTGTTTTAATTTTATCCCAATCCTGAATACGCTGGTCAGACTTCCTCCCTGCAAGGTTATCAAAAATCCAGCCATGTTTTGTCAGCAAGCCATAATTCTCCATCTATTGTCCAATAGCATAAAGATATAATAAAATGCTTGTAGATTCTTCCCAAAGAGTCGTTGCCGTGGGCGTGTAAGGGACAGTATCAGAAGCCATGCCAAGCGTTGGACGGGAATACGACGTACACAATGAGGTAACACTATATTCTATTACGTATAAGTCCAAGACCACCCGCCCGTTGGGCCGACGATATCGCGCGGACGGCTGGGAAACTATGGTGGAGACTAACTCGGGACCGAGAGCAGTGTGACAGGGGAGGCCTACACCCAGCAGTGGGTGCATGTGGGCTGAATATGATAAGATCTTAAATATTATCGTTTGCTGCCATCTTAAAAATTTTGTGACACTACTGCCGTGGACGTAGACCTTCAGGACCAAAGCCTATTAATTATGTTTCAGCTACCTAGATGCAGGGAGCGACTGTAGAAGGCGCGCTATTATCCCAGATTCGTGCATGAATCCCGTTACGCCGTCCAGAAATTTTGAGAGCCAGACCATTTACAAGAACAGGTAACTTAGTCTATTACCGTCAATCATTTGTTGAGATAAACATCCCATTCGCCACCGGAGCGGGCAATGGTAGGGGTGGCAACTGGGATTTACCATTATTTTCCCACAGTTACCTTCCCGCTACGACTCCAATTCCACTGCCAGTGAAACCTCTGCCTAACCTGGTGCCGTCTACCGCGCAAATGGAAGGAGACACTGTGCAGAAGGTATGATACCGTAATCATTTATATGATTTTTTGTTACTTCAAGTTTTAAGCCAGAGTTGAAGATAAGTATCTTAGTACTAGGTACTAAGATTGGACAATGTCCTAACTTACAATGGCAATTTCAACTGTCGTATGTCCCAAGAACAAAGTAGGTACGGTTCCGACTGTGATGGGTCAAATCCAGACAGAGCGTAATCATGGCTGAGGAAATAATGGGCCTGAGAGAAACTGAAGTCGATCTCGATCTATCCTTCTGTTTCAGGTGCTGTCACGAGTTATAAGCGTTCAGCGAAAATAATGGCGCATAAATTTGTGCCATATAAACCAAAAAAATATTACTTACTGCGCAATTAAGTCCAGCGCTATAACTCTTTACGGCACCTGTGAATATATCGGTGAAATAATTTATGTTTGTTAGCTATCGTACCTGCCGAACCCGGTGTGCGTGACGCAGCCGATCCGTCCGTGCCACCACGACATGTGGGGCCAGGGACCCATGCAGAACCTCACCACGCAGCGACACGACTACGTGCCCAAACCATCAGCTATCAGGGAGTCTTACAAGCCACCCAATAAATACCATTGTGTGGAGCAGCCGTTTGAAAGTAAGATTTTTTTAGTTTAATAATGGTCAGCCAACTGTAATGTTTCCATTTCTTAAAGTAAAATATCCCTTCAATAGAAATATCCGACCGTTGTAAATGAAACAGCCGGGCTATGTAAGTTTTATACTATACACACTATAATCCACCTGTGTGGCCTGCCTTCGTGTTTAGGGAAAGAAGCACAAGTGGGTGATTGACACGCTTTGCTCTAAGCAATAAGGCTGCATTACGTCATACAAGTGCCGTAACGAATTATGAGCGCTGACATCGAACACATGAGCTATTTTACACTGAAAGAAATCTTTAAACTGGACCAATAGTTACTGAGATTAGCACGTTCAAGCAAACAAACGAATATGATGTATGAATAGTAATTGCTTTTTACAGACCGTACGGTAAACCGCATGTCTTATCTGGACCCTGGTCGAATCCCAGTACCGACCTCATACGCACCTCTCAAGTGCTACGAGAAACCGGCAGGTAAGAATATTCTTCTATGTAATTATCGTTTGCCTAAGGAATTATAACCAGCGAACATTCGAATGCACATCATCCAATGTACACTTAAATGTTGATACAATATCTCTCTCTCATTTCCTATTTTGTTTGTAAGTTAGTCTAATAGGTATTCTGCGCCCCTTTGCCATAATAGTGAACGGAATATTAGCAACAAGACCAAAAATAATGAAAACATTATACTCACAGAAGAAATAAGCAGAGGTGTAGCAGTACCCAGTTTTCGTAGAAGATGAATTATGTGCCAAAGTAACTGATGGTCCATCGCCATATCAATCACCATCTTACCTCTTACACAATCTCGTGTGAGTAAGGAATCACTTAAGATTTGAGAACATCCTTATAATATTTTTAGCGAAAATGGAGAGTTCGACGACGCAGAAGATGTCCTACCAGCCAGTATGCGCGCCTGCACCGCAGCGGCCACCCTGGGCTTGCAAGGGACAGTACCAAAAACCATGCCAGAAGGTACCTACCATATCGTTATACCTTTTTAAACAGTACGCTCTCAAATTTGCAGAAATACCTATTAAAGTGACACACAGTATGAAGCCTGCCGAATGGTTAGCGGCCATCAGGACGCTTGCATCAGGTCATTCGCACACTGATTATATAGTGGCAATGTTGTGAGAGCAGTAGAATAATACCAAACATCATGTCTGCTGCATGGACATGCGACTATATTACCTTTCACGACTAAACAACGGAATCAATCATGCTGGAGTTATGGTAGGTTAGGATCCTACTGGCGATTACTACTGGCTACTCCCAGAGAGTAAGCCAATCGATAGGGGGGCGGGAACGCAAGCTTGCAAACACGATAACACCCCCTTGTAAAAGTGACGACGAGGAACAACCGGATTTTGCCGGTACGAGTCCGGCATAACCTTTCTGCTACCATCGTGTCTGTTTGCGTAACTGAGGAAGGCTTCTGTGACATATGCCTTCGTCCACATTCATCTCGCCTTCAGTATCTTCGTCAAAACTTTCACATCAATAATGTCTACGTGTCTCCCACAGTTGGAAGCCACAACGATCTACCGGTCATCATTCCTGCCTCCTGGCGAGGACTGCACAGAGTACATGGACCCTTGCTCTTACGGGGATTGTAAACGTTAGTATAACTTGCCTTTAGTTACAGAACTAGGGGGAAAGTAGTACATAATTACGTAATGGGGCCCAATTTTTTTTTTCAAATAACAACTTCTATTTTAATTTCTTGTTATATCGTTAAGTTTCTTACTAGACGTAGTTATCGGAGTATGCTCAGTAATTCTAAGATCTTCCGAGACGTATTATGATGGCGATGGTTATTCATAATTCTAAGGCTGATAAATCTGTCATGCAGAGCTATCATGATAAGACTGGAGGATATTAAATTTGATTAATTTACGTACCTTTTTTAATTTCAGCGTGCGACTGCATATGCCCAGCAACGTGCATAGCGACAGATCCGTGCGCGTGCAATTTCCCCAGAGCGGCGTGTTGCTCTTAACCGCCGCCATTTGTAACGTTCCAAATTCAAGCGTGATAAGATGGCGTCTCTTATGTCAAACAGTTTTATTGAGTTGAAATTGAAACCAAGGCTTTTGGTGGAAAGTCAATTGTGATATTTAAAAGCTGTGTTTGTAAGTATACAGATAGATGTATGTACTATTTATTAAAATTGTGTGCTATATTATTATATTAATGGATTATAGAAATTATTTAATTGTTATATTTTATAAATAGTTTATTGGTATTTCTAGCTTTTAAATTATTAATAGTATTATTCTATTGCTTATTGAAATAAAACTATTTTTGTTACTTGTTTTTTTTATTAAGGCCCATGATTTTTGTTTACAAGTCTTATAAAACATAGCTTTTGGTGTATTTAGACTCGGCTATTCTAATATAAAGGGCTACAATTTACTCCTTTTGACATACACAGGTAACTAGGACCTCGCTGACATACTCGGCGAAAAAGTGCATTTTATAACGCAGGGCGTTTTGAGAGATCCTTGCTAGTCTAAAATGCACTTTATCGATTCTGAATAACAAGACTATATTCGCATGCACTCATACTTCACATACCTTAGTTTGCGTTGACACATTTTTGATTTTACGTGAAAAAAATCTTACAGCTCACTTGATGGTACCTATGTGGTCACCATTATATTATTATTTTTTAATTATGGAGGGGTCCCTCATTACGTACTATGTTTGTGGATTATAATAGACATGGACTAACTAAACAATAAGTGTATTCGAACCGATTAGCAACCTTACGACTTCAACAATAAGGTATAATTCAATGAGTCACTTGAGGTTATAAAAACAAAATATTTATTTGCAACATGTTATTGTCAACCCTAATGTATGGTAATAAGGTTTATTTCAGTCGCTGTAAAAGGGTGGTATTGAGTAGATTTGCTTGGGCTAGGGTAACGGTGGGGTCTGAGAGCTCCGCGCTGGGGAACGTGGTGAGAAGTGCGAATGATTGCAGCTGGTAGGCAGGCTCGGCCGCCGACACGTACTGCTGGAGGTCTGCCACTGTGTGCGAGTGGTTGAACCGCCCGGTGATGCGGCTGCCGTCCGCTAGCCGGAACTACACCAGAAAAAAACATTATTATAGATTATTTATGGTTGTCATGACGTATAAGGAGGTCAGAGATGGCACTAGAGAGAGACCAATGGAATGAGTTGCATCGGTTGCAGTATCTACTAGCTATTGTTAACTGCCCTTAATATTACTGGTGGCTACCGTCTCATTTTCTTTTTTATATGTAGTTCTTAACCCAAATTTAACATTTACGACATACGTACGTATATAATACTAGCTGTGCCACGCGGTTTCACCCGCGTAGATTTAGTTTCATCCTTATTGTCGCGGAACCCTAATATTTTTAATAAATAAGAGTGCCTAAGTTACTCCTTGAAACATCAGCTACCTGCCAGTGAAAGTCCCGTTAAAATCGGTTCAGCCGTTTCAGAGATTACCCGGAACAAACAGACAGACAGACAGACAGAGAATTATTTTTAAAAACTTGGTTTTTTTGTGTCAGTAGCGTGTATAGTTTCACATGCATTAAGTGAAAAGCTGTTATTTTGGAATTACAATCAGACACTTCAATTTTATTTATCTGTATACATATGGTCACACATTTCCTCTCATGTTTTCCTTCACCGTAAAGCACGTGGTGTGAAATCACGGCACATAAACTTTTAGAAAAACTCACGTATTTCAAATATTTTGTTTCATTAACAACCCAAATAAAATAACCCTAGCCGGTTCAGCCGTTGCCAAGTTAGTGCTTAGCGACTCATTTTTATTGATATACACAAAGGTTTTTTTACGTGGCATTCTCTAGAGTAGTGGTCATACACAGCCATCAAGTACCTGTATGGTAGTGACGGGCTGGAGGTCGTCCAGCCGCACCTGGGCCTGCGCGGCGCGTTGGTTGGCAGCGCGGTCGGGGGCGCTGCCTACCGCCGCTGGTGCCCCCACTGTCGCCGGTGTGGGACTGCAACACAAGATTATTATTAATCAAATCAAATCAAAAAGTTTTATTCAACATAAGGGACACTTGGAACACTTATTGAACGTCATTTATCTTACGCTAACTTAGGTAAATTTACTACCGTTTCCAAAATATAAGCCTGTCAGGAGAAGAAACGGCGAAACAAACTCCCCGGTTTTTTTTATAAAAGCTTTATATCCAACTGTTGGGAGTGCTAAGTCTCTAAATGCTGTGTGCCCACAGATGGCGCTGTTTCAACTCTAACTTGGTTTCTAGTAGAGCCGAACTTCAATCGCAGTTTCAGCCATTGTCGTTGCTCGGCCGTTAGCCAGTAGGTTATATGCAGGTTTCCTCACGATAGAATAGAAATCTCTGCACATAATCTTTTAGAAAAACTCATTGGTACAGACCCCGCTCAGTGGCGAGCATTGCATATAAGCAGGTAAGCAAAAGTTACAATTTGTGATCACTGAATACACTCGTGTCGTGTGTGTGTGTGATTTTTGCGACACGCCACTGACTTTCATATGCATTTAGTGAAAAGCTGTTATTTTGGATTTCAATCACACACTTCAATTTTATTTATCTGTCATCATCATCTCCCTGGCCTTATCCCATGTATTTTGGGGTCGGCACACAACCCCTTTTTTCGAGGAAAATCAGTGATCTGGGTTAAACCAGTTGTCAGACTATTTGAGGCCTCCGACTGACCTGTAACGATTGCCAAAGATGATAAATTGGCAACCGGGACCGACGGCTTAACGTGCTCTCCGAGGCACGGAGGGAACTCGGGCGGTCACCCATCCAATTACTGGCTAGGGCTAGGGTTGCTTAACTTCGCTGATCGAATGATATGCGCAATAGCAACTGTGCCACGAGCTCCTCTTTTTGTTTATCTGTATAGATAGTAATATGATAGTACCGACCTGCCCAGCATCTGTCCCTTGCCGGTGAAGGGCTGCGGGCGCTGCAGTTGGCGCGGACACTCCTCGTGGCGGCGGTCCTCCAGACTCACGCGGATCTCACCACCTCCACCCGCTAGCTCTGACGGGATCTCACTACAATACCAAAATCAAACTCTATCATATCTTTATAATGATTACATTTCCAACAAAGTACTTGCAAATCGTCCGAATGACATGATTATACGAGATTATTAACGCTACCGCCAGGTTCGTGGAGTCACTTTTATTGAGAAGAACCTGACAAGAAACTCAGTAATTACTCTTTCCAAACATATTTTTTAATTACAAACATATTATATATCGTTGGTCGCAAGCAGGGTCCTGGGTTCGACCCATCGGTCGGGAAAAAAGTTATTAGGTATTTCCGTTTGTTACACCCCAGTAACAACCCAGTCTGGATTAGTGCCTGATTAGTAGCAATAGGCTCGCTTGGTCTTTATTTTTTTTTGTGATATAAATATATTGGCAGGCACTCACCCCCTCCGTATGCAATTCAGGAACTGTGCATTGTCCGGGTCCGCGTAGTGCCTGAGAGCGCCGCCGTCCACCGTGAACCCCTCGCGATACAACCGCAGGCGGACAGACCGACCTTGCTCCGACTGTAAATATAAAGGAAGCATTTTTTATGGAATGGAACGCAGTAGGACAGAGTATATATCGGTAGTGTTCACACTTGCTAGGAAGCAGGCATTGTATTAAGACGGAGAAACAGCATGTTGAATATATTTTATTTTAGTTAATACTAGCTGTGCCCCGCGGTTTCACCCGCGTAGATTTAGTTTTATCCTTATTGTCGCGGAACCCTAATATTTTTTAATAAATAAAAGTAGCCTAAGTTACTCCTTGAAACATCAGCCGTTTCGGAGATTACCCGGAACAAACAGACAGACAGACAGACAGACAGACAGACAGACAGACGGACAGACAGACATAGAAAAAATTTGAAACTTGGTTTTTTTGTGTCAGTAGCGTGTATACTTTCACACGCATTGAGTGAAAAGCTGTTATTTTGGAATTAGAAACAGACACTTCAATTTTATTTATCTGTATAGATAAATATAGCTTTGACTTAAGTTTATTTATTTATTTGGCTCATGTCCATCTGTCTGTCTTTCTGTTGTTCCGGCTAATCTCTAAATCAGCCAGTCCAATTTTATTTTATATTGTGTAAAAGGAGTAACATAAGATACTTTAAATTAAATTATAGTTCCGCGGATTAAACCTAAGAATGTGAAAGCTAGTCTCATTGTAAATATACTGACCGGCTGTTGTGGAGCACCAGCTCCTCCGGCGGGAGTTGTGGGCACTTGTTCCTGGTCCTCGGACGTTTGACCTGACCAATGAAACCAAACAACGTTAAATTCATTTAACACTAGCTGTGCCCCGCGGTTTCACCCGCGTAGATTTATTTATATGCTGTTTTTTTAAATAAAATTAGCCTAAAACACTCCTTGAAACATCAGCTATCTGCCAGTGAAAGTCCCGTTAAAATCCATCCAGCCGTTCACCACGGGAAATTGGGATTCATTATTATATATATAGATTAAAGATAAGGTTCAAATAAAGGTTCGGATAGTTGCTGAAATGAAGATCAATGTATACATGTTTTCCGGAAGAACTAGGAACAAACTAGTTTTTACCAACCTAGTCTGTAACCGACTCCTGTGAAGGCGCCTCCGCCGCGTCCTCGGCTCGTTGAAGATGGCTCGTCTTCGAACACCACGGCACCGCGTCTACAAAACAAAGTTTCTTAGATCTTCCCTTCTAAAAACTTGCAGTGATTTCACACCATGTGAAGAAAAACATCGACTGATATATGTCTCTATACGTCTGAGAAGTAATTTAAAGACGTATGTATAGCGCCTGAGACGGCGATAAACTCACCATCTGTCACGTTGGCACTTAATCATCTGCAGTGAAAGTTTTGTTATTAAAACACCTCTGCCTACCCCTTCGGGGTACATGGGCGTGTATATATTTATGTGATCGGCACTTGATTCAACCTGATTTTACACAAAGCAACCTTCGACCACCTTTACAACCTTTATACAAGGATACAGTAATCTGGCTTAAACCAGCTTTCAGATTTTTTTCAGGCTTCCAACTGACCTGTAATCATTACCAAAGATGTTAATATAATATTGAATTGTACTCACTCCCTCACACTCTTGAACATCTCTGTAACAATGTCCTTCCTGCCCTTGCTAGGGCCCAGTATTTGCTGGCCAGACCTCTCCGAACCACCAGCATAGAATGCTTGACCTGCAACAAGGAAATACTTCTTTCAATACAGTTTTACAATCTCATTAGGTTCCATTGGGTGAGAGTAATATTAGTATATCCATTTGAATTTTGTAATTTATTGACACTCATCTTTTTTTTTTTATTTGTGACAACCCTGAGTGATTCTCTCGCGCTTGCGCTAACGCTAAAGATAAAAAATGTATGGAAATGACACGTGACATATGTCATTCCCGTACATTTTGTATCGTTTCTACTAGCGTAGCGTAGGTGTAATGTTACTTTGTCTGCAGGCCCAGGAATATTTTGGCCCACTTAATCTGGATAGCCCAGGTTTATCAATATAATATTCACTGGATAACAGCTCGGCTGTGAAAATTATAATGATTTAATCAGCTAAGACCCCACTTATGAATGTCAAAGAACTAACCACCGGTTCTGAAACTACCCTTCCAAGAAGATCTATCAAGAAACTAATCATCAACTGTCCATGTAAAAGGGTGCTTAGCTGCTAAGGCTTAAAAGCCATAACTGCGAAACATATGCTTAGCAATATCAACCTTATCACACTAGTAATAAGTAACAATAATCAGTGTAAGGTAGCATCAGTTGAGTCAACCGACCTGCCTCACTGCTCTTGCCCTTGAGTGCGGTGATGGCCCGCCTCAACTCACAATTTTCACACAACAACCTCTCCACTTCAGTCCTGAGCCTGTGAACCTCTGCGCTCATCGCACTCAGATCTGGGGAGTTGGTGCCCTCATGATTCATCAGGTTAGACTTTTTTTTGCACATCTTTTTCTCACAAAAGAACTGTTGCACTATAGTTGTCATTCGTTCCATGTTTTCTTGTTTTGACACTGATCGTTGTGAAAATTTTTATTAAGTATAGAGCCATATGACCTCTTATTGCCATGATAGTTTAGTTACTACAACTTACTAAGAGACGAAATTATGTGTAGTCTTTCACTGTCACACAGAGGAACTATGATCTTATAGTAAGGTGCTGGGTCTAGTCATGAGGTATTATTGCATACCTTGAAGTATGATTGTGAGTCTTTCTCGGTCTTTATGTATAGGAGTTAAAACATGTGCAGTACCCCTACTATATTCACTGCGCGCTCATAACTTTTAACGGCATCTGTACTAAGGGATTACATTGTACATTGATGTACATTGGATTTTCAGAGGGGTAGGCATAAAAAATAAGTAGGTAGGTAGACAGGTTAAGTATAATATACCAATGTTTCGGTATAGACACACACACTCATAAACACACACAACACATAAACACACACAACAAGAGTGTATTCAGTCAACACAAATTGTAAGCACTGCTTATCTGCTCATATGCAATGCATGCCCCTGTCTGTACTCTGTATTTTGGATAGTGATTATATTCCATCAGAATATTATATTATAATAATATTCTCAGCAAAAATAGTGTGAACTATTTTCACATATTTTATTTACATCTTTCTCCCATAAATTTAATGGCATGTGTAACGTCACAACTTTTGTGCACTCAGTGAAAATAATAGGGATAGTGTATGTATTTGTTCGGGCTCGTGCCATATAAAGCCCAAAAAGTAAATGTGATGGGACCTGTACCATATTTTGCAATAAATAAATTAACTAACCTTCTTCCTCATCACTAGAGCTCTCCTGTTGCAACGATCCAATGGTCCCAAACTTGGGATTTGTAACTTTCTTGTCTTTTTTCACTCGTATGGGGGACTCTGGAGGCGACTCCATGTCACTGTCTGACAGTGTTGGAATGGAAGCAGCTGCCGGTGGGTTAGCTGCCGGGGCCTCGTCTGCATTGCCACCATGCTCGTAGAAGCTTGATAATGCTACCTGTGGAATAACATAGATATAAGTGTCTTGTTGAAAGTACTTTGTATAAAGTCTAATCGAATAAAGATATATTTGAATTTTGAATTTTTTTAACTTAACCAAAGCCACCTGTACCCCTATCATAAGTTTGCCACCGTTTTCCTAATCTACACCCGCTAGCGTCTCCGCCGAATATTTGTATGAAAAATTGTACAGAGCCTCTTAGCGGTGATGTGAAGAACCTAAATATCCCATACAAATACTATCAATGACCTACGGTCGTCGAGTACAGATTACGAAAACGGTGGCAAACTCGTGATAGGGGTACAGGGTCCCTTTGAATTCATCTCCATAGTGACCAAGAATTTTTGAAGAGATATTTCTTCTATTTTTTTTTAAATTGCAACTATCAAGATTGCAATAGATCACAAGTTGTTTCGATAACCTTGCTTCAGAAATAGTGAGCAATTTTTACAAACAAAAACATTTAGCAAGAAATACCCCACAAAGGTTTAACACCTTTTTACCAACACAAAGGTTTTAATGAAATTACACTATGAATCCTTGACCTAATCAATATAGGGACACATTTTATTGTAAGTAATTAACTCGTAAGTAAGATTCAGCTAAATCACTACCAAACAATTAATTAAAACACCTTTTATGGTTAAAACAGTGATTCTCATTAGAAAACAATTTTTCACTTACTTCCAACTGCCAATTAGAGGATTCCAAAAAGAAACGGCTGCGTGTTTCGTCCGCACCCGTAACATCACAAAACTGCCGTAAAGTTTCATCTTTATTAGCCGACATTATAACAAATTTCAATTTCAATTTATCTACTCAATAAATAAATTCCATAAAAACGCCGATGACTTGCTTGCTTTTAGTTTTTATACTATTATGTTGGCTGTATTGGGTGTGTAGTGATGTAGTTGACGTGTTGATTTTGAATTTTATTATTGTACTATTTATATTAGTCGAGTCTGCGCCTATACTAAATAATACATTTATATTAATTACGATTTAAATACATGGTTCATACATTGGAATAATAACTAAAATGAGCCCTATTAGCTCAAATTTGATAAATGTGGGTAAATAAGCGTGGATAAGTCACATAGTTTATTTATTGACTAACATTATTAGTTTGAGTACAGTGCTGCCACGGGATATGAGCGCACAGCGAAAATAGAGATTCTGCGCATGTTTTAATTCGCGTTGCGCCATACATAATATTATAGATGGAGACAGACCCATACAATGACCACTGCACATTTAAGAATCAAAATACTCGCTCGTAACTCATAACTCGTGACCACGGACCGCGTGTCGGGATCTGTATATCATATTTAAAAAAAACGTTTTATTTCAGATATAATTCTGTCTGTTACTTTCATATCCTAAAGGAATGTTTACATTACTAGCTGACCGAAGGAAGGAAAGATAGGTCGAATCATAGATATAAACAAAATATGGGCCGAATGCACTCTTGTGTATATCTATGCTTCCCTTTCCCTGATTCCAAAAATGACAAATTAATCTGACGTCTGTCACTGAGTTCCGTGAGTCAGTCAACTCAAGTCAAGTCAGTCAATCAAAGCAATCAATCAATATTTTCTTTTCAATTCAATCAAACAACTTAAGTTAACTAAGCTCAAGTTTTTCGTGATTTAACTATAATAAACTTTTTTCATAAATTGCAGCACGTAATTCACGTCCAGTTGACCACTTCAATGCATGAGACAGGTAAGAATTTTGCGATCTAAGTCATAATTTTTATCATAGCCCTGTAAGATGTTAATGCAATAACACTTCCTTGCAATGTATTGCACTGTTTTCAATACCTTTAGAATGGTGTTTTTGGATAATGTTAGCAAAATTCCTGTTCCAGATAAATGAAGACTCCGCGCAAATCGTCGCATAACACAATGAGGAAATACTACCAGCTGATTCTCGTGATTGTGTGCTGTATCAGCATCGTAACGTTACTCATTTATCGCCATGAGTATTACCGGCTCCGGTATGTGCTGGAAGTGTTGAACTTCTTCGGAAAACCCGGCCTTTCCGAGATAGAATTCTGCGGGCCTGGTTTTAACGCCACGATGCTATCGGAAATACTCAGAAACTCGTCCATGGAGGTGCGTGAAACGCCGCCTCTATTTCAAGAGATTGACGACAACTTTTATTCATATTCGTCATTTCTACGCGCTTATCAAAAGTACGATAAACTAACACCAACGTTTGCTCACACTATTGACACTATTGTAATTGGTAAAGTACATGTGAGACCTAATTTTCGCTGTAATATTTGGTTAGATAACTTAAACATACCTAAAGCTGGTAGGTTCACTTACAAAATTATATCTGAACCAATCAATGACTATAGGCTGTATATATTCCAATGTTCTTTGAACAAAAACTTAGGGAAGCCTCAAGGGATAAGCTTCTACATGAATGATTATAACATAAACCCTATTCATGCTCCGATAAATAGACTCATCCAAGTTAATACTAAAAGGAAACCTAGAGAGAATAGTAACATAAGATTTGTAAATAGCATTGAACCAGCAATATGTGTGATACCAAATCAAATTCCAGTAGTCTCAAGGGACTCCTTGATAGAGTTCTTAGTGTTCCATCACATGATGGGTGTCAATTCATTTACAATTTATGACAGTATGATCTCCGAGGACATAATAAGAAGGTTCAATTTACTGCCATCGGATATCACACAGTGGAACATCCAATTCTTTCCTCTCAACTATCCATTTGTGTTTGCCAAATCTTATGATATAGTTAGAAACGCAATAGAATTAGACTGTTTGTTCCGTCATTTTAGATTTGATAAGGATGAGTGGAACAAAGCCAGTCATGCAGTGGTACTGTCATGGGACCAATATCTAGTACCTAGAGTACATAATAATGTTAAAGGTATCATTGATGATTTTGATCCAACGAGAAAATTAAGAAGCTTGGAAGTCAAACCTCTGCTGTTTTGTTTGAATCAAAACGATGATGATAATGCTGAGGTTGGCCATCCTGATATTATGAGAAAAACTCACTATTACTTATTGCCAGAGGAGAAAAACTCAGTATTTATCCGGAATTTGGATTCTATGGCAACATTTGATGATATATTAAACCTTAATAGTACAAAAGTAGTTCCTTTAGATATACTAGGAGCTCATAGGTACACAGAGTGTAGAGATCCGAAGTTTTACCATCCTAATGGTGCAGTTTACAATCAAACACAAATGCAGATGTTTCAGCATAAATTTGAAGGTGCTATGTTGAAATATGGTGAGAGTTTGGTCAATAACAAAGTCTATAGGTTGTATAGATCAGGACAGATTTGGGAGAAAAGTTCAAATGAAGTTGTTAGAGATATGCTGTAATTACCTCATTACTTAGCTTCTAAGCTAATAATACCTAATATTTGTTTTATTTTAATCTGATACCTGACTGATAAAAAGTAAATTAAAGAAGAAACTGTTTGATTTGTTATATTTTTTTTATATATGAAAAGGAAAAATACAGAAATTCAGAATGATTACATTATGTTTTTGCTTAAAAGTATATTAAAGATTTGTGTAGGTCCTAAATGGGTCTTTTGATTGTCAAGAACTATTAGTAGTTCAGAGTCTTACCATATTTGAGCACTGTCTAGAGATTGGATTAATCAATTAATGTAATGTGGCAACTCTGCAGTGGCTTCTGTGGGTTATTTAAATTTTGTCTCTAAAAGGTTACCCACCTTCCGGGGGAATTTATTTCAGCTATTTGATTCCGAATGCATGTTATAAATATAATTAATATTAATGCATATTTATATATATTAGGTATGGTATATTTCTGTGGGGTTGCCACATTACATTCATATTAAATAAGATATGAAGTGAAGTACTTTGATTGTCACTGTCTACATAAGATTGAAATTATTAAGGTAATACTGTTACTTTTATGATTTTTTTATAATTTATATGGCAAGTTAACAAGCTGAATGGTTAAATTATATGTTACCATAATGCAATTTTCTAAACTATATTAAGAGATGTGTTGGCTCTCATGTTGTGATCTACCATTTATCAACCAAGGATTGCAGAATTATTTTCTATGTATGTATATGAATATATCCTAAAATAATTCTGAAACTATTATCATAGGTGATAAATATTGATTAATTGATCTTTATTAAAAATGGTTGTCTGTTCAATGATTTGACTATTATATTTGTGAAAATGTTAGCATTAATTACATACATTGTATGTTTCTTAAGAAATTAATATGTAAGCATTAATTATGTAGGAAAATGAGTTGTGCCTTGAAGATGAGGAGTTCGACCTCTAGTACATTTTTTCTTCAGTATTTTTATTTCTGTAAAAGAGATTTACTATACAAAAACTTGAACAATTTTTTGTTCAGAAAATGGATTAATTGGCATTTCAGTTACTTTTATCATAGTATGAATCGGCTGTCAAAATAATAAACTGTAAGATACCAACCACTTTCAGTCATACGAAATTGACACTTACTGCGTTTATATATAAGCATCAAATTTGTATTACGTATCTACCTTATTTCACCGCGGATTTAGCGTTTTCGATTTCTTCAGAGATTCTTCAAATAATAAAAAAAAAATATATGCTCTGGGATGGCGTGAGAGATGAGTGTTATATATTTAATCATCATGAATTTAAGAGCAATTACTCTTGTGTAATAAATCTTGTAACCGATGCAACTCTTTCCATATATTTATGGAATAAAAAAATCTGTACTAGGAGTCAAAAACGGTGGTTAGTTAAAAAATGTTTAATATATATTATAATTATTATGTTATTAGGCACGCATTGCACATCAAGCTATACATTGACACAAAAGTATAGCTTTCATGTGAAGCAGTGTCTACATTGTATTGTTAACCTGTATGACTATAAGACTGCTTGTTTGAATATTAACAAAGAAATATGTTAGATAAGCACATATGTAATTATTTTATTGAGTCGCGTTATTCAGTAAGGTTCCTGAGCGCCACATTCGTCCTCTTTGAATTGAACCTTAACCTCTTTGTATTATGTATCAATTTCGACGCTTGAGAAATTTTAGTGAATAATGCGGCTGCGCGCTGCGTACACACACACATGAGCGCGACGGATTCGCGCACGCTCTAACTGAGTACAAACTATGGCATATGAGTACGTGGGGGAGACGTTTAGTGTATGTGTGACTGTACTTGCAGCGTGCGTGTATGTACCCACAGGTGCCGCACGAGTTATAAGCGCGTACCTTCAATGCGCAGTAGTCGTTTTATGAGACTATCTCTGTTTGTATGGTGCTAGGCGAATGTATCGCTACTATTTTCGTTGTGCGATCATAACTCCTGACGGCACCTGTAAGCTCGTATTACATTTACTAGGATGTTCTAAATGAAAATATTGTTCAATAATATTCATACAACTTTCGACTTTAAGGACACCCTATAAACTATAAAAGCGTGTGCAAATAAAATATGAAATAACAATGAAATTTCTAGATGAATAGAGAATTTGGCACTTTTAGTACCATGTACAGGTGCCGCATGCCGTCACGAGTTATGAGCGCTTAGCTAAAATAGAAGGAGAAACTGCGCATGTATTTTATTCCCACTTTTTTACCTGAACTGAATCGATCATTTTCTTTCGTTTCACGCCATACAGATTCATAAAAAAAAACTTTTTGACGTCGGTTTAATGACTACTACGCATTCAAGGTCAGCGCTTATAACTCGTTACGGCACCTGTGGGTACATTTTAGATAGTATGCAAGCCTCACTGCAACATTATTTGACATCTAGTCAAAACATACTCCTCACTAGCGTGAATAACTGCAATATTTCTTCCAATAAACTTTTATATCGAATACTGGTACGTTTCATTCTCAGATCTTACCAAAATTACCAGCGAATACCTTGTTCTGCCCATGAATAATTGCCCTAAAACCTAATACTTAACTAAAATTTGAATATTAATAAGAAGTTTAATTGAATCGATACGATACTCACTGTGTAATCGTTGCACATATCTGAAAAGACTAACGGCCGGTTTCATCTCAAAGCAACCTTCCGAACCCGGTGGCAACATTTATAAATCCTGTTCAGTGTAATTTGTTATGTCCTGACGATATGAAAGTACTTTGTGTGCTGAAATTTCGAGTAAAGAAATAATTATTTTAGTGTGGACAAAGTAAGGTTGGGCTACTTATAAATGAAACATGAACTGGATACTAAGTAAATGTTTATTTCATTCTTAAAGTTCTAAATACCACAGGCAAGGCCTGCCACGTCACAGATCAAGTGGAATGAGCCGCCTTAGAGCGTCAAGCAAAACCGTTCACAAATAATCTAATATCATTTAGACATCATCTACACGTTTATATGGAAATGAGCATAACTTGAGCAATACATCACTGTATTGTCTAGCTCTGTCACACTGCAAGTTACTGGGGGCCAACTATGATCGTTTAAGCAGCGCGTATCAAGAACTTCTTAGCTTTGACATTTGATTTTACGAAGTTAGAAGTTTTTAACACGCTCTGATTCAACAGATGATGATAGGCCCATGGTCGATTTATGTAAAGTCGCTAACACAAAATACTGTGTATAGAACTATGGAACACCTTATTACAAAACATGGCGTAAGATAATACTTGGATTAAATGTAGTTTCATTTCTTTTTGTTTAACGGATTTACAGTGTTTTAATTGTCAAAAGAATGCTATTGCTTTGCTGTGGTGAATGCTATTGGTGAAAACGCAGTCCAATCGCAGCGCCGAACGCTTTTAAATTTCGATTGTCTAATGAAACTAGTTTCTCTCTAGATAGCAATATCAAGTTTCAGTATTCCATATTTTTGGATCGAGAGCCACACTCTCGACGGGACAGAAGTATCTTATGTGGTAATACATAATTTCCCACTTCAACGTAACTTAAAGTGTGACGAGCTATTTAGGATAACAAAATGGAGGGAGTCGTAAGTATAAACTTAAGAGTAGTAAATTATAAATACAATTTAAAGCTTACACAAGTTTTAAATATTGCCACATGCGAATTTAACCTTTAATACAATATCTTAAGTACTGAATTATCTCACTAAAATAAGCCTATATTGAATACTGAAGTATTGAAAGCTGCATTAAGGTGGAACTATATTAACCATACGCAACACACGCTGCTCACAATAAAACCAATTATTTTTATTTTGCGATCATTGAAACTGGTATTGTGACGTGTGATTAATATATGCCTTCCATTAAAATATTGATAGTGTGCTGAAATTGGAGATCAAACTATGTAATTTTATTCTACTTTGTAAAGAATGACCAGACAAATTAAAACGTATGCCTTGATTGCAGACATTTTTGCATTTGTTTATTTTTAAAACGATTTGTTGGGATTAAATTATATAATTTAAAATCATATTTTATTGAAGGCACGGGCTGAAGTTCTTTTATAATAAATATATTTAGTTATAACTTGGAAAAAGTAATTTGAAACCTTAGTACTATTGAATATTGTATTGAGAGAAAATATAATCTTTGAGTGTACATTTTATTAAAATATTTCTATTGATTCTGGAAACGTTTTTGCTAAATGCAATATTATGCTTAGGTCTAATAGCAATGATAGGAAAATATTAAAACATTTACAGCTTATGTTAAGGAACAAATCATATTTAAATGCAATATCTGGCCATATTAAGACGTCACATCTACATTAATCACACGCAACGTAATTTACCATCACGTTACGTAAGATGGTTAACATATATAAATAAATGATGTTCGAAAATTATCACACAGCGCCATCTAGTCCCAAATTAAGCAAAGCTTGCATCATGGATACAAGGCGACGGATATAACACTATAATTACATTTTTTTATAATAAATACCAAACACCCAGACACAAGGCCAACACAAATGCTCATCACATAAAATGTTAGCCTAACACGGGAATCGAACCCGCGACACCTAGTGTAATAGTCACGTATACTAACCACAGTACCAAGGGTGTCATCAAATCTATGCATCATATTCATCAGAAATCATCACATTGCGTTGCGTGTGATTAATGTATTGAATAGGCGTGAATTGGCCATGTTACAGAATAGTATTTAACAGTGCAACGATTATCGTTACACGTACATAATCGTCATTCAGAAAAATAGATCAATACATTATTGTCATGATGTTTTCAAGTCGAATTGATCGACAAATCAATTTCCAATATGTACATCCCTATTGCACATTTGGCACAATAACAAGAGTTTTCTCTGTTCCGTCATACACGCAATAGGGCTGCACTTATCACTTCTATAAAACCCATTTATACTTATAATAACCACGATTTATTGCAATTCAAAGGACACTATAGAAAAATTTATTGAAATTAATTTGTTTAATATAAGTACATCTTACATAATACTTTCAAACATTAACATCAATATATATACACACAGTATGAAAGGTCCTAATCAAGGGAAATAGTTTAAATATCACCTTTTCTAGACTAAATAGTACGTAGAAAGGATTACAGTAAATACACGAAAAATAGTATGTAGTCTTATGTGTTTATAACAACAGGCTAAGGCCCGCCTCATACTAACCATTTGGCCAACTCCAATTAGTAGACAATATTCAAATGTTCCCTATTCCGATGAAGCAGGCCGTATGAGCTAAACAACGTTCGTGTGCAGATATATTTTAGAGGAATATCATAATAATCCATAGATCGAAACCATTTATGTTTAGATATTTTAAATACCTGCACACAAAACTATTATTAAATGCGTACATATCAGTTGAACAAACTTATTTCATCATGGAATTGAAAACTTAGTTTTAATTATTGCATTATTCAATTAATAAATCTGAAATATAATTTGTAAATTTAGAACCTTAAAATCCCAGTACTTACTTTTCTTGTAATGATAGCTTTGGGGTCTAAATATTTCCCAGATCGTTATTCCTGAATTATCCTTTTTTTCCTGCTCAGTTTCAATCAAAACAGTTTCCGAATACCATGATGAAATGTTTGTTATTACAAAATTAGAATTGGCAACTGGATATCCTGTCATTTATCTAATCTGGTCAGTAAATTTATTCTCTGTATTTATACATACATACATCCATATGCTCACTCCTGTATCCCTTTAAGCTCAGCTGGAGGCCCTTGGGTCTCACCCTATAGTTCGGATAAGCAGTGGAGGTAACTCCCCCCTACCAACTGCGAGAGGCCATATCCAAAAAAAACCTGTATCCCATGGGGGTAGGCAGAAACCACCGTTTGCCACATGCTACGATCTTCACATACTTCTTTCGCTTCATCCACATTCATGCATCAGTGTAAGAAGTACACTTCCTTCGGTTACGAGCTCTCCGAATTTTACCTAATTCAACTACTAAAGTGTTATCACCATAGAACAATAATGGTATATTGTAGATATTTATGGAAAAGGTTTTATTCTCGCCTAATGGTTTATAACGCAATCCGAAAAGGTTTTCATGTAGATATTACCCTTTTAAATATAGATGTGACTGTTTCTTGCATGTATTGTTAAATTTAAGTAAATTATAAGTTAGTAAACACACAATTGCCAATTCCAATAATTCACACACCAAGGTGAAAATATAACGTCTTATCACATATCATTAAACATTTTTAACATATTTACAGATATTTAACATTTAATATTATATACCTAATTCTCAAATACGTTTCATTTGTAAAGATAAGTAAATTTTAAAGTGTTTAACAACAATGATTGAGATAAAATACATTAGTCACACGCAACGTGATTCGTCCGATTACATACGTTGCGTATGATGAATGTATTTCTGTCTTAAGTAATTTCTCTGAAAATAGCGTGTTCTTTATAATCAATGGAATATTTTAAGGAATATTATAATTTGCAGAATATTCAAGAATAAACTATCATATTTGTTTACATCAATTGTATTGTAACTTCCTTTTGTACACCTTAACTCTCAATCAAAGTACATATTATTGAAAATTTAAAATGTTGATATTAAAAACTGTTCATTTAATATCAAAATTCTATATTTCAATTATTTAATAGGACTCAAGGCTCTCTCTATTTCCCGTATATATATTTTTTTATTTCATTTTAGTGTTTTTATTCTTAAGAAAGATGAAAAGTTGTTTATATTCAGAAAGGCCAATATTTGACATTCTAGCTACATTTACAAACATCTAGCATCGTGATAAACACTAGAACACACAGTCCTACAGGGGCCTTACCATGAGCTCTTATTGCCATGATAGTTTCACTCATTTATGAGACAGATGTACGCGACGTGTATACATCTGTCACTGTCGCACAACTGAATTATCATTGCAATAAGAGCCATGTCGGCCCCCAGATAATAGATTATCTACAATACCTTTGAATATTATACATTGAATTCGTTCCATACAAAAATATTTAGTCTGTTTGAACGCGTCATATTCCTAAACAACGTTACGGATCTTGATACGGTTTTTACTAACATGTAGGAAATGAAATCCTATAGGTTTACAGCTAAAATAATCCCTAATTAATTTAAAGTCAACGTTTAGTAATAGTCTTAAAACATCGTTACCCGATTTAAATACCTCGCACATATGCTCACGCCTGTATTCTCCAAAGGGGTAGGCAGAGGTGTTGTAATAACAACACCCACTTTTCACCGAAGATTATCAAGTGCCAACGTGACAGATGGTGAATCTATCTTCTCGGGCACTATACATACGTCTGTGATTTACTTCTCAGACATATGCACGTTTATTCAAGATGTTTTCTTTCACCGTAAAACACGTGGGATGAAATCACTGTACACAAGTTTTTAGAATAACTCATTGGTACAGCCCCCGCTGGGAATCGGCCACCACGGCTATTATTTTATGTATAATGTAATATTCTATTATCTGATTCTGAACCAAACACTAGTTCCGTGTTTATCACTGATGTATATTCCTCAAGACTTGCTTGCCCTCTCCCTGTACTATACAATTCATATATACAGTCAACAATGCCTTGTAAAAATATTATAACAACTTTAAGAGCATCAAATTCTATGAGTAAATAGATCTTTATATTGATTCAAATCTTAACTTCAACGTTATAAGGTAGATATTTATTTGACACAATATTATCTATATATCAGTGATTATGCCAAACAAGTTCAATTCAACAACAATTAGATATTTAGTTACAAAACATCTAATATTCAACAATTTTACTATATCTATAGACCGCTATATTTTAGATTTTATTTAAAACAGTTCATTTCGTATTTGTTTTAATTTAATCGTGAATCTATACAGATAAATAATATTGAAGTGTCTGTTTGTACTCCCAAAATAACTTTTCACAAATGCATATGAAAGAATACACGCTACTGACACTGAAAACACAAGTTATAAATTTTTCTCTGTCTGTCTGTCTGTTTGTTCCGGGTAATCTCTGAAACGGCTGGACCGATTTTAACGGGACTTTCACTGGCAGGTAGCTGATGTTCCAAGGAGTAACTTAGTTACTACTACGAACGTCAGCTACCTGCCAGTGAAAGTACTAGCTTTATTTAAAAAAAACATGAGGGTTCCGCGACATGAAGCATGAAACTAAATCTACGCGGGTGAAACCGCGGGGCACAGCTAGTATTTAAATATATTTAAGCTCTGACAATTTAATATTCATTATTAAATTCAAACAATTACTTCAATGAGGCATATACTTAGTATAATACATATGCCGTGGCGAGTTATGATCGCGCAGAGAAAATTGTGGGGATGTTTTTATTCGCCTCGCGCCATCCGTATAGACAGAGACAGACTCACACTACTGCGCATTCAAGGTCAGCTCATAACTCATGACGGGACCTGTATCTTCATCACTTCGACTATAATATTACACTGATTCCTTTTCGCGTCATTTATTCATACGCCATTTGCATTCACAATTTTTTCGTACCTATGAAATCGTTTATTATAAGCGTATTTCATAAGCGATTCATATCGCTAATAATTAGGCGATCAATATAAGTAACGATATTATTTTAACGATCACAAAACTAGGTATTTAAATTATTTGTACCATACTTAACAAATTTACTTCTGTCTATTCTTACAGTCAAAATATTTATCATTACCCTTTCTGCTTTAGCTGTGTTTCGTAGTAAGAATACTGTTTTAAATGCCTGTTTCGTGTTTTAAGGGCTGGCAATTAAACCTTTATATTTCAGGTGGAAGTATGCATTTTGTTTTACCTCATTTCCGCGGTTTCACGCGCGTGGACTCAACTCATATCCCTCATAGGTGTCTTCTTTCTCAGTGAGTCACTTTTATGAGTCACATTTTTCAAAAATATCCCCACATTTGTCTTGAAATGTCGTAGAAGTAAATTTGATAAGTATAATAAAACAAGTTAAAGACGAGACCTTGTGTCAATTAAAAATTAACGCGCTTGATTTTTTTATCCTTAAGGTATGTTTATTCTCATTAGACCTTCCCCAAAATAAAAAATAATATAACAATTCAATATGTATGTATGATATATTATGACGGGTTTTTTTTTAATGAAAATACATTTAGAAGCCACGAATATAGGAACGAAAATAATATTTAAATGTTTGAACACATTTAATGCCACTACGATTTTCATGATGTATAAACCAAGTGGCCTATATTTGAACGGTAGACTCGCTAGGCGAGTCGCCGGCAAAACAATATAAATTAAATGGACTCGCCAACTGAGTTCACCAGCATTATGCAAAGGTCAATTTAGTCACAATATTGGTCATCAAATCACATTATGTTTTTAAAACTTGCGCTGAATTGCGCTTGTATTTTCACTGGAAACCTTAAATACCACAAAAAAGAGTATGATTTAAAAAAATACATTTTCAACAATACTAGTTCTTAAAATAAAAGTCAGCTGCCATAAATACTGATAATATAAACTAGACTTTATATACAAGTCGATAGAGATCATTTACGTTTATCAAGGAATGTGTGAAGCTTAAATTTGTACCTCTAAAATATATTTTTAATTTTTTTCTTGCGGTAATTATATTTTAATTATTTCAAAAAATATGTTTATTCGTTTGTATAATGTTAGGTATGAGCAGTAGGAAAATATTATATCTTTCCATACGAATAAGACATAAAATAGGAAATTAAATGCATTTATAGGAAAAGAAAGTCGCAAAATAAAATTAAATACTCGATAATTTAAGATGGTTAACCTCACAGTATTAGCCTCAGTACTAAACTATTACAAATGAGTTATTATGACAATCACAGACAATAGATCTGAACAGACAATGCACACTTCATCATCTCCCTGGCCTTATCCCATGTATTTGGGGTCAGCACTTGATTCAACCCGATGTGGCTGATCACCTGATTTTTATACGAAGCGACTGCTCTTCGTAACCCCATTTTTCGAGGAAAATCGGCAATCTGGGTTAAACCAGTTGTCAGACTTTCTTAGGCCTCTGACTGACCTGTAACGATTGCCAAAGATGATAAATTGGCAACCGGGACCGACGGCTTAACGTGCTCTCCGAGGCACGGAGGGAACTCGGGCGGTCACCCATCCAACTAATGGCTAGGCGTATGGTTGCTTAACTTCGCTGATCGAATCATATGCGCAATAGCAACTGTGCCACGAGCTGCACACTTTTATACTAATATTATGAAAACGTGGGATTGTTTGTTTGTTCCAATTTTAATTCAAAAACTACTCGACCGGTTTAAAAAAATCTTTTACATCGAGTTTAATTTGATAGCCAATAAAAGATTACATTTTAAAATCTTTAAGATTGGCAACCTTAAAGCCCGATGGAGCAAACGTTCTTATTTAAAAAATTGGCCTGGATTCCTTACTGCCTTTAACTTTTTATTTATACTGTGGCATTGCTCTCCTTTTCGACATACTTTTTGTTAATTTAGATCCATATCTGTGATTACAATAGTTCGACTCACTGTAAGATATATCTGACACTGTTAGTTACCATTGCAATAAAAGGTTGATAGTAAGATTTCAGAGCACAATGCACCCAAAATTGGTCAAGTTTTGGTAAAAGACAAGCATAAGATGTTCAAGAAGTAAAAAAAATATCTATGGTTATAATGATAAATGTAATGTCTAATGAAATAAAAAATCAAATGTAATACAATGGGGAACTAAAATCTTATTCAATAAGGTAATAGAACTGCCTTTATCATACGGAAACAATATCGTGATTTAAGGCATTTTGCGCTTTCTTGATACTTAATTTGTTCGCATTTATAATATATATTCACATCTCCTAAGGCTAGTCGCACACACGCAATAATATTGTCAATAAAGTGTATATTGATAATAACATTGTATGCGTAAGGCGCGTATTGCGATTATCTTTAAATAATACTGTGAATAATATTGTGTGTGTGCGGCTAGCTTTATTTGATAGCCAAATGGGTTACCAGTCCATTACATTGTTTTAACATTGGACCAAGATGACGTGACGTCTGAATCAGTGGTGTCATCTATTCTATCCTCACATTGGTTTAATCACGTGACAAAGGATTAAACTGAAAAAAATAGTCTCTCTATCACAAACGTTGTCATTGGCAGAAAACGTGTTAAAGAAAGTACTTTCTGCAAAGATAAATTAGATGCCAACTTGTCAGATCAGTAAATTGCTTAAATACATTGTTTTAATGCAATTCTATTACCTTACAGTAGGTGCCGCGGGAAGGTCTTAAGAGAGAGCGCAATCTCAGGATCTTGAGTGGTGATGAGGCTGGTCATCGTGTCAGAAGAAGATCACCTCCTCTTCTCCGCTGGCACGGGCGGGGGAAGGCGAGCTCACGCGGAACTTGTCTGGCAGTTTGGGGTATGTGTTGGTCCTGGGGGAAATATTGGAGTAAAGATCTGGACTGCTTTGTGCGAAGAGCCCGCCTTATCTTACGTGGTTATTTTTTTATGTTTAGGTCGTAGTGGCCTTTGAGTTACGCAAGTTCGAATCCCAATGGGGCCTGTACCAATAAGTTTTTTAAAAATTAACGTGCAGTGATTTCACACCACGTGCTTAACGGTGAAGGAAAACATCATGAGGAAACCTGCATATGTCTGAGAAGTAATTCAAACACGTATGTATAGTGGCTGAGATGGCGATAGACTCACCATTTGTCACGCTGGCACTTAATCGTCTTCGGAGAAAAGTGGTCGCACTAGGTCCTCAGATCATGCATAAATATAAAGTTTAGTTAAACTTAAACTTGGACTGTACCTGGTAGCTTTGTTACCAGACGGTGGTTGCTGCAGGGGGAGGGTGGCCGGCGAGCTGCCGGTGCGCGTGTGGTGGATGTTCAGGGCCTGAGGTGGCTGAGGTGCCTGGCTTTGCTGGAATACAATAGTTTATTGTTACATTCACAAGTCAAGTAGTACGCTCAAGTATGCGTTTGCAAGTTTCACCCAAACAACCACAAACGATCTCGTAATCCGTAACGCGTTATGATTTGAGTAGGAACATAACACACAGGTGCCGTCACGATTAATGAGCGCTAACCTTGAATGCACTGTAGTCATTATATGAC
Source organism: Watsonalla cultraria (assembly GCA_964035505.1). NCBI lineage: Eukaryota > Metazoa > Arthropoda > Insecta > Lepidoptera > Drepanidae > Watsonalla > Watsonalla cultraria. The sequence continues at coordinate 5,106,985 of OZ037736.1, read as the reverse complement.
GCCGTCTCTATCTATATGTCTATCCATAATATGATAGATGTGTGAGTGGGATTGAGAACTAGAGTGAAGAAAAAAATCGTGTGTGAAATCTGAATACGTCTTAAAATTAATTTAACAACATAATTATGTATAGTTCCATTTATTTAAGGGCAATATAATCTGAGCTTAATTGTGTTGATTTTACATATTTAAATTGTCGACATCAAAGTCATATCGGTCGGTTGTCCAAGTCTCGAAAGGGACATCCGATCCTATGGCTCAGAGTGCCCAGTGCGAGTTTTCTTAAGATCGCCGTCACAAGTAATCGCGTTGACGCAAAGGCAGTTTTATATGGGATCAAAATAGTGCCATCTGTAGGGCGACAGATAGCGCTGCATAGATACCATACAAAACTGCGTTTACGTCAACGCGGTGATTTGCGACGGAGGCAGTGAAAAACTCGTACTAGTCCCTCTGATGTCGATAAGTTAACTAATGTGTATGCCAATAACAGGTATGACAGGAAACCTGTTATTGGCAATAACAGGTTTGACAGAAAACCTGTTATTGGCATACTAGCTAGTTCTGTATTTGATGGAACCTCCCTCTCCCTCCCGTGATATTTGTCTCAACCCATCATCATCTCTCTGGCCTTATCCCGCACATTGTTGTGTTTGGCACTTGATTGAACCCGATGTGACTGATCACCTAATTTTTATACGAAGCGACTGCCATCTGACCTTCGTAACCCCTTTTACGAGACAAATCGGTATAACCAGTTTTCAGACTCTCTTAGGCCTCCGACTGACCTGTTACGACTGCCAAAGATGTTAAATTGGCAACCGGAACGTGCGAGCGTGCTTGAGGCATGGAGGGAATTCGGGCGGTCGCCCATCCAGAACTTCGCTGATCGAATGATATGCACAGTAGCAACTGTGCCACGAGCTCTTCTAGATTTGTCTCAACCCATTCCCCCTAAATGCCTGACGTTATTAATGTACACCCATAGATCTGATTATCATCCGTACATACAGACTAGCTGTGCCCCGCGGTTTCAACGGCGTAGATTTAATTTAATGGATGGCCTGCGTAACCCTAAAAATTGGTCCAGCCGTTTCAGAGATTAGCCGGAACAAACAGACACACAGGGAGACTGAGAAATGTTTACAATTGTATTTTTATGTCAGTATCGTATATACTTTAATTTGCATTTAGTGAAAAGCTGTTATTTTGGAAGCACAAACAGACACTTAAATTTTATTTATCTGTATAGATTAACACCAAAAGCGAACAGACGAAATGGTTGTAGAAGGTCACAAGAGCCAATAGTCACTACGAAAGCAATAGTTTGCGTGTCTATACATTAAGATTGAAGTCAGGGATAACTGCTACTTATAACATTTAGGATACTGGCAACAAAATATAACAATTAATTTAATTGAAATATCACATTTTATATCATACCTTTAAACTTTTAATAAAATAAACCCAACAGACATTATGCTTGCGGTTAATGATTAAGTTGTTTTTAAGATTCTTTTTTTTTTTTTCTATTTTATATCAGGGTTACTAAAAATAATTAAGTATTATATTTAAACATATAGGCTCATATACCACGTCGGTATCCAACTAGCGGACGTCACGCGGTTTCACCCGCGTAGTTCCCGTTCCCGTGGGAGTACGGGGATAAAATATAGCCTATGTTACTCGCTGATGATGTAGCTATACATTGCTGAAAGAATTTTCAAGATCGGTCAAGTAGTTTCGGAGCCTATTCAATGGAAACAAAAAACAATCAAATCTTCCCTCTTTATAATATTAGTGTATATAAGCTCAGTGCAAGGGTAGGCAGTCAACATCCTACGGGTCAAAGTCGAAAAGCAGAGACATTACGCCTAAGTAGAACCTAAGTAAAACAACAGCGATTTTGGATCACTACTCGACATCAATATTACTTACAATCAAAACTAATTTGGCCTTTAAAATACGTTCGGATAGTCCAAGTCCTGAAAATAGCAACCATTTGATCTGTTTTGCTGTTATAAATAATAATATACCTTCTGATGATTTTATGATTATATGATTGTGATATGAAAACTATTTTATGATTATTAATTAATATATTAACTCTAATAAGGATCACTAACCGATGAATGCATTGAAAGCACTAAAAATTAATATATAATACAGGGTGTCGGAGAAAAAGGAACAGTTGTCTTCTAGAAGTTGCAGGGTTTTATGAATATATCACTATATTGAAATCGTAAAATATCTAGCTCCAACGATAACGTAGTTATAAGCTATGGCCGAAGAGCTCGCGGCCTTAAGCGATTGAATGAACGCGCGGCCGCGTTTACCTACATTACGTACGCGGTCATTCAACTTTTTAAATTAAGGGGAAGTTTAATGGTTTCGAAAAATGGTTTTATGGGATGAGTGGGAGAAAAAAAATAAAAACGTAGTTAGATTTTACGTGAATAACTCTACGTTACAGCTGATTTTTATGCGAAAATAAGGTATTGATATGGTCAACTTTGAACATCAATTACTCGAAAACGGAAGGAAATATTTTTGTCATTTTAATTTTAATTGCTTCCTAAAATTATACCCTATCACATATTTTACGAGCTGTCCCGAATTCCCCGACACCCTGTATATGCTCATCTATAATATAGCTTATTTAAAAAACTTGAGAACAACTTAGGACAGCTAGAGCTAGAGTTCAGTCCCCTTAGGTTTTAACATGTTTTACGTTGACGATATCGCCTACGTATTTTCCCCGGTTTGTATGGGACCGTTAAAAAGCGCCCCAAGCGGCGAGTCTAGGAAGTTTTACGTCTCCATACAAATAAAGCGCAAAACACAAGGTCAAGCGACGATGTTCAAACGTGTCCATACATATATATATATGTATAGTAGGCAGTGACCACTTTAACGCCTCAATTTCGGCACGATATAGCGTAATATTCATCTCTTTAAAAGAAAGTCTAATGCCATTGACATAAGGTGCATATTTCCTTACCTCACTAGGCGATTCATGTAGTCTGTGATATCCTGGGGGAGCTTGCTGGCTCTTCCCACTCGCTAGCTTCAATGGCAGTTGTTGCTTTACCATCTGAAAGAAAGGAAAAGCAAAGTCGAATATAGAACACTATCTTTGAAGTCAGTTGAAAATGGATAATTTTATTAGTGAACTTTCAACTTTTTTTTTAGCTTGCGACACGATCTTTGCTTCATTTCGGGTTACGATTTTTTGAGACTTACAAAACGTTGACTTTTATCTACGATCTATAAGTATAATATGTTTTTTTTAACTATAACCCCATCGGAGTTCAACTCCTACAATTTAGTTTTGTATTCAATTAAAAAATGTATTCACGTTGAAGTGACTGTAAATCCAAAATTATCGACTTTTCACTTAAAGTATATACTCAGATGAATGAAACAATTTCTTAAAAAACCCTGTCTATCTAATTGTTCAGATTGTTATTGAATTCCTAATGTTGGAAGGAGTAAGGGGGCGTCCATAAATTACGTGAGATGATTTAGGGGGGGAGGGGGTCGAGTCAAATCTCATATAATCTCACGTTAGGGAGAGGGAGGGTCTCTATAAATATCACGCAATTTTTGTTCTGATTGAAACAAAAAAAATATATACTATTTTGGTCCAAATTTTTATTACATTTATAACTCTCAGCAATATTGATTACTATTCTTAACTAGTCGTAAATAAAAGCACGAAGCAAATTGTTTTTTTTCTTTCTACAATAACAACCCAACGCGTTTACGTAAGAAACCCACATTCTGAAAAATCTCACGTGAGATTGGGGGATGGGGGAGGGGGTTGAACAAAATCTCACGACATCTTACCAAAGGGGGAGGGAGGGACAGAAAATTAAAAAAACACCTCACGTAATTTATGGACGCCCCCTAACTTAGTCAGCTAACTTAGTCTTATTTTTTTTTATTGCTGGACGTAAGCTATGCTGCATTTTTTAGGTAGAAGGTCGGTATGTATTAAATAATGCTTTTTAAATAAATAATAGTTACCGATATGGCTGGTGCACGAACTGTGGCACGAGTTTCGTTCTGAGCGGAGAGTAGTTGCGGCGGAGGTAATACACTGGCGCGAGCGCTGCACACTGACACTGACGACTCTGAACCCGTTGAGCCGCGGTTATCTACAGACAAACCATGATTCAATCTACCCAATAGCACAGTATAAATATATGCTTACTAGTTTTTTTCCATAAGTTTTATTGTCAAAGGCCAAACTGACCAACAAACTGATTGCTGAAGAATTTTGTTAGTTAACTAAGTTTTTTTGGTCACTGAATTAAAATGCTTTTTTTATTATTATTATTATTATTATATTTAGCAGTATGGAACCTAGACCAAAGTTTTGAAATAACAACATGGAGCGTGACTCTTTAAAGTTTTTTTACTGTCAAAGTAATGTCAATTTGTTGCCGCGTGTGTGTCATTTCGAACAATTAGTCCTAGACTATACTACCAGCAGTAAGCTTGTAGTCTATACTTATAATATTATAAAGAGGAATGGTTTGTAAGTATGTATGTTTGTAACAAATTGGCTCAAAAAGTACTGGACCAATTTTATCACTGATTAATATAGGCAATATTTTATCTCCGTACTCCCACGGGAACAGGAACTACGCGGGTGAAACTGTAATATTTATACTGTGCCAATGTTCTGGACCACATTTGAATACATGTACTCGTATATATTAAAACGGCACTCACTCCGCCACTTGGGATCTTTCCGCCGCGTGGTGTCGCTGACGCTGGAATCAGGTGACAAAGTGCCCACACTCGCGATCTCTTCTTGAGAACCACCTGCAAACATTGTGGCCGTCTTACACATGTACTTAGCAGGTCTACCAAAACATCACATGTTGCGTGTGAGTGTGTGTGGTTAGATGGATGTATGTGTGTCTGATATTATTAACCGTGTTACTGTGTGTGTGTGTAATATTACCGTGTTGCTTTGTGTGTATGTGTGTGATATAACTGCGTTGCTGCGTATGTGTGATATCACCATGTTGCTGTGTGCGTGTTATAACTGTGTTGCTGATTGTGCGTGTGTGATATAACTGTGTTGCTGCGCGTATGTATGATATTACCACGTTACTGCGTGTGTGTATGATATAACCGTGTTACTGTGTGTGTATGCGATATTACCTTGTTGCTGCGTGTGCGTCTGATATTACTGTGATACTGCGTGTATGTGTGGTATTATCGGGATTCTGCGTGTTTGTGTGATATTACCACGTTGCTGCGTATGTATATGATATAACCGTGTAACTGCGTGTGTTTGATATTACCGTGTTGCTGCAGCCTCTCCAGCCGCCTGTAGAGCCTCTCCCGCTGTTGTTCCACGTCCTTCTGCTGCTCGGCCAGCTCTTGTCTCGCCACTTGCAGCTGCCGACGTTCTAATGGAAAACGCTCAATTACTCTCACATTAACTTACATAACACTTAATCAAAGAAACAAGCAAATATTACACACCGCGGAAATTCCAAGACGTATGTATATAATAATATGTATCAATAATCACCCTGAATGTGATTTATTTGTGTATGAATGGAAGAATGTCCGTATGTTTGGAGATTGTGAGGAGACTGCATAAAAGTTTTCCCTTTTCCCTATAGTTTAAGTGGCTTCAAGCCGTATTATGAGGTTAAATAAATAAATAAATATACTGTTTGTGACAGCGTCGGACTCACCATCTGTGACGTTGGCAGTAGGTGTAAAGTGGGTGTCCTAACACCTACGCATACTACTTTGAGGATAAAAATATAGAGTAATATGGCGTGAGCTAGTTAGTATGATAATATGGTTACCATTGGTAAGTGCATTGTGATCGTTGGCCCGTTGTGCTTCCCAGGCGGCTCTCTCAGCCGTCAGTCGTGCCTGAGCGTGCCTGAGTTCCTCGAGCTGAGCATCGTGAGCTCTACCCACACCCGCCCCGCCGGTAGACCGCCAGGCACTCACTTGGGCTTCCAAACTAGATCAGAAAATATATTGGTTTTAAAATGTCTGAAATTCCTATTTGCTCAAGAGTCATTCTTAAACAAACACAAATTTCCATGTATTATTAGTTATACATAAACATTTTCAACCCTTTTACTAACTTTTTCTTCTAAATCTTTGTCGCTCAAAGAATCGTTGCAGCATAGTGATCGTGGCAACGTAGCATTTGGTTTTAAATACTGTTATACCTTGTAAGTTTAGTTTCATCCTTATGGTCGAGGAAACCAAATATTTTTAATTTCATCAAAATCGGTTGTGAGGTTTAAGCGGGAAAGCGTAACAGACAGACAGAGTTACTTTCGCATTTATAATATTAGTAGGGATAGAAAATCAATACGTTATGTAAGCAGTATTGACAGATGTATACTCGTCATGTACATCTGTCTCATAAAATGAGTCAAACTATCAAGGCAATTAGAGGTCATGGTAGGGGCAGAGTTCAAAATTCGTCAAAGGTGGTAACCTCGCTGGATTATAATCATACAGTGACGCAAGTAAAACTCACCTATGTATTGTAGTGAGTTGTTGCCACACAATGCAAGTGAGCGTGTACACAGCGTGCTGCAGTTTCAACGCGGCGTCTCCGGTCAATTCGTGAACCTCCCCATGTTCACCCTCGGGACAATCTGTCGGTGTGTCCGTCGATAATCGTTGGGCTACACCTAAACATGTGGGTAACGTTACTTCTATTTTATCGATACATTTTGATGAAATGTGGAGGGAATTATTGATAAAGATTATATTCGTCTTGTGATCAGTGTATTACACTCAACTATTTTTTGTTTCAGCATTATTTTGTATTTGAAGAGATCTATTTAGCTATTTAAATAAATTACATATTTGAGAACATTTATTTGCTAAATTTGTGTCTTGTGAATTGTGTGTTTGTATTTGTGGGTGAATGTTTGTGTGTACGTGCGCGCGGGTGGGTGTATGTGTGTGTAGGTGGGTGGCTGTGTTTGTGTATGCAGTGATGTATATGTACATTTTTGTATTGTATGCGTGTATGTGTTAGTTACCGCGGTGTCTATTGGCGTCGAAGCCAGCGAAGGTATCGGCTCGCCGCGGCAGTGCGGGGCTCTGGTAGGCAGCCGAGTGGCGCTCGCCGGCCGAGCTCGTGCTGCGGCCCAGGGCCAGCCCGCTGCCTACCGCGCACACTGCACTGCATGCCTCTAGGGCCTCCTGGACACATCATATCATTTCGATATATCATACGAGCTAGTGTCAACACAATAAATACAAACAAGAAGCTGCTTCACTTCGGGTTACGAATTATTAAGAACTAGCGGACGTCACCCTGTTTCATCCGCGTAGTTCCCGTTCTTGTGGGAGTACGGAGATAAAATATTCTTTCACATACAAATGGTGAAATAATTTTATAAACCGGTCGAGTACTTATGGGGCAATTCGTTACAAACATACTTACAAACCTATCCTCTTTATAATATTAGTATAGATATTGTAAAACATCGACTATTCTGTCCTATCTGTAAAAATAACACAAAAAATAATTTCGTATGGGATTGGCGACTTTAATTTATACTATTTAAAGATTCACAATCGTCTATTCAACTAAACCAGAAGAAATTACCAATTTTCCGAAGCCAGACGAGTGAGTGAGCCAAGGATTCGCAACAACCTACCTCCCTAACCAACCGACTTCACAGCGACCATTCTTTGAAATCGATTATAAAAGCGAAATTCTATGTTAAAAGCTTCGTTACAGATTCCGTCACGAGTAAAGAATGCACAGAGAAAAAATAAGTTTTATCGGTCATACATATAGACATAGACATAAGTAGACTCATACAATTACTACTGCGCAGATACTCGTTCTAAACTCGTGACGGGACCATGACCTCTTATTGCTATGATAGTTTAACTCTTATCATGAGACAGATGTATATGACGTGTATAAGTCTGTCACTGTCAGACAGTGGAACTATGGTGGCAATAAGAGCTTATGGTAAGGCCCCTTTATAAGTACATACTTATTTATTTACTAGCTGTGCCCTGCGGTTTCACCCGCGTAGATTTAAGGTTCATGCGTCCTGTCGCGGAACCCTAATATTTTTAATAAATAAAAGTAGCCTAAGTTACTTCTTGAAACATCAGCTACCTGCCAGTGAAAGTCGCGTTAAAATCGGTCCTGCCATTTCAGAGATTACCCGGAACAAACAGACAGCCAGACAGAGAAAAATTTTAAAACTTGGTTTTTCAGTGTCATTAGCGTGTACACTTTCATACACATTTAGTGAAAAGGTAGAATTACAAACAGACACTTCAATTTTATTTATCTGTATAGATTTAAACTTCCTGCACTACATATTTACATATTTGCATGGTGGACTTAACGCCATAGGCATTCTCTACCTGTCAACCTTTGGGTGATGCAGAAAGAGACATGGCATTTGTAGAACAGGAGAGAAGTAAACGTGAATTTAAATATAAATTGTAATACTTACAAATTATAAAACGTAAGATCTGAACAATATATAATATACTTATTACAACACCAATCATCTGTATGACATCAAGGATGTATAGTGTATATTATAGTTATATATAGTATTATGTATTTATTTATCCGGCTATTTATTTCTGTCATATATTATTTATTCTATGTAAACAATATATAAGTATTTAGGTGTTTTATATTTAGTTTTTTTTTATATAGTATATGTATTATTATATATTTTTTTGTAAAATGAATATTTACATATTCGTTTTATTTTTATTTCTTTTCTTCAAATTAACACCTGCCATGTCTGTCTGTGCATCACCCAAAGGTTGACTGGTAGAAAATGCCAATGGCTTTAAGTCTGTGCATTTATTGTAACAGGAAGTTTTAAAATAAATAAATACATAGATAAAATACACGAGTATATACATACCTTAACAACTTTAGAAACCTCCTGCCATAAAGCATGTGTGTCCGGGGAGGGTGCAGCGAGCCTCACGTACTCCGGGAATACTAGCCCGCCGGGGAATGCCGTATTTAGACCTATATACATCAAATAGTTCGGTAATATCATTTGCTACAAGCTTTTTACAAAATATTTTAATAGTTATATCTTTAGGTTTATTCGAAAAAACCCTTGCTGATTGGCTCCAATGTATTAAGAGCCGTGGATGAAACCACTCTGTGTTATATAGATAATTAGCTGTGCCCCGCGGAACCCTAATATTTATTTCTAAATAATGGCAGCCTTAGTTACTCCTTGTTACATTAGCTATCTGTCAGTGAAAGTCCCGTTAAAATTGATCCAGCCTTTTCAGAGATTACCCGGAACAAACATACAGACAGACAGAGAAGAAAATTAAATATTGGTTTTCCAATGTCAGTGCCGTGTATACTATCATATGCATTTTGTAAAAGCTGCTTTTGGAATTACAAACAGACATTTCAATTTTTTTATCTGTATAGATGGGCACAACACCACTTGGCTGGTTGTTTATTATTCTCTGGGTAGCATATAACGTGGGTGAAGCCAAATTTCATAATATGTATAAACAAATTCCGTTACCAGCGTGAGGCACGTCTAGCATAGAAGTGCTGGTGTGGCCAACTATTTTCATGTGCAGCGCCATTTTCTCTTCTAGCAACACTGCGTGCTCCCTGTCCTTAGCTCGTAATGCCTCTGTAGGAAAATAATACGTATTTCACAATCAATAAGGTTGAAAATCGGTAATGTGGTTCACACCATCGAATAATTTTGGAAATAATTACAAAACAGGACGATAAATAATTATCTGTAATATGGAAAACAATAGTACCTAATCGAACATTTATAGAAATATATATAGATAATAATATCGAGAAAAGGAACCACATAAATACTTATGCATTTAATATTATAAGAATATTCATGAACAACGACCAGGTTAAAAAATACATACACGGTGAACGGTTAGTTTAAATAGACATCGATATAAAAACAAATATAATAATAATCACACACAATTCAAATGAATATTAGAAATACATTTTTGAATAAAAAAACAAATATTGTTGAGTCACTTTCAATTGTCGTTCACTGACCTGAGAGTGGCTCAAAATGTGTTGATACTTAATCAGAGGCAAATAAAATCAAAAAGTTTTATTCAACATAAGGGACACTTGGAAGACTTATTGAACGTCATTTCTCTTACGCTTACTCAGGTTAATTTATTACCGTTTCCAAAAGTAAGCCTGTCAGGAGAAGAAACGGCGAAACAAACAAACAGGCGGTTTGTAGTTGAATGTCAAAGGATCAACATATTTCGAGCCAATTAGACCAATGTATACGCAATTGAATGTCGACAACGTTTGAACATGTACAAACCTATAGTTGTGGTGCAGACCATTGTGAATACAATGAATATATAGCCTCTTCGTCAATTCTTCACACACTTAGGATATGAAAATGAAAATTATTTATTCAGTTTAGGCCCTGGTAAGGCACTTATGAATGTCGAAGAACGAGAGAGAAAGGAGCCTTCTGAGAAGAACCGGCAAGAAACTCAGCTGGCATCACGTACATTTTATTACACAGTAAATAATGATAATTACAAAATATATATCTATAGATAGTTTAGGTTCTCGTGTATTTGTACTCAAACTTTGCAAGTGTTAGCGAGTTGTTAGTGACAGTCATTAAGGTAATTTAGATCTTGTGTCGTTATATTTAGTACCTTCTGGTAGGTAAGGGCCTGGTACACCCTACCCGGGACTATTGTATATGCCTGTCATACCATCATACATGTCTTCATACATTTCCTTCCATAGCTGCTAAGATTTGGTAATATACTTAATTGGTATACCAATTATTAATTGATATACAAAGACACATATATTTGATGCGATGATAAATAAATCATGCCACATGCAATATACAGGCTGCAGTTTTGTACAACGACGTCCGACGCAGGGGTAGTTACGAGAGTTATTACACGAGAGTTATTCCAAGATAAATATGTAAATATTAAAAAAAACTTTCGAGACGTGTGGCATCAGCGTCGTGTTTACTATCACCCGAGTTAGGCGTCGCTTTACAAAACCACACCCGTGTATATATCGATAATTTCCTTCTATAATCACCTTCTATATGCCACCACGGTATGTCATCTGTTTAATGATAAAATGATTACATTCCATTCTTCAATTGATCCATTTTAATTTCTTACATTTAGTGGCTATGACAAAACCTGAATGCTACGCTCTCGTAGTTTCTTCTCAGTAAAAGCAACCTTACGGACCCGGTAATTTCAACTCTAACCGCGTAGAAATAAGATGTATACCTGTACTTTCAAGTGACTTGCTCACGTCAGTTAAAATAATCCTTTGACCAATATCGTTCATTATATTTTGATCCTGAGATATAAAGTCCTTGACCAATATCAGCCATAGTAATTTCAACCCTAACCTCATAAAAATAAGATATATAATCACTTAAACTTTCAATTGAACTCCTCGCGTCAGTTAAAAAAAGTCCCTTAACCAATATCACCCATAGTACTTTGATCCCTAAAAATAGAGAAATAAGGTACATAATCACCTGTAATCAGTCTTATATTCTCATGGCGTGCTTCTAACTGCCGCTGTCGTTCTTCAGCCGACGTGGCGATGGCGCCCGCTTCAGCTTCTTCCACTTCTTCAGGACACTTTTGTACTGCGCTCCTACGATCATAACACATATTAGTATTACTTTATTGTAAAGTCCATACGTATGCCAGGAGCTTGTGGCACAGTTGCTAGTGAAGTTAAGCAACCATAACTCAGGCCAGTAGTTGGCTGGATAACCGCTCGAGCTTCTCCTGTGTCCCGGTTGCCAATTTAACACCTTTGGCAATCGTTACAGGTCAGACCATCAACATCAGTATGTAGGACAATGTGACAACTGGTTTAAAGGATTTTAAATGCCCACGCCACCCAGAAGGGTTCTCGAAGGGTGGTGTTATAAACACAACGTATGGCAAACGACCAGACAGATGATAGTACGTACATATGTAGGCAGAGGTGTTCTTATAGTACACCCACATTTCGCCAGTTATGTTTAAATCCCATGTAATAGGGCCAATTGTCTGTAACCGAACACTAATCTTGACTTCGGGAAGCTACTGGGAAATTAAGGATAATCTTAGGCGATGATTTTTAATACTTTTTACACTGAATAGAATCAGGTGTTACTTTGCGGAAGTCTATGTTTATGGTTATAAAAGATTAATAGTTATTTGTTATACAAGAGTGCAAAGTTGCGTTTTAACCGCGTGTTCAATTTTGATGACCGAGCAAGCGAAGGATTCTAAAATTGAATCACGAGCACAGCGAATGATTCAAAATTAGAATCCTGAGCGTTAGCGAGGGAATCAAAAGAGCACGAGGTGAAAAATCTTTGCACTCGAGTGCAACACGTAACTTTTCATTCCACCTCAGCGAGGAAATGACTAAATGAAAAAAAAAACGTTTACAATCACAAGATAGGTACACTTTTATTTCAGTTTAGGTATTAATTACTACATTATGACAGGTAAGTATTACAGAATAATCTTTTTAATTCACAAACTTAGTGCACACGATGTTCTAAATTCAATTTACTTTATCCTCTAGAGAATAAAAACGGCTTTTCCACTCAGATATTGAAGATTAAAAATACTCTTTCCGAGATGGTGGGATGAAATAAATATTACAGTGCTTAATTCCGCTATATTAACGGAATAAAGTTAATAGAGTTTATATTATAATACTAGCTGTGCCCCGCGGTTTCACCCGTGTAGATTTAGTTTCATCCTTATTGTCGCGGAACCCTAATATTTTTGATAAATAAAAGTAGCCTAAGTTACTCCTTGAAACATCAGTACCTACCAGTGAAAGTCCCGTTAAAATCCGTCCAGCCGTTTCGGAGATTACCCGGAACAGACAGACAGACAGATAATTTTTTTTAAACTTGGTTTTTTAGTGTCATTAGCGTGTATACTTTGTTTATGCATTTAGTGAAAAGCTGTTATTTTGGAATTACAAACAGACACTTCAATTTTATTTATCTGTATATATATTTATATAGTAAAGTTTTTCACTACTAATATACTTTTTACTTTGTAATGCGTACCTGATATTATGTATCCAGCCATGTATGTCCTTAGGGCGGTGTACGCGCAGTTCGAACATCTCCGGCTCGTTCGGTCCCGAACAGATGAGATACAACCCGCGACCTTCAGCACCAGCCTTCTCACGGACTAACAGCTTGGACAGCGATACTACTCCCGTCTAGAAATCAATTATATTACACTTTTTTAAAAGAGGTCTATAAGTTAACGAGAAAAGTTGTTAGTATTCTAGCCTTATGCCTTAGTTAATCTTAATTCTTCTTAACCTATTTTAATATTATTAATTAATATTAATACTTTATCATAATTTTTTATTTCGTTTTTTAAATAAATATGTTCACGCAATCCCAAATGGGTTACCGAAGGGGTAAGCAGGGGTTTGTAATAACAACACCCACTTTTCACGGAAGATGATTAAGTGCCAACGTGACAAAGGGTGAGTCCATCGCCGTCTCAGGCACTATGCATAAACGTCTTTGAATTACTTCTCAGACTTATGCAGGTTTCCTCACGATGTTTTCCTTCACCGCGTGTGGTGTAAAATCACTGAACTAAGTTTTAGATAAACTCTTTGGTACAGGCCGCTGGGAATCAAAATGTTGTAAATTTTTAAGTGCTTTAATAGCTTGAGAATATTTTTATTTTTTATTATACATGCATCATGCTACAGGGTGAACTCTACACTATATTTTAACGTACAAAAATAAATAAATTATTTACCTTATTGTCAGGAGTGAAGAAAGTGTATTTGTTATTGTTGTCGTGTAGGAAGAACAGCACATCAGTCAATACTATCACGAGCAGGGTTTGCATCTTGCTACGGCCTTGCATCAGGGTTGCCACGCCTTCGAACCTGGGAATTAAACGTCTTTCATTATAGCGTAGTTCCCGTTGTCGTGGGAGCACGGGGATACAATAATGCCTATGGTACTCACTGATAAGGTGATAATCCATTGCTGAAACGTTTTTTTCGAATTGGTCCAGAAGTTTTTAAGTTTGTTCGTTACATAAAGAATACCTACAAATATATCCTAATAAAAAAAATAAGTATATATAAATAAAACGTAGGAAGTTATGTTGTTAAAGACGTAGTGCTAGAAAGAGAATAGGCAAGTATGTCAGCATATTTTCAATGCACCTCATAAAAAAAACGAATTTAAATTGTAAATTTGATAAATGGAACTCTGTAAAGTTGTAATAAATTTGCTAAATAAAAAAAAATTCTGCCAGTCTGTGTGTTACCATTTCATAACCAACCCCAAACGGGATAATTTTGATTCTAAAGACAGCCGGAGGACTTCGTGAAAAATTACTAATTATTCTAAATATATTTTTCATTATTTATTACAAGAACGGACAAAATGACGCCTTAAAACCTAGTATAATTACCAAATAATCAATAAACTTACCTCAAACTCCTGTTCCCTTGCAAAATATCACTCTTCTTGAACTTCCGTCCTCTGAAGTTAGCGAAGGACTTGGCGTCGATGCGATGGTAGATCTCCAACTTACGATCTTCGCGCTCCTTCGCTGCCACCTGATTGTCTACGTCCACTAGGATTTCCTAAGAACGAAGAATATACTTTGTATGTCAAGATATGTTTTAAGTTGGGAACATGAGTGTAACGACTCGTAGTTGTAAACGCACTGGCACCGTTTTATTGACATACATATGCTCACGCCTGATGGTAGAAATATAAATATTACGTTATTAAAAGTTATGTGGAATTAGTGCCTGAAGTTTAAAACCATCATTATAATTGTAAATGATTAAAATTTTGAAAAAAAAAATTACACAATGACGTGTCCCATCCTTTGTTGGAATCGGCTCCCGTTATAACCGGATCAAACCAGATTTTTACTAGCTAATGTCATCTAGCGTTCACAACTCAACAACTCGAAGAAATGTGTAGTGTACGGCTGTTGAAAAAATACAAAAATATACCTTACCTTCACACCACAAAGTGCCTTTTGCAGCAACTCCCTCTCGTTGACGTCATCGCCTGCAGTTTTCAGTAACGGCTCCAAAAGCAGCGGGTACTTAGTAAGCCTCTGTGCTACGAACAACACGCATTCTGGTACACCCTGAAACGAATGAAATAATTGCATTTACTTACTAGCTTGCTATCTTACTCGCATAGGATTAACAATATATATCTATATGTGCACTTCTATACCAATAAATAAAATTTAAGTGTCTATTTGTAATTCCAATATAACAGCTTTTCGCTAAATACATATGAAAGTATATGCGAGACTGAAAAAAAAAACAATTTAAAAAAATATTCTTAGTGTGTCTGTTTATTCCGGGTAATCTCTGAAACGACTGGACAGATTTTAACAAGGCTATCACTGATAGATAGCTGATGTTACAAGGAGTTAACCGGAACACGCAGACAGACAGAGAAACATTTTCACAATTGTTCTTTTTCTATGTAAGTACCGCTTATTCTTTCATATGCATTTAGTAAAAAGCTGTAATTTTGTAATCACAAACAGACTCTTCAATTTTATTTATGTGTATAGATATAAATGACATACCTTCTTCCTGAGCAGTGGGTTTTGTTGACACTTGCGTATGAAGCGAGCAAGGCGAGGTTCCCTGGTGCAACACTCTTTGAACACGTCCACTGCGTCGCGATGCCGCGAACAGAATTCACCTGGGCACATAGTTATATACACATCGTCTGCTTATATAACTAACATCATCTAGTGCAGTTTAAATATTATTGAATAGAAAATCTATATAATACTACACGCCAAAATTACCCAAATAATTTCAATAGAAACATATATACAACAATAAAAAAAAATATCTACGGATAGTTTGTGTATCATGTGCGTATGATTCCCGTTAGACCGTGCAGGGCACGAGTTGAGCTTCGGCTGTAGCTAGACTGTTGTCATTGCTCAGGCAACTTATTTGAAAAGCACTAGTAAGTAACCTGTTTTACTGGGGTGAGTTACTATAAAACTGGGGCGAGTAACCATAAAACTGGGGTAAGTTAACATAAAACTGGGGTAAGTTAACACAAAACTGGGGTAAGTAACCATAAACCTGGGGTAAGTTATCATAAAACTGGAGTGAGTAACTATAAAACTGGGATTAGTAATCAAAAACTGTGTTCAGCTACCATAAGATAGTAGTTAATCACCATAAAGCTAAGTCTAATAACCATAAACTAACCATAAGCAGCTTTAAGTTGCAGTTGCGCGGGCGGCGCGAAGGTATCGGCCAGTATATCAGCCACCGACGACACATTGGGCGCCACTCGTTGCCTTGCCCTCAGACGAGCGAGCAAAGCCGCGTGCAGAGCCCATAGCTCCTCCACACGGGGGAACATACGGCCCACTTGCGACGACGATACGCCCGCGAAACGAGACATGCCTTCCATGAACATCTAAACACATAACAGTACGAATTATGCATCGTTTTCATTACTTCAATGTAATACAATGTACATGATGCCGGCTGAGTTTCTTGCCGGTTCTTCTCAGAAGGCTAGTTTTCGAACCGGTGGTCAATTCTTCGACATTCATAAGTAATAATAAATTTTATTTTCAACTCGCTAGAGTCACCGACAATATTTGAAAGAGATATATCAGCTCTTCACGTCACCGCCAGGAGGTTGTTCAAACTCTGATACAAATATGCGACACGTCGTTATAGCGAGTTTCGGGAAACGGTAGCAAACTCGTGATAGAGATAAAGTAAACTTTAAGGCTGTTTTCAATAACCTATCAAAGTTAGCACATATATTCGCTTATATTCTACTAAGACCAATATAATTCCTCTGTAATGTTGTATTTCATACAAATCAACCATACCTTCTGCATGAGTCGTATCGTAAGACAATGATGTTTTTCCGTCAGAATGAGCTCGTAAATATGTTCCTGACGCTTTGTCTCCCTATCGCCGAGAGATCTGAAATTGGAAAAATATTATACGATATCCAATCTACTATCTACATATAAACATCAAAGTTCATAAGTTATATCAACGCTCTTCTTAGAGACATGACATTTGTGTGTGTTCCACCGAGAAAGGTGTTGGTTAATTGGAGGTTGTAAGTTTGTATATAAAATCTTAAGGTGTTAGTTTTTCATATTTGGGAAATAAGCGTACAATCCGCCTGGTGGTAGCTGGCTATTGCAGCTTACAAACGTGACCAACACCAAGAGAAGACGTTATAAAGATTGGAATCATTGTGGCATTATTTGACTGCAATTCTGTCCCGGTCGACCAATAACAAAACTTAAAAACATTTTGGGCGTTTGGGAAATTCTATAATGGCCTTTCTTTAAATAATGTTTAATAAAGCTTTGAGTTATTTCAATTTTGAGAAACTTTGTTATAGAATTAGTCTACCTGTAAAAATCCTACACAATAAACATCTCAATTCCTATCCCCTTAAAGTCCCAACTCACTTGGCAAGTCCTTTAGGTGCCCCAGCAGCCCAAGTCTCAGGCTCTAGAGCCCCAAGGCCGAGGAGTATCGCTTCATCGCCGAGCTGGTCTGGTGTCAAGTACACTTCGGGCCATTCGGCTGCTGCGGCGTCGTCGGACGCACTGGCATATTAAACAGTTAAATAAATACATGAAGTTTGTCAGCCCCGGGCGGATCATAGCTACGCGTCCTGTAGGCCTGGACAAAGTAACATTATCTTGCGCTTACGCTAATAGAAACGATACAAAATGTGATGACATAAATCAGTCACGTGACATAATTCCCGTACATTTTCCATCGTTCCTACTGAGGCGTGAGGATAATGTTACTTTGTCTACAGGCCCTGCGCTGGGAGCGGATCGTACGTTTTGTTGATTTGTATTATTGTCTACTAGCTGTGCCCCGCGGTTTCCCCAGTGTAATTTATTGGCTTATTATGCAGTACCATAACTAAAATAAACGGAGATTAGCCGGAAGAAACAGACAGACAGACAGAGAAAGAAATTTCATTAACTTTCATATGCATTTAGTGAAAAACAGTTAATTTGGAAATAAACCTTATGATGCCAGCGGTAACATTTATAACCTGTACATGATAATTTATTTTATCCCTTTGACGGTTTGACAGAACTTTGTATCAAATAAAGATATTTTTGATTTTGATCATTAAACTGTAATTAATACAATTGTACTCACTTGCTCTGATCGTGTTTGTGGTCCGAATCTTTGTCGTCGTACACGTGACTAGTGCTGGAAACAAATAACAATAATTAGTGTTGTACCACTTTATTATATCACATAGGGCGGGGAGTTCGCACAATGTAGAATAATTTACGTAAGAAGAATCTCGTTAATGTGCAATATTAAATATAACTTGTTATTTTCAAAAATAATACTTTTAAGAAATGTTAATCCAAATTTTCCGTCTTCTTATAAATACAGCTTTATTCAAATTAACTTATTGACCCAAATTCAAGTTGTTAGAAGCGTTGACTTTCATGCCTGGATACGGCGATTGCAACCAAAACAATTGATGACAAAATGAGATCATCGCAATTAAGACTTTACATTGATATAAATATGTTAATAACAGTGGTGTTTTTTTTATCGTAACGGGCCAAAAAATCTATTCTGCTACACAATTATGATCCTTATCGAAAACAGAACCAATTAAGAAAATAAATACCATGAGTCCATGTACATTAGACGCATTATTCTGCATTGTACTATTCATAAACACATCAATAAAATATAGAAAAACAGGGGCAAAAACCATCCGACAATACATTATACAGACATTATTACAATATTAAACCTTAAAATTAAGTTATTAAAGTATATATTAAATTAAGTTCAGCGAAGCCTAAATAATAAGAAGAAGCAATTACAGAAAGATCATTTACACAATAAAGAAACTCATGCAAATTTCAATCGAATAGAATTATCGTGTATTAAAAATGTATCAGACGAAAATAAACTTTGCTGTGTTGTGATAAAGTCTACAGTCTGTTCAGGATAGAGAACGTGTCGTTAACACTGAATAGCTTATTATAAGGCAAAGAAAATTTTAAATTGCTTAATTTTTTTTGCGGTATGTAAAGGGATTAATGGATTTCATATTCGCCTATGAGTCATTTTAATAAATAATAGGCATATTAATATAAATTTTAGAAATACCTTAATGATATATATTACTGGCATTAAAAAAACTTCTCAATTTATTATATTCAGAGAATACTGAACTTTATTGTAATGTATTAAAGTTCAAAATACAATAATATTTGAATCTTAGGGTGGGGTTGTTTTTGGTGTAAAAACCATTGAGTGCAAACTCCATCCAATATCCATCGCAAACAACCTAAAAAACGAAACAAAACTCAGCGAAACGAGACTTAATTTATCGAACTTTCTACAACAACAATTTGTCAAGAGAAGTTTCAAACTACCTTCATAATAGATAGAAAGATACACAAATAAGGCGACGTGGATGAATCGAACGATCTAGAAGAATCTGTTATCGATGTATGATCTGAATTTGTGTATAAAGTTGATCCTAGTTTTTGAAGACTGATCCCTATTTTAATTCATATAAGGTCTAATTCACCTTTTAAACGTAAATGACAGTCTTCAAAATAAGAACCTTGAATACGAATTATAATCTGAATTTGTGCATAAAGTTGATTCTTGTTTTTGAAGACTGATCCCTATTTTCATTCCGCTAAGGTCTAATTCACCTTTAAAATTCAAATGACAGTGTCCAAACTAAGAACCTTTAGAACGAGTTCTAATTGATTTAGTATTTTATAGTCACGCAGAAAAGTTTTGTACAATTGAAAGTATTTTCTATAATCTTAATGTCTATATTTCATTAAACACTCTAATAGAAATAAATCTGGATTTGAGAGGGAAATAGTGCCCTAACTAAATTAGTTGAAATGTCTAAATTCCTTTGTGAAATCCCTCCAAATTTGGTTTAATTATTTTAATTATTAATTCAAGCATTTTTTCATTCTAGATACTAAGCACCAATCTATACTAATATTATAAAAAGAAAAGATTTATTTATTTGTTTGTTTGTGACGAATAGACACTACTGAACCGACCTTAAAAAATATTTCAATAATAGAATGGTATAATAGCACTGAGTAACATAGGCTTGATTCTTAAGGATACCTTAGGGATCCCTAATAAAACACGGGCGAAGCCGCAGACGGTCGCTAGCGTATAATATGAATAAATCTAAACCTGTGTATTCATTACAAAAATATTCGCACTACGAATTATGAGCCTATATTATAATTTTTATGACTTTATTCAAGAAAAATATTTCTTCTATCTTGCGTAGTACATCAGATGTTTTATACGAAAGAAAACCTACTTTTGATTTGTTCCCAACGTACGTCATAGGTTATTGTATCAGCAATCTACAGTCAAATACCTAAAAGTAACAAGAGGTAACGAGAGGTGAACTCGACAACACGGACAGGGGCCTTACCATGAGCTCTTATTGCCATAGTTCGACATATAGTATGAGACAGATGTATATGTTGTGTAAACCTGTCACTGTCACACAGCCGAACTAACA
Organism: Watsonalla cultraria; assembly: GCA_964035505.1. Classification (NCBI taxonomy): domain Eukaryota; kingdom Metazoa; phylum Arthropoda; class Insecta; order Lepidoptera; family Drepanidae; genus Watsonalla; species Watsonalla cultraria. The sequence continues at coordinate 5,086,337 of OZ037736.1, read as the reverse complement.
TTATGAAGTTCCAACAGAGATCGAGTTTCATACAAACGGCGCGCTCCAGTACATTCACACAAAGGTCCTCACCGTGTGCGTACGCGGGGGGACATAGCAGCGTGTGTGAGTGCACTTTCGACGCTTGTATGAAGCTTGATCTATAGTGACTGCTGCACTGACCACAGTCACAGGCAGTAACAAACTTGCGAGTATCCGCGAAATTCTACAATAATATGGCGACTCTTTAGCTGTGTTGGTGGCCCATTCGCTCAAACTTCTCAGCTCTCCTTGTAATTTGGTAAGAGGTCATGGTCGGGCCGCAGAACTATAGTATAGATAAGAGTGTATGGATGGATGGATGACGCGACATTCCCGACTTACTGTACGCCGAGTTTGGTGGCCACGCGTCGCCACGGCGAGTAGCAACCGGTCGTCTTCTTGCTGGCGACGCAACACACGCCTTTAGCATACGCGCTCGACGGTACCACACTACATGTTAATTATTGATTTTCCAATAATTCCAAGGAACTTTTTTTCGCATATCAGTTTAAAAACCCAATCAACACAACAGATGCATCACAGCATATGTTTTAAATAAAATAAATACAATCCTTTTCACTCCCGATTGGTTATAATTCGCTTCAATCCAAGCCAATTCTTGTATTGGCATATAGTATATTAACACTAGATTCAATATCTTCATATATTCGTTATGATTTTCTATTTTGCAATGTATTAACCACTAACCGATGTGATTGAATACTATTATTGTTTATTTATTATAATATCATTGATTACTACTATTCAGTAATGGACAAAGTAGGCCGATTGAAATTGGCATTATTAAAATTCAAAATTTAAGATTATTATTTAAATGAAATTGTAAACCATTGAAAATCAATACATTAAACAGTAGTCTACTACCCGTTTCACAAACCGTGCTATTTTAGCGTTTCCAATAACGTGCTATTAACGTTTAGCATACGCGCTATTATAGCGATTCTTAGCATTGATCATTCGAAACTCATTCTCATTCTAATAGATATTTTTATACGTCAAATTGTGTATTCAAATAACAGTGAATTAAAAAAGGCATTGCTTATTTTTTTTATTTATTTATTGCATATTGAAGTACAAAAAAATATGACGTTGTCACTTTGAGTTTCGAATTATCTGTATTTTGTTTGTTGAATGTACCTACATTTATGAGGCAACATTTTGATTAGGTTCATAATAAATATACATCTTATTTATAACTTTGTTCCAAGCATGTAAGGTTCAAAATGCCCCCTCAACCAATGATTATCTTTATAAGAACACATTCCCTTCACCGAAAAAAAGAAACAAAACAATAATAGCTTAAAATAACGCAAATTTACAGCGAAAATATAAACGAGAAGTAAATATAATCAAACCAGGGCATTTATTCTCTATGAGTCTATCAAGTGTGTAAAATCAACATTTTCTACACTCTATGATAACATTTTAACTCCCATTCTTAAAAATCTTTACTTATTTTATGATGAAAATTAATATTTGTATTAGCAATCCAACGAGGTAACGCAGCTTGCTGGGCCGACACAAATTTAAATACTACGTTTTATTAATATATTTTTTCTTTTTATTGTATTAGATTTAAGTCAATGGTTTATTATTATTATTTTAAGTAGATCTAATTAAACTGGCCCAGATTCACGGTAAAGAGAGTTAAATGCTATTACAGTGTGAGTGTGGGATATTTTTTTTTGTTTTAAATGTCCAAAGATTTTTTTTTTGTTTTAAGTATTTTTTCATAAAATACGTGATCTATACGAATTTGCGTGATAAAAACTGACAATATATTTTCGAACCGTATGAAAAACTTAAGTGATTCAAAAAAATTCATACATCATTTGCACGATATCTCGAATGACATAGAGAATAAAGACCCAGCAAATATTACAAAGCAATGTGTTAATAATAAATAACGTGTTGTTATTTCTATTGAAAAAAAGCTGTTAAAAATAGCTGCTATACATACTTGTGTATCTTCTTATAACGAAAACCCATATACATACCTATAACTGTTCAGGATACAGGTACATGTAATGTAAAAGGTATATCGACATTTGTGCATTGGAACTGTGTCCATGGGCATACAATTCTTAAGTATATTATTTTGTATTTTTTGAATTGCATAATATTTTTGTAAATATTAATTACTGAGTGTATTTGGTTCTTCTCAGTAAAAGCAGCGAACCTGGCAGTAGCATATATAATCCTGTATAATTATGTCATTTTGACGGTCTTAAAATACTTTGTAAAGATTATAATTGAATAAAGATATTTTTATATATTATATATTATAGGAATATGTCCATATACCTGTATTATAATAATAAATTCTAATCATTGTTGTTTTTATTTTGTAGATGACTTATTTCTCTTTTTGAAAATGTTTTCTAAATATTTCGTTGTGTAATAAAACTCCCCTTGGTACAACTTTTACAACTACTTGGATCACGGAAGTACCTTAGAATTATTTTTCAACATCTCATACCTAACATATTAAATATATTCTAATATTCTAATAAAATCAGCTTTAGTCTAATAAAATAATTATTTATTCATCATACCTAATATTGATAAAAAAATTGTCATATTTTAGCACATAACCACGCAAACGAAACACGATGCAATAGCGCGAAAATGGCGGTCTTCTGGCCTAATGTCGTTCCAATGATAACTTTTGCAACAATTAAAAAAGCAGCAAAATATATGCCATACATTAACTACTATTTATGGCAATATTTTAATGTTATTCAATATTCATTATGTTCGAATTTCAAAGTTTAAATTTAATAAAATGTGTGATTGTCATTGGTTACTTACCTATTAGGGTTCTGCGATTGGCTGGATACCGAACTTCTTTTGCTGCTCTTACCGCTCACGGCACTAAGAGATTTGCCGACGGATGTCTGGAAATATTATTCGAGATTTAACTTTATATTCTCAAATTTAAGGTTCAATTTGCATTAAGGTATAGTGGCATGTACAATAATCCTACCTTTGACGATTTAGGCTTGTTGCATTCCACGATGTAGTCCTTGCAAATATTTTGGTGCACTGTCATGGTACAGTCTGCAAAAGATAACGCTGTCAGTATTACTCAAAGTTAATTACTCAATGTTAGGAATTTTATAGTATCATATACACTGTCAAACATTAAGCAAAGTCTCTCCGTGTGCATCGGCTTTTAAATACCAAATATTCTTTGGAACAAATTATACATTTCATTATGGTCTCCTTGCAATCGCTTCAAATCACCACAAAATTGAGGTGTAATTTTTTTCATACCACTAAGTACTAGATGCAACACCAAGTGTCACTCGCGTGTTGACCGTGACGGCGGCAGTATAGTAGAGATCAGAGGGCCTAGTGCGAGTTTTCTTAAAATCGCCGTCACAAGTCATCGTGTCGACGTAAACGCAGATTTGTATGGGCTCACAATAGTGTCATGTTTAGGCCGACAGAGGCGCTGTTCCGGTCCTATACAAATCTACGTTAACATGAGGCGCGGTGACATGTGACGGCGGCAGTGAAAAACTTGCACTAGGCACTCAGTGGCAATAGAAAAACTCACGGTCACAGTAGAGAGATGGCTTGTCAGTCAGAGGATGTCCGCACCAATCACAGTCGCCGCTGTTCCCAGCAGCTTGCCACGCGTGCGATACTTTCCGAGACTTGTCCTTTGAAAAATAAATAACCATCGTAATTCATAACCAAATGTATAATGAAACCAGCCTGTAGAAACATTATCATAATAAAAAAATATTTAACTGAAAACTGGTTTTTCAATGTAAGCATACCAAAATATCACAAATAATTTGATAAATACATAATATGGACGTTGAAGATCTGTGTGGGTGTGTGATGTAAACACATCAATAGAGTACAGACTAATAACTTCGAAGTCAGACAAGGCAGTCTTCAAATAATTATACATAATGTTTTGCAAGCTCTTTTTTATAGATTTTCATATGCATTTAGGAAAAAGCTATTACTTTGGATTTACAACCAGATACATTATTTTTATTTATGTGTATAGATGTTCAACATACCTTCTTCTTCCTAAAGAACAAGCTGCCTCGTTTTCTCCTCTTCTCCGCGTGATGATCGAACGCGGCTCTGTGAAACGGAACATTAAAACGTTATATAACCCATTAATTAACACTGGAATATAGCTCTTATAGTGTAAGGATTAGAGTATCAATTCATGCAATAATTGGTAAAAACACTAGTGACAAAACAACACAACAAGCGTAGGCTGTGCTTATAGCATGCTGAAGATGTGTGTGTAATAAATTTATTTATTCTTGAAAAAACTGTAGCTCACATTTATATGATAAAAAGTCCCATCGGAATATGAGAGTGAGGCAATAAAGGGTGCATACTTGGGCACTATAGTAATTCCTGCGTAGTTGGCTAATCCCCGTTGAGATTCGCCGCCGTAACCGAAATTCGGTAGATGATTATTAAAAAATTTTTGACTAAATTAGAGTAATTAAGCATTGATTCTAATCCAATTTCAGTATAATGGCATATTTAATTACCAAAAAGTATTCGTTTCGTTCAGGCCTATTCGCCGGCACTACAAAGCATGTCCTAATGCCCTAAAAGTTTGAAAACCCTGTATAAAAAGCGAACTAGTGGAAGATTTTTCAATATATATCGGTAAAGGTTCCGTCACGAGTTATGAGCGCTGACGTTGAATACAGTTTTTTTCAGATTACGCAGTAGTCATTTTATGAGTCTGTCTCCATCTTTCTGTACTGCGGGAACAAAGTACATGCGCTGTTACCCCCAATATTTTCGCGAACTCTCATAACTCATGAAGGGACCAGCTGTCACAATCCATCGCGTCGATGTAAACGCAAATTTTTATGGGATCAAAATAGTGTTATCCGTGGGCCTATTAGATAGATGGCACTATTCGCCCCCATACAAATCTACATTTACGTCGACGCGATGACTTGCGACGGCGGCAGTGAAAAACTCGCACTAGGCCCTCTGTATAGCCGATAGTCACTGCAAAATAAGCTGCTAAAATTACCTGAAAACATCCTATAAAAAACTCCTTACTAATAATAAAATCTCCTGTACACGTGGTTCGTTTCGACGTTCATAAGTGCCTAAACTGAATAAATAATTTTCATTTTCATCGTCATTTTCACGGGAATGGGGCGTCGATACTTACTCTTCCAGGAACACAAGCCGGTGTAGGTTTAGATGTTCCTGATGAGCGTTATTCCTCCTGCCCTGTAGTTGAGTGGTAGCACCGACCGTAGCCGCCGAGGCGTCCTCATCGCTCTCCGTGTCACTCGCTCCTCCCGCTGATAAGCTAACACCGAGCGACACTCACATACATACGTGGAACTATCGTGATTGGTTGGGATATTTTTTTTTTGATAAAATTATCAATATATCGATCAATTAGAACGTATTTCCACTTTTAAATAAAAAAAATCTACACACATAAATAAAAATTAAGTTCCTTTTAATAATACCAAATTAACAGTTTTTTGCTTACTGCATATGAAAGTATATACGGTACTTAAATAGTAAAAACAATTTTGAATTATCTGTCTGTCTGTTTGTTCCGGCTATTTAAAGGGGCTTTCACTGGCAGATAGCTGATGTTACAATTATTAAGTTAGATATTTTGAATAGGGAATTGTCAATCTAAACAAAGATTGTATGGGTACTAGAAAACCGTAAAATTAAGTATTTATTTATTGACCTTTCAAGATTACGATGTATCAGGAATGAGTTTCTGTCTGTATGTGAAACAGACAATATCTATAACTCAAATGATCCGATCTACATTTTTAAGTAACAAAGTTGGTTAATAAACATAAGTTAGCGTGTCCCGTATATTTAATAATAATAATAAATAATTGGTTCATTGAATTTTCCATTATTATATAATCACGATAACTCCACATAAATTAGTGCAAATAAAAATATTAAATAGATCAGTTTTCTAGAACTGAGTTTGTGCCAAAAAATCTTTGAGCGAAGCAAATAGTGCCGACAAAACACTGGACTCACGCATGCATAGATGTATAGTAAAAAATCTGTTTAGCCATGCAAATGTGTATAATTCTTCCATTTAATATTATAGTGTGTCTTAGTAGATCATTTAAGCTAAATAAAAACAATATTAAGATCGGTTTTACCATTTTTGAGGCTTACCATGTGTGAAGGACCCTAAATATTAACCTTACATTGTGTAGAAAACTTTTAGACCATTTTCGAATTGAGTGTTTATTTTGAAAGCGTCCTTAGTTTAATATAATTACTGATAAATAATAATTACAGAGTTTCTTGCCAGGTTCTTCTCAGTTAAAGCAACCTTCCGAACCTGGTAGCATGTATACCCTGTGTAATCGTGTCGTTCTGACGATTTGAAAGTACTTTGTTAAAATCTAATCAAATAAAGATATTTTGAATTTTAATTTCAATTTGACCATTGACCATGTTGTCACAACAAAAGTTATGTTTTTGGAACAAATGTGTGCATGCAATTGTATACCTTAAAATCGTGAGTATGTATAATGTATATGTTTGCTTATATATTCATTATCATCCCATAGACGACTGAACGAAATCTGTGTGTAAATGATTATTTTTATCTCATTACAAGTATATTTAGCATTCCTGCTTATCTCTTTGGCTTTCACTTGTTCAGTATATAATTTTATACTGTAAATATTTATAATTTTATTGACTTCCACAAAATAACTTCTGATTCTATTCAATATAAGTGTATGTGTTGGGCTAAACCCAGCATAAAGTTTACATGTAAATAATATTTTATTATTTCTAGCTTGTATCTACTCTTTTGTTACTCTTCTCGTTGTGTCACTAATATGATACAGTCGTATCTTTATTTATATTTGTTTTTACTGTCCTAATATAAGAGTATAGAGGTGCGTCAGCGTACAACGCTCTCGTCAGCGCCAATCCTAACAGTGATCAGAGTGCGTAGTGCGAGTTTTCTTAAAATCGCCGTCACAAGTCATCGCTTCGACGTAAACGCAGATTTGTATGGGCTCACAATAGTGTCATGTTTAGGCCGACAGAGGCGCTGTTCCGATCCTATACAAATCTGCGTTTACGTCGACGCGGTGACTTGTGACGGCGGCTGTGAAAAACTCGCACTAGGCCCTCTGTTCGCGGATGATTGGCATCCATTATCGTTACAGGTCTACTCGCTTTCTCCGAAAACGAAACTTCGCAAACAAACGATAATTAAACGTAGTTTCAGTATCGCTTTGTTTTTATCAAATTAAAATTTTCGTTCGTTTAATACTTTTGTCAAAGTAAGATTAAGATATATAAATGTCAAAGAATTTTCTAGCAGTCCACGTTCGGACGTAATTTTAGAACGAATAAGATCCGTGGTAGGAACTTTGCGAACTTTCGGCAGAGGCTTCGTTTTTCGGAGAAAGCGAGTAGGCCCCCAGAGCCTGGGATTTGCGAAAGGGATGAATGATGTGATTTTGTTTTTATTTATGTTTTGTTTTGTATTAAGAAGTTATTATTTTTGCTAATATATAGTTTTTGATTTGAATTGTAGCTATCTACTATTTGTGTTTTGTATCTTTAAGAACTGTAATTAGTTGGCCGTTTTTGTTAAATAAATAAATATGTATGTATACTAACACGGCGGGTGGGGGCGGCGGCGGAGGTTGCGCGGCGGCGACGATAGAAGGTGTGGACACTGACTTCTGCAGCGGCAGCCGCGCCATCAGCCGGCCGGCGCCGCGCCACGCTGCTGATACCTTCTCGAAGTCCTTCTACACACATCATCACTCTCATTACAAAACTCAACCCAGACTAGACCAAAAAACAGCCGTGGTAGCCGTGGGGTTTGAATGCGAACTGTACCAATGAGTTGCTAATACAATTTTTCACTATTGTGAATATTTATACCTGTTATCAAATTAGATTTTTGTATGATGATTTCATATGATTTATATTGGTTCTATGAAATGATACATGATGCCTGGCTGAGTTTCTTGCCGGTTCTTCTCAGAAAGCTAGGTTCCGAACCGGTAGTAAATTCTCGTACATAAGTCCTTTACCAGGGCCTAAATTTAATAAATATTTTTCTATTTAATTTTCAGTTCTCAAAAATGGTCAGGACAATACGAACACAAGGCGGGACTCGAACCCACGACCTCTGCAAACCGTGCAGTTGCTCTACCATCTGAAAACTGCAAAACAAGGGAAGGAAAAATTCGACGCATGACGTATTTTTTCTGACCATTTTTAAGAATTTAGAATGTAAACATGTGCGTCATGTATAAAAATCTAATATGCACCGATAAGATTTTTTATCATTCTCGGATCAATACTTTAATTATACCAAATTTCAGATAAATCGAGCAACGGTTAAGAAGTGATAAAGTAGCAGGCAGACAAATACAATAAATATTATTACGGATAAATGAGTTATTCTTATGTATCTATACTAATATAATATAGAGGAAATATTTGTTAAATTCTTTCCGCAATGGATAGCTACATCATCAGCGAGTAACATAGGCTATATTTTATCCCTGTACTCCCACGGGAACGGGAACTACGGGGGTGAAACCGCGTCACGTCTGCTAGTAAATATTATCGTAGTTTCATCAAAATATAAAATTAAAAAAAAAAGTGTTAATATAATAATCACAATTGGCCAATGGAGAAACAATTCCCTGTGAACGTGAAAACGATGAGAGACGTCTTTGCCTAGCAGTGGGACAGAACGGGATGGATTAGCTGATATTCTAATCTAAGAATATAATAATTTCCTTACAGCAAGTTCAGTGTCGTTGAGGGAATGTGTGGAGTGTCTCACTGGCCGCGGAGCCTCGCCCTCCGACTCCATGGACGAGAGCGACGCGCTGTGACCGTTCAAGTTGCTGAAACACACGTATAATACTATCTATACATCTATACAGATAAATAAAATTGAAGTGTGTGAATGTATATGAATATATATGTTAGGTACTTACATAAAAATACTATTTTTTTTCGCCTGGCTATCTATCTGTTTGTTACAGCTAAGATTTTCGGAATTATATATTTTTTTGTAATGATATCTTCAATTTGAAGTACCTGTTTTTACAGAGCGTTTTTTTGGTTTTAATGAAATGTATGAGATGCCTAGTATAATTTCTTGCCAGTTCTTCTCAGAAGACAAGTTTCCGTCTTATAGATATCGTCACGAGTTTTTGAAAATATTGAGGGATCTACTCATACATCTTCGCGATCACTCCACAACAAACCCAAAAAATTCCACCTGCGTTTAAAACTGAAGACGACGCCTGTACCATATTAGCCTATGCTGGATTTGTTTTTCCAATAACCTCACCTCCTTTGCCTGTGAGAGTCATGCATCCTGGGCCCAGGTTGCAAGGCGGCCCAGGAACTGCGGCGACCCTCGTCACGGCGTTCCCATAGACCCCACTGTCTTGACTCTCCTGCATTATTGAACAACGTTAGACACTCTTTATGGTTTCGTAGTAAAAAATTTTGCTCTCAATCCCTAATAAGTTAGGATTCCTTACTCATTAGAAAGAAGACAAGGTCCTCAACACAAACTAAAAACACTGATATTATTCATATATATAATTCAGAGAGCCGTGGTAGCCGTGCGGTTGAGCAGTCGCCTGCTATGCAAGTGGCGCAAGTTCCAATGACCTGTACCAATATTTTTTTCTCAAAACATAAATGCAGTGATTTCTCACGAGCTTTACGGTGAAAGAAAACGTAGTGATGGAACCTGCTATGTCTGAGTGCCTGAGACAGCGACAGACTCATCATTTGTCACGTTGGCACTTAATCATCCTCGGTACAATGTGGTGTTATTACAACACCTCTGCCTACCCCTTCGGGGATGTTTCTGTACTTTCATCAAAACACAAATCTTGGGTATTAAACTAACCGCTGCCCTTGCGGCTTTGAGGACAGAAGTCGAGATGTGTTGGGGAGGAGCAGTCCGGTTCGTTCGCGCCATCTTTGAGAGAGGGACACGATGTGCTCAGACGGCTTGCCTGGAACAATTACAATAGGATCACATTATACACCTGTCTGGCTGGTGCTCAACGAACTGCAAAAATCAAAGAGATGACAGGACATAATAATGAGACCTTGTATACATTAAGAAAGTAATTTTATGTTTTTTTCGTAACTATCACTATTTAAATGTACATGATGCCAGCTGAGTTTCTTGCCGGTTCTTCTCAGAAGAACTTCTACCGAACCGGTGGTCAATTCTTCGACATTCATAAGTGCCTTATACCAGAGCCTAAATCTAATCTGAATAAATCTATGTTTCCAATGAAACCAAATCTAACGATGCATTATACATATATACATATATTGTAAGGTTATACAAATATATTAGCTACGGTGAAAGAATTATCTCAATATCATGAAAAATTACGAAGTTATTCAATGTAATTTCGCTTGGGGCCTTTCATTCTGTGATGCCACAAATTCTTACGCTTCGTGCAGTTACACTCATAGTAGAAATTAGGCACGAAGAGGCCACTAAACAATACACGGGAAAAGTATAATAACTTCGTATCTTTGTTCGCTTTTTTTTTAAGTTCGTAATTGCAGCTCACATGCCATTCCACCTTACTTTTACACGCGCAATGCCAGCCTTATAAAGAATGGAATCACTGTGCCAACATAGTAAAGGATATGCTAGGACAGCGCCTTAACTCCTCATTTAATGTATAAGTTACCAGTAAAGGCAGCGGTGCGGCGCGCATACGCTGCACGGCGGCGTGTAGTCGCCTCAGCTGTTGGAGGCTATCATCGAGCACGCCTGGACTGTGCGGCGTCACGCTTATCGTCGGCACCTGGGGACAAAGGTCTCCATTACATACATATGCTCAGGGTCTGTAGACAAAGTAACATTATCCTCACGCTTTGTAGACACGATACAAAATGTCCTGCAGGCCTAGACAAAGTAACATTATCCTCACGCTTCGCTAGTTCTTCTTTTTCTCTGTCGGCATCTCACTGCTCAGGATCGTGACATCTTGCAAGTACTCTCTCAATAGATTTTCTCCACCGCCCTCTTATCTGCGGCATGGTGGAATGCGACGTTCACCGGTATTGCCAAATGTTCGGTCACCTGGTCTGACCATCTTTCTTGGACTACGACTTCTTAATCGTTTGCCCTCTGTTCTTCCAGTTACAATTAGCTTCGCTAGTAGAAACGATATAAAATGTATGGCACTTAGTCTAAGCCTACAGGGCACGTGCCCAACGTTACGCCACTGGATAGATGTAAATTACCTGTGCCCGAGCAGCAGCCATGTCTGGTTGGGGAGTAGACCTGGTGACGTGTTCTGTGACTTCGTCCTCGCTACTGTCTGACCGCGAGTCCGAGCTGCCGCCGCCTTCGTCTGCAAACAATACAAGGATTCATGAAAATGAAAAATGACTCCACTTCAGTACTTACCTCTATCACGAGTTTGCCACCGTTTTCCTAATCTACTCTCGCTAGCGTCTCCGTCGAATATTTGTATAAGAATTTGTACAGCGCCTCCAAGCGGTGACGTGAGGAGCTAAAATATGTCATACAAATGTTGTAGGTGACGCTAGCGAGTACAGATTACGAAAATGGTGGCAAACTCGTGATAGGGGTACAGGCCCTTATGAACGACCGAAGAACGAACTGACCACCGGTTTGCCAATTTGTCTTCTGAGAAGAACCAGCGGAAATTATTATAGAATCGTTTCATATTTGGTCAAAAGAACAACACAAACGTCACGAATTGACAGCAGAAGTTAGATTGGCAAGTGAAATGTACCGAAGTGGGCATATCTACGCAAACAGCACCAACTTTGCGCTTTATTAAATTCTGCACAAAGTTCCGAACGAATGCTCTCTCGGCGAAATGTTATGGGTACTGAAACAAATTGCCAGCCATTTAAATGCTCATTTAAATTTACAAATGCCCGACAATTCTGGTCTAAAGTAATGTAAATACAAGGTTTTATCACATAGGGTCTAAGGGTCGTCCGTAATTGTAGCATCATGATTCGGGACTTATTTTAGCGGACCAGAGTTTAATACACCCTGTTTATCTTACCATTATTATAAATGTGAATTTGAGTTTGTTTATTTTGCTTTCATAGCGATCATTCTCTACACACGTGGTCAGGGATACAGCAAAGGATATATGATACAGATGCCTGAGCGATCAGCGAAATAAGTGGGGATTACAGCGCATGTATTTTATTCGCGTCACGCCACACAGACAGACAGACTCATAAAATGACTACAGCGCATTCAAGAAGAAGAAAGAAAGAACTTTTTTTTTAATAACACAAAAATGCGATACTGCATAAATTTAATTTAGATAAGATACTAAGTAAATAAATGATTCGAAGCTATACATGAAGTAATTTGTGTGGAAGCAGTGCTGTGTCAATAAAAACACTTTAAAAACCCATAAGGGGCTATACAAATACAGGTACCAATTAGTTGGTACCTGTATTTGTGTAGCGGAAATTACCTTTTTGGGAATAGTAAAACAAACTATGCCTTTGAGAGATGTACATTATTGTGAGTTTCTTGCAGGTTGTCAGAAGGCTAGTTTCCGAACCAGTGCCTAATCTGAATAAATCATTTTCATTCTGGCGGTCAAGATCACACATAAAATAGAACGCTGAGATCAAAAGAAAGGGGTCGTCTATTTACATCCAGACTAATATCCAATGTTGGATTTCCCCTGATCTATATTAAGGTATCCCTAGTAGCATCGTGAGGGCAGATCGAGTTAAGCTAATTACAGAACTTAAATACTTATTTTTAGAATGACCTTTTCATTTCACTACTGCAGTTTCCCTATAGCTATATACTTATGTATAAGTAGCTACCTAATATTGAAGTTTAAGGGTTTGATTAAAAGTAATTTGATTGCGTCGTTGGTCTAGTGATTGCAAACGTTATTTTGGAACAAGAGATCCTGGGTTCGATCCCCGGGTCGGACAGACATTTTAAATTTTTGTAACCCAGAACTTGGCTACTGTAAGTATTATTGTTGGTAGTCATTAGATTGCTCCTTCTAGAGTTGAAGCTTTCCACACATACCTATCTATGTCTGTGCCTACACAAGGACAGGTACAGGCGCTAGTTTTGGGCGCTGGCCGTTGTGCGCAGTAATCGTTTGAGGGGTCTGGAGCGAGCGCATGCATTATTTTCTATAACACCCGCATTTGTATTGCAATATAGACGTTTATCCACGGGAAAGCGGATATTGGCGTTCAGTCGGATATCCCTATCGAGCCATCCGTGCATCGACTGATTTGTTCTGAGATGTTTCCTTCGCTATAAAACTGTGTTAATTGAAATAGGTAATGTTCAGTACTTAACTTCTTCTTTCATCTTCGGTGGTTCAAAAGTGGGTTCTGCTTACCCTGATGTAAAGGGGTTAGCAGAGTCTCTACTAACACCTCTATTGGGATGGCGTTAGCATATTTCTTTTCTGTACTGCCAAACGTGCAACAGGGGCCTTACCATGAGCTCTTATTGCCATGATAGCTTCACTCATTTATGAGACAGATGTATGTGACGTGCATACATCTGCCACTGTCGCACAACAGAATTAACATTGCAATAAGAGCTCATGGTTGGGCCCCAGAACGCAATAAGCTACGCCTCAATTTGAACACATATATTCAAACTTAATTTCAAAACGTGAGACCGCGTTCTTTTTCACTTGAAGAGCATTTCATTGGTACATTATTTATTGAATACGCCTTGAACGGAAGGAAGTCGGGCTCCGATCGCTACGTGCCTCGAATGCTAAGGACCTACACGTACCCTTTTATTCTCCCCTTGACAATACATATCATATAATGAATGCTTCCTTCATACGCACCTAAACAATTCCAGCTTTGGACTAAATTTATGGTTAAGTGTTAGTACAAACTTGGTTCAAACATGCCAATTAAATTTATTAATTGCATTTCACTGCTTAGAACATCTTATCCATAAATGACAACCAGGTATTTACATATACAAATATTTAAGTTGCGGCGGAAAGGCTATTCAATACTTGTTACCATACCATGATCTACGAGTAAGTACCACGGGACAGATATAGGTTTTTCAATAAGTTGTCTTGGGTAAATTTCAAAAGGATATTAGTTTCCTTAGTAGAATTTATGATAAAGCACCGTGCCGAGGAGCTCGTGGCTTAGTTGCTATTGTGCATTTCTTCCGATCAGGGAAGTTAAATAACCATTACCCATGGGTGACCGCCCGAGTTCCCTCCGTGCCTCGTTGAGCACGTTAAGCCGTCGGTCCCGGTTGCCAATTTAACATCTTTGGCAATCCTTACAGGTCAGTCAGAGGCCTAAGAGAGTCTGACAACTGGTTTCACCCATAATCCCGATTTCCTCGTGTTAAGGGTTACGAAGGTCAAATGGCAGTGGCTTTGTAATAATCAGGTGATCAGCCGCATTGGGTTGAATCAAGTGCCGACTCCAACAATGTATGGAAGGCCAGGGAGATGATGAAAGCGCTCTGCCCCACACACCCACAATAAATACGAAAAGCGCTTGGTAATCGTAAAATAACAAATTGAATCCAAATATTTAACAAAACACCTCCCTTAATCCCTCTACAATACGCTTGACATTCATTCAATTTAACCCAGAGTCTAATAAACGTTAATACAAAACAATTGGACGTTAAACAAACAGTAACATTGTACCAGCCGACCGCTTTTTCCGTTTAGTCGCATACAAAATGCATAATCACCCGGTCGGGAGCGACCTACTTACAGACACCCGGACAACCCGGGTCAAGGTTTAGGAGAGGTAAGATACGTTTATGTTACATTTTTGCATGAAAAACGTTTATGTTCCAGTAAGGACCGAGGTAGAGGCTTGTAAACTTAGAGTGAATTTTCTCCCAGGTGCGTCATTTAGGTACTTGTACTTTCAGCAATAGTATGAGACTCTCTAGATCAGGCCCCGGGTTCGAATCCTGGTCAAAAATACATATTGGGTTTTGCTGTCAAGAAGTTAATTAATGTCTGGAGTTTGTAAGTTGGTTAGCACCGGCGGTACAAACACAAGCTCTCTCCGATCGTTTAGGATTGCCATCCCATCGGACTATGAGAGTGAGGGAATAAAGAGTGCATCTCTGTTTGCGCACACACTAGTACTAGCACTACAATATCTCCTGCGCAGATGGCTAAGTAGCCGCCGTGACCATCGTCCCGTTTGAATTTCATAACTATCCGACTGAGAGCTGATACTAGACTGCTTGGTAGTAAGGGAAGATTTTTTTCCCGTGGTACAGATAGAACCACTGGCAGTATTACTGACAGAACAAAGGCGTAAGCCTTGCAGTAGTATCTAAGGATTAACCTTAGAGAAGACCGCAACTAAATAAAGCCTCGGAGTGAATAAGGGCGCCAGTTGTCCATGAATGGGAGAAAATGTGAGTATCCCAAGAAGAAAGTGTTCAAACGTCGCGTCGTCGCTTGATCTTGCGTTCTAATGTGGCTCAAAATGTACTGATCCACCATCTTTGGCATTCAACCACAGCCCGCCTCCGAAAAAGTATCAACTTATTTTGAGCCACGATTACGAGTGGTCTCACTCGCCTGATGATAAAAATAAATAAATTCTAATCAGGCACCTGGGAACGCGGCTCCAGTCAGTTAGCTCCCAGTTACCTGAATCCTCTCAAATGTAAGGTCAAGCGACGACGTATTGGTATCATATTGATTGCCAATTCTCCACGAAGGTTAGAACGTGTATGACATGGTATGTACGCACATTTGGTTCACATGCAGATGATGATAGTATTGTGTATGTATGAATCAAATCCATTACACAAACCAACACTGTTTTATAAATACTGCTCTACTTAATAGCAATGTGTTGTAATATAACACAATAAATGTCATAACAGGTCAATTGTACAGTACAAAACCACTGAATACATAATAGTCCGCACAAGACACAGATAGCCCTTGTCAGACACACCTCACCCAACATAACTAGACCCCCAGGGTAGACGTATGAACAAAGGATGTGACAGGAAACAAGGGGGCGGAGAGCTCCTCTATGACTGGGCGGTGTAGGGTTGGCATTCTCGTTGTTTACACTTGGGAGCATGTTGGGGCGTTGTGTCGCTGTCGCGTGAATATTACCGAGGAAATCCTTTCAGAACTTTTGTTTACAGCTTTCAAGAGAAAAAATATTTGATATTTGAATTACGAATGTTGGAAATGCTTCTCTCTATTCAAATTTCTGGGACTAGACAGGAGCCGTCAAGAGTTAAGAGCGTGCAGCAAATATACTTAGCAGGGATAAAGCGCATGTTTAATTCCCGTCGCGCCATACATATAGACAGAGACAGACTCATAAAAATAATAAGCTAGGTACTCTTAATTGTTTGTCGTCTTCCGTTACCTATTCTGATTACCTCAATGCTAAGTATTATAAAATCTTAAAATATTGATATTACATAGTCCAATAGATAAGCCATTGCAATTTCATAATACATTTATGACACATTTATTTATATATACTTATCTTGTGATAAGATTAAAATAAAGTAATAAAGTAATGATAATAATAAAGACATCAAATCAATTGGCAGATGGATTTATTTACTTTCGTGGTATGGATGTATAAGACCTAACGGTAGCCCAAAGTAGCCTGCACATCGGCCACATCAGTAGTTATAGTCGGTGTGAGAGCAGTTTTACTGATCAACTCACTTTATAATTGCGTGAAAAGTGGCCTAAATTACAACTACCAAGTAAACATTCGGAATTCGCTTTGAAATAACTTATTTTTCGACCCCCGAATAATGCGTCGCCAATTCGCCATCAAATTATGTAACATCAACTCATCAAGTTACATTATTCCGGTCCTTTGCTACTTTCGTGCGAAATATTCATAACATTAGACAATTCGTAATTTGCCGTTCACGCGACACTGACACTCCTAAATGGGAGCTCATAACGGCAGGTATTATGATGGTAGTATGTCAGTCTATATTTTTAGTAAAAATAGAAAAAAGGAATACATGTCTGATGGTACTATTACATATATCCATTTATATTATCGCACCCCTTTTGGGAACCCCACTTTGTATATTATTTACTTATATTATAATTAGATGTCCAGACCTGCAAAGTCTATCGCCATCGCGCCGACATTTCACATTCATCTTTCGATTCCATTACCTACTAATTTAAACATCCTTGTCTATTAGTTTGCTTATCTTTTCCTGGAATTATCAGCGGATGAACGTTTACCATTAATTCCGAATAACACCGGTAGTTATAGACACGTCTAATACCTATTTATACCATTATCAGTTCATTCCGCGACCACGCTCAACTGATTATGATATTATATATCAGATAGGTTATCCGACACCTGCCTTACTTTCCCACAAGAGTAACAAGAAATCTGTCTATTACATTCTGGGTAACACCAATTGACTTAACTTCAAGACATTTTTATCCAGACGTCAGAATGTTTGCAATTGTCAAAATCTAAGAAAAATTATCTATACAGATAAATAAAATTGAGGTGTCTGTTTGTAATTCCTAAATAACAGCTTTTCACTAAATGCATATGAAAGTATACACGCTACAGACACTAAAAAACCAAGTTTTAAAATTTTTCGCTGTCTGTCTGTCCGTATGTCTGTCTGTCTCTCTGTTTGTTCCGGGTAATCTCTGAAACGGCTAGACCGATTTTAACGGGAATTTCATTGGCAGGTAGCTGATGTTTCAAGGAGTAAACTAAGGCTACTTTTATTTATTAAAAATATTAGGGTTCCGCGACAATAAGGATGAAACTAAATCTACGCGGGTGAAACCGCGGGGCACAGCTAGTCTTCTTTTAATTTTGAACAGGATTGATGGAATCGGACGATTAAATAACGCAATTTATGGAGTAGTAATCACAACATATGGAGCGACTGATAGATGCCTTATCAGGTCACGAATGAACACGATGGATTTATCGTAGGACATGTTAAGCAAGAGTTCTAGAGTACAGAATATCGGATGAAATCACTACCGTATACGAAAACCCTTAGGCTTAATCAGAATCAAAGAAATACAGGTAATTTCCTAAAGACATGATCATCGTCGAGGATTAAAGATTTACAGATGTGCAGGGTAGATGGCAGAAATTAACAAGATTTTTTTTGGGATTCAGATCCTACCCTTTGGCTTAGTTACACGATAATAGTAGTCAGAGGTAAAGCTAAAGGGAAATCTGACGATGACAATAGAAAATTACGCAGCCAATTGGGAAATTTTGCTGTCAATGTCATTTTCAGTATGTAAAAGTAGTAACTTTAGCAATACCTTTGACCAGAAAAACATGGGCTAAATAGTCAGTCAAGACGACATTTGACAATTTTACAAAAGTTCAACAAATTTCTTGAATAACCAGTGCTTTAACAATATTTTATAGATAAAGGTAGTGGACACAACCCACCCTTTAGTACTTAAGAAATAAGAGAATGTAAGAAATACAGTTTGACGTCATAATAAAACATCATCCAGGAACAACAGATTATGTTTGTTAGGTCAGCGATTGGCCAAAACTTGGTCACGCGCACAAATCCTTCCCATCCAATTGGATATAACAGAATCTAATTAACATACACCTCGGATTAGAACGTACGACAAAACGTGCCAACGTAATACTATGATATAATGTTATTAGTTTACGATAAAGTTTATGGTTTGTTTACATGTCTCGGAGGAAGAGTTCTCTAATAAGACGTGTTACAAGGTTAATTAGAAAAGTTATGACGCGTTATGCACGGATTGGCGCGGAAAGTATAAAGAAACTTGGACATATGAGAAAACAGAACAAGACAGGTATAGCCATAAGCAATACAAACTTTGCCTATTCAGGAGAGGCAATTCCACGTAAAATTTTACAAAACTACCAATGAGTTTCAGAACTCCAAGATGGTTTAGATAAGGGTCGGAAACACTTACGTAAGTTTCGGGAGCTATATTTATTCAATCTGCTAAATACACCTCGTCTAAAATCGAAACTGGCTGATCTGGGCCCTTGTTCCGTCTCTTAGATGAGAACATCAAACATATTGGTGTTCCTGTTCGGATGAGATGCTATGGACGCTATGCTGAGTAGGTCCGCAGGACTGTTATCTGCTACTTTCAACAAAAGCTGCTATAACTACTAATGTTAAGAGAAGATGCAGATTTCACACCGTTTATTATAAACTAGCTGTGCTCCGCGATATCACACGCGTAGACTAAATTTCATGGATGGCTTTATTTCGCGGAACTACCTACGTAACTCCTTGTAACATCAGCGATCTACCAGTGAATTCCCATTAAAATCGATCCAGCTAGACAGAGA
The DNA here is from genome assembly GCA_964035505.1 of Watsonalla cultraria. Taxonomy (NCBI): domain Eukaryota; kingdom Metazoa; phylum Arthropoda; class Insecta; order Lepidoptera; family Drepanidae; genus Watsonalla; species Watsonalla cultraria. The sequence continues at coordinate 5,066,906 of OZ037736.1, read as the reverse complement.
TTTTTCTATGCATTCACTGAAAAGCTGTTAATTAGGAATTATAAACAAATACTTCAATTTGTCTTCTCTTCTTTTCTCTACGCTTCTTTACTTCTCGCAAAGCTTGCAATAGAAGCAAGTGGAGGTGTATTGCTAGAGCTGCCACTCAATAGTATAGACCTAAATATAACCACGACCACTCTGGCAAGAGTGTCCGACTGAGAAGAAGAAGAAGACTTCAATTTTGTTTATCTGTATAGAATATAGATTTTCTTTTCTAAAGGTGCAGAGAGTGAGCTTATAGCAGTTGGAAAACAAACAGTAACAACCATGTTTTGAGCCATTGTGAAATATGAACTAAGGTTTTCGGCTGAGACGTAACAAATGTATGATGCTCAATTGTTATTTCCGTTCTCGTATCTACTACCTATTCCGATAAATACGCCTTATTTTAATACGTATTAGCCGATAGTATAGTACTCGTAATCGTAGTAGAAACAAATTAAAGTATCCACCGTGAAGCATACCAAATTCGCGTGGCAATTTTTTCCTTTAATTTCCATAGTTCGTTAGCCACTAATAGCATTCGTTTTACATCATAAACTTTGTTACAATTAGAGGTTTAACTACAGTTGTTGCACATTTTTAGTTCTTATAACTATAAAAGAAATCATCATGCATGTCCCTAAATATGTAGCCTGTAATAAGCATAGTAACAATACAATTTGCAATTTTGAGTAATATCCAAAAATCTTCTCACGAATATGTCATTTATAAAAGGCATTAGTAAGCTGAAGTGGCAGTGGCCGACCATATTTGTCGAAGTACAGATAACCGCTTGGGCAGATGAATTCTAGACTGGAGACCATAAACCGAGGAACGAAGCGTAGGACAACCTGAGACTCGATGGAGCGGTGATAAACCTAAGGCAGATGGCTGAGGCGGCAAGAAACGGCAGGCAGAGTGACTGGAAGCGAAAAGCTCAGGATCGGGCTACATCGCGTGCCTTGGGAGAGACCTATGACCAGTAGTGGACTAGCATTGGCTGATGATGATGAGATTCAATGTTGGGGAGACATCTTTAGCCCGCCATTACACGTCATTACACTCTAAATATCTTCAATGCGCAAGAATCTTGATTTTCTAGTCACGCTGATAAACTAAGATCAATTGGACTGCTTAGGCTTACTAAATTTTTTTTGGAAATAATTTTCGGCTTTAATATTGTGTTGATTTAATACCAAACATCAGCGAAAATTTTATCTTTTTCATCTATACTAGTCTATTACTAATATTCATCATCTCCCTGGCCTACTCCCATACATTGTTGGGGTCGGCACCTGATTTTTTTACGCCAGTCCGCCATCGGACCTTCACAACCCCCATTGTAAGGGGTAATCTCTGGATATACTGAACTGAACCGATTGATGGAAACAAAGATATTTGTGAGTGACATAAGCCAAAACTGAAAAGACATTTTCTTGGTAGTTCAATTATACACGGGTAAAACCACGAGGCAGTTAGTACCGGATGAAAGCATTGATTTTCGCAAAAGGGAAAATTGAACGTCCTCTAATAAAAACAAAATGAATCAAAGCAAAGAGCTGTCGTAAATGGAACAGTATTGCTTCTCAATATAATCAAATCTACTTCAATGAAAGGATCGCTTCTCTAAGCCCGATACCTTGTGAATTGGAACGTGAGAATAATAGGAATCATATTTACTCTGCCATTTTATTATTAATTCACTTCTGCCTTCTGAGCTTATAAGATTAATTAATTGGATTAGTAAGCCCCATGTTCAAAGCAGTGTTAATTTATAGATTACTTTTATAATCGTAAGATGTTATTTTAAATATTTTAATTAGAAAGAACCGTGGGCCGTGGGGTATGAGTAAGTTCGAATCGCAGCGTCCGGTTACAATGAGTTTTGTGCGGTGATTTCACACCACCAGCTTTAAGGTGATGGAACACATCGTGAGGAAACCTGGTTATGTCTGAGATATCATTCTTTGGTGAAAATGTGTTGCTATTCTCTTTGTCATGTGTGTTTCTCATCTGGGTTAGCGCGAACATGTATCATATGATTTGAATTAATTATATGAAGGTCTTCGGAGATAGACAACTGGGGTCATACCACAAGCTCATATTGTCATGATAGTTCAGCCGTGACAGTGACATACTTATACACATTATATTCATCTGTCACATAATCATTGTCAATCTATGATGGAGACATGAGATGGGGAAGAACAAATTACTCGTGGATGCACATCACTGTTGATAGTAATCAGAAATTGCATTTAAATTAATAAGAATATTGAACACAATATCTTTTGGGATGATAAGTTTTCTTATTTCTTTATTACTTACTTAAACTATGATACTCGACGTTAAATGTAACTTTACTTTATATTTAGACAAAGTTCGAGCGTCTTCTATCAAATTCAATACAAATCACATTACGAAAGCTAATTTTAAAGCTGATCGGAAAATCATTAAAGTTTGAATGTTTCTTACGTAACATATTTATAAGTGCAACAAGTAAAGCTACAAGTAACTCACCTCACGAAGATTTTAGGCGCTACATCTTCTCAGTCATAAAAAAATCGTCCGACACACAAAAATAAACTGATCACGTATTAAAACCAAACATTACTCACGGAATAAAAACTGGATACGTTATTCAAAACAATAGACTAGAATAAAATATTTTGAATTGAATTACATTTTCAGGACAATTTAAAACATTGTATACACGGGGAGAGAAAAGGTGTTGTGTGAACAAAATCCGCGATAATTTTGTTTTATTTTGACGGCCTGCTGTCCTGAGCTGGTTCACCTTTGTACGGGGTTTATGTCACGGCGCATGCGCGGAATCGATCCCTGAAGCCTCGGATGGGCTAACTAAAGTATTCAACAGCCTCAGTCGATAGACAGACTGTATGAGCATATGATATGTAAATTGGTAAACAATAAAATAGCTATTCGGGTCGACGTACGGAGGTCGTATGCTAATCCGTACCTCGAGCCTTGAATTGAATTTTTAAATACGAACTTAGTCTGGCCTTATCCTATACAATACTAGCTGTGCCTCGCGGTTTTACCCACGAAGGATTCAGAATAAAAAACTATGTTACTTAATGATAATTTTCCCCGTCCTTATAACATTTTCTATTGATGCTTCGCTTAAGCCTTCCTCTATAAGTAAATACAAAAATATTTTAACTAGACTTAATTCGTACTAAAACTATGTCTATCCCTTTTTTAATCCGTGCCAAAGAAAGACGAAAATACTTTTAAACAAGGATTATCTTACTCTTTGTTGTGTATGAAAATGAAAATGAAAATGATTTATTCAGTTTAGGCCCTGGTAAGGCACTTATGAATGTCGAGGAATTTACCACCGGTTCGGAAACTAGCCTTCTGAGAAGAACCGGCAAGAAACTCAGTATACAGGAGTTTATAACAAACCGCTTAACCAATTTTGTTAGAAATTTGTTTAAACTATAGCTTGAATAAGGCGTGAAATGTATGGCCTTACGGCACGAATATTTAGTAGGAGACATAATTATTTTAAATTATTTGATCTTTTTGAACTATATATTTTTTTTTTGATTCCCTTAGTGTTCTATATTGTAATTGTAGGCCATAGCGTAAGGGCTAATGGGCTAAGTAGAGCGTTACCGGGGCCGTAATCTTATGTAATAGCTTTGATTTTCATATTATGATCAAATCACTCATCAAATTCTATAGCCAAGCAACTCATGACCTTACCTAATGTTTCTAATCCTTTCTTTCCTATGTAATACATTGAGGAAGTTCGATCGGAGAAGTTAAGCAACCATAAGTTGGATGTGTGACCGCCCGAGTTCTCTCCATGCCTCGGGAGCACATTAAGCCTTCGGTCCCAGTTGCCAATTTAACATCTTTGGCAATCGTTACAGTTCAGACGGAGGCCTATGACAACCGGCCTAGCCCAGATAACCGATTTTCCCCGTAAAAGGGGTTACGAAGATCAAATGGTAGTCGCTTTGTAATGAGTATGACAACCGGCCTAGCCCAGATAACCGATTTTCCCCGTAAAAGGGGTTACGAAGATCAAATGGTAGTCGCTTTGTAATAATCAGGTAATCAGCCGCAATAGGTTGAATCAAGTGCCGACCCCAACAATGTATGGGATAAGGCTAGGGAGATGATGTTATACTTTGAGGAAGCACCTTGCGCCATCTATTGGCTAGTGTAATGAAACTAAATCAAATCCCACTTTGAGATCATCTTCCTTACAATTTCAAACATTCCAAAGACTATATTATTCCAAAGATCGCAGATATTAATGAAACAAACAATTTACCTACATTTGAGGAATGCAGGTCACGAACAAACGAACATTTTATTTTATCTTAAAATTATTTAACAACAATGAGGACACAACAGTGTAATCTGTAATTAATTTTGAGACAAAAGCAGTCATATTTCAAATACCTCATTTATTTACTTACAATCAGTATGTAAAATTGTCTACATGGTAGAATAAACTCTATATTGCTTGTCGTAAGGTTGAGAATTAACTATATTGTTGTAAAAGTAATTAGAGGGATGTGTATGAGTGAGCACCAGAATACAATGTGAAGATAGCAAGTTACATGTCATGTACATATGATTGAAATACCTTACTCTACTTTATTTGAATGCAGCATTTCCAAAGGGTTAAGTAGTGCTACCAATCAAAAAGACAAGTGTCTGTTTGTAATTCCCAATCAACTGCTTTTAGCTAAATGCTTACGATACTTATAAAAAAAAATGATAACTTGATGGGCAGTTCATTCAATTAAACCTTAATAATTAATCAGTTTACAAATCTTAGAGTATCTCAACAGATGCTTATCGGTACATACTCAGCAATATTAAAAGTAGGGCTATTTTATGCAGTCATAAACCGGATGAATGTTCCCTACGGAAAAATGTTCCCTATGCAGTTTGTCGCTTATATAAGTAAACTTAAGTGTAGTGGAGGAAAGACCGAAAGAAGGCTAGTTTCTGACAACTCTAACAACAAAGTTTCTTGCCGGTTCTTCTCAGAAGGCAAGTTTCTGAACCGGTGGTATATTCCTCGGCATTCATAAGTGCCTTACCAGGGCCTAAACTGAATATATCATTTTCAACTTTATTGCCCCAAATTCGCTACACTCCACAATTCCACCGCTTTTTAAAAGAAGTCTTATATTATTGTATATAAAATATTACCTGATGACAGTAGAACAGCATTTTCCTGTGATGGCACTTTCATCATGATGCTGAGGCTGCCAATCTGAAAATCCAAATGAAAAAATATTCAGGGCAATTGGAGATGTTAAGTCATGTATAATCCAGTATAATTATATTATTCCGAAGATTTGAAAGTACTTTGTTAAAAGTCTAATCAAATAAAGAAATTTTTGAGTTTGAGTTATAAGGTACATACTTACTTTCACTCAGTGTTTTATTTCACTGCAATATATGCTTCAATTCATGAAAAACAAGTCTCATTCAGGATATTTGTTCAGTACCTCTATCATGGGTTTGCCACCATTTTCTTAAACTATACTCGCTAGCGTCACTCACAATATTTGTCTATACTAATATTATAAAGAGAAAAGATTTGTTTGTTTGTTTGTATTGAATAGGCTCCTAAAAGTACTAGACAGATCTTGAAAACTCTTTCAAGAATAGCTACATCATCAGCGAGTAACATAGGCTATATTTCATCCCCATACTGCCACGGGAAGGGGAACTACGCGGGTGATACTATGTGACGTCCGCTAGTATGAAATATTTTAGTTCTTCACATCACCGCTAGGAGGTGCTGTACAATATCTCACACAAATATTCATCAGAGACGCTAGCAAGTATAGATTAGGAAAACGGTGGCAAACTTGTGATAGGGGTACAGAAGAGTGTTTAGTGTAGAGAGACTGCTTGCCCATGCGTCTGTGCAGATCTCAGATACACTGAACAGCCTATGCCACCTATTAAAAGAATAGATATTAAGGTACGAGCAGTGGCGTGCATTGCATATAAGCAGGTAAGCAGAAGTTACAAATTGTGATCACTGAATACACTTGTATCGTGTGTGTGTTTATGTTTTTCATATGTGTATCTTTACCAAGACGTACGTACCTACACTGCGACACATAGGTATGTACTTAGCCAGCCTACCTACCTACTTGTTGTTTATGCCTACTCCTCTGAAAATCCAATGCACGCCCCCGGGTAAGAGTTGATATGAATATATGATTATTCAATGTGATAGAAAATGAGACCAAAAACATTTTCAGTCACTGTACATGGAATCATATTCTATCAGAGACATAAAGCAGGATGGAACGAAAAAGCTTATGGTCTTAAATAATCACATATTAACTTTAAGAAGTTTTCAGAAGTTAAAGAGTTAAGTAACAGAAGAAACATTTTCTTGCAGTTTCTTATTTCTTCAAAAAAGATAAAAATTTATAAAAAGAAGAAATTAAGTTCAGGAACTAACTTTATCTTCTGGATACGGCTTAGTTCGAACTTAAAACGAGCCGTACAAAACTTACAACCTATATAACTTTGCATAAAATATGAACTTACCCAAAACTAAAATCGGAGAATGCAAGATAGATTACATTGCATTAAAAAACTAGACAAATTACGCCACACTCGTTCGACCTCTTACCAGCTATTGCCGGGAAAAGATAAAACAATGGGACCTGAATTTTATGCAAAAACACTTTCTCAAACCATAATAGGTGTACACCTACACACTGCAATCTAAGATTATGCCACAAATAAACAGTTACATAGCCTTCGTAATCACTAAATCACATTTTGTAACACTAAATTATCACCTCACAGTCATATTTGTTCATGATTTACCGTTTTAACACTGGTTAACAACTTTAAAAGTAAGTTTCGGATCATCGAAAAACTTTAGAACTTCACGAGAATATTTTATTTGATGTCGTCAACTCAACTTGAATTTTTGACTGACAGAAAGAGACAGAGTGACACGCAACGCAAGCAAGCCAACACGGAATTCGACCGAGGGTCTACGAAATTAGCACGGTGCCTGAATATTTTTGCTACCAGATACCAAAGATCAATGCAGTATAACCCATAATGAAATAGTAACAAGAGCTATAGTAGTTTGAGTAAAAACATCGTACATTGAACTTATTTACGATAGTTGGAAAACAAGATACTAGTGTTGCCATCTACACTTTTCACATATTTCGTATCAGATTAAGATCAAAAACTATACTGCTTTGTCTTTGTTCGACTAGGGATTATACATCCGCCTTACAGAAGATCACAGTCAAATAATGCTACCTTGAGTAGTATTATGCCAAGTAAGCAAGTGCATGTGCTAAGCTAGTATAGTGGTATTTTATCCTTTACTATGTTGGCTGGCAAAGTGATTCCATTATTTTTAAGGTGCCGCGCTATCGGTGTTATGTTGGTCATGTTCATAGGCTACAGTGGCCGTTTACCATCAGGCTTATTGTAAGTACTTTGTTGCCACCTTTGTACCTACCTAGTTTTAAAAACAAAAAATACATTATCAGAACCACTCTTCTGACTTTCACTTAATTATATTTTAAAATATAATATAAACAGCATACCTACAATAGAATTTAAGGCGTGTTTACTTGCATAGATGAGTTTTTTTTTACTTTCAACCATCGTTTCAGTAGGCGTAAGGTATAAAATAAAACCAATAATTTTGACGTATAAAAATATGTAATTGTTTCAATCATTTTCAATTCATACCTATATTAGTGACTGGTGGAAAGTTTTATTTCAATTCACTCCCTTAATACTTCAAAATTATATGTACACCTTTGGTTATAGGTAACTATTCTATCTTATAACATAAAATAACCATTACTTACCTGTAATTTTATACATAGGTAGGCACATTCTTTTACATATTTTTTAATCACAACGTTCTTCTTGAATTTATTACCAACACAAAAAAAAGAAATCACTTTTATTTACAGAGAAGTACCTAAAGATAATCGTTGCCTTAGATAAAGCTAATGTACTTAGGTAGCATAATAATTTGTTGCAGAATAATGTATTTTTTACTTGTAGTGTAGTAATCTATACTTCTAAATGTGACACACATGCATAAAATATATTTATACATACTTAATATCCTACGTCAGTAGATACAAACCAATTTTTTAAATGGCTACACTACTAAAATAAAACGAGTATATTTTCTACTTCACTATTTAGATAATAGGTACTAAAACCTAAGTAATCTAATACGAACATAAGTATACCTATACCTGACGGTAAAATTAGCACCAAATAACTTTTAAAAGAGTCTTTCAAAGCGCCACATCCTTATATTTTGTCAAATCATCAGACTCATTTCCAACAGACGTGTGACTGTTTCTATGGCCGTAAAAAACCCTTTCCCTGGAGCTACTAAAATGGTAAGGTTCGTGCCTTAGTAAATTCACACCATAAGCCGAGTCCTCTCTTTTGAAATCCGGATAAAACCTCGGATCGCAGTCGGGCGGATACATCCTTGGGTCGTACGGATAAGGTCTATAATACGGATATGCCATTTCGCTCTTGCAGTCCATGCGGTCTTCATACTCGTAACCTTTGGGGTATTCATCGAAGGCGCCGACTACGGAGTGGCGTCTTTTGTAGGGGTTTTCATAAGGACCACTTCTGGGACCGACCCAAGTGCCAAATGCTTGGGGAGCTGGATAGGATTTAGGGTAGCCTCGAAGACTGGCCGCGTATTGTCTCTCGGAGAGCTGCCAGTAAGCTGGAGGCGGCTGTGATAGCATGTGGGGGTAGCCCATGCTCATGGACTGCCGTGACGCCAAGTGGCGACGGAGGTCTGGCATGGAACCGGATTTACCTGGAAACATAAGCGAACAGGCGTTCTACATAAAAAAAAAATATATAAATAGAATACAGAATTTAAATTAGTATCTGCGGGAATGGTGCCCAGTAAGCTGGCTGCGTTACCTCGCTGGATTGCTAAACTGATCCTCTGACCGAGGTAAGAACCAGCTCGGCGGTCACCAGAGACGTCAACCAGGCGTTTGGAGAGATCCTTAAAAAGGACTTACGCATTCGGCACCCATAGCCCCAAAGTCTCAACCCTAAAGGTAAGTGCGTTAAATTCACTTCAAAGCGAACGTTTCTAAGATTGATTGCCAGTGATATAAAAGTAATTTAGAGATGTATTAAATAGAGTTATTTCTTGTTTATTGGATAAGTTACCATTATCAGACATGAATCCGTCATTAGTGAACGCATTGGGAGCCTCTGGCACGTAGTGGCTGGCGTCAAACTCACTACCACTCACCGCCGCGCCGCTGGTGTAGCCGGCTTTTCTGAAAGAAAGTTAATCATCATTGCTTAGAGTCTGTTCAGAGGAGTCACGACCTAATAGTGAACTAATGTAAAAAATTTCACAATTTAATCCATCCCTGCCCTCTGTTAATACTGACATCGAGACTTCTGACCAATCTATATCTATACAGTTAACAAAATCGAAGTGTTTGTTTGTAATTGTAAATTAACAGCATTTCACTAAATGCATATGAAAGTATATTCGGGACTTCCAAAAAAACAATTTTAGTCTGTCTTTCTGTTTGTTTGTTCCGACTTATCTCTGAAACGGCGGAATTGATTTTAACGGAAGTTTAGAAGTAACTTAGGGGTACGAGAAAAAAGCCAGCCATGACATTAAGTTTACGCGGATGAATACGCGTTGCAAAGCTAGTAAAAGGGATCAAAATGATATAGGTGCCGACACGAATTAGGAGCGCAAAATTTTTATAAGTTTGTCTCCGTCTGTCCGTATGGCGCGCTGCGAATAAAATACATGCGCAGCTACCCCCACTATTTTTCTTGAGCGCTTACTAGTGACGGCACCTGTACCAATACCACAAAACGAATTATTTATAACTGCAGTGGTTGGTACATGTTCGGTGGTTGGTTGTAAATTGTCTATTTATCTTTATCAAAGAGTTCAGCCAAGCATCACATCCGCGAAGAGTTATTTATTGCAGCAGTTTCAGCTGCACTTGTAAGTAGAAAGAAACCGCAATTTCTGAATATCGGTATGAATATCAAATTAAGTTGCATACTCGTATTACAATATTTATAACTAGCTGTGCCCCGCGGTTTCACCCGCGTAGATTTAGTTTCATGCTTCATGTCGCAGAACCCTAATATTTTTAATAAATAAAAGTATCCTAAGTTACTCCTTGAAACACCAGCTACCTACCAGTGAAGGTCCCGTTAAAATCCGTCCAGCCGTTTCAGAGATTACCCGGAACAAACAGACAGACAGACAGACGGAAAAAATGTAAACCTTGGTGTTTTAGTGTCAGTAGCGTGTATACTTTCATATGCATTTAGTGAAAAGTTGTAATTATGGCATTACAAACAGACACTTTAATTTTATTTATCTATATAGATACCTAGTTCTATTTGAATACAGATAAATAAAATTAAAGTGTCTGTTTGTAATTCCATAATTACAGCTTTTCACTAAATGCATATGAAAGTATACAAGCTACTGACACTGAAAAACCAAGTTTTAAACTTTTTCTCTGTCTGTCCGTCTGTCTGTCTGTCTGTCTGTTTGTTCCGGGTTATCTCCGAAACGGATGGACAGATTATAACGGGACTTTCACTGGCAGGTAGCTGATGTTTCAAGGAGTAACTTAGGCTACTTTTATTAATTAAAAATATAAGGGTTCCGCGACATGAAGCATGAAACTAAATCTACGCGGGTGAAACCGCGGGGCACAGCTAGTTAATTATAAAATGAGATGACTGAACTGATGTTGCCAGGGGCCTTACCATGACCTCTTATTGCCATAATAGTTTAACTCTTATTATGAGACAGATGTATATGACGTGTATAAGTCTGTCACTGTCACACAATGGAACTATGATGGCAATAAGAGCTTATGGTAAGGCCTCAGTTTACTTACCTATATAATCATACTACGTAGTTGGCTATTTATGTGTTTTCAAAACCTAAGTGGCATAAAAATATTATACCTAGCTTCTCTGAGAGCATACGCTGACTGCACCAGCACGACTCCACACACGATGGCTGGCAGCCGCGCCACGTAGCACGCGAGCTCGGCACCGCCATATACACCTTGTAGACCCTGGATGACACAGTAGAACAACGTTAAGTTCAACATAGAACCCAAGTATCAAAAAGCCATTTTAAAAAAAAACGACCTAAATTTTGTAATGTATAACGCACATTGAAGGTGTACGAATAGGTTACTTTCAGTTATATATATACATACATACATATGCACATGCCTGTATTCCCTGAAAGGGTAGGCAGAGGTGTTGTGAAAATAGCACCCACATTTCACCGAAGATGATTAAGTGCTAACGTGACACATGGTGAGTCTATCGCCATATATACGTCTTTGAATTACTTCTCAGACATGCAGGTTTCCTCACGATGTTTTCCTTCACAGTAAAGCACGTGGTGAGAAATCACTGCACATACGTTTTTAGTATAACTGCTTGAGTATGAACTTGCGTTGCTTGCCTTGCATCAAACCCCACGGCCACCACGACTTTCAGTTATTTAACATTTCTTAACCCGAACTCCATAGTGCCAAGTGCGAATTAGAATTGGTACACATGCCTACAGGAAAGCTCAAATAAAAGATCATTAGCTCACCCAATGACAGATGGACATGTAGAAGACTAGACCACACTCCGGGATCAGCACCAGAATAACTGCTATTAGCCACGCTAGCAGGTATCTGTTGTTCTTCTGAAAAGGACAACAAATGGCTCATCACCATCTAAGTACAGCATGCGGCTCTTCAAGAGTGTGAAGAGATATTTACAAGGTCGGCAACACACGCTACCGAAGTCTCTGGTATAGCAAGCGACCATAGGATGCGGTAACCACTTATCATCAGATGGTCCGCATGCTTAGTGCACCTTAGTGGTATGAACAATAGAGGATTCAGTTAGAATACGGATGTCCTAAGCTGCAATTGCGCCAGCAACACCATATTTTAGCGTCGGTGAAACTCTCGTAAGCGAGTATTCTCGACATTATGTTGAAAGTTGAAAGGAATTGCTGGTTAAAGCTTAAATTAGGTAAAAGCAAAATTAAAAAATAAACCGTATCTTACAGAAATAAGTCCATGAACCAAGGTGACGGTGGCAGCGATGACGATGCAGTAACAGGCCATGAGCAGCGCCGAGGGGATCGGCAGCCCCGACTGAGACTCCAACACCCATACTATCTCGTAGATCAGGGCTATTGCATATGCCACCTGCAATTAAGTAACCACTTGGTTAATTTGGTTAACGAGAGCCGTGGTGGTCAACCATTCGACCACGATTAGTATCTAAGTAAAGTTTTCTAAATAATGTGCAGTGATGTCGCACCACGAGCTTTAAGGTCATGGAAAACACCAAATACTGCTATGTCTTTAGGCCTAGATAGAGTAAAATTCTCTCGCGCTAACATTTCTGCCCCCGTCTTTGTCACCGAGACACAGTTGAACAGACTGACATAATAATGTCTTGGGTTGTGGATGTCTGGGAACAAGCCTTTCCTTCTACGTTAACTATCTTCACCAATTTTTAGGAGAATCAAAAATATGAGATACATATTATGAACATAATCACGAATAGCTATTTAAAAATTGGGATAAACATCCAGCCTAGTGGCATAGCGTCATTTCACGTTTTATGACACTTTCACTCTAAAGTAATGCACGAATTGTACATTAAGTGCCTGCTTAGTCGTGTGAAATTTAATATAAAAAGTAGAAGTTAAATGTTTGCCATAAAACCACGTTACCTTTTTAAATGAACCTGATACCAGATCCACTGTACGCCACATTTAAGCTGCGCGTATTCCTTCCTATTTATTTCTTCTTAGTTTTAATAACGTTTAATTTTACGGTACCAAAATCAAAGCTCCGAAGTTCTTAATACGTTCTGCTTAAGCCAATGATGGTAGGCCCCCTGGGGCTTTACCATGACCTCTTATAGCCTCATGACTATAATAATAGGTTAACACTTATTATGAGATAGATGTATATGACGTGTATAAGTCTGTCACTGTCACACAATGAAACTATGATGGCAATAAGAGCTAGCGGTAAGGCACCAGTTCCATGTTTAAAATAATATTAAAAAATTCGATAAATGTAATTTTGAAAATATTACTTGCTTAAACAGGTTCTTGCTTAAACATTAGGAAACTAGAAATGTTCATACCAAGGCATACGCTGCGATAAACCCCGAGGCAGCAGTGACACTGCAGCAGAATATTCTGTTCACTGCCGGTTTCATACGAAGCCTTGGGCCTTCGACTTCACTCATCTCATTACTGGGAGGCATCTTGGCATCATCCATCTGTTCAGGTCTATTACTTATCAATTTAGTTCTGTCATTAGGGAGTTATAAGACTTCTCGAACTTTCTAACGTTGAGGTCACTTTTAAGATGATTCTTTATATTATTATATTCGTGTATAGTTTGTGCGAGAAAAGAAAAGGTTTGCTTTCTTCTTTCATCCTTTTAGGTAGGTTTGGTTGCGTACTATACTACGTCTTTACTCTGTCGTAGCTGATATATCGCTTTTGTCTACATCAATTTGATATCTTTGTAACTGTATCTTCTTAACGTATTTTGTGTGGTCTGGTACTCTTCATCTTTCCAAATAATTTCAGCAGGTGGTTAGCCAGTTCCTGGAAATAAAATAAAAAATACAATGAAATTATACCCAGAAATTCACTTTCATTGATTTTGCGGCCTAACTATGAGTTATCATTGCCGTGATATTTTGTCAGATTTATATCATGACAATAAGAGGTCATGGTAGGGGAGAAAAGTTTCAGTAGTTTTTAGACTTTTTCCACAATTTATTCTCTCATACAAATATTGTACGGTGACGCATCGAGTGGTTACGAGAAAGAAGTCAAACTCATTTGTACGTGTGTATTGTTTGCACAGCAGTTCTTATAGAAAATCTTAAGCAGTTTAGTAACCTATATAATATGACCGCAATTAACTATTTACCAGCATTTAACACTATAATATAATAGTTAACGAGTTAATAATAAGGTATCAACGTGGCTTTATAGCAAAACAAAAGGTGATCAATAATAACCAATCAAGACGAGGCCTCAGGAACTGCCATTAGCATTGAATAGGCCTGCTGTACAATAGGCATTTATAAAATAACGAGCGTTAGCATTCTAATACAGATAAATAAAATTGAAGTGTCTGTCTGTAATTTCCAAATGATCTAACAGCTTTTTACTAAATGCATGTTAAACTATGTATATAGGTACTTAGGTACCTTACTAACATATATTTTCCTTCAGTCTGTTTGTTACTGCCAATCTTTGAAACGGTTGAACCGATTTCAATAAGGCTGATAGCTGATGTTACAAATAGTAACTTAGTCTACTTCTCTACACGGGTGAAACCGCAGTGCACGGCTGGTAAATCTATATATCTAAAAATTCATCCCCATTTCCCTTGGTCACGCTATCACGCGTGGACACGGCTGGACCGATTTTGACGGGACTTTTGCTTGCAGATAGCTAATAATAAAAATGAACCGTTTCAAAATATTAAGGTTCCGCGAAGTAAAGCATGAAAGCAAATTTACGCGGGTAAAACCACTGGGCACAGCTAGTTATAATATAAAAACCATCAGCGTAGCGGAAAACACATAGTTTTCTTCCGTAAAGAAATTATTTTTTTAACAATGAAATCATACTATCTACATAATATAACTTTCCTTGCAAGAACTTCCTGAATACTTAACACTCATTGAAATAGTTACAATGGTTAACAATCAATCGGCGCGGTCTTCAATCAAGGCGTTGACTTCATGAGAACAACCATTGATTACTTTGTCTGTGGGAAGCTTGCATTTACATAGAATGGAGAGAATTATAGATCGTAGTGTCTTGGCAACACTCTCAGGCGAATGAACTGGCAAGGGGCCCTCGGAAGGATATTTTTGTCATTGGATATCATTGGTGCCAAAATACTTAGTGCCTGTGCGGTTTGATGAGTCGCCCGCCACACAAGCAAAACGCCACACAAGAAAACTGTAACACTAAGATTTCCTTATCTCGTAACATGAGTTACGGTAAAGGAACACATTGTGAGGAAGCCTGGAATTGTCTCAGTTATTCTTCAAAGACATTGCATATATTTTACAAATTATGCTTTCGCCTGTAGTCCTTAAAGGGGTAGGCTGTTCTTGTAAGATCAGTGCAACCACATTTATGTTTAAGTCAGTAAGGTCTTAAGTGCAAAAGCGGGCGAGCTTATTGCTACAAATAGAAAACCCAATAGCATTTTGTCCGACCCAGGGATTGAATTCAGGACCTCGTATTTCGCAGAGTCTCCCGACCACTAGACGAGGCAGTAATTATCTATGCAATATTGTGTCTGAGACGGTGATAGACTCACCATCAGTCACTTGGCATGTCTTCGGGTGCCCTACGGACCCACCATACCCCTTATCATATCCTTCGGAGTAGGGTAAAAATGAGCTATATATACGTAGACGGGTGGATTACTATGGCGTGCAACTCGTGCAAGTGACTAACAGCACTACCACCTTGCAATAAGATCTACCTAATTCATATTTGAGAGCTTCTCAAATCATTAATCAAACCGCCTACACATATAATAAAGCGATTAATCTTCGCAACGAATAGATATTATAGGTATTATGCGATGGTAACAGACAATAATTACAGTTCATATGCGGGCCAAGGTAAGAAACCGGAGCCTTCAAGGAAACTACTTTGATTACTACCACGCCTACATTTTGTGTACTTGCTGTTACATCAGAGTAAACATTTTATGCATGACACACATGTTCGTTCATCTTAAACTCTTAAAAAAATGCTAGTCTCTAAATCCCAAAAACAAGGGAGGGAAAAATTTGACGCGTGAGGTGTGATCACGAGTAGCTCAGTTGGCAGAGCAACGGCACGGTTTGCAGAGGTCCTGAGTTCGGGACCCGCCTCGTGTTCCTATTTTTCCTAACCAGTTAAAAGAAATCACATTAAACTTTGAAAAGAGCATGTAAGTAAAGCCAGAGTCCCAAATGGTGAGGTGTGAGGGTAGGGTCATCGCTGTCTCAGGCATTACAATAACATGCGACTTTGAATTTCTAGTCTAGCCTCGTTAGTCCAGTGTCTTAAGCGCTACTGCGGAGCCTGGGGTCCTGGGCAATCCCCGGGAGGGACAAAGTGTTCTTGGGTTTTCTATCTGTTACTCCCCAGTAGAAGCGCGGAGTTTGCATAAGTGCCCTGTTAATGGCAATCGGCTCGCTCCCTATTTCATGGGACTTAAACATAACTGGCGAAATGAGGGTGTATCTACCTATTTCATGTCCACCTTTGCCTACCCCTTCGCCGTAAGGCCTTCGGTGAATACAGTCATGAACATAATGTACCTATGTATGCCTTTCAAACAATGTAGAGCTGCTAGCCATTCTCTAAGTGCATCAGCAGGGCTGTCACGTACTTCACTGAAGTAAACTGGCGTTCAAATGGATCTGTTTCGCTTTCCTTCGTTAAAACAAAATACCTTATCGCGAGCGTTGAACCCTACACTTGTGAAAACAATGCTTTGTTGTAAGTAAGAGTTTTAGTTTGCTTAAGGACCACTTGTACTTACAAAGTTTTTGGGCGAAGGGAGCTTTACTCTTCTCCTTAAAAAAATACTCATTTCACTTATTATCACGTGATTAAGTCAGGTTTGGAACACTTATCATAATCTGTGGTGATCATATCATTGACCACTTCATCATATTTTAGCTGCAGTATTTTATGCAATCTCACAGCAGTCTAAAAACAGCATGAGATCTCTTGCCACATCAAAATTATTAATAGAAGTAAAATATTACTTAGTGTGAAAATTTCCTAAACTTTGGTACATTTCTCTAAGGCTTATTAGATCAGCGATAGTAAGAAAGTGTTACATCTTATAAAAATGGATTACCCTTGGTCACGGCATCACGCCTAATAAACGGCTGGATGGATTTTAACGGGACTTTCACTGGCAGATAGCTGATGTTTCAAGGAGTGTTTTAGGTTAATTTTATTTAAAAAACAGCATGAACCTAAATCTACGCGGGTGAAACCGCGGGGCACAGCTAGTTACATTAATAAGTAAGAATATTCCTTTTCGCCTGTTGCATATTGTCTTTTGCTATAACAATACTATTCCCACTAGAAATCGTCCGCTACCGTTAACCTCGATTTTCGACCTGAATTTTACAAACATAGGGTCCATTTTCTATTAACGTTTCGTTTACAGTTACCACTTCCGTCGAATCGTGATGATATGGCAAAGGACGTGTGGCTTCAAAACTTGGAGTTCAATGGATCCTATAAAACGTGACGGGAATACTGTACCAGTTATAGGAATTTGAACCTTATTTCAAGTCTATGACAAAGTGTGTATATATCTATACAGATAAATAAAATTGAAGTGTCTGTTTGAAATTCCAAATTAACAGCTTTTCTCTAAAGGCATATGAAAGTATACACGCTACTGACACTAAAAAATTAAGTTTTAAAATTATTCTCTGTCTGTCTGTCTGTCTGTTTGTTCCGGGTAATGTCCGAAACGACTGGACGGATTTTAACGGGACTTTCACTGATGGACAGCTAATGTTACAAGGAGTAACTTAGGCTACTTAGATTTTTCAAAAACATTAGCGATCCGCGGGCAACCATGAAATTAAAATATTAAAAGCTACGCGGGTGAAACCGCGGGGCACAGCTAGTGTATAATAAGTTTACTTAGTTTAAGTCTCAAAGCTGTATGGCGGTTACAAGATAATGTCAATTAATTTCATAATACTTAGCTAAGTAGTTAATTATTTAAGTAGACCATTCCTTTGTTTCGGCACTCTCATAATTTGCCCAATTTCTTTCCAAATTTAAAGTGCGTAACGTTTTCTGTAAAGCTCGTTGAGTGAATGCACAGAGAGTGTAACATAGTTAGTATTTAGACAAACTCTGAACACATCGGGGTTCGTCCTAACGAAATATATAGGGTATATATAGGGTCTCTTCAGTGATAAAACTACGCAAGCTGTAAGGCCTCTTCCTACTTTCAGAGTCTTGTAGAGCTGGGGCTACAATACATACATTAGCGGGCGCAGGATTGCTATTATAAAAATCGTATGCGGCCATAAGCGATGTTCTTGTCTACAAAAATATGGAAAAGAGAAGAAAGACTAGCGCAGCGCGTATTAAGAACTTCTTAGCTTTGACGTTTAATTTAACGATACCAAAGTGAAACGTCAAAGCTCAGTAGGTCTAAAACGGCCACTTTGGGAGAATCATAATATGATCCGAATATGATTCAGGAATAATTCATATTTCGCAATTCACCTGTTTGACACTTTCCTATGAAGATTACTAAAATGGTCCACAAAATATAAATTGCTTTTGTGACAAATAGCAGAACCATAAAACGTTCCATAGGGACTAACATCTACAATTATTGTAATCATTCGTGAATCATAAATATGAATTGCACTTATGTGACCATTTTGTCATTTCGGTGATGAATCATATTCGGATCACATTCTCCCAAAGTGGCCTTTTTCGACCTACAGAAGTTCTTAATACGCTCTGCTTAAACCGATAATGGTAGGCTGTTGAGACTTTAGTAGACTAATAAATAATAACAATAAAGTATATTGCCTAGTTCTCATGGCATGTCAATAACCCTCCGAGTATTATTCAACAGTTGCATCCTTCCGTGTGTTACAGCCCACTGGACGATAGACTGTACTCCACTTTTTGTTGGCTTGTAATTAAATAGCTTCATTTATTTTTATGCAATCAATGATTATTTGACTCTCTCACGCTAGGCTGTCATGCCGTGCAACCTTTCAATGGAAGCTGTACCCCCCTATTACAAAACATGGTTTAAACCAAGGCGAGACCAACGCCAAACGCGGACTAAAACTATCTGCATTTTGTTATCCGTGTCTAAAAAGGAGATGGGAGTACTTTAAAACCAAGGATTATTTAGGTTTTTAGTTAGGCGATGTTTTGTCTATCTCTTGAACCTTATCCTGGTTTTATTCATCAGATTAATTACCTAATTATTTGTCGGTTTGACTAACTGATAAACCTATATCTGTGCGAAAAACGTGCTGAATTTTTTGAGCATAATAATTGTTCGCTAGTGACGGTTACACCATACTCACGGAATATAGAGAGGAAAGAGTGCTATTAATTTAGGTGCAGGTGCTGTCACGAGCTATGAGCGATGATCTTGAATGTAGGTAAAGTAAAAGTTAACATTTATTCAAATGCACGAAGCAATTCTCCAAAAAGTTAAGGTTAATGCCCGCATAACACTGGCCATATTCATACTTATATTATTTTATAATGTTGAGTTTTGTGTAGGTGTGAGATGTCACATATAACGGCTGATCAGATTTTTGGTCAGCACGCAGATGGAGTCGAGGTTTTGTACATGTATTTAACGTACCTACTCGTAGTTAACATTATCAAAATAAAACAGTTTTCTAACCATGTTAAGTAGCATCTTACTTCTGTAACCTTTACCTTATTTTTTGATTGCATCGTATCACACCCACAAATATTATTACGTGTCACGCGGATTCACCCGCGTAGTCCCCGTTCCTGTAGGAGTACGGGTATAAAATATAGCCTACATTAATCAGTGATAATGTAGCATTCAAATGGTGAAAGATTTTTTAAATCGGTTCATTACTTTTTGATCCAATTCGTTATAAACATACTTACATACAAATATTTTTTCTTTATTAGATATCGAATGTTACTTAGATGCCACTTTTAAAATGTATTACTAAACTATGCACTCGGTCGACAAACCATTTACCTTGCAGTGTTCCGTGGGTTTAGAAGTAATACCACAGTCCGTGGCCCTAAGTCCTTACACGAATTGCTTAGCAACCGACCAAAGGTCGACGACCATTAAAAAATGTAAAAGAATACAAAATGAAAAGATTTAGCAGACGCATAAGTCGAATATGGATAAAGACTGGCATTTTACGACGGCCACAATGCGAATGAGAATGCGAAATATTTATTCGTATTTATTTCTTCCATTTTTGGTTAATCTGTTTTTTTCTGATTTTTTCATATGGTTTTAGAAAAACTCATTGATACAGGCCCCGCTGGGATTCGAACTGCGTCGCTTGCGTTGCAGGCGACTGCTCACGACTACCTCAGGGGCCTTACCATGAGCTCTTATTGCCATGATAGTTTCACTCATTTATGAGACAGATGTATATGTGACGTGAATACATCTGTCACCTTCGCACAATTGAATTATCATTACAATAAGAGCTCATGGTTGGGCCCCAGATCGTTGTGCGTTTATGAAGTAAAGTTTTCCTAGAAGCGATATATAGAAGTTTTCCAACATCCTTTATAGAACACGAAGATAATTAGTTGCTAACGTGACAGGTCTTTCTAGACACTTTAAAGTTAATATTCAATGCATATACTTGCACTGAAAATTCACTTTAAAATGTATAGAAACTTTCTACAAAACTACGTGTTAGTTAATACCTATACTTAGTTATATAGGAAACTGTCAGAAACATTGGAATTCCTCGGAGGCTTGGAGATAATAAAAGCGTTTCGTTACGTAGTAGGCCGCGGGCTAAGCTCGGCATGCTAATCTTATGAGTCAACATAATACTTGTATCTCATTTGCATTTATTTCTCAGTTATAAGTACCTACTACCGGGAGGTAGCGTAGAGTTAAAGCAATGGTAAGGTAGCGAAGAAAAGGAAGGGTATATGAACCTTTGCCCAGTAGTAAGATACTATAGATTCTATAGACTAATTACATAGGCTACAAGTTCGCGATAAACGTAGTTCAACCTGGACCTATCTTTTAGAGAGAAAAACAGACAGACGAAGAGACAGAAAAGGAAAATAAATTAAAATAGTGTTTTTTTTGTGAGTACCGTATATACCTTCATATATTACGCATTTAGTGAAAATCTGTTATTTTATAAGTACAAACAGACACTTTACTTTTTCACTTTAAAACTCAGTTTTTCTTGTGTGTCAATATTTTACCCCTTTTTTGGTTGATAATATAAATAAAAACAATTATGAATATTTTAATATCCAGTAATAGTTTATTATTAAGGTGTCATGACCATAACGTTACTATTAAGTAGTCAGTGTTAATGGTCAGTATATTCCAAAGATTCTTAGATAACGGTGTTGCGTGTAGCACATGAATTATTAATGAGTTTACATTATTAACATAACAATCTAAGTGGGGATCTCGTCATCTAATACAATCATCTTGTTACGAGCTAAATAATACATAAAGTTATTTCCCCTCCCGCGTTGTGTTCAACTCGGAATATAAAAAGCTTTATAGATATTTCAACCCCCATTTTATCCTTAGTGAGAGAATTTCACAAGCTTTTCTTAGTACCTTCACAAAGAACATGTCAAGCCGAACCTCTTTACAATACGCCATCACGAGTTTTTCACCGTTTTTATAATCTTTACTAGGTAGGCAGAAAAAAGAGCACAGAGTGCCTAGTGTGAGTTATCTTAAAATCACCGTCACAAGTCATCGCGTCGACGT